>OY757022.1:73097149-73712053 GCA_963580285.1 Lucinisca nassula
GCATTAGGATATTAATTTCTTATTATATATACCATCCGTGTAGAATAGCACATTCTTTCGGATCTAACAAAGGATAATTTTCTAATAAAAATTTGTCATATTTTACTCCGTTCTACTCAAAGGTTGTGGGTGCTCATAAGAACCGCCTCACTGAGGCGGTTCTAACCAGTACCCACAAACTACGTCTTGGAGGAGAATTAAGAAAAATACTGTAAATGCCTGTACACCCCATTTATTCTATATGTATATAAAGTGGGGTTTATGGGGGTTGTCAATTCATGGATTTGAAAGCGTGATGGTGCAGGCCCTGATCAGATGGCATCTGATCTGGGCCTGCACTGTTTGCCAATGTACCTCTTTAGGGGTTCCCGTATGCAATGGGTTAATCCTGAAAGCAATCTCCTCCCTTATACATATAGCAGTACTCAAGTAGTCCATTTCGATATTTTGCGGTGTCAGGTTGAATATTTTTCAGAAATTTATTCAGAAAATTATTCAACTTTCTGCAAACAGTGAAGACCCTGATCAGATGCCATGTTCTGTGGATCTGAGCAGGGCCTGCACTGTCTGCCAGTGATACATTTGAGGCTTCCCATTGAAACTTTAGGTTAAAACAGCTCAGCATGTTGGCTGTTGCTACACCTGTGGACACAAATCTTTTTGAACTTTGATGAGCCTCATTTCATCTTGATTTTAAATGATTCATTCAAAATATCTTAACATCAGCCAGCCAGGAACAAATTTAAATCACACAGTGATGTACAATTCATTGCAGACTCCAGTAGCACTGTCCAATCAAAATACATCTCGTGTGTCAATCAGACCTAAAAATGGAAAAAGTGCTTGTGAAAAAGAGACTAATCAATGTATATTTCTTGATCCAGTTTTTGAATTGCTTGATGAACGATATTTGCTTGTCAAACTAACTTGATGCAAAATTGAAAGGTACTTCATAGGAGTTTGAACAGATTTGTGTCCTCAGGTGTAGTTACATGTAAACAGAAGCCTCCGTGGTGTAGTGGTTACGCTACTCGCCTTGTAAACCAGGCCCCAAGGTTATAAAACTTTTTTCATGCTCAACTCAGCTGAGCATGAAACTTGTGATGCTCTTAAAAATTAAAATATTTGCGAGCAGAACAAATTTCATGCTCAAGTGAGCTGATCCCGAACTTCTCCAGACTTTCGGATGAGTCTTTAAACCGTATGACCTTAGCTGTTGGTGGGGTGTAAAACTCAAACACTCACTCAGTTACATGTACATGTATACACACTACACATTGGGCAGAACCATCAAAGATCCTTGAGTAAACAGGCACTTCTCCAGGAAAAATCTTAACCCTTCTTTTGCTGAATATTCAGTTTAGCCACACCCATTTCTGAATTTGATTTGATTTGTTTGATTCGGGTTTAATGCCCCTGTCAACACTGTAAAGGTCATTTTGGAGATGTTGCTGCCAATTTTGCGGGACTTTTACCCGACGTTGAGATGAAATGACATCTCAAGCCCTGTCGCCCAATGAAACCAATAGGGTTTATTAACATGGGCGGTCCGCCTCGCACCGCGGTTCCTGGACAGGCTTAGACCCTCTAAGCGGTTTACCAGACTGTCCAGTACTAGTGTGCGGGTCGGATTCAGCTCTGTATGGAAGCAACATATAGCCCATATATTTCTTCAAGCCCCTATGGGCGGGGCCAATTCTGAATTTGAACCAATCAGATTACTTGAAGTAATTTATTCCTACAAATTCATAAATTGAATGTGAAACAGTGTACATCCTGATCAGATGGCTTCTTCAGAAGCCATCTGATCTGGATCTACACTGTTTCCAAAGATAGGGGTTGTCGTGAACACCAGGATAAGAGTTAAGCTCTAATGAGCACTTAGTTATTTAAAAAATTGCATTGAATCACATGAAAATTGGATTGCATGAAGTTGACTTAGTAATCCGAGCCTTCTCTGACGTTCGAAAAGCCTTTTTCATTTTCTGATTGGGCGGCTTTACAGCCAGAGATCTCAGGTTAGAAGTTGACACACCATTAAAATCCCAAAAATCAGACACCTTAGGACTTTCTCCTAAAACTTTGACACATTTGTTTCAAGATCCAGCAAGTAGTCAAGAAGGTACTGACAGAATGACAAACAGTGTAGACCCTGATCGGACAGCGCCTTTGTCTTCATTGTTAGACATAACTGTTCCAATACTTAGGATCATTACGGGCAGCCTCAGGGGTTATGCTTCTAGTTATTTATACACAATTTAACACTATAAATTTGCAGCAAAAATTAATGAAATTGCGCATCTGTGTACGAGGAAGTTTTACATCCCACTGACAATTAAGGTCATATGGAGATCATGATTGGACCCAAGTCTGGAAATGGTACATTTTTATAATTGTGCACAACAGAACAATAATTAATTAATTGCAAGCAACACTGAACACTAATTGGTTTGAAAAGGCTACTTACACCACCATTCCATATGCACCTTCTCCGATATAGCTTAAATTATTATATCGCGGACCAACAACGAAAACTTGCTCTTTAACTATTTCTTGGTTTGGCTGTGCTGCATCGGCTGCCATTTTGATTCTAGAAATATGTAAATTGTAAATGTGCTATTTATGGATTAAATATGGTGTCAAGGTTCACTATATCCCATTAAGATTTATCCCCCATGGTACAGCACTACACCAAAATATTTGCCATCAAATGCAATCCCAGAAATAAACAAACTGTTGAAGGCTTTTATTTTTTCCTACCGTAATGATCCGAAGTATTGAGAAAGATAGGCCTAAGCAGACAGTGCAGATCCAGATCAGAATACTCTTAAAGGATCAATCTGATCATCATCTACACTGTTTGTCGTTAATTCCGTATGCACTTTTTGAACTCCTTGCTTGATCGTGGAACAAATTTGTTAAAATTTTTGGTTTGTTAAAATTTTTGGAGAATTACAGCAAGTTCTCAAGGTGTCAAAATTGTTAGGATTTTTACAGTATATTCTATCACACAGGTTTTAATAAGAAAAAATCAATGCTTTTTCAAGAAGTAGGTTTGAATCAATTTTTTTTAAAAGTGCACAAGATTTTGCTGTCTATTTAGAAGCTGAAAGTATACTACAGGGCAGTCCCTTTATAACGTTATGTTTGGGATACATAGAACAGGACCATGTTATAAGTGAACCGTGTTATAAAGGGATATTTTATATATAAATTATAGCAAAATGACAATTTGGGAGGCAAGACCTGGCTGTGTTATAACCAGAACCGTGTTATAATGAGTAGAGTACTAAAGGGACTGTCCTGTAAAAGATTGACTGGTACCCAGGACACATTGCTGTTTAAAACAGTGTACCAGTACATGATTGTTAACAATTTAACATTAACTTCAAATATCATTCCGAAAACACGCCTATAAAAATGCATTGTAAACTTTACCGCCGAAAAAAAAAAAATTTACGGTGAAAAATTGTGACATTTTTCTTATTTCTGCTCAAAATATAAGACTGTGGGTACTCATTAGAGGTGGTTCTAACGAGTACCCACAATCCATATTTTAGAGCAGAAATAAGCAAAATAAGGTTTACCCCTGTAAACCCCAGTTTTACTATTTAAAAGTGGGGTTCAAGGGGGTCAAAACTATATAGGCCTGTTTTCGTGATATGGATGCCTATTGCGGATGATTTTTATTATGTTACATGAAAAAATGTGGGTACAATTTAGAATCGCCTCAGTGAAGTGATTCACCTTTGTGAGGCGATTCTAATAAGTATACCTTTGACAAACAAGAAATAAGGAAACAATCTCCTAACCAGTTGTGTACTGAATGAAACCTTTCCCCTTGTAAACGTGTACATGTATAGCATTTGAAGATTTAGGCATGTCTGCCATTGTCTGGTTCAGATATTTTTAGAGATTTATTTAGAAAATGGCTGAAGTTTCTGCAGAGAAGACCTGGAAACATTCTGCAGCATCTGATCTGGGCCTGCACTGTTGACTTCACTGACCACAAACCAAAATCTGATGGCCTACACAAGCCTGCATTTGTGACTTTCTCTGGACTATGCTGGTGGTTGAAAAACATTTTTACTGACTTTAACATAAACTGTTACCCTACAAATGTACATGTATGTTAAAGTATGATGGCCCCCACCCATCGGGGCTTGAAGAAATAGATGGGCTGCATGATGCTTCCGCACAGTGCTTGTCTTACCTCCCAACTACAACTAAGGTCATACGGGAGCAGGAAGGGCTCTATCAACGCACGAAAATGTGCATAAGAGGCATTTAAATACATGTATGCACAGCCATGTAAAAAGGGCACGTTCACAAACATAACCTTGTTAAAAGGGCACATCTGTCAACTTGCAATAAAAAGGTCCTCCTCATACCATGCTTACCTTTGACTTCAATGCTAAATTATACTGCAGTTTTATTGTGCTAAGTGAAGAGATATGTTACATATACCATTGGTGCCAAGAAGTTTAAGTTTTGTAAGCAAGCTAATTACTGAAATTTGGTACATGTTTGGGCTACAGCACCCATTCTCTAATACACACAAACACTGACATGCCACTGGTCAGGCACACTTTCACACTACAATTGTTTAATTGGTGTCACTCAAACTTGTTATCAAAACACAGTTAGGACTCCTAAAAGGGAGTTAAGTACAATAAACAGGGGATTAGCAGTCAACCAACAATTAATCGCTAAATAAAAGAGCTGCAAGCACTGTGCCAAGTCCCGCCACTACATTTACAATGTACATCAAGCAAGTGCTATAACACTGCCAAAAAGGAATTCGAAGGGAAGAGGTGCATTCAATGGGAAGAGGTGCATAAGTGGGTAAGTCTTTCCCTAAATAAAGTTGACACGAATATATGACGGAGATGACAATTTTCAATGTTCAAAGGGTCATAGCTCGAAAAGGAAGTAAACCAGAATTACAGTTCCTATTTCTGTAGAACCCCTCATGGTGCTTAACTTTTGTGTGAAGTTTACGGAAAATATCTCCTGTTTACAGAGTAGATGCAATTGTATCACAATTTGTTCATGTCAAAGGGTGCATTTCTGGTCCAAAACTGACAGTTTTTCGGGGCCTGTGACCTTATAAATAAGGTCAAGGTCACCAAAAGCAAACCAAATTTTTGGTAGCTTGCAATAATATAATGTACAAATTTTGACCAAATGTCATCTTTTCATTCATGAAATAGGGTGCACACTAGGGCTGGCTAATCAGAGCTGAAAAGATAATCAACTAGAGAAAGTGACCAGTGGGTCACGTATACCCCCAGCCAGCATCACCCTCTGATATATCTTTCGAGCTTGTATGTAATATGAATGAAGTCAAGAAGCTAAAAGAATCTATAAATGTGCTTGTAAAAGCTAAACCAAACATAAAATTTCTAATGGACTAAGGGAGTGAGGGCATCAAATAGAACATACAGGCATCTATAAAGTTCGACATAAAACTTTAACCAAATGTAAAATTTCTAAGTCTGTGCCCTTGAGGTCAAGGTCACCATGGGTGGGGGAAGGGACAGGCATCAGGAAATCATTTATCAAACATGAAGAGAATCCAACATGTGGTTACAGAGATATCAACCATGAAAAAGGTTTAACACAAAACTTTGACATAAAAGTAGATGAACAGACAGACAGACAGCCCAGAGTTCTCGGAAACGCCGAATCCGGCGTATTTTTACGCCTGTTTTTGCTTTTGTACGCGTAAAATTTCCAGTCGTGGATTCTTAATTACGCCAATTTTTTTTCGCCTGACGCGTCCGTAATCCAGTGTAAAAATGACCCCAGTCCCATCAAAAGATGACAGCGGGTGTCCAATTGATCTCCAAATTTAGCTACCGCTTTCAGATCAAAAGTTTACCGTTAATCGTCGCCGCCAGGCTTGTTCAAACAATACCTGGCGAGGACAGTCGTCTGTATTACTCTCTCGGCCAATCAGAGCGTTACGGCTCAAAGATTGGCAGTCTTCCAGTTTGCTCGTGGCTGATTAACATTAATTGACTGTTTTGTTTCCGGATACTTGTATACACAGTTGGATTATCGGTAATTTGATTGTTGAAAAAAATGTCGGAGGCATAATTAAAGGATGCAATAATCTAGTGTATAAATTGTCTTTATTACGATTAAAGAAAATTATGACTCGAGTTTGTCGCATAATCAAGTTACCTTGATTAGGCCTATTTGAATGAAAGAAATTAATTATCAAGTGTTGAACTGGAGGTCCGGAACAGACACCTGTGGCATCTGATCTGGGCCTGCACTGTTGGTGTTTTTTTGTTGTTTTTTTTTTGTCCCAACGTGAGGCTATTGTAATGGTCTTCGTCATACGTCCGTCCGTCTTACCGGATAACTCATAGACGGTGATAGATGGAAACTTGAAACTTTGGGAACTGACAGATCTTTGGTCTGGGGAGTGCATGACACTTTTGGAATTTTGATCACGCCCCTAGGGGTGGGCCCAGAGGGGGGGAAGGGGGGGTAGGGCCCGCGGGGGGTATTAAAAATCAAAAATTCCAGGACATGGTCGTGTAACATATCAAAGAATCCATAAGTTTCATATGCCATTTTATGAACTAGGATGTAGTGCATGTCCTGAACGGACTTGTCCTGTTGGTGAAGTCTGATCAGAGCCTGTACTACTGTTAACTGCTCACACTCAATTTAAACCCATATCCTGATGAATAAATTAATTTACCCAGTCCACTCCTGACTTTCAAAGACTAATGTAATTTAGCCATTCAAATTCACGATCTGAGTGACAGTGTAAATCCTGATTAGATGGAAGCCATCTGATCTGGATCTCCACTGCAAGAAAAGGGTTTGTCATGTTGAGCAGAACAAGGATTCAAGCCCCAAAGTCATTTAAAGTCACCCTCTACAGCCGTAGGCATTTAGCCATAATTCAATAATTGACACACGTTTTTAGGGTCAAACTCCAACTTTTCAAAATTTGACTCCAACTTTTCAGATTTGAATCCAACTTTTTCCATGGATGGATTCTTAAACTCCTGTTTTCAAAATCCTAGTGAGAACTCTGCAGCCCACCAAGGGGCTTGACCCAGAGGCTTGACCCAGAGACCTAGATATTCCATATGAAAGGTAATGCTATAGAGATATCCTTTACCAAGCATGAAGAGAATCTAACATGTGGATACAGAGATATCAGCAATGAAAAAGGTTTAACACAAAACTTTGACGTAAAATTAGATGAACAGACAGACAGACAGCCCACCAAGGGGCTTGACCCAGGGGCTTAGATATTCCATATGAAAGGTAATGCTATAGAGATATCCTTTACCAAACATGAAGAGAATCTAACATGTGGTTACAGAGATATCAGCAATGAAAAAGGTTTAACACAAAACTTGGACGTAAAAGTAGACAGACGGACAGACAGACAACCCACCAAGGGGCTTGATCCAGGGGCTTAGACATTCCATATGAACGGTAATGCTATAGAGGTATCCTGTACCAAATATGAAGAGAATTCAACCTGTGGTTACAGAGATATGAGCAATCAAAAAGGTTTAACGCAAAACTTTGACGTAAAGGTTGACGAACGAACGTACGAACGAACAAACGAACATACGAACGGACGGAAAGACGAAAACTATATACCCCCTGACATACTTCGTATGCCGGGGGTATAATTATCATTCCTGTCACTGCGATCGATAATCGATTAGTGATCACTGAAGATTTTGTCATAATTTTACCTGTCTGGCTTTCTGTCTGAGCATGACTCCTGCCATATGCTGTACTTTGCCATATGTATTTGAACAGACAGACCATAGCAAACAGTGTAGACCCAGATGAGACACCACAGAATGTGGCATCTCATCTGGGTCTGCACTGTTTGCCACTCATACAGCTATTTTAGGCACAACTTTGGGTAGGAAATTGTCCTTATCAAATAATCGATTGCAAGCAAATCAGTAATGATAATCATTTTTGTGGAGTTTATTGATTGAATAATAGATTTTCCGATTAATCAGGCCAGCCTTAGTGCACACATGACAAAATTGACAGTTTTGGGGGGACCTGTGTCCTTGGAAATAAGGTCTAGGTCACCAAAATCTAATTAAGTGTGAGAGTGTTTCAGTTTTGGGTCTCACCAACAGCTGAAGTCATACGTAGACGGGACCTCAGTTTAAAGACTCATCCGAAAGTCTGGAGAAGACTGAGATTGATCTTGCAATCCCTGGTTAATCAGGCGTGTAGCATAACCACTACACCACAGAGGCTTCACCAAAATCTAATAAAATCTTTGGTCAGTTACAATGATATATTGTACCAAGTTTGACCAAATTTCATTTGTTCATGAGATAGGGTGCAAACACGACCGTTTTGGTCCAAAACTGATAGTTTTTGTTTGTTTGATTTGAGGTTTAATGTCCCCGTCAACAATGTAAAGGTCATTCTGGAGACGTTGCTTCCAATTTTGTGGCACTTTTACCCAACACTGAGATGAAATGACTTCTCAAACCCTGCCTCCCAATGAAACCAATTGGGTTTATAAGACATGGACAGGCCAACTTGCACCACTTTGCCTGGGCAGGCTTAGATCCTCTAAGCGGCTTGCCAGTACTCGTGTGCGGGTAGGTGTCAGCTCTGCGTGGAAGCATCATGCAGCCCATCTATTTCTTCAAGCCCCGATGGGCGGAGGCCGAACCAAAACTGATAGTTGGGTGGGGTGGGGGGAGGGGCCCTTGAAAATAAGCTGTCTTGATTCTTCCTTAGCACTAAGCAGCCATTTTCCATCACTGTTACGTGTCTGTGCCATAATGTGATACCATTTGAGATATTTTCACGGAACTTCACATAATATGTAGACCAAGGTCATCAAAACCTAGAGCTTGTTTTACCCAATTGTTGTGATGTATCCATGCAAGTACAGTCAGAATTTATCAATATGTTCAGATATAGTGCTTCAAACAGGCATGAAAGAAATGGCCATGTCCAAAGTTAATGGGGCAACAAACTCCAAAAGTAGGAAAATCAAAGTTACAGCTCATATGTTTTGCACAATGTCTCATAGTGCTCTACATATCTATGAGGTTTCATGAAAATAGCTCAAATGGTATCAAAGTTATGGAGCAGACACGAAACTATGAGGCACTGACTGACGGACACTCAAAATATTGGAGCATATAATATAATATCCTGCCACTTCAAAATAGGCGGGGTATTGACCTTTTTTGCATTATCTGCTGGTTCCTAGTCTGAAGGTAATCAGTGTTGGAAAAACAGGTAACCAGACCCCACTGACCTTCAAAGGTCAGGGTGGTCTGGTTACCTGTTTTTCCAATATTGACAATGTGCAAGCTGGGAGCCAGCAAATAATGCAAATATGGTGAATAGAAAAAAAGGTGTTAAATAGGGGTACGTTTACTAACCGGAATGGACCCAATAACCGGAACGGACCTGGAATAACCGGAACGGACCTTTATTTTAGTCATAAGTTAGAGAATTGTATGTCTTTGGTCATATTTAGTCTGCTATTAAGTGTAGGTTGACTTTAGATGTATGCTAGCCGCTTTAGGAAATACTGGATTTTACCCTGGAATAGTCTTGGCCTAGTCCGGTGATCCTGACCAGATAAAATTGAGTAATCTTACATGTCTACAATCTAAATGACTTTACTACCAGAATCCCGGAGAGTGCATGCAAGAAAAAGATTATTTCATTGTCTGGGGACTAGACAGAAAAAATATGTCCTGCAATACCACTGTCCAGCATCACTGAAGATGTTGGACTGCAACGCTAATGACGGAATTCTCTTTAAAATATCTGTGCGATATAATGGTACCTCTTATTGGCCCATAACTAACATATTTTTTCAGACAAATAATTGATTTCTTTTTCTCCGTATTTTTGCACCAAACAGATAGTAGGTGTTCGTTAGAACTGTCTCAACAGATGCGGTTCTAACAAGTATCCACAATCTATGTTTTTTGTGCCAGAATTCAGAAATTATTATATACCATTGTAAACCCCACTTTTCTCTATATCAAGTGGAATTTACAGTGTTCACATATTCAAGTATTTCTTGAATCCAAGGTATTCGTATCATGGGTATTTGTATGGAAGACAAATGACCAAAAACGAAATGTATAGTAATCTATGTTTATAATTGGTTTACACAGTTGTCACAATTGAACATTGCCACTTTTACTGATATAATTCATGGTACAAACATATTTACATTTATTTTAAAAAGACTCTGTGTTGTATTGGTAACGCTACATGTCTCATAAATCAAACAGATTCTAGATGCTCGTTAGAACTGCCCCCACATTGGCGATTCTAGCGAGTGCCCACAATCTATTTATTTCAAGAACACAGAAATAATGTAAACCACTGTGAACCACACTTTTCTCATTCTAAAGTGTAATGAGTTAATGAGTGTTTCAGCTTTACGTCTCACCAACAGCTAAGGTCATATGGAGACGGGACCTCGGTTTAAAGACTCACCCGAAGTCATATAAAGTGTAATTTACAGGTTTTAATAAGAACATATTTACATTTAATTAAGAAGCCTCTGTGGTGTATTGGCAAAGCTACTCGTCTCATAAACCAAACAGATTGTGGGTACTCGTGTGCTGGTCTGTTTCCGCTCTGCGTGGAAGCATCATGCAGCCACACCCTATGTTTGCAGTAAAAATAAGAAAAATAATACGTTTTTTTCTGGATATTGGCGTATTCCGGGGTAAAATGGCTTTAATTAACGTTAACGCGTGATAATGTTACATTAACGGTCTTCTAACACAGTTGGCGTATTCCGGGGTAAAATGGCTTTAATTAACGTTAACGCGTGATAATGTTACATTAACGGTCATCTAACACAGGAACAAGTCTGATCAGGTTCTACACCTAATTGAGTGTCGAATGAGAATGAAAGGAATTGCCCACGGAAACTAGGGCTTAGCTATTCCAAATTAAAGCTGTCGTTAATATATATTAATATGTTTAATACATGTATATTGATATTGTGCTTGCTATAATGAAACAGTCAACATTTTGGCCAGGATGTCTGGTCCTCGGACATTGCTTAATTTATTCTGCTGGGCTATTTCACACAGTCATTCCACAGGTACGGCAAGGGCTTGTTAAATCTTTGACGCCCGACTTATATTTTAATTTCCCTACTACCTCATATATTCAGTATATTCATTAGATAATTGGATAAAATAATGATTTAAAAGGTCCGTTCCGGTTATTCCAGGTCCGTTCCGGTTATTGGGTCCATTCCGGTTAGTAAACGTACCGGTTAAATAGTCCTTATTAAAATCAGGCATAACTTTGTTTATTTGTTGGTCAATTTCAGTGATTTGTGAACAAATGTATCGCAACATTTACTCTATCTGAAAAAGGACAAGGCACTTGAAAGAAATGGCATGCCGCTAGAGAAAAGGGGCAAGGTGCTGAGGCATGCTAAAAAGGTGTGGGGGGAATTGTTGTCACCAGTAGCATTTCTGATTCTGACTGTGTTGACATACCAGCTGATTTGCCTGACATCAGTGTGCAGAGTGCACAGAAACCATCTGATATCATATTTATGAATGTCTTGCGGCGCCTGTCTTGCTCGTCTTGATTCTTCTGTTCACGTCTATTTTTTTAGTAATATTATTATAATGAAACTGACTAGGGCCCCGGCAGCGCTATCAGAGGAGTAGGAAAATGTTGATGTTAAAAAAGATGTTTTTTTTTCCTTTCACCTCTAAGTATGACCTTGACCTTTGAGGTACGGACCTGGGTCTTGCGCGTGACACACTGTCACATTATGGTTAATATTTCTGCTAAGTAATATTTAAATCCATCCAGGTATAAGAAAGTTATAGATTGGACACAATGAAAAAGACGCTTTTTTGACCTTTTATCTCTAAGTATGACCTTGACCTTTGAGGTACGGCTGTGGGTCTTGCGTGTGACACTTCATCACATTATGGTTAACATTTCTGCCAAGTAATATTTAAATCCATCCAGGAATAATAACAAAGTTATTAATTGGACACAGGAAAGACCCTTTTTTGACCTTTAACCTCTAAGTATGACCTTGACCTTTGAGGTACGGACCTGAGTCTTGCGCGCAACACTCCATCACATTATGGTTAACATTTCTGCCAAGTAATATTTAAATCCATCCAGGAATAAGAAAGTTATGGAGGATAAAAAAATTTGTGGACGGACAGAGGGACAGACAGACGGACAGAATGATGCCAAGTAATATTTAAATCCATCCAGGAATAATAAAAAGTTATGGAGGATAAAAAAATTTGTGGACGGACAGACGGACGGACAGACAGACAGACAGACGGACGGACAGAGTGATTACTATAGGGCACCCACACTTTCAGTGCGGGGCCCTAATTATGGGACGTCACTGTATAATATCTTGTGCAGGTGCGCGTTTCAATCAATTATCTATGGCAATCATTTGCATTTTCAGCATGGCACCGGAATAAAACAAGACAATATCTTTTGAAATTAAATGGTGAAGACGTTTTATTATCCTGTAGAGACACATTTTTTTCTCAGTGACAACGCTGAAATTGACAACAAAATGGGTCACACACTTCATGCAGAACGTGCATTTCATGTCAATGGCTCCAAAATTGGATAACATTTGCGAACATTTCGCAATGAAAAGTACCGAAAAAAAAGTTATTACTTACACAACCATTCCATAGGCTCCTTCCCCGACATAACTCAGGTTTGTATACCGTGGTCCCGCTTCAAAAACATGGCCTTTCACTAATTCCTGGTTTGGATTTTTTATCTCCGCCATGGCTGTTGTCAGTAAAACATCGTCACGTGATCACGACAGACGTCAATGGTAGACTATTTTAAGAACAAACTGGTACTAAATTTAGAAACCGGGGAAAATGACTAGTTGCGTGCGATTTATGAGGTAACAGGAACGCGTGGGTAAAACCCCAACTCACCTTACGATCTTCTGGAGGAAAGACAGGCAGGCTTCTATGCCATTGTAACGGCGATCTTTAAAAAAAAGGAGGCAAATCATCGGCTTACAACAGACCGATTTCTCTCATATGCTATTAAATGCCCTCGAGCATACCATGGCATCAGATAGATCAGGTGGTTGAGCATATGAATGATCTACCGCCGGGTCGGTAACATTATTTCGTGGAAATTGATCATGAACTCTTTTCTACGATCGTTCTGTCCCTTCCGCTGATTCAAGAAGGGCATTTGTCAGATTCTGGCGAAAGAACATGCACTGTACTGGTCAACCGCTTACGGGAAAAAGTGTAGATAGGTAAACTGGCCGGCTCAAAAAACTTTGAGACCTAAATAATTGTCTGGGCCGTTAAAACTCCAGTACAGACGAACAAAATCACATGATCTACTGTATGCAGCATGAGTCTAGAGAAAAAAAGATCATGTGAAACCCAGCTCACCGTGTTGGTCGAGGACCTTACCCGGAATGCAAGTATAGGTATTACTAACTGATCTTGTATTGTTTGACTTTTCGAAGGCCTTTGTCTTTCTTTCTTCCGGTTTCGCCACAACCCGGGGAGGGGACAAAGACGGTGTATATTACATACACTCCAGTTTTGCAGGATGAAAGCCTACACAGGAATCATGTAATTACGGTAGGTTTCTTTAACCTGCGCAGGGGATGGTTCTCCCTGCATAGGGGGCCTCCAGTTAACGTCCCGATCCGAAGGACGGTGCACTTTATGACGCCAATGCCAAATGATGCCAATGGAGCGTGTTCGGACACCGAAATTTTATCACTGCTGCCGGGGATCGAACCCGCGACCTCTAGCACCAGAGGCAAGTGCACTAACCACTGAGCCATTACGCTTGACAAACTGTATCGTACCAAACTCCTTTGGAAACTCCACCAGTATGGGACCACATTACGAAAACCCGCCTTTACATTGTAAATTTTGCTACCGAATTTTTTTAAGATGAAAAAAAAAAATGTTATATTTTTCTTATTTCTGCTCAAAATATAGATTGTGGGTACACGTTAGAACCGCCTCATCGAGGCGGTTCTAAAGAGTACCCACAATATATATTTTAGAGTAGAAGTAAGAAAACTAAGGTGACCAATGTAAAGCCCTGTTTTAATATATAAAAGTGGGGTTCAAGGATGTCAGAATTATATAGGCGTGTTTTCGTGATGGAGGGTGATAACGGCTTTCCTGGGTAATCGGTCTCATGCAGTCAGTTGTTTTGGATGGTGAGGAGTCAGACTCGGTCCCAGTTACATCTGGAGTGCCGCAGGTCTCTGAGCTGGGGCCGATTCTGTTTCTCAATTACATTAATGACTTGCCAGACCACATCGAAAGTTCGTCTGCTTGATGACGACACGGCCATTTACCTAACAGTTGAGGACCCAAATGATGACCAGGTGCTCCAAAGGGATCTTGATATTCTGTCTGATTTGGGGTTCAGATGGGACACAGAGTTTTACCACGTCTCGAAGTGCCAGGTTGTGAGGGTGACAACCTCTAGGAGACCTATCCATGCTATATATTATTTACATGGACAGGTCCTGGAAGCTGTGACCAGCGCTAAGTATTTGGGGTTGGCATCTCTGCCGGCTTGTCTTGGAACTCCCACATAGACAGTCAGAGTAACTGCAAATGCAAACCAAACACTGGGAGTCTTCAAATGGAATATAAAGGCTAAACTCCCCAATGTGAGAGAGACAGCTTACAACACATAAGTACGCCCAAACTGGAATATGCCTGTCCCATATGGGTCCCACACACTAAGGAAAAGACTTCCAAGATAGAGAAGGTACAGCACCGACATCAAGAAAACACGCCTATATAATTTTGACCCCTTGAACCCCACTTTTATATAAGGAAACTGGAGTTTAAGGGGGTAAACCTTATTTTTTCTTATTTATGGTCAAAAAATAGAATGCGGGTACTCGTTTGAACCGCCTCGTTGAGGCGGTTCTAAGAGTATCCAAACGAGGCGGTTCTAACGAGTATCCACAATCTATTTTTTGACCAGAAATAAGAAAGATATCACAATTTTTCAGCTTAAAAATTTCCTTTTTCGGCGGTAAAGTTACAATGTATTTGTATAGGCGTGTTTTCGTAATGAAGCCGCACGGTAGACCTCGAATAACTATGACTCGAGGTCCAGTAACAAGGCAATACTGGATAATTTAGGATGGCGGACCCTCCAACAAAGAAGATCTGATGCTCGATTATGCTTATTTTATTACATTGTCCATTGACTTGTGGCAATTCCGGATCCTATCCCAGACTACATACAACCAAAAACTAGGCCCTCAAAAATTGCCACTCAATGACCTTTCGCCAGATCCATGCCCACAAGAATTTCTATAAGTAATCATTTTCCCCACTAGCCATAGTTCAGTGGAATGCCCTCCCAAAGTCGGTTGTTTTTGTTTGCCAACCCTTGATGAGTTCAAGGAAGCAGTTGGTAAACTGCACCACTCCCGCTCTAGGCACTGAAAGTAATGTTTTTAAATTTGTTCTTTTTTAATTGGTCGTGTTAATTAACACTTACTTAAGTGAAACGCCCTCCCAAAGTCGGCTGTTTGTTTGCCAGCCCTTGGTGCGTTCAAGGAAGCAGTTGGTAAACTGCACCAGTCCGGCCCCAGGCTCTGAAAGTGATGTTTTTTTATTTATTTTTTTAACCCTTCTACATATGTTTTTAACCATATCACCTCTTATCTTCTCACTACCTCCTCTTTATTCTTTTGTCTATATTTCATTAAATATTTAAATTATTTCAGCACAACAGCGCACATCTGGCTCTGATTTATGATGTATTCACCTTATTTGCATTATTTGCTGGTTCCTAGTCTGAAGGTTATCAGTGTTGGAAAAACAGGTAACCAGACCCACCTGACCTTGAAAGGTCAGGGGGATCTGGTGACCTGTTTTTTCCAATATTGACAATGTGCAAGCTAGGAGCCAGCAAATAATGCAAATATGGTGAATAGTGAGACTAGGCTGGGACACGATAAGAAGCGTAGATACCATGCTAGACTCAACATGATGTACCGTATCGTACATGGATAGTTGATATACCAGTAGAGCCACGCCGGACTCCATCTACTATCACTATAAGCCTCTGCGGTGTAGTGGTTACGCTTTTCGCCTTATAAACCAGGGATCGTGGGTTCGGTCCCGGGCTTCTCCAGACTTTCGGAAACCGAGGTCCCGGCTCCGCATGACCTTAGATGCTGGTAGGACGTAAAACATACATATATACATATATACATACATACATACATACATACATCACCTACTGAACACGATGCCTTGTTTCTAACCTTTCTTCCCGGAATCAGATATTCGGGGGCATAGAGGTTTTGGTCTGTTTATCCGTCTCTTTGTCTGTTTGTTTGTTCTAAAAAACTTTTCATTGGGCAAAACTTTTGAAATGGTAACTGATAGGATGGAACGCCTCAACTGCCTTATGTCAAGATATGGCATCATGTTCTGTTGACATACCATTATGTTCATATTCATTGCAATATTGTTTGTTTATTATGTTGCCTTGTTTGTTTGTCATGTTACGTGTTAACTTGTCAATTTGTTAGCTTCCACTTAAGTAATATTCTGCCAAAAATCGTCATGCCAGGTCAATTTGCGATGCTGTCTTATGCACTGGCCACCCTGTTTACTTCAATAACAATAGTATAATGTTAGAGAACGATTGTGTCTGATTACTTTGTAATATACGTAGTTAACTCGTCATCCTGTTTGCTTCAAGGGAAGTAACATTCTGTCAAAATCATTAAATCTGACCAAGTAGGTATGCTGTCTAGTTAGCTCGACATTATTTTGGCTTCAAGTGCAGTTATATTCTGTTAGAAAATCGAAATGTCTGATCCATTAGTCATTCTGTCGAGTAAACTCGTCACTATATTGGCTTCATGTGCCTTTTTATTCCGTTAGAAAAAAATATATCTCCTCAGTTTGTAATGTTGTCTTTTAAACTCGTCATTATGTTAGCGGTAAATCGTTTTGACTGGCGAACATCTGTTGGCTTCGGGTGCAGTAATATTCTGTCCGAAAATCGTTATGTCTCGTACATTAGTTTGTTTGTATGGGAGTTTAACGGCCCAGTCAACACTATTTAGGTCATTTTGATCCGGCCAGTTTATCTATCCACACTTTTCATGGGCAGGCTTATACGCAAGCGGATAACTAGTACAGTGCACATTCTTTCGCCAGAAACTGACAACTGCCCTTCTTAAATCAGCGGAAGTGGTATGGGGATGAACGTAGAAAAGATTTCATGATCATTCTCCGCGAAGGAATGTTGCCAACACCGGCATGTATTGAAGCCGCTTCCTCCTTATCACCAGTCAGACGCGCATCCGACTGAGCTGCCGAGGCCGGCCTGATGCATTAGTAATGTTGTCTTGTTAAACCGTCATTCTGTTGACTTAAGGCACAGTTTTATTCTGTCAGAAATCGTTTTATATGATCCAATTTTTTGGTTTTGGTTTTACGGCCCTTTCAAGATTATTTCACTCATTTCGAGCCGATCGTTAATCAGAGGTGGGCGAAAACCGGAGTTCCCGGAGAAAAACCACATGACCTTCCGTTGCAGAACTTGGCGTCTCACATGTATATGATCCATTAGTAATGCTATCTGGTTAACTTGCGATTATGTTGGTTTCAAATGCAGTAATATTCTTTCAGAAAATTTTTATGATAATCCATCTGTAATGCTGTCTTGTTAAACTGTTGTTCTATTGGCTTCCGATGCAGTTATATATCATACGAGGACTGTTCAAATATGAATGCAAGTAGAACGTTTTCTCATGCACTAATGCGAAAGTCACCTGGAAATAAATATCACAGCGTAGAAAAATATTTTACCTATACATTGATACCAAACCTGTTAAAATCCGTACACTTTAGCCATGTATATCGTTCGATAAACACTGTCTACTCTTGTATACTAATACAAAACAAGGTTGGAAGAAGGTCAGAGTACGCCGTTGAAATACGGTCCTATATTAAGAATCGTTGTATTCTTGGTAGACGGTGCAAAGTCATTTTTGATGAAATATGTTCGGTTTATGGACATAATGAAATGTCTTTTCCGACAGTTTTTCGTTGGTGTAAGAAATTCAGCTGTGGGCTAGGCTCAACAGAAGATGCACCACATGATCGTCGGCCGAAAAGAGCAACATCTGCCAAGATGGTTGCTAGAGTGAAAGAAAAGTTGCTACCGACGCACGATTCACCACTAGGCAAATAGCTAGTATGGTTGGCATCTCATTAGGAGCAGCTCATACAATTCTGAAACGGGATTTGAAAATGAGAAAGATCTGTGCTAGATGGATTCCCCATCTGTTGACAGATGAGCAGAAAAAGACACGCGCTCAGTGCGCCAAAAAGTTGCTTAAAAAGTTTCCAAATTACAATGCACGGTCTTTCGCTAATGTCGTCACAGGTGACAAGACATGGGTACACTTTTTTGAGCCAAAACGAAAGATTCAGAACAAAATATGGACAACAAAGTATTGCAAAAGACCATGCATTGCAAAGCGGACAATGAGCGTCAAGAAGGTAATGTATGTCATATTCTTTTCAAATCAGGGCCCTGCTATTCAGGTTCCTGTGCCGAAAGGCAAATCTGTAAATGCGAAGTTTTACAAGAATAAAGTTCTTCGAAAATTGAAGAAATATTTCAAAGAACGAAGACCCGCAACTGGTTTGGCCAATGTCAGATTGCTACATGACAATGCGTCATCGCACAAGGCGTTCATTGTGCAAGACTATCTGAAGCAGGAAAAGGTTGTTGAACTCAATCACCCCCCGTATTCCCCTGACCTTGCCCCGTGTGACTTTTTTTTTTGTTCCCGCGGCTGAAAAAATACCTTTCTGGTCGAAAATTTGTATAGCGCAAACACCTCGGTCCTGCAATATTCCAGTGCCTTCATAGTATACCTCGAAAAGACTACCAAAATGCATTAAATGATTGGATCAGAAGACTGAAAGTTTGTATATTTGTTAAAGGGGAATACTTTGAGGGGACAACATAAATTTTTCATCGAAAGCTATCACGGAATCATTTTTATGTGCTTAGTTGCATTCATATTTGAACAGTCCTCGTAGTCAGAAAAATTGTTTTGTTTGTCAGTTTGTAATGATGTCTTGTAACCCGCCATTCCATTGTCTTCAGTGGTAATTTTCTGTCAGAAAAGAAATATACTTGCTAGTACAGCGGTACATGTACACCAGTAGCAGTACTACAACTAGTAGTAGTAGTAGTAATAGTAGTAATAGAAGAAGTAGTAATAGTAGTAGTAGTAGTAGTTGTTGTAGTAGTAGTAGTAGTAGATGTAGTAGTAGTGGTAGTAGTAGTAGTATGTTTGATTTAAGGTTTAACGTCCCCGTGAACACTGTATTGGTCATTTTGGAGACGCTTCCAATTTTGTGGGACTTTTACCCGACATTGACATGAAATGACTTCTCAAGCCCTGTCGCCCAATGAAACCAATAGGGTTTAAGCATGGGCTTATTAGTACTCGTGTGCGGTCGATTTCAGCTCAGCGTGGAAGCATCATGCAACCCACCTATTTCTTCAAGCTGCTATGGGCGGGAGCCAAGAAGTAATAGTAGTAGTAGTAGTAGTAGTAGTAGTAGTAGTAGTAGTAGTAGTAGTAGCATTAGTAGTGGCAGAAGTAGTAGTAATTGTTGTAGAAGTAGTAGTAGAAGTAGTAGTAGTAGAAGAAGAAAAAGAAGTAGTAGTAAAAGCAGTAGATGTAATAGTTACAGTAGTTGTTGTTGTAGCAATGTAGTAGTAGTAGTAGTAGTGGTATATTAGATATAATTTTTTGAAGAAGTAGTCGCAGAAGTAGTAGTAAAAGCAACAGCCCAAGCAGTGCTAGAAGTAGTTATTGTAGCAGAAGTAGCAGTGGTGGTGGTGGTAGAAGTAGTAGTAGTAGTAGTAGTAGTAGTAGTAGTAGTAGTAGTAGGAGTAGTAGTAGTAGTCTTTCCAGTACTAATAGTAGTAGTAGTAGTTTTATCCGTAGCAGCAGTAGTAGTAGTGGTGGTAGTAGTAGTAGTAGCAATAGTAAGTAGTAGTAGTAGAAGTAAGTAGTAGTAATAGTAGTAGTAGTAGTAGTAGTAGTAATAGCAGCAGCAGCAGTAATAACAGCAGCATAATAGTGGTAGTGGTAGTTGTAGTAGTAGTAGTTTGTTTGTTTTAATTGAGGTTTAACGTCCCCGTCAACACAATATAGGTCATTTTGGTGACTTTTTACTCCACATTGATCTAAATATTCAGAACTTATTGAGATGAAATGAAATCTCAAGCCTAACCGCCCAATGAAGCCAATAGAGTTTACATACACGAACGGTCCGACTCGAACCACTTTGCCTGGGCAGGCTTCGTAGTAGTAGTACTACTACTACTACTACTAGTAGTAGTGGTAGCAGCAGCAGTAGCTGCTGTTAGTTTCACTGACCGTTTCAAGGCGGTTCTCCGGTCGCGGTTTATTTTTGTTATGGTTTGTCTTTGAGTTTTTGTATCGCTTATATTATTTTGTTTTGGATAGCCAATTGGCCATTTTGTGGGAAAGTAACTGTCCTTTTGGCTTTCCGCTATTGATGTTTCCATTTGGGTCTGTAATTGTTTCATGTTAGCGTTTCTTTCCCTTTGGTGTCTCTGATGGGAGCTGTGGGTTAATTGAATCGATTCATGATCATTGCCTTTCACTTCTATTTTGACTTTTTGTACTAATGTATGATCCGTTTCAGCTCTGCTCCAATCTTTTTCTCCAAGGCCCGATGGGCTGTGGCCCTAGTAGTAGTAGTTGTAGTAGCAGCAGTAGTAGCAGTAGTAATAGTAGAAGTAGTAGTAGTAACAGTAATAGTAGCAGCAGTAGTTGTAATTGTGGTGGTAGTAGTAGTAGTGGTAGTAGAAGTAGTAGCAGCAGCAGCAGGAGTGGCAGCTGCTGTTGTTGTTGCTGCTGCTGCTATTGTTGTTGTTGTTGTTGTTGTTGTAGCAGTTGTAATGCTATTTGTAAAATTGGTGGTCAAATCGCCAGTCAGAAAGATTTTCAAACAAAATATTACCACATTTGAAGCAATGAAATTACGTAATTACGATTTAACAAGACTACATAACAAACCGAGGAGATATAAGGATTTTATAACGGAATAAAAATGCACAAGAAGCCAATATCATGACGGTTAACTCGACAGCATTACTAATGGATCAGAAATAACGATTTTATAACAGAATATAACTGCACTTGAAGCCCACACAATGACGATCTAACTAGGCAGCATATGTAACTGATCAGATATAACAATTTTGTGACATAATGTTACTTCACTTGAAGCAAACAGGATGACATGTTAACTACGTATAAGTAACCAGACAAAATCGTTTTCTGACATTATTCTATGGTTATTGGAGTACACAGGATGACCAGTTCACAAGACAGCATCGCAAATTGACCCGACATAACTTACTTTCTTACAGAACAGTTTTCATTTAAATGTGTTCTAGAAAGGGTTATCCTTTGGAAGCAAGGAAACACCACAGAACTGATAAATATATAAAGCCTACAAAATGAAGGGATAACACGACAATATTGCAAACTGACCAGACGTGGCGATTTGTGACAGAATATTATTAAATAGAAGCTAACAAAATGACCAGTTAACTCGATAACATGACAAAAATAACACGATAACATAATAAACAAACACTATGTAATAAATATGAACCTAACATAATGGTATGTCAACAGAACTTGGTGCAATATCTCGACACAAGACAGTTGAGACGTTCCATATGATAGGTCTTTCATATTTCACGTGTATACCTTGCCACAATACCTTTGCAAAGGTACCATAATTTTTGACGTTATAACCTTGACCTTAGGCGTTTGACCTACTTTTTAAAAACTTGAACTTGGCCGTTAATGATAGGGCTTTCATATTTCACATGCGCATTTCTTGTGGCAAGACCTTTCAATTGGTACCATTGCTTTTGACCTTGTGAACTTGACGCTGTCCAGGGACATCAGTATTTCACAAACACATCTTGTTAACTGCTGTAAATTATCGCTTTTATCCGGCGTGTGGGCACTCAAGTATACTGATGATGATGATGATGATGATGATGATGAAATCATGCGACAGGCCTTTTAGACCTCTACCACGATTGTTCAATATAATGTCCCTGGGGCCCAAGGGATCGCTTGTTCTATATATACCAATATAGGGAAACACTTCTCGTAACCGGACCACGTCTTTTAAAGTTGGTATGTATCTTCATAAAGTTGACTGCTATCAAATCTTTTACCATGGGACAAAATGGCCCCGTTCTTGGAGTCACTTGTTGTACATACCCTCATACTTGGAAAACTTTAAAAATCTTCTTGTCTAAAGCCAGAAGGCCCATGACTTTGATATTTATTATGCAGCTTTTATACTTGGTATCTACCAGCATTATTGAAATTAAAACCATATCGATCGTTCAACGCAACACTGGGCTAACTCCATTTTTTTTTCAAAAATGACTTTTTTATGCGGTTTGTTCCATTCTATGCTGATATACATCCACATAAAATATTTTAGCCATTCTCATAAAAATAAACCTTAAAAATGACATTTGGCATTTTGATCTATCTCATTCATGGTATTTGGTTTAACGCAACACTGATCTAACTTGAGGTAGACCTGTGTTGCGTTAAACAGTTCAAGAAAGCTAATCAATATTATCTTGTGATATCATGATGAGATCATAGGCATAGTAGATAGAACAACTAATAATCATAACAGTTGATGCATTTCTTGGCAAAGTTTTATTATGGGACCCCTTTACAGAGGGTCAGGGGATGGGACAGGGTTCTTACTATACCGAAAACCAAATACATGTGTATATAGACCTGCAAGTCATTTGCTTTTTTTTCTGTATGCAGTATCCATGCAATATAACCTATAATATATCATTGTTTCCCCCTGAGGTTGGGTGGTGGGCATACTCTAGGGATTGGACAGCCAAAAGATCATGACTCTAACAAATTTGACAAAATCTAGAGTCGAGGACAGGCCTTTATGCAGAACGAAAATATAGACAATATACATTGAAGGCCCAGATCAGACACCACATTCTGTGAGATCTGTTCAGGGTCTGCACTTTTTACTAAAAATCCAGCTATATTTGTTTTGGTCTGACATATACTGACACCCCTTTATTTTGAATGGATTCCTGTTATATACATGGCTAACGATTCTGTTCAGGACAAAATAAGCGCCCCACCAATCTGGGCTTGGAGAATCAATTGGCCTAAATGGTGCTCACATATGCGAAATTAAACCCAAATGGCAAATAATTAAAAAATAAATATTACCGGTAGTTGTAAAAAACTAAGACTATATAATATTAAAGCTCAGACTGTGCTACTATTCAGAAGACTGAAAATCTGAACAAACCACCCAGTGAAGAAAGCTTGTAGACAAGCAAACAATGTAGACAATGATCAACCTCTGTCAGGATGTTTATTTTTACTAACTGACATTTATGGGGGCAGAATAAGGCTATTTCTTAAGGGACATATTTACTCCTTCTTGATAAAACTTATGTTGTGTGTACTTGTTAGAATTATCTTGAGGAGATTATTCTTTTAGTACCCACAACATGACCGATGTTACTGAAAAAAACCAGAGGACCAGTGGTCCTGTAAACGCTCACCTGACATCAACCCAGGGCTACCATTTGAACAAACTATGATAGGTCCGAGTAAATAAGTCCAATTTTTTTTAAAAATCCGTCCAATAATGGTCCAAGTACCCAATTCTACTTGCCAAGTTTCAATGTCATTGGCCTTATGGTTCCAGAGAAGAAGAATTTGAAAGGTTTTTACTTTGTATGGGCATGGACGCCATCTTGGTCATGTGACCTGGACCGTATTAGCAGTTTTCATTAGTTCATCGCATAAAGGCTCCGTATCAAATTTTATTTCAGTTCGCCCAGTAGTTTCTGACATATGGAACCTGAGTGATCTTGGTCCCAGACCTTTCTTACCCATAAATCTTCATGTATTCAGTTACTTTACATGATCTACCAATTTTTGTGACACTGTCTTCAATGGTTTCATAAAAATCCATTATTTTCACTTTTTCCCATGCAAAAGCCTAAGTCGGCAAATTTGACATTGGCGTAAAATAGGTCACGGTCAATCCAGAATCACCATTTGAACAAATTATGATAGGCCTGAGTGCTATGTGCCAAGTTTCAAGGTCATTGGCCGTACGGTTCCGAAGAAGAATGTTAAAGGGTTTTTACCATATATGGGCATGGCCACCATCTTGGTCATGTGACCTGAACCATATCAGCAAATTTTCATTTGTTCATCACATAAAGGATCAATATCAAATTTCACTTGAATTGGTCCAGCAGTTTCTGAGAAAAAAATGTTTGAAATATGGTCCCAGATCACTGAATGACCTTGACCATTCTTACCTATACATCTTCATGTATTCAGTAACTTTACCTGATCTACAAATTTTGGTGAGACTTTCTTCAATGGTTTCCAAAAAATCCATTATTTTCACTTTTTCCCATGCAAAAGCCTAAGTTGACTTTGATATTGCCGTAAAATAGGTCAAGGTCAACCCAGTGTCACCATTTGTACAAACTATGATGGGCCCGAGTACCATATGCTATACGCCAAGTTTCAAGGCCATTGGCGAAGAAGATTTTTAGAGAAGTTCTGGAGAAGAAGATTTATGACGGCTTTTTACTATATATCTGCATGGCAGCCATCTTGGTCAGGTGATCTAGACCATATTGGCAACTTTTCATTTGTTCAACACACGAAGGCTCCATATTGAATTCCACTTCAATTGGCTCAGTAGTTTCTGAGAAAAAAAAATGTTTTTTTTTTTTTAAATATGGAACCTGATTGACCTTGGTCAAAGGTCAATGAATGACCTTAGACCTTTCTTACCTATAGATCTTCATGCATTCAGTTACTTTACCTGATCTACCAATTTTGGTGACACTGTCTTCAATGGTTTTCTAAAAATCCATTATTTTCACTTTTTTCCGATGCAAAAGTCTTAGTCGGCAAATTTGACATTGCTGTAAAATAGGTCAATGTCAACCCAGGGTCACCATTTGTACAAACTATGATGGGCCTGAGTACCATATGCTACTTGCCAAGTTTCAAGGCCATTGGCCTTACGGTTCTGGAGAAGAAGAATTTTGAAATCTTTTAACCATATCTGGGCGTGGCCGCCATCTTGGTCACGTGATCTAGATGGTATTGGCAATTTTTCATTTGTTCAACTCACAAAGGCTCCATATTGAATTTCACTTCAATTGGCCCGGTAGTTTCTGAGAAAAAAATGTTTGAAATATAGAACCTGAATGACCTTGGTCTATGGTCAATGAATGACCTTGACCTTTCTAACCCATAGCTCTTCATGTTTTCAGTTATTTTACCTGATCTACAAATTCTGGTGACACTAACTTCAATGGTTTCCTAAAGATCCATTATTTTCACTTTTCTCCATGCAAAAGCCTAAGTCGGCAAACTTGACTTTGCTGTAAAATAGGTCAAGATCAACCCACAATCACCATTTGTACAAGCTCTGATGGGCCTGAGTACCATATGCTACATGCCGAATTTCAAGGCCACTGGCCTTACAGTTCTGGAGAAGATTTTTGAAGGCTTATTACCATATATGGGCATGGTGGCCATCTTGGTCATGTGATCCAGACCCCGCAAACAAACTTTAATTGCTGGTCAATAGGTCAAGGTCAGCCAAGGGTCACCATTTGTACAAACTATGATGGGCCCGAGTACCATATGCTACATGCCAAGTTTCAAGGCCATTGGCCTTACAGTTCTAGAGAAGAAGAATTTTGAAGGCTTTTTATCATATATAGGCGTGGCCGCCATCTATGTCATGTGACCTAGACCATATTGGCAACTTTTCATTTGTTCAACTCACAAAGGCTCCATATCGAATTTCACTTCAATTGGTTTGGTAGTTTCTGAGAAAAAAATGTTTGAAATCTGGAACCTGAATGACCTTGGTCTAAGGTCAATGAATGACCTTGACCTTTCTAACCAATAGATCTTCATGTATTCAATTACTTTACCTGATCTACAAATTTTGGTGACACTGTCTTCAATGGTTTCCTAAAAATCCATTATTTTCACTTTTCTCCATGCAAAAGCCTACGTCGGCATATTTGACATTGCTGTAAAATAGGTCAAGGTCAACCCAGGGTCACCATTTGTACAAGCCATGATGGGCCCGTGTACCATATGCTACATGCCAAGTTTCAAGGCCATTGGCCTTACAGTTCTAGAGAAGAAGGATTTTGAAGGCTTTTTATCATATATAGGCGTGGCCGCCATCTTGGTCATGTGACCTAGACCATATGAGCAACTTTTCATTTGTTCAACTCACAAAGGCTCCATATCAAATTTCACTTCAATTGGTTCGGTAGTTTCTGAGAAAAAAATGTTTGAAATCTGGAACCTGAATGACCTTGGTCTAAGGTCAATGAATGACCTTGACCTTTCTAACCCATAGATCTTCATGTATTCAATTACTTTTCCTGATCTACAAATTTTGGTGACACTGTCTTCAATGGTTTCCTAAAAATCCATTATTTTCACTTTTCTCCATGCAAAAGCCTAAGTTGGCATATTTGACATTGCTGTAAAATAGGTCAAGGTCAACCCAGGGTCACCATTTGTACAAGCCATGATGGGCCCGAGTACCATATGCTACATGCCAAGTTTCAAGGCCATTGGCCTTATGGTTCTGGAGAAGAAGATTTTTGAAGGCTTTTTACCATATATGGGCATGGCGGCCATCTTGGTCATGTGATCCAGACCCCGCGAACAAACTTTCGTTCCCCCATCCCACTGAGGCTCCATATGAAATTTGGCTTTGATTGGCCCTGCAGTATAGGAGAAGAAGATCTTTGAAAATGGTGGACGGACGGACGGACGGACGGACGGACGGACGGACGGACGGACGGACGGACGACGGACCATGGCTATACTATAAGCTCACCTATGAGCCTAAAGGCTCAGGTGAGCTAAAAACATCCCTAAATATGTTCATTACTCCATCGTATCTGGAGATACCTGTATGTAGAGTAGGCTGACAACAAGTGGGCACTGATGACCCGTCTCAATCACAATATTATTTTTTTTCCCTCACCCTAGTATCAGTGGCTCAGGCCAGCCTCCGTAGCTCAGTCGGATGCGCATCTGACTGGTGATAAGGAGAATAGGGGTTCGAGTAGGCAACATTCTTTTGTGGAGATTGATCATGAAATCCTTTCTACGGTCTTTCTCTCCCTTCTGCTGATTCAAGAAGGGCAGTCATCGGTTTTTGGAATGTGCACTGTACTGGTTAACCGCTTACGTATAAGCCTTCCCAGGAGAAGTGTGGATAGGTAAGCTGACCAGCTCAAAAATGACATAAATAGTGTTGACTGGGCTGTTAAACTCTAATACAAACAAACAAAACAAAATCAGTGGCTCAGTCGGATTCACATCTGATCAGGAGTTTGCAGGTTAGATCCTCCTTTGTCTACAACATTCTTTGGTGGAGATTGATTATGAAATGTTTTCTGCCGACTCTCTCCCTTCCACTGATTGAACTACTGTCCTGCTTAACTAGGCTAGGCTGTATCTTTGCAAACAGTGAATATTCAGATGAGATTCTTCCCCAGATACCATCTGACCTAGATCTTCACTGTTTGTCATTCAGTTTGTGAGTTTAAAGGAATAAATGACATCAAGTAATTTGATTTTTTGATAGTCAAAAAAGGATGTGGCAAAATTAATTTATTCAGCAGAACAAGGGTTAAGAAGGACAGATGTCAGCTCTCATTGATCAGAAAAGTAAGTTCAGAGCATGAAACTCACTTTCAGTAACTGATTTCAATGAATCAGCACTCAAAGTTGACCTTTTTGCATGTTTGCATTCCCAGTTGACTCCTAAAGCCTAGAAAATAGAATTGAGCAAAAAAGAGTGGATACCTTGCCAAGTAATCACTATTTATGTCATGCAGAGCCATGCTTCCACTGATGAGGTTGCACTGATGAGTTAGGAGGCCTTCATACGGACTGAATAAATTATTTTTCTTAATCGCGACAGAAGTAAGGGCGAGGATTGTGGCCACGTAAAATCGATTTAAGCCCCCAGTTGAATTCGTTTCCGCTGACAGTTCTTCTGTCACGGTTTATTTTTGTTATGGTTTGTCTTTGGGTGTTTTTGTCGCTTATATTACTTTATTTTGGATAGACTATTGGCCATTTTGTGGGAAAGTAACTGTCCTTTTGGCTTTCCGCTGTTGATGTTTCCATTAGGGTCTGTTGTTTCTTGTTTGTGTTTCTTTCCCTTTGGTGTCTCTGATGGGAGCTGTGGGTTAATTGTATTGATTCCTGATCATTGCCTCCACTTCTACTTTCCAAAGGATAACCCTTTTATAGAACATATTTAACATCATTACAGCTGGTGTCTGGCGGCCGTAAAACGTCACCCTGCCCAACATCATAGTGTAGTTTATAATTTTTTGTCCTTTGGGATCATTGATTCCATTGGGGAATTTTGAAAATATTTGAGGGTCACTGATGAGACCTTGATGGACGAAATTAGCTAGTCTGGCCCAGAAAACATGTACACTCCATATTTTCCAGTTCTGTGGTGTATTCCTTGCTTCCAAAGGATAACCCTTTCTAGAACATATTTAACATCACTACAGCTGTTGTCTAGGAGCGTGTGGCAGCCGTAAAACGTTTCTCTGCACCACATCATAGTGTAGTTTATATTTTCTTGTCCTTTGGGATCATTGATTCCATTGTGGAATTTTGAAAATATTTGAGGGTCACTGATGAGGCCTAATTGGCCGAAGCTGGCTAGTTTGACCCAGAAAATATGTATACTTCATATTTTCCAGTTCTGTGGTGTGTTCCTTGGTTCTAAAGGATAATCCTTTTATAGAACATAATTATATAATGCTGACCGCACTTAAGTACTGGTAAACTGCTAAGAGGTTCCAAACCTGCCCAGGAAAAGTGGCGCAAATTGGACCGTCCATGCATATAAACCATATTGGTTTCATTGGGTGGCAGGGCTTGAGATTTCATTTCACCTCAATGTCCTGTAGGGCTTGAGATGTCATTTCAACTCAAGGTTGGGTAAGAGTCCCACAAAGTTGGAAGCAAGGTCTCCAAAATGACTTATACAGTGTTGACGGGGATGTTAAACCTCAAATCAAACAAATCTAAGTGCACCGAGTTCTAATTATGGCAAATATGGCAATATTTTATTCTGAAAATGAAATACATGTATTTCTGTATCATGTGTCTTAATAACATGGGAAGCCAAAGAGTTATGACAAATGAAATTTGTAGATTAATTTAGGCATTTTGAGTATTTTGCTCGCGAAGGCTCGAAAAAATGTAAATTCTCCAACTTGTTTCATGAATTAAATATATAATCACGAATTAAATGTATAATGGCTACTGCTGTAAGATACAGTTTATAACATGCAGTTAAATGCAAAAGTAATTTTAAATTGCATGTCTTACATTTATGTTTCTACATGACATATTGTATTAGATTACAAGAAAAAGAATGGGAACAATCTTATTTTACTGCTTTGCAGCAATAAATATTCTTCAAATACATGAAGGTTTAGTTTTCCCATTGTACTTTAGATATTGCTTCTGCTGATTATGAATAATTTTGTTTTTGAAAATAGAAAATGACAAAAAAACACTGATTAAATTCCAGTTAGCCCAGTGTTGCATTAACTTTAATTGCGAAAATTGGATATTTTTAATGGGAAAACAGATCTAACTCAAACTTTGTTTAATATCTTTTTTTCTGTCACATGACATTAATTGCAACATACTTCACTTCAAACTCCTTATTTTACCTTGTAGATCAGCTTTCATTAATACCTTGATGAGCTATTTATGAATTTAATAAATAGAAAAAACTGTTTCCTGTAAAATTAAAAAAAAAAACTGAGTTAGCCCAGTGTTGCGTTGAACGATATATTATAAAGGATCTTACTATTACATGAGTGTTCATGTATTATTGAATTTATTAAACGAGTTGAGGAAAAGGGATAAAATGCGAGGCTTTGTCGAACATTTTATCCTTCTTCCTCGACGAGTTTAATAAATTCAATAATACATGAGCGCGAATGCAAGATTCTATTTATCATATGACATCTAAAAAGCATTTTATTCACGATTGTTTCACAAAAATGTCAATATTCCTTAAGTAAACGCGACGTCGTTAAGGACGTCGTACATGCAACGTTACGGGGCGTATCTAACTAATTTGCATTTTTAATCCCCTAGTGGATTATCGAATTTATTACATGGCATTATTACATTCTCAGACGCGATGTCATATGATAAATAGTCAAACTGAATGGCACTGTCCCGAGGGTCACTCGTTTTTACATAGACTGATATAAGGAAAATATATAAAATCTTTTCTGAAACTAGAAAACCCAGACCCTGATATTTGGAATATACTCAGTAGCTTTATGTAGAAGCCCTCTACCAAACTGCACACATTATAACCTTAGGGGTCAAAATGTCTCTTTCCGCAGTGGTGAGGCTCAAAGCCTCCCTCAGGAACAGTCGTGAGTGCGTATTGTATATTACCGAGCAAAGTGACGATAAAGGCTTTATCACACATTACGATAACACACCCATGCGACATAGTGGATTTTTCACAGCTCCAACATGTCTTCTTCGTGATGTTTTTTCTTATTTATGCTGCAAAAATAGGTTGTGGGTGCTCGTCAGAACCGCCTCATTGAGGCGGTTCTAACGAATACATTACGAAAACACGCCTATACAAATACATTACAAACTGCACCTCTGAAACACGAAAATTTTAAGATGAAAATTGTGATATTTATTTTATTTCTTCTCAAAATATAGATTGTGGGCTCGAAATCACACATGCCTCTCCAGGCAAACCTGAGGGCGGAGCATGCAAAACACAAGCGGCACTGCTTCCACTAAATGTGACGTTTGCCGGGTCGTCCCCGCGGTCACCCATCCAGGTACTAACCGCAGTCTCCGTTGTTTAACTTCGTGAAAAAGCTTTCTCCACCGCGTCGCTAAAAGAGCCGGCGCCTTCAGCGTTTCGGGTGTAATGGTATGTTTATCCAAGCGTCAAGCAACGGATATCGTGGATAGGTTATCTTGTTGTTTGTCTTCGTGGACTACCCGGCAGACGCTAAAGGTTTTCGTGACAAGGACACGCACCAGTTTGGAATTGGTAGACTGAGCAGGAATACTAGACAATCCGTCCAGTAGCAGCATTTTATATAGTACTCTTGTTCACCGAACACTTGTTCACCGAACAGTTACAAGTTGGCATGTGCTGAATTGAACATCAGGTTTACTTCTGCTTTAACCCTCAAGACGCCGATAAAAACTACCTCTGAAAATGTCGTCTGCTTATGTCGTCTGCTGATTTTTGCAAATGTTTCAAAAATATTTCTGCTTACAGCCAAATAGTGTGGTCCCAAATCAGACTGCTCCTAGGGGAGTAGTCTGATTTGGGTCCACACTGTTTGCAAAAATGACTTTTAAAGTAACCAGCAGACGACAAATTTTTTAAAGCAGACGACAATTGTCGTGATTGTTATTTTATGCTTTATAGGTGAACTGAAAAGGTATTAACACTTTCCAAACTGACAAATGCAACAAATAGATAATACTGAGAGAAGCAGTCTCTTGAAAACCGCATTGAAACAAAAGGTACAGCACCGTAAAGTTTTAAACAAAGTAGCTTTAGCACTGCCTGCATTTTTCAAGTTGAAGATCAGTTGCAAATTTAAATCCTTTCTGAAACATAGTGTATTGATGAATATTGCAGTTATTTTCCCTCAGACAGTTTATTTTATTATACCAATGGGAATCCAAAAATAAAATGACCAAAATTCTGATAACAGAAAATATATTTTGTGTCTATAATTTCATGATACTTAAAATGACATCATATGAGTCCGTGCATACATGTATTTCAACCTAATTAGCAATTAACAATACATAAAAAACTAGGAATTTTCTTAGCCTGGTTTTCAGCATTTTCTCTGGTTTCCAGCCTTTTTCTTATAGTTATAAGTACTCTTAGTTCATATAATCCAATAAAAAGTGTTTCAGTTGGCCTTTAAGACGCATAGAAAACTGCTTCTAAAAATGTCGTATGATAATTTCGTCTACAGCTTACTTTTGCAACTTTTCAAACCTATATCTGCATACAGGCAAACAGTGTTGAACCTGGTCAGACTGCTCATAGAGGATATATATCCTTGTTCCTTATGATAAGACACATTCAGTCACACCAGCCTGGGGGTTTCTTTGTGCTTGGTCAATGTGCTGAGTCCATGTCCCACACCGCCCCGCCCCCATTTCATAAAAGGCCATATATCTCTGAAACCATTCAGATCCCTACTCAAAAAACATATATTCTTGTTTCTTATGATTAGAAGGCCTTAGGCCTAAAAATAGCCATATTTCCGCTAACCCGACCGACCCTGCTTCAGACCCCCTCCTCCCGACTCTACTATTTTTATCAATAAATGAACAAAATAAAAAATAGAACACCGACCCTACCGTTTTCAATTTCCGATCCTACCCAGTGTCGTCTTTGCATTTTCCAATAGTAATTTCGCGTTTTAAGTACATTTTGGAGTTTTTGGCATTTAATACCTTCCAAAATACAAAGCTGACATATTTGATCAGTGCAAGTCTCAACATGACAATTTTATTAACAAAAAAACATGTACAAAACAAAAACACATAAAAATACAGGTCCGACCCTGTAATTTTTCGGAGGAAAAGATAAAATAATAAAAAAAGTTTCTCCTACCTACCGACCAAAATTCTTTTCAGCATGTTAGCGGAAACGCAGCTTTTTTTTACGCCTTAATATCTCAGGAACCTTACAGATTCCCACCCTTAAACCATATATATATTCTTGTTTCTTATGATAAGACGCATCCAGTGATATCAACCACGGCTCTCTTTGGTCCATGCCCCCCCCCCCCCCCCCCCGCTTCATAAAGGTCTAATATTTCAGAAAAAGTCCACATGGCTAATATTTCAGATACAGAGTCCACTTGTGTGCTCACTTGGCTATTGGGTTCGTATGGGAGACTTTTATCATCGGGAGTTTAAAATTGTATCATACTAAAATACCTGGCTGCTGGTGGGCAGAACCCATCTGAGCTTTGGTGATCATAGAGGCCCAAGGGCCTCTTGTTTGATTAAGGCGTGACAAATAAACGGACAAAAATAATATAGGCTTAGTTATGGCCATTTGTTAGACTGTTGGTCTTGTAATGGTTAGTATGTGTATTAATAGAAATAGAGGCAATGATCAGGAATCGATACAATCAACCCACAGCTCCCAGCAGAGACACCAAAGGGAAAGAAACACAAACATGCAGCAACAGACCAAATGGAAACATCATTAGCGGAAAGCCAAAAGGACAGTTACTGTCCCTCAAAATGGCCAACAGGTTATCCAAAATAAAATAACACAAGCGACACAAACACCTAAAGACAAACCATAACACAACAGAAGCGACAGAAGAACCGCCTTGGAACGGTCAGCGGAAACGAATTCCTCTGAGGGGCTTAAATCGATTTTACGTGGCCATAATCCTCGGCCTTATTTCCATCGCGATTTAGACAAATAATTTGTTCAGTCCGCATGAAGGCCTCCTAACTCATCAGTGCAACATCTCCGTGAACACAAATAATCAAACAACCACAGAGATGAAACAACGGTGAGGACTCGACAGCAAGAAACTACTGAAATGCTGGAGCAAAAGAAAACCAACAGTTAGACACCGATGGGCCCGACCAGAGATAGTTTAATGAGAGTAGGGTAAACACTTTTGGAGTTATGACCGAGGTTAATTGCGTGATAAACACTCAGACAAAAGGAGCATCGTTATGACCCTTTGTTAAGATGTAAGTCTTGCGATGGCATGTCTGTGAAGTTTCAAGAGAGTAGGGCAAACACTTTCGAAGTTATGACCGAGGTTAAGTTTTTTTTTGGTTAAGGCTTGACTGAAGTAAGTGCGAGGATTGTGGCCACGTAAAATCGATTTAAGCCCACCCTGCCACCCCAGTGGAATTCGTTTCACTGACCGTTCCAAGGCGGTTCTTCTGTACTGTCGCGGTTTATTTTTGTCATGGTTTGTCTTTGAGTGATTGTATTGCTTATATTATATTAATTGGCCTTTTTGTGGAGAGTGACTGTCCTTTTGGCTTTCCGCTATTGATGTTTCCATTAGGGTCTGTTGTTTCATGTTTTTGTTTCTTTCCCTTTGGTGTCTCTGATGGGAGCTCTGTGTTAATTTATCGATTCCTGATCATTGCCTTCACTTCTGTTTCACAAACACACGGACAAACACACTCTGGTTATGGCCTTTGTGTGTCTTGTGATTATGAAGTTTCATGACATTAGGGAAAATACTTTTGAAATTGTGACCGAGGATAAGGCTTTAGATCACCTGCCGTGAGCATTTGTGATCTCATTTTGTCCGCCGTCCGTCCATGTGTACGTACATGCATAAACATTTTCTTCAAACGACATTACTTGTACTCATTAGAACTACCTCGATGAAGCATACCTGTATTAAACAGAAGATCAAAACTTTCTTAGTCATCTCCATTACGCCTCCTGGTCTCTCGCTATGATTAAAACCAAGTGGTTCGAACTGGCCCTATTTCGAAGTTTCTTTGTTGTTGTTTATGGCCTCATAGGTGTTCGAACCGTTCAAGTTATTGCACAAGAGGTCACAGAGCACTGCACTGGTTTGTTTGTAGTGCATACATGTCTAACAAATAAAACAAATCTGACATTCCTGAATTTGCAACTAGATTTGACCCAATTTATTAGGATTTATTAAGATGAAGGCTTCATTGTGTGTCTTAGACCAATTGTCGCACTCGACGAAGTGTCTGTTAGACAAAATGTCTATTAGGCGAAATGGTCTTTCGACGAAATATTTATTTTATATCCCGGACGGATAAAGACAAGAGTTAGTTACCTTCAGGTGGACCAACTATTTTGTGTTAGAACCTAGAGTGAAGGTTGGGCCCATAGAATCGATTTAAACTCCCAAGTGACCGTCCTAAGGCTGTGATTTTAGTGTTGTTTATTTTAAATATAGCTTTGTCGGATTTTCCGAAGAGGCTCTTCATGTTGTATGTGCTTATGGTTGTGTATTATTATTATTTATTTAATTTTTATTAATAGTGCCTGTTGCACATTGAACACATCTTGTGGGAAAGAAGAAGCTGGTTGTTGTGCTGTTTGTGAATGTTTTTTTTTTCCTTTTTTTTGTTTTCCTAATTGTTAGTTACTGTTCCTTTTTGGTTCCAATGGTAGGCTGTAATCTTTGATTTTGGCTTTTCCTGTGCATCTATTTCTATTTGTGTACCTTTTTAAAATTAAATATATACAGTACATGGATTAACGATTCTTAATCCATCGCTTCAGTGAATCATTTTGAAATTGTCAAAGCATATACAGATGTGCTTTCATGACCAATTTTTATACCCGCTTTTTTGAAGAAAAAAAAACGGGTATATTAGTTTCGTCACGGGTGTACTTCCGGACGTCCGTCCTTCCGTCTGTCACGTTTCTTGTGAATTAACTCCTTTTTTATTTCTTGGCCTAGGATGACCAGGCTTGGTTTTAGACATGTTTTTAATTATTTGGACCCCATTTTGATTTATATCAGTCTTTGAATCGACTGCCTATTCGAAATTCGCAAAATGGCAGTATGTTTCCTCTGGCTTTCTTTGCCGGATCATTACAGGGTCACTGATGAGGCTTTATTAGCCGAAACTACGAAGTATGCCCCATCTTCTTTCTTATGAATGTTTCCATTTCTCTTAAAGGAACTCATTTTTGATTTTTATTTGCCTTCACTGCAGCTGGTGTTGTGCCGTGTGGCGGCCGTAAAACGTCTCCCCGTACATCAACCATAGTGCAGTTTATATTTTACTTTTGGTCCTTTGAGATCAGTGTGAATATTCTGAGAAATCGGAAATAATTATTGGTTTGGACTCATATTCTAGACATGTTTTTAATTATTTTGACCCCATTTTGATTTACATCAGTCTTTGAATCGACTGCCTATTCGAAATTCGCAAAATTGCAGTATGTTTCCTCTGGCTTTCTTTGCCGGATCATTACAGGGTCACTGATGAGGCTTTATTAGCCGAAACTACGTAGTATGACCCATCTTCTTTCTTATGAATGTTTCCATTGCTCTTAAAGGAACTCATTTTTGAATTTTATTGGTATACACATTGCTTAGGGATTGCAGATGTGCAAGAAGGTGTCGGAATGCAGATCGCGTAGATGGAATGTGGTTACCATGACGATCTTGTAACCTTCGCAATGTCTCACTCTATCAGTGTTTATAATCGGATAATTCAGCGAAGTCACAAGTTTTACTTCAATCATTTAAGTTTTATCCACCGTCTTTAAATCACGAACGTTTTCTTTCAAAGTAAAGTAATTCAGTGCCACAGGTCCGACCCTCTTCATTTGCTTAGACACCAACTTCCATTTCATAACCATGTAGTCCTTGAGGTGGAGGCATCTTAAACAAAAAGACACGATGGTGATTAAAAAAAGGTGAAACAGATATAAAGCTATAGAAGTTGCCTTTAGAAACAAAGCATTGCTGATGACATACATGTAATTAACCGTGTTAAATTTGGCACAGATTTCTGCTTCTCAAAATCGGGATCACATAGAAACTAACGAAGGCGTTAGAAATTAGAATGATCGCAAGGAACATTGCAGTTACACATACATAGACATGTATATTTTTTGCACAAATCGGGTAGCTTCTGTGAACGTTTTTTTTGCCATTTTCATCAAAAGCAGATGAATCGCATTTAATATGATAATTCCTAAAATATTTAATGCATATATCACTAGCAATTTACTTTATCTAACAGTGCAGTGAAAAACAAAGCCCACTCCCTTTACATGCTCAAATAAGGTATTCATTCCACCTTACGATATAAATGTATATCCTATGCGAAGTCTGTTCCAAAATTAATGCCAGTGTAGTTTTATTTATCTATCTATCTTCATATACTGAGTCGGTCATACTTGGCCATTACCTCAGTTGAGCACCAGTCGTGCAACGTGTGCTCAAAACCACTTCGTTTCGAAAAATGAGCCCTAAAGAGTAACATAGGGTTAAAATATTGCTCACAAATCTAGTACTTTTATACAGTGTACATTTCCTGAAAGCGCATTCTTAACACTGTACACAAAATGACTGGGGAAAAGCTAATAAATTGCTTGAAATTAGGACCTTTATAAAAGGTAGGTCGCAACTTCTCTCTCTCTCTCTCTCTCTCTCTCTCTCTCTCTCTCTCTCTCTCTCTGTTTGTCACAGCCTAACTGTTACTGACATATCGACATATCCTACTTACCTTTGATATGGCCATTCATCAACGATGCAGTAGATTCCACTTAATCTTTTCAGGACATGACCAATGTAAGACAAAGTGTTTTCTGTCAAATCCTCTTCTCATTTTGCTTGTATGGTTTAATGTATGGTATTGTTATTCAATAAATACTGTTTAAACCAACTCATCAAAAAAAATAAAAAGAGAAACGATCAGGAACTGATACAATCAGATCCAAAACTCTTCCCAAAATATCACTAGGAAAAGAAGTCGAAACATGGAGTGACGGCAGTAAACAAAACGGACAACAGGTAAACCGAGTCAGCAGCTCTTTCCCAAACAGGTGGCGACTCAGAATATACAAACATAACTCGAAAACGGAGCAATATACATGATTGTGGAAAGAATCAGGATTACCAACATGACAAACAGTAAACTGGAAGAACAAACGTAATTAAAATAACCCAAAAAGGGGAAGAAACAGAATCATAAACCTAACAAAATATATGATTAGGGAAATAATCAGAACAACCAACACAAAACATGAAGGAACCACCGCAAAAGCACCGACTTGGAACGATCAGTAAAAATTACTGGTGGTAAATCGGTCGTTATTCACGAGATGCCGAAAATTAACGAGAAGTTTATGAAAACCGTCCTATTAGGCGATAAAATGGACTAATTTATTCTTTGCACAGAGATCAGTCGCGTGTCAAATTGCACCAGCTATAACTAAATTAAGTAGCGTACAACAGCTCATAGATGCTGCTCACACAGGTCGCCCTGCAACAATAATCACTAAAATAGAAGTGAAGGCACTGATCTGGAATAAAAATATCATGCAAATAACTGCCCGATTCCTAGTAAAGCAATTAGCCCAACTGAAAACTTGTCATTAATCAGCACGAGTTCATGGTATTTTAAAGAAGCACTTAGGAAAATAATTGCAAGATGGATACCGCGTTGTTGACAGATAAACAAAAAAGGAATATAGCTAATAAAACCTTCAAATGTATCCAAAATATAGCAAATAGGCTTTCGACGATTAAGTCACTTGTGATGAGAACTGGGTTTGCTATTTTGAAACAAAGCGGAAGTATTCCAACTGAATTATGGCACTAAACTGCGAGACGTTCAAATATTGCCAAACGAACACGATCGATAAAGAAGGTGTTGTATTTGACATTTCTGCAATCATAAGGTTTTTGTCTTTTGTCATCAAATTCAGGTGTCAAACAACAGAACCGTCACAGGAAGTTCTATAGAAATGTTGTACTAAGAAGTTAAAAGAAGAACTGCGAAACCCGCCGCCCCAAAACAGGGCTGAAACACCTCAGACTCTTGCATCATAATGCAAAGAAGAAGTAAAACAAAGATCAGGAATCGATACAATTAACTTACTCCACCCATCAAAGACACCAAGGAATCCGCTTACAACGTCCTATCACATCCTACATCTTCTGCAGACCTGCCCTTCCCACCCCTGCGATTATTTTCAAATACTATACATCTTGAACAAAATTCGAGAAATGCCCTTGGACCTGCGGTTTATCAACACCTGATGGGTTCCCAGGGACAGCCCAAGTTGAAGAGTATGAAAAATGCTTCCGAAAATGATCGACCGGCTAAAAAGGTGAACTCAGGTTGATGGAGAACATTTGTAAGGGCAGCACAAGTCAAAAAGATTTTTTCATTTGCAGTAAAGGAGAAACAATTTTAGTTGCATTAATTTTGGAACATCCTTTGTAATTAACTTTATTTGAAATTTAAATCAGATCAAGTTAACTGGCGTAATTGCCGATTTAATCGCGCTAAAACTAACTAACCTAATTGGGGATTAAATCCCGCAAAAGCTAACTAGCCTAAGTAGGGATTTAATCCCGCTATGGTTTACTAGTAATATTGGAAAACTCTCACCGACTATTTTGTCTTTAGTTTCCAAAACAATTTCTGGAGGTTCATCTGCCGCCGCTTTATTCGTGTCATCTTTAATTAGTATTGTTCTTTGAATGTTGTTCCCGGATTCTTTTTGTGCTGCAAGTTAGAAATGTGATTTTGTCGCAGTTAGTTAATATTCGGGATCGCTAACTAATTACAGTAATTATCGGGAATATTAATTTATCATGTGACGAACGTCGTAAGCAGTCATAACATCATGACACTTTTTCCACATGTAAGTTGCCAATCACGTGCAAACGTCGCGAAACGTTAACAGGTCGTCCGTGGCAACTTAATGATTTCTGTAGAAGTTACTGACATCTTTGCAGGATGAAAGATAAACGGTCATATGATAGAAAGAATATCTTAAACGTGAGCATTTAAAATGCAATAATAAAACTTGCCTGAGGTTTTTATTAATTTGAATTTAAGTTACCACGATTGTGGGATCGTCTCATCGTTTTTTTAAGTTAATATTCCCAACACATATGCAAAATTGCACAAAAAAAAAATACAGCATAAAAATCTGATTAGAATGATCTTAATTGCTTTCTTATGAAGGATTCTATTTTCAACCATATGGAGTTTTCATAAACATCCGGTTCATATAAGGTACGTACATGGTTGCTTCTAAGACAGGGGTGAAATTGGACGACCAAATTGATAATTGTATCAGCATGATGTACGTTATTATCTTAGACCTGTACGTCTTTCTTTCTTTGTTTTTTCTTATTTTCTTTGTTTGTTTGTTTAAAAAACTTCAAATAAAGCTTGCGAAGTCTTTAATATATTTTGATTCATCTGAAACATTTATTATTCCAATCCTCAGGGTTTGTATTTGCAATTGCTTTTTCACCGTTCCTTAACTTATTTGTCTAAACTACGATAGAAACAAGGTCGAGGCTTGTGGCCACGTAAATAGATTTAAGCCCCCCCCCCCCCCCCTAGCAGAAATTTTTACTGATTATTCCAATGCGGTTCTTCTGTTGTGGCTTATTATTGTTATTTACAGTAACAGTTCGTATCTTCATGTATGTATTGCTGGTATCTTTTTATTTGGATAGCCGTTTGACCATTATGTAGGAAAGTAACTGTCCTTGGTCGTTTTGGCTTTTCACTTGTGACGTTTTCATTATGGTGAAATTGTCTTATGTTGTCTAACTGTTGGTCTTCTTTTGCTCCAGCATTTCAGTTGTTTCTTGCTGTCGAGTCCTCACCCTTGTTTTGTTTCTTCTCTGAGGTTGTTTGATTTTTGTGTTCACGTAGATGTTGCACTGATGCGTTAGGAGGCCTTCATGCGGACTGAACAAATTATTTGTCTACATCGCGACGGAAGTAAGGGCGAGGATTGTTGCCACCTAAAATCTATTTAAGCCCCTCCCCCTCCCAGTGGAATTCTTTTCGCTGACCATTCCAAGGTGGTTCTTCTGTCGCGGTTTATTTTTGTTATGGTTTGTCTATAAGTGTTTGTATCGCTTGTATTATTTTGTTTTGGATAGCCACTTGGCCATTTTGTGGGAAAGTAACTGTCCTTTTGGCTCTCCGCCAATGTTGATGTTTCCATTAGGGTCTAATTGTTGCATGTTTGTGTTTCCTTCCCTTTGGTGTCTCTGATGGGAGCTGCGGGTTAATTGTATCGATTCCTGGCCATTGCCTTCACTTCTATTATGTTGGAGTTTCTTTCTCTTTGCTGTCTTGGATGAGAGGTGTGAGGTAGTCTACTGATTCCTGATCATTACTTTCACTTCTAGTTTAGTATATTAATTACTGTATTTATGTCATCAGGTTATAAAGAACCCGCCCCGAGATATATCGACGTATTAGTTATTATAAAAACAAAACGGTGTTGTTTGCAAATAAATCATACAAAACACGAAACTGTGGAGTGTTGCCTATGAAACATACCTGTGTGCTTCCGTCTACGGATATCCTTTACGGACGCGTATCCAAAATTATCTGAAAAGAAAATTCCAATGACTCATTTAATATATATCTTTCGTGGAGCTTAAGTGTCGATTCTTCTATATATATATATATATATATATATATATATATATATATATATATATATATATATATATATATATATATATATATATATATATATATATATATATATATTCGTTCAAGTTGTTTTAACACGACTTCTAATGCACTTGCGTAATTTTGTCTGTTTGTTCGAATTGAGGTTTGATGTCCCCGTCAACACTATTTAGGTCATTTTGGAGACGTTGCTTCCGATTTTGTGGGACTTTTACCATAATTGAGATGAAGTGACATCTGAAGCCCTGCTGCCCAATGAAACCAAAACGCTTATATCATTTGATGGTCTGACACACACAGGCTTATTTTCGCAGTTTATTTTTGTTCTGGTTTGTATTTGAGTGTGTGTATCGCTTATATTATTTTGTTTTGGATAGCCAATTGGCCATTTTGTGGGAAAGTAACTGCCTTTTGGCTTTCCGCTATTGATGTTCCCATTAGGGTCTAGTTGTTTCATGTTTGTGCTTCTTTCCCTTTGGTGTATCTGATGGCAGCTGTGGGTTAATTGTTACGATTCCTGATCATTGTCTTCACTTCTATTTAGTCCTTCTAAGCGGTTTACCAGTATTCAAGTGAGGTCAGTTTCAGCTCTGCGTGGAAGCACCATGCAGCCCATTGATTTCTCTAAGCCCCGATGGGCGAGGGCGAACACATGCGTAGGTAACGCGACGTCCCATTGTATACGTCAAAATATGCGACCGTACTGTCGGAAACCTTCCGGGGTGGTTCCTGGGTTGTTCTAACGTGCACACACAATCTATATTTTGAGCAGAAATAAGAAAAATATCACAATTTTTCATCTGAAAATTTTCTTTTTTTTTTTTTTTTTTTGGCGGTAAAATTTTCAATGTATCTGAATACTGAATAGGCGTGTTTTCGTTATAGCATTTAAGACACTGCAAATGATGGAACGCCTCAGGACGGTCAGCAGAAAAATTTACTGAGGGCTTCAACTCCGGTGTTTATGAACATTCAATTCTCGCCAATAACAACTTGACACGCATGGAGGATCCCTTCCTCAAAGTGAGTCATAACAGAAACATACAGAGGAAGGAAAGCAACTATATATGAAATAAGACATGAACCAGGGCTGAAGCCTAACAAAATATGATGTCAGAGCACGGGAAGATCACGTGAGTCCAAACTCAGGACATTAATATGATATCAGAGCACGAGAAGATCACGTGAGTCCAAACTCAGGAAATTATACACCGACCTCCATCACTCTTGAAATAAGGATAGAGCTGTCACAGAGTCCGAATTGTGCACCGCTATGCAGTAAAAGAGCTTAACAAAGTATTGTGTGTCTTGGATGAGGTAATTCTATCGGTTCCTGGCCATTGCTTTCAAATCTGTTCTAGTCAGAATACTACTTTCCAGAAACTGTGGGTCAATGACAATCAACATTTTTGAATACTCCTTTCCGCTTGACACGGGCTGTTTTAGATAGAATCTCAAACAAAGTCTCAGCAGCAGCTTTCGTCAGTTGTACATATGTTTCTTTATCCTAAACCCAGGTTCGAAATAGGTTCTTGCTAATAATTTCCGAAAACTGTAGTTGTCTGCCGGGCGCAACGGAAAATGAGAGTTATATATTGTTCCTGAAAATCAGATATTAAACACTTTTGTCGAATTGACATGAAACTTAAACTTTGATGCACCATGCTGCATATTTGTTACAGCAACATATTTAAATTCATATTGAAAGTAACTAGATTACCTTTCCACATTTGGACATCCTCGGCTGTACATGTTGAAAAGTCTTCCGGAAGTTCTTGCATGCGATCATTGTTATTTCCTGTATGTGTAGATGTTATAGTATCAAAAGGCACTGCTGAAGTGAACCACTGAGTGTTGCGTTTCGAAAGCCTTCTGACAGCAAAACAATACAACGACATGCGGCTAATATGCTAGATAGGGCTATAGTAAATACATGGTTAGTGTCTTTAATAATAAAATATAATCGATGAGCCTTAGACAATTTTATATGGGCGCGCTTTAGCTAGCCCCTATACAATAGTCGCGGCGAACCGATTATATTTTATTATTAAAGACACTAATCATGTATTTAGTTTATACCGCAATTCAAAAATTCAAGGGGTTTTGCAATAATTTAGCAAACATAAGCAAAACAGACAGCAGACAGTGTGGCATGTTAAACGACATTCAGTGCCATGACGCGCACACGTAGTATAACGTGACGTCAACGAGTGCAAAGTTTCTGATGTCACCACGCCACAAAGACACAGAAAACAACATGGACGCTCTATATTTTCAGCGCTTTACATTCTGTAAGAAAATCTGTAAATAAGTAGTTTATTTTAGCTTTAGATATTATTTTCGAGGTTGAGACTCAACTGCAGTAGCAGTGTGCAGTTATTCCAACGGGCTATTCAAACCAGGAAAGGCCGAGAAGGTAAGAATTTAGCTGAAATTTCTGAAAATCTGTTCAAATACATATTGCAATGATTTTAACTTGCAGTTTCGTTGTTTTCCTATGTATAACAGGTTGCATGTTATTGTTTACACTTGTAAATTAGTGATCTGAAAAGTAGGTCCGGTCTATAAACGGCCACTAGACGTATTATAGGTCAGTAGAAGGTATTATAGGTCACTACCGATTATAGCGTGCAGTTAATCGACCCCCTTTATTAGCTTACTAGAATGCCTGATTGCGGTAAAATATGTTTGATATGCGATTAAGAATACACACCCATAAAATATTCCGTTGCTGTCAAGTGGCATTTTTCTAATGAAAGATTTGTTTTTATATTTTCCATATTTCTGCTTCAAACACAGACTACAATACACTAACTTGGAATGGTGAGCTCACGGCGAAGCTATCCTCTTAAACCTTGCGCTTTCTTCAGGCGATGGGGCTTGAGGTGCTATTTCATCTCAATGTCGTGTGAAAGCCCCATAAAATCGGAAGGGACGTCTCCTTAATGACCTAAATAGTGTGACGGGGACGTAAAACCTCAACATAAACAAGCAAAGCTGACGGTGAAACCGCTTTACAGCACACAACTTCAAGAATAGTAAACTTCTGGAAAAGACGTTATTAAAGAATACAACCATCTCACGATGCAATGACACGAAGGCACAATAATGCCAAACGATACTCGCAACAACAACATAAATCCAATGTAAATATGTGTTGGTTGGGTTGCCAGTGGGGCTTCAGTTCCGGAGTTAATGAAAACTTAAAAAAAAAAAGAAATTCAAAACAATACTGTTGAGTCGAGTGACTCTCGGTACAGGTTGGCACAATGGTCATAAACTTGGACAGTTTCGTTTAACGTTTATATTCCTCTCTTTAGGCAAAAGTACATATCCTGAACAGACACCACTTTATGCGGCGTCTGATGCTTGCGAAACCCAACACATGAGTCCAGTGTATATCGATTCTACACCCAACACTGACCTAACAACGACATGGCTAGTTAGACCATAACTGATAAATAACCGTTACATGTACCTGGATTTCGAACAAATCAGTGAAAGTGACTTGAATTCCTGATTCATATCGTTTTCTTTTGGTGGTTTGAAATGTTATGTTCTTTTTTGCAGAATTTCCTGAGTAACCAATTCTACCATTTTGAATTTACCACATACAAAAAGTCTAAACAGATGTATCTTAAATGACGGTAGGAAACTCGACAACAATTTGAACCCAAAGTTAAATTATTGAGAGTCAAACAAGAGACAGGCTACGGCCGTCAGAAGTAACGCCATATAAACGCCGACACATATTCGTGCAACGGAAGAACAGAGTAAATCTACTCGAAAGAAGATAGGCAAATTGTTACCTCAGGTGTTATATTATACATAGAGTGTTTCCTTAGTTTTAGTAGTTAAAAGTATTTATTTATACTGTACCTGTAATAGTTCCATTAGTCTGTCGTACTGATTGTGTGTGAGCCTCAGATGTAGGTACCTCGCCTGTATTTGGGTCTTTGACGGCTTGTTGTGAGTGAACCATTTCTAGCCGGTGACAAATAGCAAAGGATTAATTGATTTGAGAAATCATCTGTTTGAGAATTTTGTGACACTTATTTTCTTTTCATGCTAGCGCATCACTTTAATATGATCATGCACTGACTACACTGGAAAATCGTCCGCACACGACTGACATTTAAACCGCATTTGAACTGTTAGAATAACCAATCCCAAAGTCTGCTATCATTTTCAAAAATAAGGGTCCATCTTTTCAGCAATTAAACTGCAAATACAGTCAAACATCCAGAGTTCAACCACTTTTGAGACCATGGACATGAGTTCGAGATATGAGTAGTTCGAACTACTTAGGATGCCGAAGGCCCGAGGGCTGATATGGGTTGAGGGCTGATATGGGGTATGGAATGAAAAATGCCATATCATAATCTATTTATCATACATTTCACTTTTGAAAAATTTGTTATGCATTCACGTTTCCATTGTTTACCGAATCACTAGAATGTCTTTGCTCGATAATACTATCCAGATCCAAAAGTCTGTCAGCAATCCCCTGCATCGTTCTTTCGCCCATTTTCCTTTCGTATTCGCTGCGCCGTGACATGTTTTTTTTTTGCCAAACAGTTCGAACAGACGAAAATATTGCAAATTGCAAATGGCGTCCTGAACGGCAAATGCGAAATGCCGCAAAAAGGAAGAACGCCGCGTGTTCCAAATAGGGTGACGTCAGAGGTATGATAAAGGCTTAGGGGTGCGATAAAGGGTGGTGATATGGATTTTTGGGGTATGATAAAGCCCATGCGATATGGCAGCACGTGCAAGCATGATACGTGCATTGGTGTCACGTTCGTATCGCATATTCAAAAACTAAGTATTTTATACTAAATGTATGATAAAGTGCCACATCATGAGGCATTATGAGGAAAGTAGAAGTAAAACAAAGATAAGGAATCGATACAATTAACTTACTCTACCCATCATATACACCAAAGGAAAAAAAAACACAAACATTTAGCGACCAGACCATAATGGAAACCTAAACAAAGGAAGGCAATAAAGACAGTTCCTTTCCCACAAAATGGCCATATGGCCATCCAAAATAAAAAGACACAAGTGATACACACATTAAGTAACAAACAACAACATAAATAAACCGCCACAGAAGAATCGCCTTGGAACGGTCAGTGGAAAGATTTCCACTGGGGGGGGGGGGGCTTAAATCGATTTTACGTGGCCACAATCCTCACCCTTACTTCTGTCGCGATTTAGACAAATACTTTGTTCAGTCCGCATGAAGGCCTCCTAACTCCTCAGTGCAACATCTCCGTGAACACAAATAATAAAGAACCACAGAGGTGAGACAACGGTGAGGACTCGACAGCAAGAAACCTCAAATATATTTGTCTTCGACTACAATACACAAAGCCATATTGTGAGCATTGACTACGATCGCCAAATAGAGGCGATTCTAATGTATACATACAGTATACTTTTACAAGATAAAAAAAAACTCCCAAAAGCGTTCTTAAAATCTTGAGCTATGGGAAGAATTCTCTAGGCACGACCGAATTAGCCATGGTAAACGAACCATTCGTGGTTCGATTTACTTGAGTATCACTGTACTATAACTTAAAATGATTTTAGTTTAAGGTGAATGGGTGCCACCTTCAGGGTATCTTTCAAAAGTAGTTTAGTCTCTCATGTCAATAAGCGTTAACTCTTAAAGATTTTTTTTCTTTAAGAGTAGACCCCTTTTTCAGTTGGACAGGGCTTATAGGAAAGCAAACAGTCCTGAAAGGAGTCTCCCTTTGACAAATGGCGAAAAAGTCAGCCAGGTGTTTCCATTCCCCTTAAATTTCATAATTTAGACTGACAAGGGCGCGCTAACATATTCAAATTTGATAGTAGCATATTTACAGTCACGAAACGTCAAATAAAAATAAAAAATAAAACCGAAATGACACAGACTAACTATCAAAGGGTGTTTTATTTTTTTCTTAAAGTAAGCACACTCAAAATCCCGAAATTCATTTTCATAAGATAAATGTACAGCAAATTTTCATTTATCATGAATCCACTAAATACATCAAGCTTATATATGAACCAAAAGTCGGAAATAGGTCAGTTCACTTAAATATGAAACTCATACCATCATGTGCAGTAGCTACAATGGCAGCCTTCATATCTGTACAAAATAGAAGTGAAGGCAATGATCAGGAATCGATACAATTAACTCACAGCTCCATCAGGGACATCAACGACAAGAAACACACACATGAAACAACAGACCCCAATGAAAACACCAATAGCGGAAAGCTAAAAAGGACAGTTACTTTCCCACAAAATGGTCAATTGGCTATCCAAAACAAAATAATATAAGCGATACAAACACTAATAGACAAACCATAACAAAAATTCACCGCGACAGAAGAACCGCCCTGAAACGGTCAGTGAAACGAGCACCACCCGGGGGGGGGGGGGCTTAAATCGATTTAACGTGGCCATAATACACGCCCTTACATCCGTCGCGATTTGACAGATGAAGCATTTGACAGATGAATCTTTTGCCCTACTCACATCACATCACGAAAACACGCCTTTGTAATTTTGACCCCCTTGAACCCCACTTTTATATAGTAAAAATGGGGTTTACAGGGGTATACCTTATTTTTCTTATTTCTACTCCAAAATATAGTTTGTGGTTACTCGTTAGAACCGCCTCGATCCCACAATCTATATTTTCAGCAGAAATAAGAAAAAATTCACGTTTTTTCTATTGAACATTTTCCTTTTTTTCGGCGGTAAAGTTTACAATGTATTTGTATAGGCGTGTTTTCGTAATGATTTTTCGACTACGCTAGTTGCACTGTGGTATTTCCCCCACGTATATCCAATACATGGGTTTTCCTTTACAGGACGTATGAAGAAAATCGGGATTCAGCAATAGAACGGCCTTATGGAACCTTACTAACTGGACGAAGTTCTTAGATACAAGGAATAAACGATCTGTTTCGATTTAATGTCTAGTTTTACTACATAATTGCAGAAGATCATTATATAAAATGATGGTATACTTGACTACATACTCAAACATTTAGAATTATGTATGAACGATGTTTACCTGTATCAGCTTGTCGTTCAACGTCTTTCACTGTAGCATATCCGCAGTCATCTGAAAGGCGAACCAATTTCAAACGGGGCTCCTCGTTCGGCATGGTACATGATAATGCTAGCCCACGAAAAATATAAGTGAAGGCAATGAACAGAAAACAATGCAATTGCCTCACACCTGCTATGAAAGATATCAAAGGGAAGGAAACACCAACATAAAACAACTTCAACATAATTAAAACACCACAAGCGGAAAGACAAAATGACAGTTTCTTTCCCACAAAATGGCTAAATTGCTATCTAATTTAAATATATATTAGCAAATCTTACATGCAAAGACAAACAACTTCCGTAATAAACCACAATAACATAAAAATCTACTCAGTTATGCAAGAGTTTCAGTTTATCTCTTTTTATATTTTGTTTGTTTTGTTTCTTTGTTTGTTTAGTATATATCGAGTCTCTCAGTTGATCTAACAACACTTTTCATGGACATGTCCTGGGAAATGTTGCACTGATGAGTCAGGAAGCCTTCATGCGGACTGAACAATGAGCGAGGATTGCAGCCGCGTAAATTCGATTTAAGCACCCCCCTTCAAGCGAAATAATTTTCACTGACCGTTCCAAGGCGGTTCTACTGTTGCGGTTTATTTTTGTTACAGTTCGTCTTTGAATGTGTGCATCGCTTATATCTTTTTTGTTTTGGATAGCCATTTGACTATTTTGTGGGAAAGTAACTATCCATTTGGCTTTCCGCTATTCATGTTTCCATTATGGTCTAGTTATTTCATGTTTATGTTTCATTCCCTTTGGTGTCACTGAAAGGAGTTGTGGGTTAGGGTGAAACCCGGTACGTTCGGACAACCCGGTACGTTCGGACGTATATAATCCACAGTGGTAAAAAGTGCATGTTGAACAAATGTCCGTGGCATCGTATCATATGCGAGGCTATGCTTTCGTTGTGTTATGAACTATTTAAAGCATTAAAAAGTAGAGGAAACCTCATAATATTTGACATTGCTAACTAAAACACCAATGACGGGTACAATCGAACGGTTCATGGTACGCTCGGACAAAGGTGACAGAAATCAGAAGTCGTTTGAAAGTGTTGACGACGACGGACAGACGATGGGCAATGGACTATATCCATCTTATAAGCTCCTCTGGAGCCTTCGGCTCCGTTGAGCTAATAATAGTCGTCAGCTGGGTAACTAAGGTTATGATTTAGCACATTTAAACATTTCATGTTTTTCTTAAAAAAAAGCCAAAAAAGATAATAATAATAAAGTCGAATCCCAAAATTCATCGATACTGTTGAGCCGGCACATGACAAAACCTACAACCGGTGCGACCAGCAAAGACTCAAATCAACATGAACACCTATCTACTATGATAAGACCTTTTGCTTATGTCTCCTTGCTTAGATATAAGCCTTGCCCCCCCCCCCCCCCCCTGCCCATGGGGGCTTGAAGAAATAGATGGGTTGCATGATGCTTCCACGCAGAGCTGAAACCAAACCGCACACCAGTACTGGAAAACCGCTTAGAGGATCTAAGCCTGCCCAGGCAAAGCGGTGAGAGTCGGACCGTCCGTGCTTATAAAACCTATTGGTTTCATTGGGCAGCAGGGCTTGAGATGTCATTTCATCTCAGTGTCGGACAAAAGTCCCACAAAATTGGAAGCGACGTCTCCAAAATGACCTTTACAGTGTTGACGGGGACGTTAAACCTCAAATCAAACAATTAGATATAAGCCTAAAGTAGGTACATGCTATCAGCGAAGGCTCGTATCAGACCGCGCGAATGCGTAGGCTGATCTGAGTCTTCGCTGGAGGCTAAAGTCTTCTTGTAGGTTTTGTCATGCGCTGGCTATTATATGAAACTCCGTCCAAATCAGCCCAGCGGATTTAGAGGAGGAGATGTCTTGAAAGGGACGACGACGGATGGACGGCAGACAACGGACCATGTCCATCCTATAAGCTCCCCAGAAACTTTGTCGACCGATGAAAATATGGTAATTATTTAACACGTTCAAACAACATTTCATGCCTAGAAACAATCGCTTCAATACTTAGATACATTTAGAAATGCTTGTGCCAGTTTTAATTTGGACAAAAAAAAAAACAACAAAAAAAACAGAGGTTAAGTTGCTGAATTGTAATTCAAACTTTTTAAATAAATATAATCTGCAACGTTGCCAATGCTCACTCTCGAAACTTGGTAATTGTAAATGTATTTTATTTCAAATGCCCTTAACATGCGTCTCCATTTACATGTAATTGTTTTAGGTTTATTTGCTTTTGGTGTCAGATCTGTCTTTTTTCCTTCCTTTATGCGTTCGCTTTCTATCCGTTTCCCTTTTCTCTCCTCTTTTTTTTCTTTCTTTTTGCAGTTCGTCATCTCTTTTTTCCTTTATAATTTCAGGACTCGTCAATATTCTGTGTGTGGTAACTCGTTTTGACTTGTTTTTTTTTCTCTGCAGCCTGCGATTTGGCTGGTTCAACATACTCTATTTTAAATTGGCTTTCCAATTCCATATTCCATGTATCAGACCAATCCGCGTCATTCATTTCAAGCTGCTCGGGCTTTCATTCAAGCCAACCAGAGTATTTGCCGCTTCCTGTTCCGTTATCACGTTTTCGCACCATCGGATATGCCGACGAATCCGCAGATGGGATAGCTGACGCAGTCCCGTTTGGTTCCAACGGCGAGGACGCTAGCAATACATTTGGAGGAACGAACGGTTCGTTTTCTGGGGCTACTTCGGCTAACTCACTCGACAAAATTGTTACTTCGCCCACCGCGTTGCCATCTTGAACAACCCACGGAGAGCAAGTCATTGCCCGAAGAAGAAAAGACACAGCTGTTTTGCCGGCAACTTGGTTATTTTCTTCAGTGTATGGGAAGGCAGTCATGACTTGCTTAATTACCCATTGTAATGGATGTTCGTTGGACCTTGTTGTAGAAGGCTTCTTGCCAAACAGTTCTGCCGGGGAAAATGCCGTTTCAGGTATAGACGGAGGGTTCCATTCATAATTACCGGTAGCTTCAAAACCAGCAACAATATAAGCCCTAGTTAATGCTGTGATATATGCCTCGTTCATAAGCTTGGGAAATGTTAATTTATTCACGATTGCACCTGCACTCGTTGCCATAAATTCGGTGCATATAAAATCATATTCCCTCTGAAATGGCTCAAACACGGCTCTGTCATGTGGACAGAGGTAGTGAGTTGAATTCGGCGGAAAAGCTAGTACGTGTATTCCATTATCTGATGCTTCCTCCAGCAATCCAAGAATTTCCTGAGAATGATGATTGTCCATGATGAGGAATTGTAGACAGGAATCGCCGCAGTCAGGCAAAAACACATCACGAAACCAAACTGTTCCCAGGTCGCCATCCATGTAGGCTTTAGCTTGAAACGTCCAAAATGCACCCTGCAGACCCTCGTGTGTTTTGAATGCTCTTAATGCGCGAGATGTTTATCGCATCACTATAATCAAAGGCGGCATTTTTCCACCCGCTGCATCTACGCATGGGGCAATGGTTATACTTTCTTTAGAGTTCGCTGTCCTTTCAGGAATTACCTGAATGCCCTTTTTAGCAACAACATTTAAAGGAGTGTGTTCTAAACTAAGGTTTGTCTCATCCATGTTCCAAACGCATGATGTGGAAATATTTGGCTTTTAATTAGGTCGTGAAGCGTTAAGAAGTAGGAGCCAACAACAGGACCGTTGATTGCCTTTGGCCTCACCGTAGAAAGCTTTTTCGGTCTTCTCAGGATGATTTTAGGATGCCTGGTTTTGAAGCCTTTCCACCATGCCTTTCCTGGAATTCCTTTCGTGAAGTTGTTTTTCAGTCCGAGTGACCGACAGAGACTCCCAGCCCTTGCTGTTAAAGTTTGCTTTGACACACCAAAGCTTTGATTGGTACACGAAAATGCCTTTTCTACCATTTTATTCTCTATTTCTGCTGGAATAACTGGATTTTCCCCAGGCCTTGCATTCACAGCGAACCGCCAAGTGATTCTATCGCCGAGAGTAGATCGAGGAACACCAAACTTAGCCGATGCCTCTCTGATAGAAGCGCCCTCTCTAACAGCTTCAACAGCAGCAGTCATATTTCTACTGGATAAGTATAATTAACCCCTTTCGCAACGCAAGGCATTGGGCAGTGAATATGGTTAAGGGTAATTGGTTGATTGATTGATTGAATGATTGTATTAGGAAACATGTCCATGTGAAATAATGGCCTCCAATATGGTGTCAGAAATAACAAATATTAGGTAAATATTGTAACCTCTTTCTTATTTCTGCTTTCAAGGCGGCTCTAACGAGTACCTTCAATCTATGTTTTTTTTTGCAGAAATGAGAAAGATAATGTTTACCCCTTACACCCCAGTTTTGCTAAATAAAAGTGGGGTTTCAGGGAATCAAAATTATTGACGTGTTCGAGTAATGAATATAGTATAGCATGATTTTGTTCGACTGAGCGCGGGTTACTTTAGAATCTGCTTAACAGAACATTGATAGTTCCAATCTATTGAATACCGCTCAGAGAAATGCGAGGCTAGCAATCTATATAAGTTATAGAATATTTACATGATAGAAGTGAAGGCAATGATCAGGAATCGATACAATTAACCCACACCAAAGGGAAAGAAACACAAACATGAAGCAACTGAACCTATGGAAAGCCAATTGGGTATTCAAAGCAGAATAAAATAAGCGATACAAACACTCAAAGACAAACCATAACAAAAATAAACCGCGACAGAAGAACCGCCTTGGAACGGTCAGTGAAACGAATTCCCCTGTGTGTGTGTGGGGGGGGGGGGCTTAAATCGATTTTACGTTGCCACAATGCTCGCCCTTACTTCCGTCGCGATTTTGACACATTATTTCGCATGTTGGCCTCCCAACTCATCAGTGCAACATCTCCGTGAACACAAAAAAATCAAACAACCACGGAGACGAAACAACGGCGACGTACCGACAGCAAGAAAACACCGAAATGCCGGAGCAAAAGAAAACCAACAATCAGACCCCGACGGCCCCGACCAGAGACAGAGCATCATGTACCAACCAACATGACATAGAATTAGATGTCTCTAACTCTCAGTAAGCCTTTAAGCTGGAACCGTCATAGGATCCGAGGCCCGACCCACCGGCGTGCAATTAAAGAGGTAAACAAAGTTACCATGCATGCAGTCTGTCATATAACATTTATGTTCGAACCAATCGTTTTATATCGAAGAATGACTTTACGAGCTGGGTGCTGAAGTCATTGCGGTTATATATTTTTCTGAATTTATATACTACCAATGGAAATATCAATAGCGGAAAGCCAAAAGGACAATTACTTTCCCACAAAATGGCCAATTGGCTAGTCAAAATAAAAAATATAAGCGACAAAACTCCCAAAGACAAACCATAACAAAAATAAACCGCGACAGAAGAACCGCCTTGAAATGGTCAGCGAAACGAATTCCACTTGGGGGCTTAAATCGATTTTACGTGGCCACAATCCTCGCCCTTACTTCCGTCGCGATTTAGACAAATTATTAGTTTAGTCCGCATAATGGCCTCCTAACTCATCGGTGCAACATCTCCTTGAACACCAAAAAATCAAACAACGACAGAGATGAAACAACGGTGAGGACTCGACAGCAAGAAAACACTGATATGCTGGAGCAAAAGAAAACAAACAATCAGACTACGAGGGGCCAGACTAGAGACAGATCTTCAGGCACCAACGAACATTACATAGAATTAGATCTCTCTAATTCTCAGAAAGCCTTTACGCTGGAACTGTCATAGAATCTGAGGCCTGACCCACCGGGGTGCAATTTAAGAGGGACAGCAAAGTTATATCTTTGTGAAAATAACCCTTTTTGTGAAAATGCACAAAAAGCAGGTATCAAAATTGAAATGAAGGCAACGATCAGGAATCGATACAATTACCTCAATCCCTATCATCCAAGAAAGGAACACCAACATAAAATCTTCACCATAATGTACTCAGTAAACATCACAAGCGGAAAACCAAAAGAACGCTTCTTTTCCCGTAAAATGACAAAACGGCTAGCCAAAATATAAAGCTATTAATTAAAATATTAAGTCATAACCGACGAACCGCCATGACACGGTCAGTTTTGTTTTTTTCCCTGCTAGCATTCTACATAAATCTACAGCGGGCCGTTAGCGGTCCGTCAGCTACCCTGACGGGCCGCTAACGGCCCGCTGTAGATTTATGTAGAATGCTTACTGGGTTATTGGTGTGTGTGTTGGGGGTGGGGGGGGGGGCTTAAATCGATTAAACGTGGCCACAATACTCACGCTTGGTTCTGTCGTGGTTTAGACAAATAATTGAAGGGTTTCTAAATACAAAAACATTTGGAATTTGTGCTCAACAACGTCTAAACATACACTGCGGACACACTCGCTAGGAATCTATGCAGAAGCTCTGAGTCAAATGTTATTAGACTTTGTAACTGTGCAGGCCGATCTGTTTCTACACTGAGCTCAAATGTCCACCGATACATTTCGCTTGTCGCAGCTCTTTTGAAGTAATGCTTTTTGCAACATAGGTCGACGCATTTCGGGTAATTGTTTTTATTTACCATATTTGCTGTGCGCTTACACATTCCACTTAAATCAAGACTACACGGTCAGGCGCAAGTGTATGCTGCTAATGTGCTAATGTTGACTTTGGTCGTGTTTGTTGATCCAAACATGTCCAATGTTTGCATAAGAAGCGTGTATATTAGATATAACAAGTGCCTTAATAATGACTTGTCGGGAGCTTTTTTAAACTTCAACAGACTGCGAAGTCTTGCACTCTTTGTTGATGTGAACCATACTTGTTTCAAAGTATCGGTGTGCGCATTTTAGAGCATGTGTGCTATGTACTGCGAGCACGTTATTTGAGCCAACGCATTATAAAAGGACCTGTAGCCCATGAGGAAAGGACCTGTACCATTCTCATATTGATATTCTTGGTCCAAACGTATTGGGCTAGACGCGTGACTTCTTGGAAGAACTAACCTCAGCGTCATCTCTGCAAGTCTGAGAATACTAATGGTGCTTATGGGCAGACTCAGCTGAGCGTGTGCATAATATAATCCATTTTCTTATTACCTAGTTCAATTTATTTATTTATTTATTTATTTATTCCAACTATACAAGACTATTCTGCCAAATGGTCCTCTGTAAAAATATTGTCATTAATACGATGATTAATACAATCTGGAACAAAACACAGCGTGATTATCGAGGGAAAGGATAGACAGCCCTTCTTTTTTTTATTTTCCAAATCCAACAGGGGTCTACTCCTAAAGCAACGAATTAGCACCGAAGGTGAAAATGTCTTCCCTTTATAAGCAGAACCGTTTTTTATAAAAGAAGTCTAATATAGGGAAGCAAATAGGAAGTTACAAGAGTTACTTCCTCGTAGACAATTGTGTAGAGGTATACAAAGTTGTCAAGTGTTCACTTCCACTTTGTCAATCAATGTTCCATAATAAATTGTTTAGAAGTTAAGTTAAAATCTTTTGAACTGATTGCAAACTCTTCAACATTAATACTGTGATTGAAAAATAATTAAATTCTGATTAAAAAGCACGCAAGGTGGTAAACTGGCAAAACAATCAGCTTACAAAAAGATGCTTACTCAAATGTGGGTTGCCATCTACTTCATAGGCAGTACTGATGGACGACTGGCTACTACAAAAGAACGTCTGGTCCATATCTGTTTCGTCCGCATTACTTCCACTCTCTGTAACGGTAAGGACACCATAAAAATCGGTGCAAAATACTATATTTCATGATTTCAGTAATTGTATATCATTTTTGCCTTATTTTTGCTCAAATCACAACTTCCAAATGCGCATTAGAAAAGCCTCGTTGAAGGCCAGACATGAGTCAACCAGTATAACTAGGAAAGCCAAAATGATAGTTTATTGACAATAACCACTGGATGACTTCAAAGGAAACTAATTAGACCATAGTACAAATTGTTATATGACACTTTTTGTTTCACATTCAACTAAATAACAATGATAATACTAACTAGAGCGCGCAGTCGATGGCACGCGATTGCAAATCCCATCGCTTCTGGCTGAGCCAAATATTACGCTGTTGTCGCATGCCCTGGTTGGTGTCATTGAATGCATATTATCATAAGGAACAAGAATATGTATGGTTTAGGGGTGGGGATCTGAACGGTTTCTGAGATATAAGTCCTTTAGTAAAATGGAGGGGGTGGACATGACCCCGGCGCACCCCAGGGGACCTTCTGGTTGGTGTCACTGAAAGCGTCTCATCATAAGGAACGAGGGTATATCTGCTTTAGGAGTTGGGAATATGAATGGTTTCTGAAATATATGTCCTTTTTTAAGTGGAAGGGTAGCATGGCCACAGCGCAACCCAGGGATCACCCCAGTTGGCGACTCTAAATGTGTTTTATCATAACACTCAGCATGATAACATTTTATAGTTGTCCTTCATGTCTCTTATTGAGGCAAGAAAATCAACTTTATTATTTAAAATATATGGGATTATTACTACCCCTACACAATACGAAGTAGGGTTCACAACTGTATTCCAAATGCAGACATGTACCGTGATCATTGATATTTTAAGGCTACACTGTCGGAGATTTTAAACCCGCAAACATAACCAAAACTTTATCTGGTTTATACGTAAGTCGTTAATCAGCACAGTGACCTTTGGTAGCATAACATTGATCATAACATAGATTTGGTGAAAGTTGAAGTTGCTTGAGTATCTGTGTGGCGAACTAAAGATAAGGATTGGTATCTAGTCGAAATGTTAAAATAGTGTTGAGCCGGTTAGTTTACATAGGGCATGTTTTTTCTAGACCGGCTAATACGTAAACAGATAGATGTACAGGACATGTTCTTTCGTTAGACGAGAATCAACGGATGAAGAGACTGGCCGGAGAAAATAATTCAAATCAAACTCGGTGAAATCATGTTGCCCAACCTATCTGGGAACGAACTCGCGACGGAGCAAATAGAACATATATAAGGATCAGTTTCAACGACACATCACATCTGTTTGTGTTCAATTTCTTCGAGATTACGATATCAAGATGCGTGATTTTGTCAAGCTTTTTTTAATTATTTCAATAGTTACCTAACAACTCAATATTTGATAACCTTTATTAAGTATAGCGAAAAATTATAAAATAAACACCAGAGACATTTAATTATTCCTACTTTGCTTTGTGTAGGAATAACTCCAGAATTGTCTTTCGCAAGGTAGGAATTCTCACTTTGCGCAACAAAGTGAGAATTCCTACTTTGCACAGGACAATCACGGAATTGTATCGACTCCTACTTTGCGCAGGACATATTAACACTTTCGCCGTCAAACCCAAAGACCTGGAATTCCAATGGCCAAGAGACAGACTTGCTAGAAGTGATAATACATAGCAAACTCTGCTCTATCAAAGCACACTCTTTTAAAAACCAAACTATCAATGTCTCCAAAAGTTATTTATTTCGTACCTGTATTGATATATCTTTCAATCCATATATAGACATGTATAGATACAACGCTAGCCCAGAATAAAATGTCTTGGACAGAAACCAATCAAAACGTACTCTGTAGTTTAAGCAAAGACCTTTTTATAGAAATTAAGTTTGGATTTCCAGGATTTATATTTTACAAACGTGGAAGCTTCTTAATGTGACGAAAAGCAAATACCACAGCTTCAGGCATTATAAATTAATTGCTTGTAGGCATTAAGAAAACCCAGCAATTAAAAGGTTATGCATTTGTAAAGATAATAGTCCTGAATCCTTTCTGCAAATGTTTTTATGTTGCGTTTCTAATTTTATCCAGTCTACTTGCCTGATTCTGTGGGTGCATAGGCTGTAGCGTATCCATGCTCATCTAAAATACAAAAGATCATATTTCTATTAGCATTTCAGGCAAGCTGTGAAAACATTTATTTTTGCACTTGCAAATAACCAAGGCTCAGGTGAGGCTGTCGGCGTTCACTCACTCTCACAGGTGAATCTGCTGCTCACATACAAGATAAAAATGTAAAGACGATTTGGAGTTCGTATATGTCCCTTTTTAAACTGGCTCGAATCTTCCATTGTATATATAATTATATATATTGCAGCAGTCTATTTCGAAATTTAGGGGTACCAGATTGATTTCAGAAAGGCAAAACTTTTTGCCCAACAATGTACGTCCGAAACAAAAACAAATCACCATGAAATGTGTTTTAGAAAAACATGCTTAAAACAACCGTCTGTCCGTCTTGAGTCTGTTGTGTCTGTTTGTATGCCTATTGTCATAGACATTACGATTTTAATCGGGGAATGTTACTGTCACATCAGTGAAATTTCGACAAAAAGGACAGGTCGCCCAAGTCAAAGTGTATGCAGAAAGTACTGGATAAGCAACGAGGCGACCTCAACCTGCTCTGGTTCAGTCAGAGTTTAAATGACTGTTCAACATGAGCATAAACGGGTTTATTTGGAGGTTAGCCTACAAACTAGTCAAAACAACATTCATGATAATGCCAGACAGATGAGAAACAAAAATTTAGATACTTATGAAAAGAAAAGTGAATGGGTACAGTAAAGACTCAAACCTACCTGTACATATACCCAGTTTGGCCGAAGTATTGGCTTATTACCAGCTAGCAAAGAATGCTGGGCCAACGTCGGGCCGAAGGCAACGTCGTATCGCTGCCGGCCCGACGTTAGCCCAGTGTTTCGTGCTTGGTGGGTTTATCCGTGTATAGCCCAGAAGCAAAGGAAAATTCATGCGAACCACGAAGACTCTGACCAGTGCACGACGATACACAGGTTGATCTGAGCCTACATTTATTTCATAGATCATCTTATAAGTTTTGTCTCACAAGTTAAAAGTTGTTTTAATTTTTTTATTATTTTTTTTCACTTCAACCTACCAACCTGAAATAATTCAGTGGCAATGACTCACCTATAGTAAAATTATTTCGCCTGTGTTGCAACGTATTCCATGGTCGATGAGGTTTCGGGGTCGAATGGGCAGCAGGTGAGGAAGAAGAGTCTGTAAAAATTAAGAACTCTAATGCACTTCCATGTGTAACGTGACGTTTGATTAGAATTTGCGACAGTTTATTCTTCGATGAAATCTTCCTAATGAATACTTTGAAGAGAAATTGTAAAGCACTTTTTTCACCTTGTGTCTGTTATGAAAAAAAAAATACGAAATTTATCAGCGAACAGGTTTAGTCCTCGGACCAGACTTTTTCTGAGGGCTAAAACTATTTCCAGATTAAAATCGTTATTTCTTATTAACCCCAGTCTCACGTGACTCGGTGTCACGTATTGAGGGCTAAAATTATCTGCGTTTCCCGAGCCTATGTGTGGCTAAAATTTTCGCCGTTTTGTAGGGAAGTGATACCTAGCAACACCTACCAAAGCCTCCTGAAAGGTAATAAAACGGTAAAAAAACTTGCAAAACACATACAGACGTAGGAAACCATTGATAATGCGTAGTAAAACATAGAGGACCCACAGGTGCATTGCTTATTACGATTGTTTGTTTGTATGTATCGAATGCGTTTCGTCTACGTTTTAGAAGGTTTTACTGCGGGTTATACGCTACATATATCGACATACCACCCATGATTTGAACATTAAAAAACAAACGTAGCTGGGTCACGTATGAAGCTATAGATAGCCGTACAGACTACGTTTTACTACGTTTATTGCCTTTCTGCTACGTTTTGAAAATCGTAGTAAAACTTAGCCCTCAATACGTCACAGTGAGACTGTGTCTTATGTAGACATACATATCCGTATGTATTACATTTTCACAACCGTACGTTTATTGCCATTCTGGTACGTTTAAAAAGCGTAGTAAAACCTAGCAATCAATCTGTGGCTTAACGTTATTTATTTAAGAAATGAAAGTAATTTATATAACTTTCATTGGAGTATGAACAACGTCGGATCACGAGCAAAGCAAGTGAATCCCTCACTTAAACTTTGCTCGTGACCCGATGTTGTTCATACTTAGTCTATGTTAAATAAATTTACATTATATGCCAACTATTATGTGAGAAAATTCTGGTTTGAGGACTTAAATTGAAATAAGAAAACAAATGGACGCAGTGTCCTATTATTAGCGGAAGATCGCCTTTGACGTCATTACATCACCATCGTCCAATTATATTGGACAGAACCATGGTTTATGTTGACGTCACTTAATGATCATGTGACGTCGCGTGAATCAATGTAAACAACATTGTGTCCCAATAGTTAACTACAGGGTTTTCTGTAAATGCACTGAGAATGTAAATATCTTAATATAAGAAATGACTTAAAATATATGTATTATGTGATATACTGTCGGAAACCCGACGTCATCACATAACATCATTTTTCATTGTCTAGTATTTGGTTTTATGCATGCTTGTACAAATAATATATTTAATAAATAAATGCATTAAAATGGGGATAGCTGTATTGAAATTTGTCATTTTGGAAGGTAAATCGTCGGTTTTACGATCGATCGTCCAATCATTCAGGAGAGAACGAGTTAGTTGGACGTCGCTTAATTATCACGTGATGACGCGTGAGTTGTTACTTCGCAATAGTTTTAGACCTTTGTATATACAGTTAGACACATAAACTTAACTTTTCTCTATGTTAAGAGGGATTTACCGGGATGTTCATTACCTGGACATATTAACCTTTCGTATGCTGAGTTTTATTCAATACTCGCTCTTCGAAGAGGGTACCCTTATTTCGGCAGCCATAATTTCCTTAAAACTCGACCGCTTCTGCTCATACTTTGACACATTATAGGCAAGACATTTTCCGCCATTTCAACCGGAAATATTATGGGTCACGTGACTTCCAAATATGGCGGTCACGTGATCTGACCGAGAACCGTTTAAGGCACTTAAAAAACGAACTACAAGACAACAGCGCTTAGTGTGTGCTTTGAAGGATACAATTGACACCTGATTGGTCTAGTATGCACAAAATTGTGACAAAACAGGTAAGGAGGACCTGTTGAAGACAGACACTTGAGAAATCGTCTATTTTAACGTCATTTCCGGGTATAAAATCCAACAGCCTGTAATGTTGGTAAAACCTGTGCCCGTCTAAGAAAGAAACAAACAAACTTACCTGAGGTTTGACTCAGAGACCTTTTCTTTCGTCCAAACGCATGGAAATCAATAAAAATATCGCCCTGTTCTAGCTTCTGTCGAATTGCTTCACAGCACTGTAATACAAAAGAACCAAGATACATAGACCAGGCCATTTCCAGTTTTAGGAGTGTGATATTTATTAAGTTAAGACTTATGATCCTGATCAGTCGCCACGTTGTGTATTGCCTGATCTACATTTAGTAGATATAGCGCCTGGTTGAAACGAAATTAAAGGTGAACCATAAAAGAAGCTTAAGTTATTAATAAAAAACAGATTTAGAATAAAAATAGCATGTGTGTATTTTGTGGTCTCACGTGGTGGAGTATACTGGAGGACTCAAAGAAAACATCGATCTTGGACAGGCAACGACGTCCCTGTCACATGCTTATACATTCGTTGTTATTGTTATTACTTTTTTATTATTAATTATTAGTAGTAGTATCTATTTATTAATTTATTATGGTTACATACCTCATCGTGTCTCACTGCTGTCAGGGAATCGATGTTGGTACTTTTCCACATTTTATTCCTCAATGTCCGCAGTCGGTTTAATTCCAAGTCTTCTAAATCCTATAAAGTCAAGTGAAATGCCACTATTAAAACCAGCTAATTGTTATATTTTTTTTTCTTTTAACAGCATTTAAAGGTTTCAATTATTTTTTTCTTTGTTTCGCTTCATTCAGTGTTCTCAAGAGAACCACATTTGGGACTATTCAATAGTGTGCAAGTAAAATGTCACTAAGTTAGAAGTTCCTCTATGGCTTCCATAACTCTCAAAACCTTTACGAGTAGCCCCTATGAAAAGAGAAAAAAAAACATCTTTCTCTCTATAATGCAAAGGGAGCAGAGTACTTCATACTTAACACGAAGAACTGTGCGATAAGGAAATAATCAAACCTGCCAGTCAAGCAAGAGTCTTCGTTGTTGCTCTTTAGATAATAGGCCAGTCATTTTAGGCCAAAAAGACCCTCAACCTCAAACAAATTCTTTCAGAAGGGTTTTCACTATTTTCCAAATCAGTGAGGTGTCCTGACTTACAGGAAAAAATCCTCCAAAATATTCCCTGGCGAAATTGATTTTTTGGGGGAAAATGTTTGAAATTTGAATTAAAATCGCCAAAAACAGGAATTTAATTATAAAAATTTCATTTAGTTATATCAAATTAATTTAAATAGCCAAAAATAAGCTAACTGTTGTCAAGTAGCGATAAAAGAAGTTTCAGGTTGATATGTGTGCAGAAAGCTGTCTTTTTTGGGGTAAAAACTTGCAAAAATTATCAAAAAACGCAGAAAATGGGAATAAATTTTTAAAAAGTGACTGGTTTGGATTTTTGAAAATGTTTTGGTGTAAAACGTTATATACGTGTATAAGTTATCTACAGAAAAAAATAAAATTTTATATGTAAAAAAAAATCATTTTTGCGGGGTAGGCAAAGGCACATTTTTATATAAAACATTCAAGTAGCAACCACAGTATAAAATGTATTGTATGATGTCTAACCAATTTATATAGCCAGAGGTGCACTAACTGCTCTCGAGTAGCTATAAAAAACATTCAGTTTTGTGCCTGCTCAGAAGTTTGCCTTTTAAGGGAGGAATTCAAAATTTTGACAAAAAAGCGAGGGAAACGGGAATGTTTTTTGTAAAACGTTAGTGGTGAGGATTCTTGAAAATGTTTTGATGCAAAAAGTTACATATGGATAACCGTTAACTACAGAAACAAAGAAAGATATTAAATGTTTATAGAGTTTCATTTTTCAGGCGATGAATATGTTGAATTTTACCGAAAAATACCATATTTTTGCACATGTAGGAATTACTTAACAAATTTCATAGTAAATACATGTCTGACGTGGAGCTGGTTTGTATTACCAGATATGCACAAACTACTTTGAAGCAGCTATTAAATGCTTCAACTTCATACATTTACAGAAATGTTCCTTTCTAAGGTTGTTGGAAATTTTGCCAAAGAAAAAAAAAACAACAACAAAAAATATGGAAAACGAACTTTTTAAATACATGTATCTGGAAAAGGCTTTTGAAAAGACTTTGATGTCGTGTTACATCAGATTACTGCATGAAGAATCATTTTAGCTTTTTTAGCTTTTCAGGGTAAAAAGATAATACTTTTACAGAAAAAAGCATGAAAAAATGAACATGTATTATATATATTTTAGCTTCATAAGCTTAAGGCTTCTGGGAATGTATTGTTACTGGTCACTGTCCATGGTCGTCACTGTCATCCATCTGCCCTTCTGTTCTCAATTTTCTTAAATGACATTTCTTACGTCACTAAATCTTGTTCAGAGTTATTCAAAAATCCATTCCATGTTACTCTGATTGTCATGGCAACAAAAAAAAAAAAAAACGGGGAAATTAGCAAGATTACTTATCCGAAACCAGAACAAGAAGGCATTTTATTAAGTTTGGCAAGCAACTTTTATCAACATTGTTTAAATCATAGCCTTGGTGTCAAAAAAAAAAAAACAAAAAAAAAACAATTAAGATTGCCCAGAGTATAGACCTGAGGTACCAAATGGCCCACACTGGGGTCTGCTGTTCGAAGAATTCCATTCCATGCAGGTTTTGTTGCCATGGCAGAAAAAGGAGAGTAAGTAAAATCCTTAAAATCATCTTGTATAAAGCTGTAAGGTCTTCGAGATTTGGTATTTAGCTTTTTCCAAGACTGCTGAAATTATAGCCCTGGGGTCAAAAATGCCCCCTCTGATGGTTACTTGTTTTACATTGACCCATATTGGAAAACTTTAAAAATCTTCTTGCCTGAAAATGGAAGGGTCGGCCTTTGATGTTTGGTAAATATAGCTTCAGATAGTGAATTTTTGTCAAGATTTTAAAAAATTGATTCATATAGGGAAAACTATAAAAATGTATGTCCTTGATATTTGTATGTATATTCATCTAGTTGACTTTTACCAAGATTGTTCAAACCATAGCACTGTTATCAACAAGGGCCCCGCCTTCAGAATCACTTGTTTTACACAAACATTTTAAAATCTTCTTGTGAAACTGGAAGGCCCAGATGAAACAGAGGGCCAAGGCCTTTGATATTTGGTATACCTTTATATAGTATTGCTCAACCAACAATGTTTATATTATATCCCAGGAATAAAAATGACCCAACTCCAGAAGGGGGGTCACTTATTTTGCATAGACTCATATAGGAAAAAGCTTTAAAACAACGTTGAAACTAGAAGACCCAGGACCTTTGCTATTTGGTAATCACGTGTAGCTACATCAAGTTAACCTTTATCAAGGTATTCAAATTACAGCTCTGGGGTCAGATATGGCCCCATCATTGGGTAAATGTGTGAACTCACACGAACACAGAGTGCTCATGTCATGTAATTGGGACAATTTTCCATCATCCGTCCATCCATTCACAATTTCTTTACTGCAAGGGTTTCAACTAACTTGTGCAGGAATAATCCTCGGGTGATCTTAAAAAGTTTTCATAGAATTGTATTACCCTAATTTTACACAAATGTTCATTGGGTGGCCCTCCACCAACGTTGTTCAAATTAATCAGTGGTGTAGAGATTAATTGGTGTGCCTTGTTGTCCTTAAATGAGCTAATTTAAGCACTGCTTGTCAGAAACGGTATTGAGTAAAGGACACATTGCCACTCTTGGAGATGAAATTCAAACAAAACTGTAAAAGTTCATGTGAAATTTCAATATTTAGTATGCAAATATGTTAGCTTTGATGAAGGATATACATGCAGGACCATAATGGTTCTCTTGCTTTGAAACTGTTTGACTGTTCCTTCCTCCAGTATTTAGTTAAAGTATGTTAATTGAGTAACTTTGATGCATATTTATAGAAATAGGCAGAAAATGCTATTTGTTGCTGCAGTTGTCCTTATTCATGTTAGATTATGGTGAGATACACAGTTATATTGTTAAATCAAGCTTTTAGTTTTGCAGGGTTTGTAGTTTGATTTTGAATGCAAAAAAATATATCTAAAACATTATTAATAAAATGTTACTGGATAAGAAGGAAAGAAACATATTCCCAGTTGCTGGATGGTTGCCCTGTCCAACGTACTATTTGTTTTTTAATTTCCTGCTTGTTTTGCTCAGAATTCACACTACAAGAACAATTAATCCAGGGTGAAACACAGGTCTACTATAGTTTGGACATGGATTTAGTAAACTCAATGCTGCTTCTGATCTATTAACATTTTCCAACCCAGTAACTTTTTAAAAAATTATTCCCATTTTCTGCGTTTTTTATCAATATTTCCAAGTTTTTACCCCCAAAAAGACAGCTTTCTGTACACATATCAAGCTGAAGCTTCTTATATCGCTAATATACAACAGTTAGCTTATTTTTAGCTATTTAAATAAATTTGATATAATTTAATGAAATTGTTATAATTCAATTCCCATTTTTGGCGATTTTTATTTAAATTTCGAAAATTTTCCCCCAAAAAATCAATTTCGCCAGGGAATATGTTTGGGGATTTTTTTCTTGTAAGTCAGGACACCTCACTGAAAATAGTGAAAACGCTTCTGCAGGAATTTGTTTGAGGTTCAATGCTATTTTGACTGGCCTATAACACGACCATATCACATAGAGCATGTTTTCATATCTCGAAGACGGCCATTTGTTTATGAAAATTTGTTATATTTGCCTTATTTATAGTCTAAACAAACTTTTTGGCTGCTCGTAAGAATCACCTTATTGGAACAGAAATAAGTAAAATAATGTATACCCCTATAGATCTATAGTTTTCTGGTCTTTGGATAATCAAGCTCATGTGAAAAGCGAACACTCTGATCAGATTCTTCGCAGGTCTGACAGGTATTCTTGTAGATTTTTTGGTGCACCGACTCAGATGTTTATCATTACATTACGAAAACACGCTAATACAAATACATTGTAAACTTTACCGCTGGAAAAAGGAAAATTTTAGGCTGAAAAATTGTGATATTTTTCTTATTTCTGCTCAAAATACAGCTTGTGGTTACTCTTTAGAACCGCCTCGATGAGGCGGTTCTAACGAGTACCCACAATCCATATTTTAGAGCAAAAATAAGAAAAATAAGGTTTCCCCCAGTAAACCCCATTTTTTTATATAAAAGTGGGGTTCAAGGAGGTTAAAATTATATAGGTGTGTTTCCGTGATGACGAACGTATCGCATAGAGTATTGTTTTTTCATAGCTCGATTCTGATGAAAATTTGTAACATTTGCCTTATTTATAGTCCAAACATACTTTGTGGATGCTTGTTAGAACCGCCTTATTGGACCGCCCCCGCCCATAGGGACTTGAAGAAATATATGGGCTGCATGATGCTTCCACGCAGAGCTGAATCTGGCCCGCACACTAGTACTGGTAAACCGCTTATAGGATCTAAGCCTGTCGAGAAACCGCGGTGCGAGGCGGACCGTCCATGCTAATAAACCCTATTGGTTTTATTGGGCGACAGGGCTTGAGATGTCATTTCATCTCAATGTCGGGTAAAAGTCCCACACAATTGGAAGCAACGTCTCCAAAATGACCTTTACAGTATTGACGGGGACGTTAAACCTCAAATCAAACAAACAAACCGCCTTATTGGAACAGAAATACGAAAACTAATGTATACTCCTGTAAACCCTTGTTTTCTCTCTGTAATGCGGTGTTTAGAGGGACGTTAATTACACTGACTTGTCAACATGATGGTCATTGGATAATCAAGCGCATGTAAAAAGCGAACACTCTGGTCAGATTCTACGCAAGTCCGACAGGTATTCTTGTAGATTTTTTCGTGCACCGATTCAGATGTTTATCATTACATAACGAAAACACGCTTATACAAAAACATTGTAAACTTTACCGCCGAAAAAAGGAAAATTTAGGCTGAAAAACTGCGACATTTTTCTTATTTCTGCTCAAATGAGGCGGTTCTAACGAGTACGCACAATCTATATTTTAGAGCAAAAATAAGGTTTACCCCTGTAAACCCCAGTTTAACTATATAGAAGTGGGGTTCAAAGGGGTCAAAATTATATAGGCGTATTTTTTATGTTATCAAGCTCCTATGAAAAGCAAATACTCTGATCAGATTCTGCGCTAGTCCGACAGGTTTTCTTGTAGATTTTTGGTGCACCGACTCAGATGTTTATCATTATGAATGCCTTTGACATGTGTATTACCTTGAATGCTTTCTCCATGCGAGGCTCCCACATTTTGCAGAATCCCACAAAGCGGGCAACTGCTCTATCGTATGCATTACCTGTTAAATAAATAAAACTTTTATTTTAAAGACAGATGGTTACAAATATGTGACTTTTTGTTTTACTGACAAATGCCAAATTGGGTGACAAAAGTTAGATATATGGAACTACTTAACGTTATAATAGTGGAAACAGCTATTGGAAGCAAACCACACACACATACACACAGAATGAAAACTATCCCAATTTTTTTGACTATAAGACTGCTTGCCCCTAGTAGTTTTGAGGTATCGTGCTTACAAGGTTAAAATGCTAAAATTTGCAAAGGGCCATATCTTAAGACAAAACAAGAGCTGTCACTATAGGTGACCAATGCCCCCCGTGGGAGCCAATTTCTGAGTTTTTGCAAAATTTCAAGGGAAGATAATTCAGCCAAAAATGACAACAGAGCTATGCGCCCCTGGTCAGAATGTAGCCCGTGTGATGGTGAATAAGTGTGTGAAGTTTCATGGGAATAGGTCAAATACTTTTGAAGTTATGATCAAGATTAAAGTTTTTGTGACGGACAGACAGACAAACAAACAAACAGACAGATAGGGCAAATACTATATGCCCCCACCCCCCGAATCAAAGATTCTCTGGGGACATAAAAAGATTTTTCTAAAAAATTGAGGTTATTCAGATCATCTACTCCCTATCAGCCTATCAGCTTACGATGAAAAAACCTAAACAGTTGTTGAGGCAGCTCTCTTACAAGATGAAAATGCGGGGAAATCGTGTTTTTCGTCCATATCTTGTTAATTCATCTCAGGAGTTTACCGTTTAATCTATCGGTTGGCAATTTCTGAAAAGAGAGCTATACAACTGATGTGGCAATAACTGACACTTAATAAGGGTGAATACATTACCAGCGGCCTCTCTCTCCTTCCACAATCCCTCTGCTTTACTTTTGGCCTGTAAGAAAATATACGTAAAATGACAGGGGTGGTCCTGGTCAGAATGCATATGCACCGTCTGATCAGAGCTAGCTTTGCTGATGCTTTGTCTCTGGTCGGGCCCGCTGGTGACTGGCTGTTGGTTTTCTTTTACTCCAGCATTTCAGTGGTTTCTTGCTGTCGAGTCCTCACCGTTGTTTCATCTCTGTGCTTGTTTGATTTTTTGTGTTAACGGAGATGCTGCACTGATGAGTGAGGAGGCCTTCATGCGGACTGAACAAATTATTCGTCTAAATAGCGAAGGAAGTAAGGGCGAGGATTGTGGTCACGTAAAATCGATTTAAGCGCCCCCACCTCCCCCAGTGGAATTCGTTTCACTGGCCGTTCCATGGCGGTTCTTCTGTCGCGGTTTATTTTTGTTATGGTTTGTCTTTGGGTGTTTGTGTCGCTCATATTATTTTGTTTTGGATAGCCAATTGGCCATTTTGTGGGAAAGTAACTGTCCTTTTTGCTTTCCGCTATTAATGTTTCCAATAGGATCTGTTATTTCATGTTTGTGTTTATCTCCCTTTGGTGTCTCTGATGGGAGCTGTGGGTTGATTGTATCGATTCCTGATCATTGCCGCCACCTCTGTTTTGGTAATGACAAACTGTCTATGTAGTCAGCTAGTTATTTCCTTTAACTTCATTTAACCCATGTAACAACAAGTTTTTCGTATCAAAATACAGTAAAATTCCGCTATTAAGACTACCTAAAATAAAGACTAAATCTACGCAACTTTTAAAAGCTTATTAAGAAGGATTCAGTTATTCTTGCTTTGTATTTTCTAAACCCAGTGCCTCCTAATAAGGCCGGCCTCGGTAGCTCAGTCGGATGCGCGCCTGACTGGTGAACAGGAGGACGCGGGTTCGATACCTGCCGGGATCGGCAACATTCTTTCGTTGAGATTGATCATGAAATCTTTGCTACCCTTCCAATGATTCAAGAAGGGCAGTTGTCAGTTTCTGGCGAAAAAGTGTGCACCGTACTGGTTAACAGCTCACATATAAGCCTGCCAAGGAAAAGTGTGAATAGGTAAACTGACTGACTCAAAAATGACCTGGGACGTTAAACCCCAATACACACTAAAAAACTCCTAATGAGATACCACCTTTCGGACTGTTCAAAAGTGGTCTACCATCTTTGGGACTGTTCAAAAGTGGTCTTAGGACCACTTTTGAACAGTCCCAAAGGTGGTCTTTATATACGAATTTTACTGTTTTGAGATCAGGTTGGAATGTATACCAGTTATTATTAATTGACTATCCTGTATTGTTCGGAGGTCATCTGTATTAACACTGAGGTCAAAAATCAATAATCATGTTTTAATGGTGTCTCATTAATCAAGTAATTTCGAATTGTACCAGTTACAGGTCCTCTGTCAGCTGTATTGGACTCGGCCTTCGGCCTCGGGCCAATACAGCAGACCTCGGACCTGTAACTAGGCCAATATGAAATTACTTGATTAATAACATTATATTACTGCAGCAGTTTGATCTACCGCACTGTGTTACTTTCAATTTCCAGATCAAAATATCACTCGAGATACGGAGCATCGAGTGTTATGCGTAAGATCTGTGGGCATCCAGGAGACGTAATACTGTGTGGCAGACCATGCTACGTAAGTAGTGATACGTACTGCCTGTAAGTAACGTCATTATGTTTACACGCCTGGTACCGCGTTACAGGTAAGAATTCACATTGCTTATTGATCCTATGTAATGACGTTCCTCCCTTTAAGGAGAAAAAGCAGCTTTTATGTGTTGAAATCAATTTTCAGTTTTCCGCGAAATCCAACTTATGGTTTTAGCACTATCGTTGGAATCATTCATCTCCTTTTTTATTGGCCAAATTATATAGGTTCCTTGAAGACTAGACTTGAATAATGTATCACAGATTTTATTATCTTGCGTGGTTTCTGTTTAGATTAAGCTTTAGTTCAGTTTGTGGAATTAATTTTGGTACACAACATTAAATTTTATATATCTTTCTTTCCAAAATTTTCAAAGGAAAACCCAGCTACGTTTTTAGGGACCTATCTTGTCAATGGTTTTCGATGTGGGCCCTTTCGAGTTGCTTGATAAAAAGATGAATCCATAAACATGCTAAAATCTGTTGTTTTATATCAGCCTCGATAGCACAGGGGTTAACACGTTCGACTTATGATCGAGAGGTTGTGCGTTTGAATCCGGCCACCGGTATCGAGGTGTGTCCTTTGGCAAGACACGTAATGAAACTGCCCCACTCGACGCAGGTATAAATGGGTAGCATGGTGTAAAAGCCACGCGTGCGTGAAAACACCCGGAATGTGTGTTCGAGAGCGATTCAATATTCTTGAAGCTTTCATCGCAATCGAACTAAAATAAATTAGTGTGAACTAAAATCTGTATTTCAATTATGACAAAAATGTCATTGAAATAAATAAACTTCCAGCAAGCTTAACAAAAACTTCAATGTCTTATCTCTAATTGTGATATAAAGATGATGAAAATACACCAAGTTATAGTGGAGAAAATGGCATTTAAAGTTGACCACTACCACAAGGTGTAGTCTATCCTTACATAAGAACAGATAAGGTGGGTATTTTTGTGATAATTGAAGGATAGTATTCCTTAATTCTCCACATAAACCTATGTTGTGGGTACCGAGGCGGTTCTAATGAATACTCATAACATAGGTCTTTATGGAGAATAGACAAAAACTATCTATTCCTATGAATTCCTTAGCTATTGGGACAGAGTCTTGTTCATATTTCAATGAAAACTATGACTCACGCGACGTCGCCTGGCAAAAACTTCACTGTCTTACCATTAATTTGATTTAAAGATGATGAAAACACACCAGGTTATAGTGGACTAAATGGCAGTAAAAGCTGACCACTACGGCTAGGTGTAGTCTATCCTTACATAAGAACAGATAAGGTGGGTATTTTATGATAATTGAAGGATAGGTTTATATGGAGAAATAAGGAAAATTATGTTGTAGCTATTCATTAGGGTAACAGGACACTTCGGCCCCAAAACCACCTCGGCCCCTAGACACTTCGGCCCCTAGACACCTCGGCCCCAAAACCACCTCGGCCCCACATAAAAATGAAACCCTAGACGGGTCGGCCCCTGGCACCTCGGCCCCTAGACACCTCGGCCCCATATACCTAGACACTTCGGCCCCACTTTGCTTTTCACGGGGCTTCCACTTAAATAAGAGATCGGGTTGGATCCCCGATGATTTTTGTTTTTTGTTTTTTTATATGCTGATTGGATTATTTTGATAGGGAGCCTCGAATATTTGAACCTATAATAGATATATTTATTATATATTATACGATACTTAATAGAATATCTATATGTTAATTTAAGGAGAATGGAAGATACATTTGAAAATTCCCCTCTTTTATTTCAATGTATAATTCTAATTGCATTCCGGCATGCTTTAGAGCAGGCTCTTTTTTTCTATTCTGCTCTTTTGATCATCTATAGGCTTTTTTATTAACCGAAATAATTCCACACCGCTAAAATACTTTTTAAATTAATTTCAATAAGTTATCCTTAATAATTGGATGGAAATCTGGATGGATCGGTGGATGGGGCCGTAACCTCCCCAAACCCCCCTCCCCCCACCCCACCCCCCCCCACCCCCCCCCCCCCCAAAAAAAAAAACATTCCTCGGTTTCGGCAACCATGGTGATGATGAGGGATAATCTTATATTTGTTAACATATTTATATATTTATTTATTTATTAATTTATTTATCCGGCCTCGGTAGCTAAGTCGGATGCACGTATGACTGTTGATCAGGAGGACGCGGGTTCGATACCTACTGGGGTCGGCAACTTTCTTTCGTGGAGATTGATAATGAAATCTTTTCTTTGGTCATTCTCTCCCTTCTGCTGATTCAAGAAGGGCAGTTGTCACTTTCCGGCGAAAAAAATGAGCACTGTAATGGTTAACCGCTTACGTATAAGCCTGCCCAGGTTAAGTGTGGATAGGTAAACTGACCGGCTCGAAAATGAAATAAAATAGTGTTGACTGGGCCGGTAAACTCCAATACAAACAAACAATTTATTTATTTATTTATTTATTTATTTATTTATTCGGTAATCATCAATGTTCAGGTTCGCTGAACTAGAATTATCCTCGTAAGTAAACCAATTAATATAATGTATGCATGCAATTCAAAAACTGCATGAAAAACGGTGCAGATCCGGTTCAGAGGGCAGAAGCAATCTGATCAGGATCTACACTGTTTGCAAAGATAAGGATTATCGTGTTCAGCGGGGTAAGGATTAATGAATTTCAGGTTAGTACACTATCAAGCAAAAAGTTTTACAAGAACAATTAAACACTTAAATTAGTAAAGTGTGAAGCTCAATAAACAACCAGGCGTTACTAATCCCTTTACCCCAATAAAGAGATCCTTGATGATAAACAGATCATTGTTATCAATTGTCATTCTAGCTCTGATTAAAGACAGTAACGAGTATATTGTATACTTATTTATTTATTTATTTATTAGTCTCATTTTTGACTATCAGCTACTCAAATTACTTGATACATGTGTACTATATGTATATATTAGTGGCAAACAGTGTAGATCTGGATGTGCACTGTGTGCAAAAGTCTTCGCTGCTCGTATTTTTGTAGGAATTGCTCAGTATGTTTCCATTGTTATCATTTAACACATTTAGAAATTCCTATTTGATTGTCATATCAGCTCATATTTAAAGATGGACAGTAACACGTATACTGTATAATTTATTTATTTATTTAATTTATTTATTAGTCACATTTCTGACTATCAGACCCTCAAATTACTTGATACATGTACATTGTATTCATTTAAATTTCGCAAACTGAATGATAGTGTAGATCCAGATCAGATGGATCTGGATGTGCACTGAGTGCAAAGTCTTCATGGCCCTATATATTCTTTTAGAAAAGGCTCCTTGACAATCAGTATCAAATATTCACAATTCGAACAACCCGCTAAACCCCACTTTTCGTGATGCTGACCCAAGGTAAACGTCACGGCTGAAGGCGGCGGGGGATTAGCTGTCCTTAAGAGTGTAGTCCAAGTTAACCTGAAAATGTCGTGTATGCTTTGTTATATTTATTATAAACGTCTCATTGGTTAACATGATATAAATGCTCAAACCCTAACAGATATCAAAAGTGGGGCCGAGGTGTCTTTGAGGCCGAGATGTCTAGGGGCCGAGGTGACAGTGGGGCCGAGGTGTCTAGGGCCGAGGTGACTAGGGCCGAGGTGTCTAGGGCCGACTTGGTTTTGGGCCGACCTGTCTAGGGGCCGAGGTGGTAGTGGGGCCGAAGTGTCTGGAAATCTTCATTAGAACCGCCTCACCGAGGCGGTTCTAATGAATACTCATAACATAGATTTTTTATGGAGAATAGACAAAAACTATCCTTCAATTTTCACAAAATACCCATCCTATCTATTCCTATGCAGATTCCTTAGCTATTGGGACAGAGTGTTGTTCATATTTCAATGAAAACATTGACTCACGCGACGTCGCCTGGCAAAAACTTCACTGTCTTACCATTAATTTGATATAAAGATCATGAAAATATACAAGTAATAGTGGAGAAAATGGCATTTAAAGCTGACCACTACCACAAGGTGAAGTCTATCCTTACATAAGAACAGATAAAGTGGGTATTTTATGATAACTGAAGGAATTTTTTTCCTTATTTCTCCATATAAACCTATGTTGTGGGTATTCATTAGGACCGCCTCATCATTGCCTTCACTTCTATTTTATGGGGAATAGACAAAAACTATCCTTCAATTATCACAAAATACCCACCCTATCTTAACCATCGGGACAGAGTGTTTTTCACATTTCAATGAAAACATTGGCTCCCGTGACGTCACATGATCATTAAGTGAGGTAAAAATAAGCAATGGTTATCTCAAATGTGATCAGTTGATGGCGATATTATGCTCCGCTGTTAATAGAAAAATTGTGTGCAATTGTTCACTTGTTGCAATCTTTGCCTTCACACCGGATTTTTTTTTTTTCGTCAAATTATATGTGAAAATGTAAATGTTATAAGTAATAAAGGTTATTCACTTGACTGTCATTGAAATATGAACATCGGATCACGGGTAAAGTTAAAGTGAACCCCTACTCGAGACCAGAAGTTGTTCATACTTCAAAGAACGTTAAAAGACTACCTTTATTAATAAAATGTATTTTGATAAATGTATTGTTTTGGTAAGTTACGGCACCAAAATGAAATATTTGTAGCACTGGTACGGCACTGGAACAAAGTATATTTTGTGTGTGCATTACCTTATCTAAGTCCTTTTTCGGCGTTGTAACAAACCTTTTCATTATACTATGAGTTTCCGCGGCAGCGGCATGTAGCTTCCGTTTCTCTTGATAGTAACTTCTATACTGTGAAAATAGTGAACAGCTGAGGGAATGAAGATTGTGCGAACAATATATTATGTTGTCCAAACAAGATATTAATTGTGCGAACAAGGTATTATGTTGTCCGAACAAAAACTTAAGTCGTGCTTACAAGATATTATGTTGCCTAAACAAGATAATATCGTGTGCTAACAACATATTAGCTTGTGCGACAACATATCTGGCTTGGATAATCTACGTTAACATTACGTTGCAAGTCTATTGAGCATCAGATAGACACGCGCCTCCGTTGCAAAGGGATTTAGGAGCGCTGCCATTAGGCTCTCACAGCCGTGTGTTTGAGCCTCGCTCGGGGCACGTGTGGGACGCCAAGTTCTGCAACGGAAGGTCAGTTTGCATTCTCCGGATACCCCACTTTTCGCCCGACTCTGATTAATAATCGGCTTGATATCAGTGAAATAATCAGGAAAGGGCAATAGAACCGAAACGTTCATGCACTGAAAAGTAAACAACGTTGTGTTTCTCCTATTTTTTTTATTCGTTTATTCTTATTATCATTTTGGGCCCCCGTCCATCGGGCCTTGAAGAAATAGATAGGGCTGCATGGTGCTTACCCTCAGAGCTGAAATTGACCACACGAGTACTAGAAAACCGCTTAAAAGGACTAAGCCTGCCCATGCAAAGTGATGTGAGTCAGACTGTCCAATGCACATGAGCCTTTTGGTTTCATTGGGTGGCAGGGCTTGAGATGTCATTTCATCTCAATGTTGGGTAAAAGTCCCACAAAATTGGAAGCAACGTCTCCAAAATGACCCAAATAGTGTTGACGGGGATGTTAAACATCATTTCAAACAAACAAACAATAATTATCATTTTTATCTATCTTTCTTTTGCAGAGAGCTAGACTTAAAATTGATTACTCATGGCAAGCTTAAGCAGTTTGCAAACTGAAAACTCTCAGTAAAGCCGGGACCCTGATATTTCGCAGTCTTGATAGCGTTAATATTACTAGAACCATTTATTATGGCATGGCTTTTATTTAGGCTATGTTTGGAACTATAATTTATGTGAAGCATTGCATGTCAGGGATAAGAAATATTATATCCTTTTACATGTAAAGAATAATAGTCACTGTAGCAAGCTGGAACTAGTTTTTTGTTGCATTTTACCGTATTTCGCCTACTATTAGGCTAACAATGTATAAGATGAAAAGAAAAGTTACATTTACTGTAAATATCAAAATACAATATCTATCTCGTGTGCTGAAAATATCAGAATTTTCACTCGTCTTCTGATGATTTAAATAAATAGTTTTGGTATTCACTTGAAAAGTAAACAACCTTTCCATTAGGGTCTAGTTATTTGAACTTATTTCATGTTTGTGTTTCTTTTCCTTTGGTGTCTATGAAGGGAGGTGTGGGTTAATTGAATCGATTCCTGGTCAATGCTTTCACTTCTTTTTATTTATACAACGTATTTTTATCTAAAACTACGGAAACGTAAAATATAATATTTTCTTACCCATGCGCAGTGACCTATATATAAGTCAAACTTCAATAACTCGAATACCTTTGGTAGCAAGTAAACTTGTTCGAGATAGGGGTGGTCCGAACAACTGAGGTTTGAACACAGTGCCAGGTCATAAGGCATACTAGGGAGGATTTCCTGTATGCATCTTTAAAGGTTTGTTGTGTATACTCATTCGAATCGCCTCAGTGAGGCGATCTAATGAGTATACACAACAGAATTTTATTTTATAGAATATCGAAATGTATGGACATATGGATCTATGGAATGAATTCTCTAGGAGCTCAAGAGTGAGTTCGAGTGTTCCTCCAGTGTTTCTGTGGCGTTGTGTTCAGCACCGGATGGCTCATCGCGTTTTACTGTCGAGTCCTCATCACTGTGTCAACTTGGCTTAAATTGTGATTTTTTCACCGAGTTGATTCACTGGTGCGTTAGAAAACATTCACGCGGACCAAACAAATACTTGTTTGAACCACAGTGGAAGTGAGGGTGTGGGTTGGGATTCCTTGGGGTTAACTTAAATCCAACAGTAATTTTTATTGTCCTTTCCAAATCGGTGCTTTTGCTGTGGTTCCTTCATGTTTTGTGTTGGTGGTTCTGATTATTTCCCTAATTATATATGTTGTAACGTTGATGATTCTGATTCTTCCCCATTCTTAGTTACATTTGTTCTTGTCAGGTTGGTGATTCAGATTCTTTTCCCCATTATGTATATTGATCCTTTTTAGTTAGGTTTGGATATTCTGCGTCACCACTTGTTTGGGAAAGAGCTGTTGACTCGGTTTACATGTGGTCCGTTTTGTTTTTTGTCGTCACTCCATGTTGTGACTTCTTTCCCTAGTGATATTGTGGGTAGAATTTGGGATATGATTGTATCAGTTCCTGATAGTTTCACTTTTAATTTGAATTGCCAAGGTAAACGAGTAATCCGTGTTTGAGATATTGAGGTCTCACTGAACGCCGAGAACAACTACATCTGAAAATATTGTCTACTTATGTCGTCTGCTGAGGTGTTTTTTTTGCGAACTTTTTAAAAATATTTTGCAGACAGGCAAAGAGTGTCGGCCCATATCAGACTGGTCATATAGGAACAGTCTGATCTGGATCCACACTGTTTGCAAAAAGAAAATAAGGTAACCGGCAGACGGCAAAACAGACGACAATTGTCGTGATTGGCATTTTATGCCTTTACCATCGGGTTTGAACTGTTTCTATCTCGTGTGTCTGTATCGGAGATGGATGTAAGTTCTTAAGATGCAAATCACAACAATTGTTGCTGCTATGTCGTCTGCCGGTTTCTTTAAAAGGCATTGTTGCATACAGTGTGGACCCTGATCAGACGGATCATAAAGGAGAAGTCTGATCTGGGTCCACACTGTTCTTGATAACACATCTACGCACATGCATAATAAGCGTAATTAGCGACCATGCAGGATCGATCCCGGTCTTCTGCAGACTTTCGAATGAGTCTTTAAACCGAGGTCCCCTTGGTGAGACGTGAAACTCAAACACTCACTCACGCAAGGGCTCAAAATTACCTACTATAAGAGCTTTCTGAAATTCCGCCTTCTCGATTGCATTTCCTCTCTTGATGTTGTCGTCTGTCTGCAAAAATTAAACGAAAACATGTTTAGGAGGAAGGGCTACATCTGGAAATATTTTTCAACAGAATTTGTTTCCAATGGAGACAACTTTTGTGGCTTTCAGTCTCACGAGTGAAAATGCTCTAGTATCAATGTCCTGTGATCTTGGTTTGAATGTGTTTGAAGTATGGCCATTTTTCTTTCGTGAGGGAATGGTGTCCGTTTGAAAAAATATAGACCATAAGATATAAACACACATAAAATAGCAAATGTTAATAAACATGTATTTGATAAGTGGACTGTATGTGTTAGAAATTAAAAGATTTTGTAGATTAATCTAGTCTTTTCCGGGACCTTTCGGTGATTTCATCCATTCCTGCTTATTTTCAAAATACTGAAACACCCATAATTTGCTAATAATACAATACATCTGTCAGATCTTCAATAAACCTGTTTATAGCAACAACAAAGTCCCATAGACTTACACTGGGAAAGGTTAGATCTATCAATTTTAATTTCAATAAACTTGTTTCTGATCTTGGTATTAATACTAACACTCCTGATACCTGAGTTTGTAAACACTCAGTGTACCGCTATCCTGCTGCTGGTCATATAATAACTGGCAATTTAAAAATTATGTCTGATTCTAGGACACAAAATATAATTTCTAAAGGGCCGAAAAATCTATTTCCTTCTAAGTAGAAGTAAAACAAAGATCAGGAATCGATACAATTAACTTACTTCACCCATCAAAGACACCAAAGGGAAAGAAATACAAACATTAAGCGACCAGACCATAATGGAAACCTAAACAAAGGAAGGCCATAAGGACAGTTACTTTCCCACAAAATGGCCATATGGCCATCCAAAATTAAAAGACACAAGTGATACACACAGTAAGTAACAAACAACAACATAAATAAATCGCCACAGAAGAACCGCCTTGAAACGGTCAGTGGAAAGATTTCCACTGGGGGGGGGGGGGGGGGCTTAAATCGATTTTACGTGGCCACAATCCATGCCCTTACTTCCGCCGCGATTTAGACAAATAATTTGTTCAGTCCGCATGAAGGCCTCCTCACTCATCAGTGCAACATCTCCGTGAACACAAATAATCAAAGAACCAAAGAGGTGAGACAATGGTGAGGACTCGACAGCAAGAAACCACTGAAATGCTGGAGCAAACGAAAACCAACAGTTAGACTCCGATGGGCCCGACCAGAGACAGAGCATCAGGCACCAACCAACATTACCTTGAATTAGATCTCTCTAATTCAAAATAAGCCTTTACGTTGGAACCGTCATAGAATCTGAGGATTGACCCACCGGCGTGCAATTAAAGAGGGAAGCAAAGTTGCCAACCGTGATTGGGTTAACTACCATGCATGCAGTCTGTCGTATAATATCCATGTTGTACCCAATCTTTTTATATCGAAGAATGATTTTACGATTTCAACTGATTTCAATAAGTGTAGAGAAGAAATCGCTGCTGCATTGGACGAATTTGGTAAACAGAAATATTTATTTTGCTTCTTTAGATACCAAAAGACGTTATCGATATTGGACATTACGCAAACACGCCTATACAAATACATTGCCACCTTTATCGCGAAAAAATGAACTTTTTATGCTGAAAAATTGTGATATTTTTCTTATTTCTGCTCAAAATATGGATTGTTGGCACTCGTTAGGCGGTTCTAACGAGTACCCACAATCTATATTTTATAGCAGAGATAAGAAACATAAGCTTTACCCCTGTAAACCCTAGTTTTACTATATAAAAGTGGGGTCCAAGGGGGTCAAAATTATATAGGCATGTTTTCGTGATGTCAAGAGGTTTGCGAAGCACTTTCCTTTCTACTGGATAATATCTACATAAGGTTTGACCTAAATTATATAGACAAGTAGTTGGTATTCCGATGGGTACAAACTGTGCTCCTCTTGTTGTAGATTGTTTGTTTTGTTATGAAAAAGAATTCATGATGGCCGTTTCTAAAAATAAACAAACCGATGTTATTGATGCGTTTAACTCTACTCCTCGATATTTGGATAATCTTTTAAATACTGACACTATTTATCTTGAACACATTTCTGTTAGAATTTATCCGGAAGAATTGCAGTGAAATAAGGCTAATTCTGATGACTCTCAAGCCCTGTGTTTGGACTTACTTTTGACTGTATCTAATGGTACTGTCTCTTCCCAAATTTATGATAAAAGAGGTGATTTTAATTTCCGAATTGTAAATTTTCCTTTCTTGGCTTGTGACGTCCCTAGGCAATGTCTTATGTCTTATATGTCACAGCTTATTCGTTTTGATACAGCTTGTTATCACTTCGATGACTTTAACGATCGTAACAGAATCTTAACAGAAAAATATCTAAAACAGGACTGTCGGAATCATAAACTGCGAAAAACATTTTCAGAATTTTGCTGTCGACATTTTGAATTATTTCGAAATATGACGTTTATTTGAAGACACTTCTGCAACAGCGACCTAGATTTTATAGAGATTTAGTTTATAAATTCAGAAGAATACTAGGTATGATAGTTTTTCTGGTCAGTTCATGAAAGTTGTTGCGAAATATAAAAACATTCGTTATAGCATGTGTGTTAAGCGACAGCCCGCGTGTTTGGTTGTCGACCCTTTTACAGTGGACAACTTTGCTTCGCTCTTCAGGCTGCACGGCGGTGGGACTCTATGACGGTCTCATCCTAAATATTTTTAGTTCATGAGGGATGGAGCCTGATATTTCCTGGGTTCGACCCTCCGTGATCCAAATGGGGGTTTTCGTCTCCTTTGACGTCGGATTGTTGTTGAGTCCTCAACTCTGATTCATGATAGTATGAATCCATACATGACCATTTTATTATGTAGTTTATTTTGCCTCACTGTCGAGCTAGAAAGCCTCCATGCGGATCAAACTGTAATTGATATTATGTTTGATACTGCACTGGAACGGAGGGCGAGGGTTGAAATTTCATAACTTCCGGAGTTGAAGCCCCCCACCCCCACCCCCACCCCACTCCCGACCCCACACACAGTAGTTTTACTACTTACCGTCCCAAGGCGGCTTACCTCTCAAGGCGGTCGTTCATTTGCAGTGTCTTATTTAGTTTATACTAATTAATTTTAGTTTGGTGGCGATGAAAGCTCCAAGCTCATTGAATCGCTTTCGAACACTCATCCCGGATGTCAGGATGTTATCACGCGCGCGAGATAGAGGCAGTGACTTTTACACCAGTGCTACCCATTTACACCTGGGTCGAGTGGGGCTTTGTTATAACGTGTCTTTCCAAAGGACATCCATTCTGTCTGCAAAGGCAGTTGGATTTTATCAGTCTTGTTGCTCAGTCAGGAGTCTAGCATAATAGAAGTGAGGGCAATGACCAGGAATCGATACAACTACCTCACAACCCCAGTCCAAGACACGAAAGAGAAAGAACCACAAACATAAAATAACTTCACCATAATGAAACGTAACAAGCATGGCTCTGAGTCTTACATATGTTTGAAAAGGCGGCGCCTTATTAGATACTGAGCTGGAATCACAGAGGTATGCCTTTTGTGTATTGTGTTTCTCTACAAGGGGTTTCTAGATTTCGTCATTATCGTCAAACCATTGGCGAACCGAGTCTCTGAAAAATTGAAGTGAAGGCAATGATCAGGAATCGATACAATTAACCCACATCTCCAATCAGAGACACCGAAGAAAAAAAACAACAAGAACATCAAATAACTAGACCCTAATGGAAACATAAATAGCGATAAGCGAAAAGGACAGTTGCTTTCCCACAAAAAGGCCAACTAGCTATCCAAAACAAAAAGATATAAGTGATAAACACACTCAAAGACAAACCATAACAAATATAAACCGCGACAGAAGAACCGCCTTGGAACGGCCAGTGAAAAGACATTCTGGGGGGCCGGGGGTGGGGGGGGGGGGATTGGGGCTTTAAGCGATTTTACGCGGCCGCAATCCTCGCCCTTGATACCAGAGGACTGTCCAGTTCTCTTCCGGATCGTCTGAACTGAGTAATGATGATTAAGATGACATGCGCTACGAATGGGCCTACAGCGAGGCAGAGGCACGCAGAGTCATCTGACTGTAGCTGGATCTAGAGGCAATCAGACAGTACTAGCAAGCACTCTGCAGTGACAAGACCTTACTCAAGTTGCTTTATTATAAGCTTTGTCAGAAAGTATTCAGTGAAGTCCATCTCGATTGGGGTGGATTGTCACTGTGTTGATTTTTACAAAACTTTTTTTTAGATATTCTCTGAATTGTCCTGTACATCGTCGTACTGCATGTTTTTTATTCAATGTAACAGCGCTAAGCAGTCATATGATACGGGGTTTTCTTGCACACCAGACAAGGAAATCCGCGATTTTATCCTGGGATAGAAAGTTATGTTCTGACCCTGGTGTTCCGACCCAAAATGGAATATAATCGCGTGTTTGATAAATGCACTGGTTGATTACGACCTCTTGTGCGCCGTCGTTAAGGTTGACATCACAGCACGTTACGTGACGTCACTAAACATTCCTGTACTGTCCTCACAATATGGCGAACGGCGGTACTCGAAGTGACTGCAGCATTAAACGTCCGCGCTAAGAAATGGAAGGTATGCAAGAAAAAGGATCTTATATGGGTGTGAGGGGTGGATAGAAAAATCCGTCCCTCGGGATCACTGTCCAGCATCACTCGGCAAGCCTCGTGATGCCGGACAGTGACCCTCGGGACGGATTTTTCAATCCAGTTCTCACACCCATATAAGATTCTTATATTCTTGCACACCAGACAAGGAAATCCGCGATTTTACCCTGGGATAGAAATTTATGTTCTGACCATGGTGTTCCGACCCAAAATCGAATATAATCGCGTGTTTGATAAATGCACTGGTTGATTACGACCTTGTATGCGCCGTCGTTAAGGTTGACGTCAGGGCACGTTACGTGACGTCACTAAACATTCCTGCAGTTTCAACACAATATGGCGGACGTTGGTAACCGAAGTGACTGCAGCATTAAAAATCCGCGCTAAGAAATGGAAGGTATGCAAGAAAAAGAATCCAATATGGGTGTGAGGGGTGGATAGAAAAAATCCGTCCCTCGGGATCACTGTCCGGCATCACTCGGCAAGCCTCGTGATGCCGGACAGTGACCCTTGAGACGGATTTTTCCATCCACCCCTCACACCCATATACGATTCTTATATTGTTGTCGACATAGTGCTAAAAATATGTTATTGTTTTGTGTGTTTCGGAGTATTATCACTTTTATTTCGTAATGCAATATTATCTTTTTTAATGTGGAGCAAATACTAATACTGCAAACGTGTGACAAACCGCACACCATAAGGATATAATCTTTGCAACTGCATGACTCAGCATGACTTTACATAAAATCAAATTGCACGCGTATGCATGAGAACTGTCAATACTGACACACATAATGGCCAAGTGTGCAGTATAACCCGTTTCAGACGGAAAACCTTTATCAGAGCTGACACTGTTTGCAAAAAGTCCAGCCATTTTCTACATAAATTTCGAAAATTAACTCGGCCTGACACACCTTAATGTCGATTTTCATATAAGGAACATTCTATTGGATAACTTCACCTTTCAACTAGTTACTTTATTTAATGTACACTATCTGTCTATCATAACTCGTTACTAAGAGAGTGAACTACTTGCTACGGGTCAGCTTAATACCGTGAAATTCCGCTATTAAGACCACCTATTAAGACCACCTAAAATTAAGAGTAATTCTGCTGTAAAAGGTTTATTCAGCAGGTTGCAGTTATTGCTTCTTTGTGTTTTCTGCATACAGTATCGTTTGGTGAGAGACTACCTTTGGGACTGTTCAAAAGTGGTCTTAAAAACCACTTTTGAAAAGTCCCAAAGGTGGTCTTAATATAGGAATTTTACTGTAATTGTAGTATGAAACTGAGGGTCACCCTTAAACTTCTACCATCAAATATATGCAATTATCATATATGACTCATTGTTCACAGTTCTCTTTCCATGCCTCATCGACCTACAGTTACTAGTAACTAACTAACAGTAAACGCAGAAGCTGAACCAAACATTTTCTGTTAAAAATTCCATGAATTATAAATCAAAGTCATAGATGGATTATTGCTAACATCTTGCTACCATCAACTGGTACTCTGTCCCTTAACAAAGTTAGAACAAGAGCTCAACGTATGTAAACATTTTATCCACGCGCGCTCGCGCATCCGGTCATTTAGAAATAAAGCTACAATTAGCTAACTCCTCCACAGCATATCGAGCATCCTCCTCAATCGGTATCTTCACACTAGCAACCACTTTCCAAGATAATCTATCGCAGGTCTACCAGTGTTTGGATCATCTTGAACGTTCTCCCTACTGCCTCTGAATAGACACACCCATCGGGCAACAGCCCTATATACGGGTACATTTTCCCCATAAACTTTGTCCAAATTACTTTTGATCTCTACAGCCTTATATCCTAGTTTTTCCCGAATTTAGCAATACGCTCGTTGTTCCTCATGGAAATATCACCACTTTTTTGTACCTTTTGTCGCCATTTCTGGTCGGTATACATATACTAGGTCACTTTGAAACCACGCTGTAAATTTAAGAAGACGAGGATTCCGTCCGGTAAAGACATGGTGGGTCAGAGGCAAATGTTTGCTAAAATGTGGTATGCATCAATTGTGCTTGCATGCAAAGGCCATGCAGACAAAAAGCCATTTCAAGAACGTTTCAAATGACCCTCGTATTAGTGATATTATTCTAATAGGATCTGTAGAACCGCCGGTTTTAACGAGTATCAACAGTTTATGTTTTTGAGCAATAATAAGAAAAAATGAGCCCCGCCAAGTGAATTTGTGTCTTCGAGCATTCCGTCATGACAAATTTTAACTGCGCATGCCCAGCCATTCAGAGGGGCCAGGGATATGGCATTCTGTCTGAAGGTTCCTCTTGAATCACTGCTTGTATGAGCGAGCAGCGAAGGTTCTGGCGAGACTGCGCGGATGCGCAGGCTCGCCTGAACCTTCGCTGCTCGCATAGGCGATAAGTACCAAAATCGCTTGACGGGGCCCAAATAATAATGTTAACCAATGTAAACGAAGTTTTTTTCTCTATATTAAGTGTGGTTTACAGGGGTATTCAACTCATAGACACGCTACCGCGATGTTACTTGAAAAATGTAAAGATTATATGAAAAAAAAAGATCATAAATGGTACCAACTATTATAGGTTGTGAAGTGCACACTAAATGTCTTTGGATAATAACAACAGTATCTTAAGAACTTAGTTTGTATAGAAATCAGACAAAATCTTAAGAGGAATGGGGACACCTGGCAGATTTTTTCCGCCATTTTTCAAAGAGAGACAACTTTCGGGACTTTATGGACGCTTTTCTATAAGGCCTGTCCCACTGAAAAAGGAGTCTACTCTGAAAGGAAAGAATTTGCTCCTCAGGAGCAAATTCTTTCCTTTAAGAGTTGACCTCTATTGACATGGGAGACAAAAATACTCTTGCAGGAGTTGCTTCCACTGAAGGTGTATCCATTCCCCTTAATTGATGATGAAAAAGTTCGATTATGTGCTCGGAACGATTTTTCACCGAGTAAATCGATTATCGATTATTAGGAACACCACCACTTACTATGTGAGCGAGTTTGGCCTGTTCCTCACTGAATACTAGTAGCTCATCAGCTAGACAGTTGAAGTGTTCCGCGGCCTCATTGTGGGCGTTGGCCGTCTCAACAGTTTGCATCTTCAGTTCACGCCACCAACCATTGAAAGGACTGCTGCAAAATTCAAAATCGAAAACGTAAAGAGAGAGAGTGAGAAATAGAGAAAACCAGGTTCGTGTCTTTTGATATCAAGTTTATCAGTAAGGCTTCGAGAACGCTTGTAGGATCACGAGGCTTGCCGAGCGATGCTACATGCGTTCTCGAAGCCGAGCCAGATAAACTTTATATAAAATGACACGAATCAGGTATTCTATTCATCAGTTAATTCCATTGTACACGCTCATATTTTCTGCCATTTTTTCAGTAGTCCAGTTCATAGAAGTGCAATGCCATGTTGACCTGATAAAGCTGACTTGTCCTGGGATAGCATATATTTATCAGGTCAAGGTGTTGCAATGCAATTAATATAGGGGATAACTGATAAAAATACCTTACATTTTTCGCATTTTTAATTAGGAAGACAGCATTTACGTCCTTATAGATTCGACCTGTATAAAAACAGGGTTTACTCTTAAAGGTAAGAAGTTTCACCTGAGGTGCAAATTCTTACCTTTAATAGTAGGCCTCTTTTGGAAAGGGGGATGTATAATTTTCCGTTGTCTTCCCTTTGAAAAAAATTAAACACAGATATTTCAAGAAATGTACCCCAGCTCCGGTCGGCCATGCATACAATATATACAAATAACTACAAGTAACTGTCAGAATGAATTTCATGCTTTTAGTTTGAGTTTGTCATCTGTAAAATTTGTCAGTAAATAATCTCGTATGTTTTATAGAATAGTAAATCAATGACCTCTACATGCCAATACGCAGGGGTGGGGGGGGGGGGGTGGGTGAGAGGGGTGCAAACGCAAACCCCCCCCCCCCCCCCACCAAACACACACACTTTTTAAAAAAAAATTCTCAAATTTATGCAGGTCTCAAGTTTACGCCCCAATTTTAGGCCCCAAATCAAGATTTTCTTAAGATTCGCACCCCCACTGCAAAATACCTGCAACCACCTTTTTCAAAGTCTGTGTATAGGCCTGCTTTGAGAGTAACGAGGCTATTCTCTTTTAGGGAAGGTAAGTTAGGATACCTTCTGTCGCGGAAGTTTTAAAAATATGGAGTTTGTACGAATTCCAGATTGATACAACAACAGGTCTATCTGGTGAGTGAGCGAGTGAGTGAGTATTTAAGTTTTACGTCTCACCAACAGCTGAGGTCATAAGGGGACGGGGCCTCGGTTTAAAGACTCTTCCGAAAGTTTGGAGGAGCCAGGGATTGGACACGATGTATAAATTAAAGAACATATTTGTAACTATATCGACAAATATAAATTACCAGCTTTTGGCTTTGCTATTACGGCCCTTTCAAGATTATTTTACTTATTTCCAGCCGATCGTTAGTCAGAGATGGGCGAAAACGGAGTAGCCGGAGAAAACCATATGACCTTCCGTTGCAGAAATTGGCATCTCACATGTGACCCGAGCGAGGCTCCTCTTTTTAGATATATACTTTCCAAATAAAAGTGTTAATGGTTCAATAATAAGCCGGCCTCGGTAGCTCAGTCGGATGCGCGTCTGACTGGTGATCAGGAAGACGCGGGTTCGATACCTGCCAGGGTCGGCAACATTCTTTCGTGGAGATTGATCATGAAATCTTTTCTATGGTCAGTTTCTCCATTCCGCTGATTCAGGAAGGGCAGTTCCCAGTTTCTGGCGAAAGAATGTGCTCTGTACTGTTTAACCGCTTATTATGTTGTCCAAACAAGATATTAAGTTGTGCGAACAACATATTATGTGAAGGGTAGCTGTCAGTTGCTGACGAAAGAATCATGTGGGACAATTGTAATCCGCCTATAACCTGTGTCCGATTTAATCCGCGCCACAAATTGTATAGAAATTAATAGGGCATGTGAATCTAAGACATGATTGAAAAAATACTAGGCTATATAGCGAAAATGTGATTGAAAATTATGAAAATTCAATCTTTTATCTTAATTTTGATTATAATTTTATTTTTTTTAAAATAAAAATTAAACTGGTCAATTTTGAAATGAAAATAGGACCCCTCGTCTCGTGAATCTCTTGTTTACTTCAATAGAAAATTAGCAAAAACTCACGAGGGTGTCTGTTTTTATACTGTAATAATTAAATTATAAAGTACGTTGTTAAAAATGTGACTTTAAATTCTAGAAGAAAAATGATTTTTCTTTCCAACAGTATCAAATAGTAGAAGATCAAATAAAAATAAAGTTGGTCATTTCCAGGTTTTTTTTTTTTTTTTTTTTTTTTTTGCCATTTTCAGTACTTTTAGCCGTCTCTCCTCATCGTATCTATTGATAGCTATCGGTTCTCATACTACGCGATTATCGGATTAAATCGGAAATTTCCGGGTTTTAGCAGGTTTAAGACAAATGTCAAAATGAGCTGCTGAAAACATTTTTGTTAATGACATTTAATGCTGAAATAAATTTATTTTTATTTCGTCTTATTTATATATTTACTGTTTTTGATTTGTTTTTGAATTGTTTAATATATTTTTTTCTGCATGTGACTGATGCGCAATTAACAAACACTTCATATTGTTAACAAAAGAAGAAGAAAGAAAAAAAACCTTTAATTATTGATTTTTGTTTACTAGCGAAAATATATTGATTTCGGTGAAAAATCTTTTCTTTTTTTTTTTTTTCGGGTACTTCACACACATGCTTAATTGGCAATTGTTGCTAATTACTCCAAACATGCCGGTTTTGAGAACACTACTTAAAACCCTTAGGTACTTTTCTGATCAGAGTCTACGTTGTGCCAAAGATCCAATGCTTCTTCATGCAGCAAGAGAAGTCTAGGATGCGCACGCTGATGTGATTCTTTGCTGGGCACACGTAAATTGTAGGGAGTGCTGTGCCCTAGTTCAAATATTATTTTCTGGGATAAATTGCATGTAATTACACACAATTAAAACTGGGTTTTACAAAGGTAAACCTTGTTTCTTATTTCTAGTCTGTATATAGATTGTGGGTACTCGTTACACAATCTATATTTTGTGCAACAGAAAATTTCACAATTTTTCATCTTAAAATTGTCTCTTTTTCGGCAATAAAACTTACTGTGTAGTTGTACAGGCATGTTTTGTAATGTGTTGTCAGGGTTGCAAAACAAAATATATTTTAATGCTAACTATTAATCAACAAAAACTGATTTAACAAGTTTCGATTAATATGCATCAATTAATTCATGTATAGAATTTAAGAGATGACACACGCTGTGTGTATATTCAAATTAATTGCTTTATGACCCGGAAGCCTTAATTGACATGATATCGACAAACTTATGTTAGGTAATCTTTTGACAAACGTTCTCTGTAGTTAATGGACTCGGTCCAGTTAACGCTTTCCCTTTCATCCCTAAGCTTCTGTTAATTAGAATTTAGCCCCCCCCCCCCCCCCCCCTTAAAAAAGGAAGAAAAAGGGTTGAGCACAATGAAGTCTTTCTATTATAACAAAATATATCCATATAAAGCACAATGAACACTCTGATCAGATTGTGCAGATGCCAGGTTGGTCTGGGGTTTGTCATATAATCTTATTCGCTAGTTATCAAGTATCCTTTTTTCTTCTCCAAGATATATCTCTTACAGCGGTCCTGACGAGTACCCACAATCGATGTTTTGGAGCAAGACTTAACACACTCGCGCGTCAACGTGTATTTTTTATATCTCCAAAATAGCTATTTTTCTAATGAAAATCCGTGATAATTTTCTTATTTAAACTGCAAACATAGGTTATGGGTGTTCGTTAGAACCCCCTCAATGAGCTCAAAATAGTGTAAACCCCGTAAACCCAAGTTTTCCCCTATACAAAGTGGGGTTTATGGGGTGTTCACGGACTTGTTAACCTAATGTATGTATTTACTTTTTTTTAGGTAAATAAAAAAAATATTATTTCATCGAGTGTATTAGAAACATAAATTTTTTCACTCGTGCAAAAAAAAACCAAAAAAAAAACGAAACTTTTCTAACGAGTGCGTTGAAAACGTCATAGTTTTCACGAGTGTGCAGAATGGGTGATTTTTTTTTTAATTATTTTCAATATACGAGATGAAATATTTTCTGTTTTTATTTTCTTTTTTTTTTTTTTTCGACAAAACAGAAATTCCTTTCATTTTATACGCGACTTTGCCGGTATACTATAGTTAAACAGCTTCGCAGTGTGAAAATAATCCTTATTTGTTTCAGATATGCAAATATTTCACTGCTATTCGTGATTAACCCATTTCAGGCTAGAATCCCCTAAACGGGTACCGTGGCAAACAGTGCAGGCCCAGATCAGTCGGCCCAGATCAGACTGATCTGGGCCTACACTGTTTTTAAAAAATTCAACAATTTTCCAAATAGGTTTTGAAGAAAACCCAACCTGCCACCCCATAATTTTGAAATGGACTCCAGCTATAGGAGGAAGATTCCACTTGGTACAAAAAGGGTTAAGTGATGTTAGGCCAGTATGGGTTCAACAGATTAAAAACCGATTAGTTGTCAAATAAAATGATTAAAAATGAAACAGTTTGCTTACATTGCTTAACGAGGTAAACAGAGCTTTTGTTTGTATTGGAATTTAGCGGCCCAGTCAACACTATTTTAGGTCATTTTTGAGCCGGTCAGTTTACCTATCCACTCTTTTCCTGGACAGGCTTAAACGTAAGCGGTTAACCAGTACAGGGCACATTCTTTCGCTCTCTGACGTGCGGCTATAAATAGCCGTTTCCCATCACGTAAAGCAAGTCCTTGAAGAACCCCTCAAAACACGCTCTGTATTAACCACACTGGTAAAGGCAAGCGCGCAGGGTAAGGAACAAACACACCGGATAAGGAAATTTTTCCGCTCAGGATAAAAAAGAAAATGGCGGAATTGGTATCACATGTGCAGGTTTGTTGTTGTTCTAGATCTCGTGTTATGGTTACTTATCAATACGGCTGCTCACATTAGCTTCACGGAAGACACATATTATTTACAAATTTATCTTCGATGGTCCGAATTCGACAGTTACAGCCAGTCAAACGGAGAACCGGACACAGTGGAGCTACTCCACCGCGAAATCTCATTATTTTACATGAAACGCTCTTCTGGGAAGATGGCATGCACTTTTTTGTTGTATGTAGACATGCACATGATAAATCGGACTGTTGCAAATACGATTTAAGGAAAATTTGAAATTAGAAGGCCCACAGTGAGAAATCCTAGTTCAATTTTCAATACAACGCCCACGGGCAAGGAAATGGGTACAACGCATATGATAAGACACAAAATTTTCCGGCAAAAATGGTTCTTGTATGGTCGTAGCACTAGGAAATTTCCATCTCAGATTAGGTTTTCCGATATTAATAATTAGTCCTATATAGTTTAAAGCACCAATTGTGACCTTTAGGAAACGTTCAAAGTTATGTGCATTGTCTTGGCATGTGCATTGCTCTGGTTCATCCCCAATGAGGGGACAGATGGATTTGGTTCGTCGCGATCATGAATTAGAGAAATGATATTTATGTCCATGCAGTATTTGTGGTAGAAACAGAACTTGGCGAAACCATGCAATAGGTATGTCTCACGAATTTGGCGAAGTTATCTATCTTATTTTCAGCCAAAAGAACAAACATACAATTTTCTACCACAAATACTGCATTGACATAAATATCATTTCTCTAATTCATGATCGCGATATGAATATGACTGATATGTTGTCTTACGTTTCGAGTTATTCCATCTAACTCCGTCTTTTGAGAACTATAACATGTAAGTATTTGATTTGTTTATTTGTTGGTTTGTATTGGGCTTTAACGACCCAGTCAACACTATTTAGGTCATTTTTGAGCCGGTCAGTTTATCCACACTTTGACTGGGCAAGCTTATACTTAAGCGGTTTACCAGTACAGTGGACATTCTTTCGCTATAGAAGCTGACAACTGCCCTTTTTGAATCAGTGGAAGGGATGATGATGATGATTTCGTGTTTAACGACGCGTCAACCCTCTTTGTGGGTCATAAGCTCAGTGGAAGGGAGAGAATGACCGTAGAAAAGATTTCATGATCAATCTCCACGAAAGAATGATTGCCGACCCCGGCAGGTATCGAACCCGCGTCCTCCTGATCACCAGTCAGACGCGCATCCGACTGAGCTACCGAGGCAAAACAAGGAACAGCTTGTTGGACGTAATAATTCGTCAGTCATTAATGACAATGACCAATCTTAATCACATGCGAGAAATGTAACTAAGATAGCCGAAGCTGCAGATAGAGCAAGAGAGGTCAGAGGAGAAAGCTATATTGCTGTTTGTGATGCCTTCGCTCTGACTTTGCGCTGTGCAGCTTCGCTGATTCTTTTTGCCTCATATTCATTTGCACCCCTTCTGATGAGACCCCGCCACTTTGCTGTTCCATCGATTCGTTTGGAATGTTGAAGTCCTCAAGGGATGCTTTGAGGGTCGGTGTCCCTGTATCGCTTATTCTGACCACCATGTCCATTTCTAGTTTTCTTTGGCAAACGTTCCTCTGAAATCATGTGGGACGTACAATGAACAAGAATTACAACACTTATTTGCTTCAGCTTCTAATTACCAAAAATGAAAACAGCGGCCAAGGTTTGAATGATTTGGATCGAGTGGCTTGATGCAACGTGGCTCTCTTCGCCTAGCTCCGGGTTGGTTGACTTTGCGTCGATTGTTAATCAGTAACTTTGGGTAAATCGACCCAATGTAACTAAACCTACGATTCAGAAGCTTACCTGCGAATGTCCGCGTGATTATCACTGACCAATAAAGAAAAGGCTGGGTAATTTGCAGAGAAGATATGGGTAATTTAAGGTTCAGAGGAGGCAAATCCTGCAAAAGTATTTTTGTCTCCCATGTCAATAGGGGTCAACTCTTAAAGGAAAGAATTTGCTCCCGAGGAGCAAATTCTTTCCTTTAAGAGTTGACCCCCTTTTCAGTGGACAGAAAAGCGAAAAGGAGTCTTGAAAGTTGCCTTCCTTTGAAAAATGGCGGAAGCTTCTGCTAGCTGTTCCCATTCCCCTTAAAGTAAAGAACTTAATAATAAGGTATGGGCAATTTAAAGTAAAGAACTTGCTTCCTACCCTTATCATCAGGAAAACATGCCTATATAATTTTGACCTCCTTGAACCCCACTTTTATATAGTAAAACTGGCTTTTACAGGGGTAAACCTTATTTTTCTTATTTCTGCTCCAAAGTACAAATTGTGGGTACTCGTTAGAACCGCCTCGACGAGGCGGTTCTAACGATTACCCACAATCTATATTTTGAGCAGAAATAAGGAAAAAATCACAATATCCAAAAATTTTCATTTTTTCGGCGATAAGGGTTACACTGTATTTGTATAGGCGTGTTTTCGTAATGTTCTAATGCACTTGCGTATGTTTGTTTGACTTGAGGTTTCGTCTCCGTCAACATTATTTAAGTCATTTTGGAGACGTTGCTTCCAGTTTTGTGGAACTTAATTTCCTCGACATTGAGATAGCTCTGCCGCCCAATGAAAACAATTTAGGGTTTAAACAAATTCAGGGTTTATAATTTTGTTTTTGATTTGAGGTTTAACGTCTCCGGCAACACTGAATATGGCATTTTGGAGACGTTGCTCCCAATTTTGTGAGACTTTTACCCGACATTGAGATGACATGACATCTCAAGCCCTGTGGCCCAATGAAAGGGGTTATAAGCATGGACGGTCGGACTAGCACCGCTTTGCCTGGGCAGGCTTAGATCCTCTAAGTGGTATACCAGTACTCGTGCGCGGTCGGTTTCAGCTCTGCGTGGAGGCATCATGCAGCCATCTATGTCTCCAAGCCCCGATGGGTGGGGGCCGATTAAGGTTTATACGCACCACATTGCCTGATTAGAAAAGTACTTTTGTCTCCCATGTCAATAGGGGTCAAAATTAGCAAATTCTTTCCTTTAAGAGTGGACCACCATTTCAGTGGAACAGCGAAAAGGAAGTCTCGTAAGGTGTCTTCCTTTGAAAAAAGGCGGAAGCCTCTGCTAGATGTTCCAATTCCCCTTAAAGTAAAGAACTTGCTAATAAAGTGTAAAGAACTTGCTTCCTCATGAAGAGAGCAAGCCCTTATTCTGATGAACTTGCGTATGTTTGTTTGTTTGACTTGAGGTTTAACGTCTCCGTCAACACCATTTAGGTCATTTTGGGAACGTTGCTTCCAGTTTTGTGGGACTTAATTTACCCGACATTGAGATGAAATGGAATCTCAAGCCCTGCCGCCCAATGAAACCAATTTAGGGTTTATACGCATAGCGGAACCGACACGCACCATACTTTGCCTGGGCAGGCTTAGACCTCCTGAGCGGTTTACCAGTACTCATGTGCAGTCGGTTTGGTTGCTTTTAGCTCTGCGTGGAAGCATAATGCAGCCCAATCTATTTCTTCAAGCCCAGACGGGCGGGAGCCGCACTTGCGTATGTAATACGACGTTGGACTATCTGCGACAGTTCTACGATATAATCATCCCCTAGCAATATAATCATCCCCTATGAGGGGATAGATGGATTTGGTTCATCGCGATCATGAATTAGAGAAATGATATTTATGTCCATGCAGTATTTGTGGTAGAAACAGAACTTGGCGAAACCATGCAATAGGTATGTCTCACGGATTTGGCGAAGTTATTTATCTTTTTTTCAGCCAAAAGAACAAACATACAATTTTCTACCACAAATACTGCATGGACATAAATATCATTTCTCTAATTCATGATCGCGATGAACCAAATTCATCTATCCCCTCATAGGGGATGATTATATTGCTAGAACCAGAGCAATGCACATGCCAAGACAATGCACATAACTTTGAACGTTTCCTAAAGGTCACAATTGGTGCTTTAAACTATGTAGGACTAATTATTAATATCGGAAAACCTAATCTGTGATGGAAATTTCCTAGTGCTACGACCATACAAGAACCATTTTCGCCGGAAAATTTTGTGTCTTATCAAATGCGTTGTACCCATTTCCTTGCCCGTGGGCGTTGTATTGAAAATTGAACTAGGATTTCTCACTGTGGGCCTTCTAATTTCAAATTTTCCTTAAATCGTATTTGCAACAGTCCGATTTATCATATGCATGTCTACAACCAACAAAAAAGTGCATGCCGTCTTCCCAGAAGAGCGTTTCATGTAAAATAATGAGATTTCGCGGTGGAGTAGCTCCACTGTGTCCGGTTCTCCGTTTGACTGGCTGTAACTGTCGAATTCGGACCATCGAAGATAAATTTGTAAATAATATGTGTCTTCCGTGAAGCTAATGTGAGCAGCTGTATTGATAAGTAACCATAACACGAGATCTAGAACAACAACAAACCTGCACAAGTGATACCCATTCCGCCATTTTCTTTTTTATCCTGAGCGGAAAAATTTCCTTATCCGGTGTGTTTGTTCCTTACCCTGCGCGCTTGCCTTTACCAGTGTGTTAACAGTGGCATACATTATTTTGCTGTTTCTGGTCCAAGACATAGATTGTGGGTACTCGTTAGAGCAGTCTCAATGATGGGTTTCAAACAAACCAGTGACAGGCACGTGGAAATCAGCAGTGCAAAGCTACTGTACTTAGTAGCGTTTGTCAATCCGTCTCAACACTATCAAAACTTTAACTTTGAGTCAACTGCGTTCTACTTAACACACATTGAGCATCAAGGCCAAGTTATTCAAAGCAGCGTAAGTTAACCCTTTTAGTACCAAATGGAATCTTCCACGTTATATACAGCAGGACTCCATTTCAAAATTTAGGGGTCAGGTTGTGTTTTCATCAAAATCTATTTGGAAAATGACTGAACTTTAAGCACGCAGTGCAGGACCTGATCAGACGCCGCGTTCTGTAGCATCTGATCTGGGCCTGCACTGTTTGCCAAGGTACCCCTTAAGGGGTTTCTGGTATACTGAATGGGTTAATGAACTCGCTACTGGTCAAAACGTTAACTGTTCAAAAGTAAACTAATACTCTTGCATTTCTGCTAAAAACGTTAGGAGCTTTTGTGCAAAATTGATGCAAGCCCTATTCGCATTGTGGGTGACGTCAGGACAGCCTAATTGAGGCAGTCCTTACGGGCGCCAGCGGCATGTGTTCTGGGGTGGAAGAGGGGAATTTAGTGTATGCCCCGTATGCCCTGCTTTTTCTGGTTATATAGTGGGGTTGGGGATACTCATTGCATGGACTTGTTAGCGTGATGCGCTGCAGTGTTTATTCACTTTACTGTACCCAAACTCCTGCCTTACATATCGTTTCGGTAAGGTAGGGGCGGGTTCCTGATCATTAGATATAATCAGTAGGATTGTGGCAGTCGTGTGGGCTTGCGAAAGTGCAAGATCATCGTCTGTCTCAATCACTATGAGTTTTGCTAATATATATATTGCCATATAATGCTACCTCTATCAAATTATAAAAAGAAACACCTTCTCCAAAACGTGTGACAGCTTAAACTGATTGTGTTATTTGAAATGAAGATATTTTATTTCCATTGTTAGTATTAACTTAATAGATCATATTTGTCATAGGAACACTGTCCAAATGCCATTGTATATGTATGTACTATGTCCACACGGGCTTTTTAGCCTACTGGATTCTGAATAAAGTTCTGTTCTGTTCTGTTCTGTTCATTTTTTTTGCTGTACAAAATGATCAAAAATTTAACGACTCGTTAACCAACGACTTCGCCAATAAATAAATAAATAAAAGTGACATTAGGTTATTTTATAAATGCGGCATAAAACAAACACTTTCCCTTATTTGAAAAGCAATTTAATCCGTATTATATATGGACCAATAAATCATCATATTTAGTTAAAACAAATATGCCACTATAATACCCTTAAGCAATTGTCTGAGACAAGGATTAACGGTCACAACCGATTTTCACCGAAAACTGCCGACAATAGCCGATTTGCTTTAAAACAGGTGTCAAGCAGCGTAATTCTGGAGGCTACCTGGAAAAACTGCCAGTACAGGTTTGTTCCCTTGATTTCCCTTGATTTCATATGGCCGAACTTTTCCCGTATGGTGCATTGTACTGGTCACAGTAACCACTTACGTATAAGCCTGCCCAGGAAAAGTGTGGATAGGTAAACTGACCGGTTCAAAAATGACCTAAAATAGTGTTGACTGGGCCGTTAAACTCCAATACAAACAAACTCAGTAATAAAAATAATAATAATATTAATAATAGTAAAATTAATAATAATGTCAAATCTGTGCACAATCTGCCTATTCCTTTTTGGGTCGACTGTAACCTACCCAAACAACTTATGATTCACCGACTTAAATTGCTATTTATGAAATGTTACCTTAAATCATCCTTCAAAACCATGGTCTTTGAACAATTCAGCAACGATTTCGTGTATTCATACTCCGATTTCGACCTAAAAACAAAACATATTTGCATTGATAAGTCCGCGTAAAAACAAATCACATTTTATACAGACACTTGGGCAGATCATGAAAACTAAGTAAAATGAGACAAACGGAAGTACGAGCGTAAATATCGCAAGTATATATACATCCATTTAGCAACCTTCGATATCAGTGGACATTGAAATATTGGCCATATAATGAGAAAATGTGACCAATCCTCCGTGGCCGAATGGGTAAGAGCGCTGACACTTAATCATTAGGTCTCTCACCGCTGTGGTTCGCGCCTCGCTCGGGCCACATGTGAGACGCCAAGTTCTGCAATGGAAGATCTGGTGGATTTTCTCCCACTTCCGATTGACGATCGGCTCGAAATTCGTAAAATTATCTTGAAAGGGCAGTAAAACAAAACGGCAACAACAACAACAAAAAAAAAAAAACAAGATATCCATGGACCACTATGCTCACCAGAGCTCAGGGGGCACTGCCCATTGCCAGCCATGTATTTTAATAAACCATGGAAGCCCTGAGCCCAGTGACGCTAAAGATAAAAGTTGAACTCTATAAGCCTAGTGGCTTCAGAGATCTTATGCCACTGAGCAATAGGCCTAAAATCATACGACAGATCGAAGACTGCTTAGAGAACAAGAGCTCCGCAAGCGGGGCATTATACGCCCGTGGCAATTAGTAAGTTTAAGCATATATATACTAACTGTTGTACAAGTTTGGGTTTGTGGAACGTAACCATGGAACAATATGTGCTCCATATATTCTTACCTGGCACTATTAATTACCCTCAATGGCTCAAACTACCAGTTTCCAACAAATTTTCATGGTCGGTAATATTTGGTGTACCATAACCTCAAAATAATATAGGCATAACTCTGGCAATAAGTGGTGGACTTTAACTTTGAAATAATATGCGCTGCTCCCCATCATAGTCTAACTATACGTAAAGTTTCAGCTTCATCAGATGTAAAATGTGGGAGGCATTATCCGGAAACAAAATATGTCTAGAAAAATATGTGACAGGGGGATTACTCTGGTAATATCTGGCGGACTGTAACTTAAAAATAATATGCACTGTTTCACATCATTGTCTTACTATATGTAAAGTTTCAGCTCCATCAGATGTAAAATGTAAGATGAGTTATCCGGAAACAGAATGTTTAGAAAGATCTGTTAAAGGGGAATAACTCTGGTAATATTTGGCAGACCGTAACCTCAAAATAATATGCACTGTTCCATATCATGGTCTTACTGTATGTAAAGTTTCAACATCATCGGATTTAAAATGTAGGAGGAGTTATTCGGAAACAAAATATTTACAGAATTTTTCAAAGGGACATAACTCTATTATTATTTGGTGAACCATAACCTCGAAACAATATGCGCTGCCCCACAGCATGGTCTAATTATAAATGAAGTTTCAGCTAAATTGGATGTAAAATGTAGGGGAAGTCATCCGGAAACGAAACGTTTACGAAACAAATTCAAAGGGGCATAACTTTATTATTATTTGGTGAACCATAAGCTCGAAACAATAGGCGCTGCCCCATATCATGGTCTAACTATGGATGAAGTTTCAGCTTGATCGGATGTAAACTGTAGGAGTTATCTGGAAACGAAAAGTTTACAAAAAAATCAAAGGGGCATAACTCTATTATTATTTGGTGGACCGTAACCTCGAAACAATATGCGCTGCCCCACATCATGGTCTAACTATGTATGAAGTTTCAGCTTGATCGGATGTAAACTGTAGTAGGAGTTATCCGGAAACGGAAAGTTTACAAAAAAAATTCAAAGGGGCATAACTCTATTATTATTTGGTAGACCGTAACCTCGAAACAATATGCCCTGCCCCACATCATGGTCTAACTATGTATGAAGTTTCAGCTTCATCGGACGTAAACTGTAGGAGGAGTTATCCGGAAACGAAAAGTTTACAGACAGATGGACAGACGGACGGACGGACGCCGGTGGGGGGCATAACAAACGGGCGTATAATAATTGTACGGAAGTATTGCAAAAATATCCCCTAAGGCTTGGCAGAAAATGCCAATTTTCAATTTTCCCCGTTACAAGTCTATGAAAACTTAAGTTGACATAGCAACCAAACTGGAGAGTCGAATTTCATGAAATATACAAAACCTGTTAAGGTAAATATGGTGAATATTTCCATAAAGTCTCAGCTTCATAGAGCATATAGTTTCTGAGAAGATGATTTTTAAGTGGGGTTTTTTTTAACTATTTTTGGGACATTTTGGTTTCCATAACAACCAGTAAAAGTGAGTAGTTGTCCTAAATCATATGGCAAATAGGTGACTGCTTAAAGAATATTTCTATGAAAGTTTTGTCAAATACCTGCAGAGGCTTGGCAGCGCAGTACATGCATTTTTTTTTTTCAATTCTCCCCACTAAAAGTCAGAAAAAAATTTAAGTTGCCGTAACAAAGAAACTAAACAGCCGAATTTCATAAAAACACAAAACCTGTTGAGGCAAATATGGTGAATACTTTCATAAAGTCTCAGCCTCATACAGCGTAGGCATAAATTATATGGCAGATAGGTAATTGTTTAAAAATATTTCTATGAAAGTTTTGTCGAAATAGCTGCAAGGACTTGGCAGTAAATGCCATTTTTCAATTCTCCCCATTACAAGTCAATGGGATCCGGCCTCGGTAGCGCAGTCGGATGCGCGTCTGACTGTTGATCAGGAGGACGCGGGTTCGATACCTACCAAGGTCGACAACATTCTTTCCCTATTCAAACAAACAAACAAAAATAAGTCAATGGAAATTCAAAGTTACCATAGCAACCAAACTAAAAAGCTTAATTTCATGAAAAACAAAAACCCGGAAAGGCAAATATGATAAATATTTCCATAAAGTCACAGCCTCATATAGCATATGGTGCCTGGGATGATTTTTTAACTATTTTTTTTTTTTTTCTATTTTTTTTTTTCATTTTGGTTTCCATGGCAACCAGCAAGAATGAGCAGTAGGCCTAAAATCATATGGCAGATAGATGCTTGCTTAAGGAACATTTCTATGAAAGTTTGTCAAAATATCTGCAAAGGCTTGGCAGTTAATGCCATTTTTCAATTTTCCCCATTATAAGTCTATGGAAACTCTAAGGTGCCATAGCAACCAATCTAATAAGCCGAATTTCGTTTTAAAAAACAACACCACAAGTTTACAATCCCCCAGCCTAAAGATGCCACAGAGATAAATTTTGAGTTCAATCGGCCCAGTGGCTTCAGAGCAAATGTTGTTTAAAAGTGTTGACGGACGCCTTCGGCTCTGGTGAGCTAAAAAATCAATATCACTCATAATGACATTAATCCAATGTAACGTTGGATCCTGAAAAACAGCATATACTATGGGATAGCGCCCCCGCCCATCGGGGCTTAGAGAAGTAGATTGGGCTGCATGATGCTTACACGCAGAGCTGAAACCGACCGCACATGAAGCCTGCCTAGGCAAAGTGGTGCAAGTGGGACCGTCCCTGCATATAAACCATATTAGTTTGAAATGAACTCATGCTGTATATAAGGAGGTAGATTCCGGGTTAATGCGGATAGTAAATGGGTATATTTTCGATCTTCCATAAAATAAAAGTATATTGTAAGCACTCATTTGAATCGCCTCGATGAGGAAATGCTAATGAGTACAAACAACACATATGTACATTTTCTTTATAAAGCAAAAAAAAAATCTCTCTAAAAGTGTGCTACCTTGAGATAGAAATACAATAAAATTCCTCTATTAAGACCACCTTTGGAACAAAAGTGGTCTTTTGAACAGTCCCAAAGGTGGTCCCGGACCAGAGGACACTGTGAAGAAATATTAATAGCAGCCTTCAACACAAGCTTTTTAAAGGCAGAATTAGTCTTAATTTTAGGTGATCTTTATATAGCGGAATTTCACTGTAACTTCCAAGGGAGGTCAGAACGAGTTCGAATTAGCCATTGTAAACGAAACATCAGTGTTCGTGCCACTGAAGTTCGACCGTATTTCGTACATGCTTTTCAATGAAATATATAGGTTTCTCAGTGAAACGAAAACGATATTGTCACTGTTTCAAACAGTGACTGATATCAATTTTATTTTTCACTGTTTGGGACCCCTTTTTTTTCAAATCTAATTCTGTGGGCAGTTTTTCCACTGTCAGACGATTTAAAATTAATGAACTGTGTTAGAATTGACGCTTAGCTCGTTCACACGTCATGAGGACGTTAGTGACGTCATTTTCGCCGTTGACATCGCATATTTGGTCACGCGAAGTTAGAGTTTGGAAAATACTCTCTTAATTATTTCTGTAACAATTCATAATAATGCCACCCAATACTATACCCAACAAACACCACTAAATTGACGCGAAACGACCAGGAACAAAGTATGTTTTCTCCGAGGGTGGGTGACGCGATTAGTGATGCTTAATATGGCCGTTTTGAAGCATGTAAGAAACAGAAAATTAGATTTTTTAATGTAGGATCAAAATTTATTTCACTCATGAATACCAAAATTGGTATTTTCACTCATTGCTATGCCACTCGTGACAATACTGGTTTTGGTGTTCATTCGAAATAAAGTTCGATGTTACACTGAAAAAAATCAAATATCATCTATGTCTCACCTCAGCTTAAAGAAATGAGCAACTTCTACACAGACTTTTCGACCCTCCCTCAAGCGACGGCAAACTGCTTCCAGATCCGCTTTTTCCGCTGGGTACATTTCCAAAAAAATGTGTTTTCAAATATTTGAAAAGGTGTAAAAAGGAGATGTCTAATCGACAATAATGAATGAGACCAGGAAAACAGATTTGAAACTTTAGACATTAGATTTAATATCAAATTTGGAGTCTATTAGATTTCACTATGTAAGGTAAGGGTACATTGCATCCAGATGTGCAACATGATACGGTAAACCTATCAACCTTGGTTTGTTTTCTTTTCGTTTTACACGAAAGGATATATGACCCAAGTCAAGAGAAATCCTGCATGTCTTCGGGGTTGACAAAACCGGCCAGGGGCCAGTTGTTCAAAACTAACGACGTCGTTAGTTAACATATCGTTAAAACTGTGATCATTTAATATGGCAAGTTTGCTAATATTTTTGCATAAAAAATGTGAGCAACTTTTGCAAATTTGCATCACATTTTTTCTGCAAAAATACCACTCATGCTAGAGCGGTTAACAATTTGGCCATCAACGAGCTCGTTAAGCTAATGACGCTTTGAAAAACTGGGCCCTGGTCAGCTACACAGACTAGCAAAAGTCTTGAAATCTAGACGTATCCCAGCAGGCACACGTTGCTGGGGCATCGTCAAATCAACCTCGGTGCAACGTCACAACGTCGCACCGACGTAGATGTGATGTTGCATTAACGTCATGACGTTGCACCGACGTAGCTGTCACAGCTGTTGCATAAACGTCACGACGTTCCACCGACGTAGATATGACGTTGCATAAATGTCATGACGTTGCCCCGACGTAGCTGATGTTGCATAAACGTCACGACGTTGCACCGACGTAGATATGACGTTGCATTAATCGTCGTGACGTTGAACCGACATTGATGTAAAGTCACAATTACGTCATGTGCTTGCTTGGATTGTTCTTCCATATCCAAGGAGCGAACAAAAATGTGTTGATCAGACGACTGCGGAGATATGCAGGGTCGACGTTCGAAAAAGTTGCGTTTTTGCAAGTTTAATTTAAAGGAAGCACTAGGTTCGTCCAACAGTACTTACAGCGTTCTGATGCACCCGTCTATGTAACGTGTCATATTATTGGATAACGTCAAAAATGTGTGACAGTAAATTCTGCGATATACTGTCGGAAACCCGAGGTCATCACGTAACGTCGCTTTGCACTGGCTGGAATTTGGTTTTACGCAGCTCATAGCACTTGTCGCTTTGTGCAAACATGACAGTTCAATTTTTAACAAAACAGATTAAGTGCATTAGAATGATAACGTTACTGAACATTATCATTTGGGGAGGTATATCGTCGGTTTTACGGTCGCAAATTACGTTTTACGGCTCCGCTAACGCGTCGCCGTAAAACGAAATTTCCGACCGTAAAACCTCCGATTTACCTCCCCAAATGACAATTTTCGATACAGTTACCCACTAAAACAGATCGCAATGAAAACAAAGGACATGAGAGTATATGAATCAGTTTTTCAGTATTGAAAAATTGTAATTGCAAACCCAAATATGCCTAGGGCCCAAAAAGTGTACACTGGCAAAAAGAGTAGCCCCAAATCACGTGACGCCAGTTTCTGATCAGTATCTACAATGTTTGCTTTTTGGGTTAAACAAACAGTCTAAGCCTACTCTGAGAGAATCGAACCACCAGTACCATAAAAAAACATTGATTACTGTTGTTCCTGATGATGATTATCTGGTTTTTAAAAGAGAAACCTTATCTATTTATAACGTTTGTTTTCTTTCTTAAGTTACATTCGTTTGATATTTTCTTTACCAATGTGTAAGATGATATTTTGTTTGTTTGTTTGATTTGAGGTTTAACGTCCCCGTCAAAACTGTAAAGGTCATTTTGGAGACGTTGCTTCCAATTTTGTGGGACTTTACCCGACATTGAGATGAAATGACATCTGAAGACCTGTCGCCCAATTAAACCAATAGGGTTTATTAGCATGGACGGTCCGCGTCGCACCGCGATTCCCGGAGAGGCTTGGATCCTCTAAGCGGTTAACCAGTTCTAGTGTGAGGGCCTAATTCAGCTCTGCGTGGAAGCATCACACAGCCCATATATTTCTTCAAGCCAAGATGATATTTAAATAAACGAATTATCTTTTATCATATGACGTCGCGTCTGAGAGTGTAATAACGCCATGTAATATTTTTCGATAATCCACTAGTGAATTAAATATGCAAATTAGCTAGATACGTCCCGTAACGTTACATGTACGACGTCCTTAACGACGTCGCGTTTACTAATGGCGGAATATTGATATTTTTGTAAACAATCGGGAATAAATTGCGTTTTAAAAGTCATATGATAAATAGAATCTCGCATTCTTGTTCAGGTATTATTGAATTTATTAAACTCGTTGAGGAAAAGGGATAAAATGCTCGGCAAACCCTCGCATTTTATCCCTTTCCCTCAACTCGTTTAATAAATTCAATAATACATGAACACTCATGTAAGATCCTCCACACCGTACAACCGGCTGCGTCGAAGACAGATTACTGTCTCTAAGACAGATCGCGGAAAACGTTTCATAGAAAGGGTAGGTGAAGTTTTTTGTTTGTATAAATCACGAAGGCAATATGTTAACTTATGCTGCTATTAGAGAAGAAACTAAATGCCTGGAGATACCGCAGCAAAATTCTGACTATATTTCAAAGCCAGATAAGGCTTTTCCAGTTCGTTGAAAAATATTTTCATCGAAAATTTTATGAATTTTTGTTTTCGGCGTCAAGTGTACGTCTACGGAACACAATATGTTACATTCACTTACTCATGCTAAAACTACGATTATTCAGCAGCATTTCTGCCAAAGTGGACCGTATAACTCAGTTAAATAAACAAACTACACTCCCCTAAAGAGGCCAGGTGTCCAAAAAATGCTGTCTCTAACTACAGATTGTTTTTATACGACTGTCCACAAACACAGATCAGAGATTTCGAAGGCTAACATTGATGACAGATCAGAATTTCGGTTACAATTTCAATAAAGACGAATTCTGGATGTCTTAACACCGGCAACTTCGGTAGAAACTATTTCATTGCTAGCTCCAGGGCATTACTTGTAATAATGCTGCAATTGAGTAACATAGAGGCTGCTCTATAATCATTTATATTTCCTGTCAACACACAAATTGTGCAATCAGTAGAAGCCTCCGTGTTGTAGTGGTTGTGCTACTTGCCTTGTAAACCAGGATTCGCGGGATCGATCCCGGGCTTCTCCAGACTTTCGGATGTGTCTTTAAACCTAGGCCCCGTCTCCTTAGGTGACCTTAGCTGTTAGTGAGACGTACAACTCTCTCTCTCTCTCTCTCTTTCTCTTGTGCAATCAGTAAACATCTGAGGCGTTATTTGTTTAATTTTCTTCTGCCTGTACTTTTTTTTTCCTAGATGTCACACGGCTCAGCGATTTCTGTGCTGTAATTTGTTTGTTTGTAACGTCTCGTCAACACTGTAAAGGTCATTTTAGAGACGTTGCTCCCAATTTTGTGGGCCTTTTACCCAACATTGCGATGAAATGACATCTCAAGCCCTGTCGTCCAATGAAACCAATAGGGTTAATTAGCATGGACGGTCCGCCTCGCACCGCGGTTCCTGGACAGGCTTAGATCCTCTAAGCGGTTTATCAGTACTAGTGCGCGGGCCGGATTCAGCTCTGCGTGGAAGCATCATGCAGCCCATATTATATCTTCAAGCCCCTATGGGCGGGGGCGACACTCTGTGTTGTAATTAGTTAGGAATTCGATATTGAAAGTTAACAGCTGACGTTCGTGCGAATATCTGGTTGTGCCATTTTTTTAACATCAAACGCCATGTATTTTTATTGCACGAACAATTTGCACAATGCAATTATGAACATTAAATAGGTCGTTATGCAAAGGGTGCAGAGGCGACCATGAACAACAAGATGGTACGTGCGTCTGTATTAACCAATTCAGTACCAGAAACCCCTAAAGAGGTACCTTTGCAAACAGTGCAGGCCCAGATCAGACACTTCAGAATGCAAACGGTGCAGAGGCGACCATGTACAACAAGATGGTACGTGCGTCTGTGTTAACCAATTCAGTACCAGAAACCCCTAAACACTGCAGGCCCAGATCAGACACTTCAGAATGCGGTAATGCGGCGTCTGATCAGGGCCTACACTGTTTGTAAAAAGCTGAACCATTTTCTGAATAAATTCTGAAGAAAACACAGCCTGACATCCCCCTAAATAACGAAATGGACTCCTGCCATATATAAGGTGGAAGATTCCATTTGGTTAAAAAAGGGTTAACTTTAATTCACTCGGCGCCGCTTGTAGGTTATATTCCCGTACAAGACAAGAGCCATAATCTGGGTAACACTTAGGCTGTGGTTCTCATCACGTTAAGTCCGTGTAATGAACACCCCTCTACAACTTGCTTATATATAGAAGACCTTTGTTTACAGGGGGGACACATTATTTTTCTTATTTCTGTTTAAAGACATAGGTTTTGGGTTCTCGCCATACCTTCTCAATGCAACAGTCCTCACGAGCACCATCAACATATGTTTGGAGTATAGAAAAGAAAAACATCACAATTTTTCACCAGAATTTACCGTTTTGGAGGTATGAAAGAAAGTACTATATCACATGGGTGTATTATCGTAATGTGATCTGTTTGTGTAGCTTTGCAGTTTAGTTTATGTGCAGTGCTCCATGTTAGTGTGGCTGAATCAAATATTGTACTACTTTCCTCTATATTTGGCATTAGGACTTTTGATTTACGCTTCACTAAAATGAAAAAGTAAACTCTAGAAGTTGATCCGTGTTTGAATGGAAAAACTTCTTTAGTATGATTAAACATGATGGTAGTAATAGGTTTTTGTTTGTTTGATTTGAGGTTTAACGTCCCCGCCAACACTGTATAGGTCATTTTGGAGACGTTGCTTCCAGTCTTGTGGGACTTTTACCCGACCTTGAGATGAAATGACATCTCAAGTCCTGTCGCCCAATGAAACCAATTGGGTTTATGAGCATGGACCGCTTTGCCTGGGCAGGCTTAGATCCTCAAAGCGGTTTACCAGCACTCGTGTGCGGTCGGTTTCAGCTCTGCGTGGAAGCATTATGCAGCCCATTTATTTCTTCGAGCCCCAATGGGCAGGGACACTTGCGCGTGCGCGTGCAAGCATGCGTGTGTGTGTTCCACCAACAGCTAAAGTCATTCGGTTTAAAGACTCGGCCGAAAGTGTGGACATAAAGAAAACACGCCTTTAAAAATACAATATAACCCACAAGTGGCGCTGAGTGAATTAAAGTTAACCCTTTTTGTACCAAATGGAATCTTCCACCTTATATATGGCAGGAGTCCATTTCGATATTTAGGGGTGTCGGAATGCGTTTTCTTCAAGTATAATTTACTCAGAAAATGGTTCAGCTTTTTACAAACAGTGTAGGTCCTGATCAGACGCCGCATTACCGCATTCTGAAGTGTCTGATCTGGGCCTGCACTGTTTGCAAAGGTACCTCTTTAGGGGTTTCTGGTACTGAATTGGTTATTACAGACGCACGTACCATCTTGTTGTACATGGTCGCCTCTGCACCATTTGCATAACGACCTATTTAAGGTTCATTAATGCATTGTGCAACCTTGTTCGTGCAATAAAAATACATGGCGTTTGATGTTAAAAAAAATGGCACAATCAGTTATTCGCACGAACGTCAGCTGTTTGCTTTCAATATCGAATTCCTAACTAATTACAACACAGAAATCGCTGAGTCGTGTGACAACTAGGAAAGAAAAGGTACAGTGAATGAGTGAGTTTTAGTTTTACGTCCCACCAACAGCTAAGGTCATACGGAGACGGGACCTCGGTTTAAAGACTCATCCGAAAGTCTGGAGAAGCCCGGAATCGATCCTGCGATCCCCGGTTTACAAGGCGAGTAGCGTGACCACTGCACCACGGAGGCTTCTAGAAAAGGTACAGACAGAAGAAAATTAAACAAAAACGCCTCAGATGTTTACTGATTGCACAAGAGAGTGAGAGAGAAAGAGAGAGAGAGTTGTACGTCCCACTAACAGCTAAGGTCGCCTAAGAAGACGGGACCTCGGTTTAAAGACACATCCGAAAGTCTGGAGAAGCCCGGGATCGATCCCGCGAATCCTGATTTACAAGGTAAGTAGCATAACCACTACACCACGGAGGCTTCTACTGATTGCACAATTTGTGTGTTGACAGGAAATATAAATGATTATAGAGCAGCCTCTATGTTACTCAGTTGCAGCATTATTATAAGTAATGCCCTGGAGCTAGCATGAAATAGTTTACACCGAAGTTGCCGGTGTTAAGTCAACCAGAATTCGTCTTTATTGAAATTGTAACCGAAATTCTGATCTGTCATCAATGTTAGCCTTCGAAATCTCTGATCTGTGTTTGTGGACAGTCGTATAAAAACAATCTGTAGTTAGAGACAGCAGTTTTTTGGACACCTGGTGTCTTTAGTGGGGCGTAGTTTGTTTATTTAACCGAGTTATACGGTCCAATTTGGCCGAAATGCTGCTGGATAATCGTAGTTTTAGCATGAGTAAGTGAATGTAACATTTTGTTGCGTAGACGTACACTTGATGCCGAAAACAAAAATTCATAAAATTTTCGATGAAAATATTTTTCAACGAACTGGAAAAGCCTTATCTGGCTTTGAAATATAGTCAGAATTTTGCTGCGGTATCTCAAGGCATTTAGTTTTTTTCTCCAATAGCAGCAAATTTCAACAGATTGCCCTCTCGATTTATACAAACAAAAAAACTTCACCTACCCTTTCTATGAAACGTTTTCCGCGATCTGTCTTAGAGACAGTAATCTGTCTTCGACTCAGCCAGTTGTACGGTGTGATCCTCTATATAAGTCAATTTGAGCGACTTCTACTGTTCGTCCTGTCATCTAAACCCTTATCCCACTGAACACGACAACCCTAGACTGACACTCAGTCTCATATATAGAGAATACCAGGTGAGTGTCTTTTGATATCAAGTTTATCAGACAAGGCTTTGAGAACGCTTGTAGAATCGCGAGGCTTGCCGAGCGATTCTACATGCGTTCTCGAAGCCGAGCCTGATAAACTTGATATCAAATGACATGAATCTGGTATTCTATTATCAGTTTATCCCTTTGCATATGTACACTCTTAAATTAGCAATTATTTATGATCAGTTATTGATGGTCCCCAGTGTGTCCCAACATCCCGGTAGAAGCCTCCGTGGTGCAGTGGTTACGCTACTCGCCTTGTAAACCAGGGATCGCAGGATCGATCCCGGGCTTCTCCAGACTTTCGGATGAGTCTTTAAACCGAGGTCCCGTCTCCGCATGACCTTAGCTGTTGGTGGGACGTAAAACTTAAACTCACTCACTCACTCCCAACATCCCGGCGGTCGATATATTTTGTATCAGCTGACCATATTTTTTCCCAAAATATTTTTTCAAGTAATTTTTCCATTTTGTACAGTTATAATAACATTTTTGCCATTTTTTCTAGTAGACCGGTCCATTCATAAAAGTGCACAGTGTCCTTTACAAGTGTATGAAGTTTCATTTGGAGACGATTTATTGTCCGGACAAAATTCTTTCGAGTGACAAACAGACACAGTCAGACAGACGGAAAAACAAGCTGACACCTATTTACCTTTGCGAAGGTATCATAAGAAAAACAAGGCATCGCAGATGATACAAATCCCCTCGCACAAGACTACATTGTGTGCTGAAAACACTGAACTGGCAAAAATCCAACTTGCTTGAGATATTATCATTTGCAACATTTGTGTGAAGTTTTATTAAACTCCATCAATAACTGTAGGTTCTAGAGCGATGACAATGCTTTTCTAAAAATAGCCACAGTGACCTTGACCTTGAGCCCAGGACCCCAAAGTCGATCTCGCTCGAGTTTTTATCATTTCCAACATTTGTGTTAAGTTACAGCAAAATTCATCAATACGTGTAGGCCCTAGAGTGATGACAAAGTGTTTCTAAAAATAGCCAGTGACCTTGACCTTTATCTCAGGACGCTTAGTGAAACTTGCTCGAGATATTATCATACTCAAAGTTTGTTTGGTTATACTAAAATATATCAATAAATGTAGGCACTAGAGCGGTGACAAAGATTCTCTAAAGATAGCCACAGTGACCATGACCTTGAGCCAAGGACCATGAAGTCAGCCTAGTACGAGATATTATCAAACTCAACATTTGTGTGAAGTTATATGAAAACCTGTCAATAAATGCAGGCGCTAGAGTGATGACAAAGGTTTTCTAAAATAGCCACATTGACCTTCACCTTGAGCTGAGGACCCTGAAACTCAGCCCAGTTGGAGATATTTTCATACCCAATATTTGTGTGAAGTAATATTAAAATCTGTCAAAAATGTAGGCGCTAGAGTAATGACAAAGACTTTCTTAAAATAGCCACAGTGACCTTGACCTTGAGGCCATGGCCTTGAAAGAACTCGCTCAAGATATTACCATAAGCAACACTTGTGTGAAGTAATATTAAAATCCATCAATAAATGTAGGCGCTAGAGCGATGAAAGTTTCTCTAAAAATAGCCACAGCGACCTTGACCTTGAGGCCAAGACCTTGAATGTCGAACTCGCCCGAGATATTATCATAAGCAACATTTGTGTAAAGTTGTTTAAAACACATCAATAAATATAGGGGCTAGAGTGACGACAAAGTTTTTCCAAAAATAGCCACAGTGAACTTGACCTTGAGGCCATGACCTTGAAAGTCCAACTCGCTACAGGTATTATCATAAGCAACATTTGTGTGAAGTTATATTAAAATCAATCAATAAATGTAGGAGCAAGATTAATGACAAAGTTTTTCCAAAAATATCCACAGTGAACTTAACCTTGAGGTCATGACCTTGAAAATCCAACTAGCTCGAGATATTATCAGAAGCAACATGTGTGTGATATTATTTTAAAATCCGCCAATAAATGTAGGCGCTAGAGCGATGACAAAGTTTTTCTAAAAGAGTCATAGTGACATTGAACTTCAGGTCATGACCTTGAAAGTCGAACTCACTTGGGATATTATCATAAGCAACATTTGTGTGAAGTTATATTAAAATCCGTCAATAAATGTATGCGCTAGAGGGATGACAAAGTTTTTCTAAAAATAGTCACAGTGACCGTTACCTTGGAAGTCATGACCTTGAAAGTCAAACTCGCTCGCGATATTATCATAAGCAACATTTCTGTGAAGCTATATTAAAATCCGTCAATAAATGTAGGCGCTAGAGTGATGACAAAAGTACGTACGTACGTACGGAATAAATGCTATATCCCCTACAACTGCGTTGTTCGAGGGGATACGTTTCATCAGAAAAATTGCCGCTTTAGAGATACGAGAGAAAGCATTTTGTCACATTATGTTCGTTTATGATTGTTGGTTTGGTTTGCAGTTTTACGACTTAATCAACACTATTTAGGTTATATATCTAGCCGATCAGTTTGTCTTACCACACTCACTTTTCCTGGGCATGTTTACACGTAAACGGTTAACCAGTACAATTATTTTGCTAAAAACTGACAACAGCTCTTCTTGAATCAGCGAAAGGGTGAGAATGACCGTAGAAAAGATTTCATGATCAATCTCCACGAAAGAATGTTACTGCCCCGGTGTCAGTTGTTCAAATCTAATGATGGCGTTAGTTAACCAATCGTTAAAACTTTAATCATTAAATGGCGCACATTTAGTAATATTTTTGCTGAAAAAATGTGAGCAGCATTTGCATATGCAAAAGCTGCTTACGTTTTTTTTCAGCAAAAATAACAAAATTTTAGGTATTAAACTTACTAAAAAGAGTTACCAATTTAACCATTAATGAGCTTGTTAAGCGAACGAGACTTTGAACACCTAGGCCCAGGTAGGTATCGAACCCGCGACTCCTGATCACCGGTCAGATCCCCTTTCGACTGTGCTACCGAGTGTGACACCACATGGATGTGCTAATATGTCTTAGGAAACATGAAAATGAAAACAACGTTCATACTTTTTAAGCTTCAACTGGCTCAGTTTATTGCAGAAGAAAAACTTAGACAATCAAGTAGATAGAGTATGGCAAGCAACTTTTCATTATTCACTGAACCCAGATACGTCAATTGGCAATATACTCGTTTTACAGTCTATTTATCATATGACGTCGCGACTGGGAATGTAATAACGCCATGTAATAAATTCGATAATCCACTAGTGGATTAACTATGCAAATCAGTAAGATTCGCTCAGTAACGTTACATGTACTGCGTCCTTAACGTCTTCGCGTTAACTAATGGCAAAATATTGACATTTTTGATAATCAATCGTGATTAAAATGCGTTATAAATGTCATATGACAACTAGAATCTTGCATTCGTGCCCATGTATCATTGAATTTATTAAACTCGTTGAGGAAAATGGATAAAATGCGAGGCAAAGCCTCGCATTTTATCCCTTTTCCTCAACTCGTTTGATGAATTCAATAATACATGAACACGCATGTAAGAGCCTCTGTATCATTGGCGCTACAGATCAGAAAACAACCTAACTTAAGAGAAATCTGGCAAGTTTATGTGACCAATGACAACCTGCGTATCTGCAGAGTTTAATCAGTCTTCATTACTCTGACGTCTTACGTGGCTATAAATAACTGCTACCTGAATTTCAAATAAATGCTATTTGCGACGTCAATCGTAGTCACGTGGACATTAGCGAATATTTACATTTCCAGTGCAAAGTCTAATGTAAACCTACAGAAAACAATGTAGTTCCTACTTTCATGAACGCATCGAGTCACATGATTTTCAGTGACGTCAAGTGACGTCAGTCTAAGCCATGGTTCTCTATGGGCGTTTGTGACGTCCACGCTGTTCCGTTCTTTGTAGAATATCAGCCTGTTAATGTTTATCAGTTTGCCCTAGAAGCATATTTTCGCCCAGTGATGAGGGGCAAAGAATGTAAATATAAAAAATAAACTTAATTTTCAGTCTACTTTTCATGAAGGTATGAACGACAGCAGGTCGCTAGCAAAGTTTACATGAACCCCTTTGGGGTCCATTTACTTTGCACGCGACCCACTGCGTTCATATTTTCATGAACAGCAGAAAAATAAAATTCATTGCTTAAATAACTGATTCATACAGTAACTTCGGGTCGATTGAAACACAATCGACCCAATAAAACACCGGTATATAGATTCACGAAAATCGCCTGCGCACACAACACTGTACAACCTGGCATATTTAACCATGCGTCAATGCAACCACATCAATGCCAACACACTACGCCATAAGAATGCGGCGAGATTCAGAGATGACACTTCCGACTTGAGATGACATTTCAGACTGCTTATTCGCTGGTCGACTATGCCATGCTGCACCTTTTTGTGTTACAGGATGCAGTTACGTTGACAAAAAAAATGCATTTGAGTTTTAAAAAAAATATCATATCAAGTAAATTGATTAGCTGATAGTCAGAAATAGGTGTGGCAAAATTTAATTTATTCAGCAGGATACGCTCGAAGCTTACATATGTCAAACAGAATATACCTAATCAAACTATATCTCAATACTATAAAATTATAAAAAGTGACACAAAACCTATATGTGAGCTGGTGCAGGTCAAAAACTGCAAGAAGACTTGGGTGAATAGCGAAGACTCAGAACAACCTGCATGTCCGCGCGGTCTGATCAGAGTCTTCGCTGTATGCATGTCCCTTCTGCAGACTCTGGGAGACCCAAACAGCCACAAATGCTATTCTGACTCTTTATTATACACCTATAAATAGCTACTGCTGTCTACTAGCCGGTTTCCGACACAAAAGTACAGAATCACGTATCATCCACCTCTCAGACATCTTTGCGACGTTATGAAGCAGCTATTTGTAACGCGAAGACGTGTAAAATAATAACCATTACGAAAACACGCCTATACAAATACATTATAAACTTTACCACCAAAAAAAACGCAAATTTGAAGATGAAAAATTGTGATATTTTTCTTATTTCTGCTCAAAATATAGAATGTTGGAACTCGTTAGAACCGCCTCATCGAGGCGGTTCTAACGAGTACCAACAATCTATATTTTAGAGCAGAGATAAGAAAAATAAGGTATACCCCCGGAAACCCCAGTTTTACTATATAAAAGTGGGGTTCAAGGGAGTCAAAATTATATAGGCGTGTTTTCGTGATGATCATCTACACAGAGAGCGTAACGTCAAATTTGCGCGCTTTTTTGCTTATACGTTTGAAAAAAAAAAATAAATAAAAAAAAATTGACTTTATTTGGAATTATCACACTGGTCGCCTATATTATATCCATTTGTTAATTCCGGTGATATATATTGGGTGATCAATCACCAGGCGAAAAAGCGTGACGCGAAGATCCGCACTTTTATAAATTTTTGCGACGTCTTCGATCGTTTCCATGACGTAAGACGGAATAACGTCTTTATCACGCATCAAGTACGTTATATAACATGTTGATGGGATTTCTTCAAATAATGGTGGCATGCTGAGGGAATATGAAGGAAATAACAACATTTAGTCGACCTTCAGTGTGTTAGAATCGAAATTTGTGATTTGTTGAGTGATACATCATAGTTTGACGGTCTGTTGTAAGTAGATAAATCACTCGCGCTACGAGCTCGTGATTTGGTCTACCTTACAAATGACCTCCAAACAGTGATATCTCAACAAATCACTGCTACAGCTAATCTATTTCTTAAGCAAAAAGGTATATAATAAACATATTATCACTATAGTAACTGCCACACATTATCACGTCTCTTGGATGTTCCAAGATCTTACGCATCACACTCGACACGCCGCGTCCCGTGTGATATGGTTATCTCGATGCCATACAATGCAGCAGATGAAGCTATTGTAGTAATAATATAGAGATCAACCATGGTTTTTCATGCATTAACATTTGCCAGGTCCCGAGGAAGCTGTTTGAACATGAGGCCGCCAGGCCGAATGTTCAAATATCTTCCGAGGGATCCGGCAAATGTTAATGCAATGAAATAACCATGGATGATCGTTGTTCTTGCATAACTTACGATTCCGGCAGCAAATTTTGACGAAAACGCCAAAAAGCGCCATATTAGCTCCATATAAACTCTTCAAATGCGACCGGCAAACCAACATGGCGGCCAGTTCAGAATGTTGTTTACAATGACGTTGTTACGCAGTTACCATCTGACGTCATCATAAAACCCTAAAACGCTACGTTTAGGGCTATAACGTTACGCCGCTAAACGTAACATAAACAAAGCAAGGCCAGTCTTGTGATATGATATCAAAAGCTCAAAATCCATGTTCAAACAGCACGCGAATTTCATGATTTGAACATGGTTTTTGCTGTTTGAGCACGGCTTTCGGTTAATCTGACAATGGCTTCAAACAGCCATGCGCATAGGTATTTATGCAAGAATGACCATTTACTGATTGCACTGATCATCTTATTGATTTTGTCATGCACCGGCTCAATAGCGTATATATAAATAGACCTATATAAAAATGTCATTACATGACAAAATTTCATCATTTATTCATATAATACTATACATGTATATTCATATTATCATTAATAAATGCACAAAACCAACAATTCCACAGAAGACTATGTCCCGTCTGTATGAACTGGAACAATGGGGTGAACGTTATGGTTGTCGCAAATGTTGACGGCTTGACTTACAAACGAACGGACGGACGGAGGGAAACCGGATAACTGTATCGCGTCATGCTTAAAGCAGGCGTAATTAAAAGCAACAATATAAATATATATATATATATACCAGTAAAATTCCTTTAATTAATTAAGACCACCATTGGGACTGTCCAAAAGTGGTCTTGAAGACCACTTTTGAACAGTCCCAAAGGTGGTCCCTGATCAGCAGACACTGTTTTCAGAATGCACAAAAAAGGCAATCACTGCACACTTCCAAATAAGTTGTTTAACACCAGAATAAGTCTTAATTTAAGGAGGTCTTAATAGCGGAATTTCACTGTATATTAATATGGTAAGGAAAACTCAGTTTACAAGGCAAACGTGTATGTAATATAAACATTGTTTTTATAACTACTGAACTTTTATTCCTTTGATCCTGTCGGCTACCTGAAACTTTTTAACAGTGGAAAACTATGCACCCCCCCCCCCCCCCCCCACTCCCTCAACCAGAAATATATTCAAAACCAGTGCTTCAGCTGAAGTGCACGACCCGCCGGATGCTTTTAGCTTTATGAGTGTTACCATATATGGGTATGGCAGCCATTTTGGTCATGTGACCTGGACCTAAAACGGTTCCCCCAATAAATGCGCCTTATAGTAAGAAGCAAAAATATATCCTATACTTTAGTACTGTATTCTGAATCGTTTGCAGGATAAAATGCATTCTCACTTTTCCAATACAAAAGCATATGTGTCAAAGTTTGACCTAGGCATAAAGAAGGTCAAGGTCAACCCAGGGTCACCATTTTAGCAATTTATGATGGGCCTACGTCCAAGATGCTATTTATCAAGTTTCGTGGAAATCTGCCCAGTGGTTCTGGAGAAGACTATTTTTGAGGGGTTTTTACCATATATGGCTTGGCGGCCATTTTGGTCATGTGACCTGGACCCCATGAGCAAATTTTGGTTTTCCCCATCCCATAGAGGCTCCATATGTAATTTGACTTCAATCGGCCCAACGGTTTCCGAGGAGAAGCAGTTCGAAAATTTTCACATTTTTCGCCTCGGCGAGGCTATACTAAATGGAATGTAATATTTCGCAAGTTCATTGGTTAGATCTCATTGATATCTATCAGTATGCCAAAAATTGTTTAAATATTCCAAGCAGTTAAGTCACTATCACCAATTTTCACAAACGGGTTACGGACGGACAGACAGGCAGACCATATATGGCTTTGCGGCCATTTTGGTCATGTGACCTGGACCCCATGAGCAAATTTTGGTTTCCCCCATCCCATAGAGGCTTCATATGAAATTTAACTTCAATCTGCCCAACGGTTTCCGAGGAGAAGCAGTTCGAAAATTTTCACATTTTTCGCCTCGGCGAGGCTATACTAAATGGAATGTAATATTTCGCAAGTTCATTGGTTAGATCTCATTGATATCTATCAGTATGCCAAAAATTGTTTAAATATTCCAAGTGGTTAAGTCACTATCACCAATTTTCACAAACGGGTTACGGACGGACAGACAGACTGACAGACTGACAGAATGACAGACTGACAGAATGACACGGTGATTTTAGGGCACACTTAGAAAATCAACCGTCTTCAGTCGGTCGCTTTTTCTGCGGGTCGTGCAATCCCATAAGAATTTGAAACAGGGTCTAGGTCACCAAACATTTAACCCAGTGTATCCGGAAAACCCTTAAAGCGGTACCTTGGCAAACAGTGTAGACCCAGAACAGATGCCGCTGAACGCGTCGTCTGATCAGGGTCTACACTGTTTGCTAAAAGAATTTTCTGTCCGAAATAGAATAAAAACGAATAAAATAGGCCTGACACCCCTTATATGACAAATGGGCTTGTCCAACCTATAGAAACGGAAGAGTCGACTAGCAAACAATGGGCTAATCAAGTATTTGGAAGTTTGAAATCTTATGTGTTGCACAACACAAATCTGAACCCAATGCAGAAATTCATTATGGAGAAAAGGAACAGACAAGCCATTTCAGGCTCTAAACTGACAGTTTCCGGGAGCCTGTGACCTTAAGGATATGTTCAAAGTCACCAAAATCTAATCACATCTTCGGTAGATTGTAATGATATATCGTTACAAGTTTGACCAAAATTCATCAATTCAATCATGACCCATACGAAAAAGAAATGAAGCCAAACGCAAATAATACACTAACAATATGCTAGCAATACACTTTTTGCAGTGGTTTGTTGCAATGTGCTTAACAAAACGCTTTCAAAACGCAACTTGAATAAGCGCTCTGTTAGCGTTTTGTTTCTCTTACATTGTTATAATAGTAACTTGTTAGCGATTTGTTTTACTCAGTTAAATGTATTGATAGCACTTTATTTCACTTAACTTTTCAAAATTGCGGTTTTATTTGTGTTTCACTCATGGCTTGTATTTCTTTAATATTTTGCTTCTTGGAAATATCCCAGAAAGCACCTTGGCAGTAATCTCATGACTCACTTCCTGTTTTTCAAAAGCTGTATGGAGGAAGGAAGTGGTATTCTTGTTTTTTAATTGGATTTTTGTTGAACCTTGTTGAAAACACTCATTTCAAGTACAAGTAAGCATTTTCATATATCACATCTCATTCAGTTGCATGAAGGGCATTTTTTCTGGACATTTAGTTATATTTAAGTGAACTAAAATATTCTAGGCTCTTATGAAAAATATATTGTGCTCCAGTACATAGTCACTGGAATGGGTGTGAAATCTAAAAAGTACCAGTTCATTAAACTTTGGCAATTGTCTATTCTATGTAGAAAACATTAATTTAATCAACACAGGCCAATGTTTTGTTTTTGGTCTTGTTTGTTGCGTTATAATATAATATTTTATCAGAATTGTTTCATTTATGTTTGTTAGCGTCTTGTTAAACTGTATTGTTTCCATCTTGTTCTACCGTCTTATTAGTGTTTTGCTTAGCGCATTGTCATCACGTGGACAAGTCCGTGAAATGAAGACCCCCCTAAACCCCACTTTATATAGAGAAAACGGGGGTTTACGGAGGTATTCATTATTTTTCTTATTTCTGCTCCAAGACATATGTTGTGGGTACTCGTTAGAACCGCCTCAATGAGGCGGTTCTAACGAGCACCCACATCCTATGTTTTGAGCATTTATAAGGATTTTCTTCAGAAAAGTAGCCATTTTGGAGATGTGAAAAATGCACTATGTCGAACGGGCGAGTTATCGTAATGTAACTCATTTGCATACCAATTTCAACGCTATCAAAACACAAATAAGACACTGTGTCATATTAGCGTAAACTTGTGCGTTTTGTTCCTTTCTTTTTTTTAATATGGGGAGCTGTCACATTCCATTTTTGGCCCACAACTGACAGTTTCGAGAAGCCTGTGACCAGGGGCCAGTTGTTCAAAACTAACGACGACGTTAGTTAACGTATCGTTAAAACTTTGATCATTTATTATGGCAAATATGCTAATATTTTTGCTGAAAACATGTGAGCAGCTTTTGCATTTGCAAAAGTTGCTCACATTTTTTTTCAGCAAAAATACCAAAATTCTGAATATTAAACTTGCTACAACAGTTAACAATATGACCACTGACGAGCTCGTTAAGCTAACGATGCTTTGAACAACTGGCCCCTGGAAAATAAGGGCAAAGACACATACAACCAATCAAATCCTGGGTCGGTTGCAATGATATATTGCCTGACCCCTTGGTGAGGGAACATAATTATTCGTCAATTCTTTTATGCATTCTGTCTCATGACAGGGTATTGTTAAAATAGGCAGATCCAGCTCAGATACAACAGAACGTGTTATTTGATCTTGATCAACTCTGTTCGTAAAATTGTAGAGTATGCCTCTGGTCTAAGTCAGTCATCATAACGACAGAGCTTAATAATACCTAACCACTGCAAGGCAGAATTCGTTAAGGTATGCATCAAGGGATACAAAAGCGAATAATTGTTAACTTAAACAAGCCCCATATGAAAAAGAAATGAAGCTAAACGCATATAATACGCAAACATTATGCTAGCAAAACGCTGTTTTGTCTCTTGTTACACTGATTTTTTGCAATTCGCTTAACAAAACGCTTCCAAAACGTAACTTTGTTAGCGCTTTGTTTCTCTTAGTTTTCATAATAGTAATTTGTTAGCGATTTGTTTTACTTGGTTGTATTTTAAATGTATTGGCAGCGCCTTGTTCCACTTAACTTTTCAAATTTGTGGTTTATTTGTGTTTCACTTATGACGTGTGTTTCATTAGTATTTTGCTTCTTTGGAAATATCCCAGAAAGCACCTTGGCAGTAATCTCATGACTCACTTCCTGTTTTTCAAAACCCGGAAATGCTGGGGGAAAAGGTGTGTTTAAATGTTTTGAATGGGATTTTTTGTTGAAACTGGTTGAAAAAAAATCATTTCAAGTGCAAGGAAGCATTTTCATGGACATTTCAGTTAATTAACAAATATTACATCTCATTCAGTTGCATGATTTTTTCTGGACAATAAATTATTTATAAATAAGTGAACTGAAATGTTTTAGCCTCTTTTGAAAAAATATTTTGGGCTCCATTGTATTAGTCACTGGAATGGGTGTGAATTCTGAATGGGTGTGAATCTGAAAAGTACCCGTTCATTAAACATTGGCAATTTTCTATTCTACATGTATGTAGAAAGCATTTAAACAGCACAGTTTATACGGCTCAAGGGCATATGTATACTACATTTAACACTGGCCCTTTGTTCACCTTTTATGTTTGTTGGCGTCTTATTTATTGGGTTTTATTAGTGTTTTTTATAACTGTTTCATTTATGTTTTGTTAGCGTCTTGTTAAACTGTACTGTTTCCGTTTTGTTACCGCGTCTTATTTGTGTTTTGCTTAGCGCGGTGTTAGCTCATTTGCATACTAATTTCAACGCTATCAAAACGCAAATAAAACACTGTGTCATATTAGTGTGTTGCTTGTGCATTTTGTTCCCTTCTTTTTCATATGTGGCAGAATAGAAAGAATTCTAATCATGTTTAGCCTCATTTATTTGTTTCGAGATTGTGTGAGTCTCATTTTACTCTCGTACACTACTCTGTGGGAACCGCCAAGCGTAAAACGTGTCTTAATGAGCGTCTAGCAATGTCTCAGATGAGCAAGCGCTTCCACACTGTTTAATCTGTGTCTTTACTGTGTACTTTATGGATGTCCTGTAAGGTTCTTTACACAGACCCAGGTCCAATTGTTGAAAACTAAAGATGTTGTTACTTAACCCTTATCTTGCTGAATATTCATTTTCTGTCTATCAACCAATCAAATTGCTTGATGTAATTTATTGCTATAAATTCATAAACTGAATGTCAAACAGTGTAGATCCTGATCAGATGGCTTCTTCAGAAGCCATCTGATCTGGATCTACACTGTTTCCAAAGATAGGGGTTGTCGTGAACAGCATGATAAGGGTTAACGTATCTTTAAAACTTCTATTTGACAATTATACTAAATAAAACTTCATGCTGAAAAATTGTGAGTATTTTTACAAAGGCAAAAGCTACTCGCATTTTTCAGCAAAACATATCAGAGCATTTAGACATTGAACTTGCTAGAACAGTCAACATTCTCACCACTAACGACGTTGTTAAGCTAACCATGCTTTGAATAACTGCGCCTTACAAGGCTGCCTTCTCAATGAGTAGGTACGCCTAAGCTGAGCATATGTGCACAGAGACATTTTTTCCCCTTTTCGCTGCTGTCCACTTGACGATCCCTGAAACTAGGCAACTGTCCCTACTTAAAGGAAACACCCTCAATATTCTTATCACTGTGAGGTCAGAGTATAGCTAAAGGGGGTAATCCATGGAATCTGGACTGGAATCATGTGTTGGATTTGACAAACAGTTCAGACCCAGATTAGATGCCACAGAACGCGGCGTCTGATCAGGGTCGATACTGTTTGTGTACACTACAGGACTTTAAGGGTTAAACGAAACAGTCTAAGTGCCCGTTCAGAACCATTTTTCAGCATAAACTCTGAGACAATCGACCCACCAGTGCTGTCAGTGCTTTGACTGTGAAGTTTCACAGGAGAGGATACCATGTGCTGACTTCTTGCAAGAACTCGTGTGTCTCATCCTATAAGCTTGTACCGTAAAATCCAAAAATTCGGACATCTTGAGGACTTTGGTGTAATTCTCCTAAACTTTTAACAAATATGTTTCATGATCTAGCAAGCAGTCCAAAAGGTGCAATCGGAATGGTAAACAGTGTATACCCTGATCAGACTGCTCCGTCAGGAGCAGTCTGATCTGGGTCTACGCTAATAATTTGTTTACACCATCACAGTTAACTTAAACATTTGTTTGCACCATGGAAGATAAGTTAAATATTTGTTTACGCCATGGAAGATAAGTTAAAATTTTACTGTAGATTATTGCACAGTTCTACAAATACCTCGAAAACAATCTCGGAAGTTTTACTTCCGAGTAATGTTAAACAATACAGTAGAACTTCGATGGCTCGTTTACCATGGCTGAGTCGAACCCTTTCTTGAGTCCCTAGAGAAGTTATGTACGTAAGAAATAGGGATAGTAAAAATTAGGATATTTTCGTCTTTTATCTTGCAAATGTATGCTGTGTGTACTCATTAGAATCGCCTCGATGAGGCGATTCTAATGAGTACACACATACATTTTTCATTATAGAACAAGGAAATAGATGTCCTAAAGTATGTTGTTATTCCTCCTGGCATTAGCCCTCAATGGCTCGAACTACCCCTGTCTCGAACAGATTTTCATGGTCCCAAAGGTGTTCGAGCCATTGAAGTTCGACTGTATATACTTATAAATCTAATTTAAAGCACTTTCCTGCTTTCATAATTACTATTCAACATGTTCAAGCACCACTCATCATAAGTTCACAGAAAAGTTGATTCTTTTACTTGACATATGACTGCGCAGCTGGCTGGTATGATTCCGACTCGCCTTTGGTTTTGTAATTTGACGGTAAGTAAATTGTCTCTTCCTTTATTTACTAACTCCACGATGTCACCTTCATTAACACTCAGTTCAGAAGGGCCCTGTAAAAGTGAACACAGTACGATAGAAGATAACACAGCGGAACAGAACGAAACAGTTAGGAAAAGTTTCAAGGAAAAAAACACAATCAACGAAAACAGCTATCTCAAAGCCACCTTAGCATGAAAACGATTCAGTGACCTAAATACACCGCAAAACACAAAGCAAAACTAGAATCTACCACAATAGAAACAAACGGCAAAAGTAGAAAGAAAAGAAGTTAAAGTAGCCTTAATCAGGTAAACCTATATAAACTAAAATGAAAAGTATGTACTCCACCATCAATTTGAGACAAAAACTATGTGACCTTGAATATGAGGTCAATGTCACCAATGAAAAGTCAAGTCTCTGTTATGTTGTCATGGTGTTCTGTACCAAGTTTGGCCAGATTGTTCCAATCGGTTCAAGACATATGGTGCAGAGAAGCAAACTTAAACATCTTTTGATAATGTGACCTTACAAAGCTGGCCAAGATCACCAACATCTGATCAAGTCTTATGTCTGTTAAACTTAAACATAAAAACTAAATTGGTCGGAATTCACCAATCGATTCAAGAGATACGTTGCAGACGAGGCTAATATGTAATCTATGCATTCTTGTGGCCTTAAAACTAAATAAAAGTCACCAATATCTAATCAAGTTTTAGTAGGCCGCTATGATATAAGATCGTCCAGTACCAAGTCTGACCAAAATTTATAATTTCGTTGTGTAACCTTGAAATATGGTGAAGGTGACAAAAGTCTAGTCAAGTCTGTGGAAGGTTGCGATGAAATCTTGTACCAAGTTGGATCGCAATTCATGAATTTGTTTACGAGATCGGGTGCAGACAAGCCATTAGAATCCATCCTCTCGTTCTGGAGACAACGTGTTTCAAACAGCCAATGTCGACGAAAACGCCGCTTAAGATGGCTGCTTTCTTTGATAATGACTTTTCCTGAATTTTTTTCTCGTACCTTTTTTTCATAAAAATGTATCACCATTTATACGTGTATTATCACAGTATCACAAGAGTATAATATTGTTTTGTTTTGGTTCTACGGCCCTTTCAAGTTTATTTCACGTATTTGGAGTTGATGAATAATGGTGGACAAAACCGTCGCACCAAGATAAAAATCACCTGACCTTCCGTTGCAGAACTTGGCGTCTCACATGTGACCCGAGCCAGGGCCAAACCTGACCGGTGAGAGACCTGATGATTAAGTGTCAGCCCTCTTACCCACTAAGCCACGGAGGCCCAACAAGAGAATGAATAAAAATAAACAAGTGTTGGGAAACCCATATTTCTGAAATCATTCATACAAATAACGTCCTTCGTTAGTCGTATGATTCATTAAGACAGCACATCCACTTGACAAAACGTGTGTTTTCAGGACTGCATAAGTGATATTTTCGTTTGATAAAATTTACAATATTCGTCAAATTTCTGCTTTAAATATAGAGGCTGTCGGTGCTAAAGACAGTTTTTGACTAGTACTCACAATCTGTGTTTTTCAGAAAGAATAACAGGATTAATCATTTGACGTCGCGTCTGAGGACGTCATGTAATAAATTCGATTATTCCACTGGTGGATTAAATATGCACATCAGTTAGATACATCCCGCAACGTTATATGTATGAAGTCTTTAACGACGCCGCGCTTACTAATGGCGAAACATTGGCATTTTTGCCGTAAAATCGTGAATGAAATCCAATCTAAATGTAATATGATAAACACAGTCTTGCATTCGTGCTTATGTATTATTGAATTTATTTAACTCGTTGGAGAAAAGGGATAAAATGCTCGGCAAAGCCTCCCATTTGATCCCTTTTCCTCAACTCGTTTAATAAATTCAATACTACATGAACACTCAGATCTTCTATATAAGGTACATGTATACAAATCCGATAAAACGTAGATGAAAGTGAAATACTGGCAGTGCAACATTCACTTGCAGAAAACAAAGACCAAAGCAGACTGAAGACTAGAAATGCACAGGTGCTAAAGGGCAAGTATCGTTATGAAAACACAACAATGTGACATAGTGAAATCTTTAATGGCTCCATAACAGACATTTCCTAATGAAAATGATTGTTTTTTTTTTCTATTTCTGCTACAAAATATAGTGGTGGATGTTCGTAAGAACCGCCACATTGCAGTATCCACAATCTGTGCTTGAAGCAAAATGCCTTAAGCATCTTTCGCGAAAACGAAAGAACAAGCGCAGAGAGTAAATACGATAAAGCGTTTGTCAAGTACACGGCAACATTTCAACGGACAAAAAGAGGCGCTGGTCTTTTAAATCCAGAGCATTAATTTGTTTCATTGCTAGTTTACACTTGATTGATTTCTTAAATTTGCATATTTTCTACATAATTATATTGAGAATGCTCTACATGCCCTTTTTGAAGAGAATATCCGGTTCAATTTTAACTCCGACATATATATTGGAAAATGTTTCCTTTTCTTTTCTTCTTCTTCTTCTTCCTCGATTTTTTAATTGCAAAATACACGCAGTAAATATCAGTCGAACTTAAATTGCTCGAACACCTTTAATTATGACCATGATATTTGTTCGAGATACATTAGTTCATGCCACTGAGGATTGACCATAGTTATAGGTCAGTAGGTATAATTGGAAAAACGTAAGGATATCTTTTATTAAATGAACGTTTGTTGTGTGTACTTATTAGAATCGCCTCAAAGAAGCGATTCTAATGAGTACATACAACATACTATTCAAGATAAAATTTGGAAAATCTCACTTAATTATTCTAAATATGTTGATATCAGGAGTGGGCCCCCGCCCATAGGGGCTTGAAGAAATATATGGGCTGCATGATGCTTCCACGCAGAGCTGAATCTGGCCCGCACACCAGTGCTGGTAAACTGCTTAGAGGATCTAAGCCTGTCCAGGAACCGCGGTGCGAGGCTGACCGACCATGCTAATAAACCCTATTGGTTTCATTGGGCGACAGGCCTTGAGATGTCATTTCATCTCAATGTCGGGTAAAAGTCCCACAGAATTGGAAGCAACGTCCCCAAAATGACCTTTACAGTGTTGACGGGGACGTTAAACCTCAAATCAAACAAACAAAACAAACTATATCAGGAGTTATGTGAAGGTTTTTCGAGGGCTCAAAAACGTCGAATTAGCCATGGTTGACGGGTTATTTGTGTCCCAGTCATTGAAGTTTCACCGTATAATGAGACACGAAAACAAAGCTATGTTTGAAAGCCAAAATGAGATGACAAACGCAACAAAAGCAAAAGCCATTCCCAATGATGCATAAAATCTAGCACACTGCAGTTTTTTTTTTTTCATTTTCTTTCGCACGATCTGCAAAATGTAACACTTTAAAGAGAATGGATACACCTTCAGGGGCGGAAACTCTTTGAAATAAAATAATATAATAATAATAAACGTATTGTCTCCATCAAAAAGGGTCTACTCGATTGCGCAACATGAGCAAATTGTTTCCTTTATGATGAGACCATTTTTTCACAGTGGCTATGGGAGAGCGAACAGGAAGTTCCGAAAGTAAGCTCCATTGTAATATGGTGGAAACTGAGGTGCGTTCATTCTCCTTAAGTATACGAGAAATAATCTGCTCAAGCAGCACCTGATCCCATGGCAAATATAAATGGAGGCAGCATACATATGGAACGTGTCCAGTCAATTCAAATAGGCAAACGACAATACATTTGCGCTCTTTTTTATGTTTATAAGATTTGTGTGTTGGTGCATGTTCGAGAGATTATCTCTCTTCTTTCGTTGTATCGAGATTTCTGTTTGCAGTTTCTGTGCCTTTCCTGAGTAACATGAAATAGACCAGCTAAGGTAGTGAATCGTTGAGTAATTAATCACACTTTGGAGGTCAGTTGTAAAGTAGATCTTGGGCACGTAGCCAAGTGATGTGTATACTTACAAACTGACCAGCGTGAGTGATTTGATCTACTTTACAACTGATCTCCAAACTGCAATTTATTTCTCAACAATTCACATACTAGAGCTGATCTCTTTCGATTCTAACACACTGAACATCGGCATAAAGTTGTTGTTTCCTTTAGATCTTTTCAACCTTTGGCTTTTGCTAGCCTCTGAGAAATCCCACATTAACCACTGTCTGTCACACATGTATTTTTTAAAGAAGTTGTAACGTATTTGACGCGAGAAAATGACGTTTGACCGTCTAACGTCAAAGAAACTGGGAGTGACGTCATAAAACGACAGCTATTTGCGTCACGCTTTTCTTCCCTGTGATTTTGGCAATTGCCTTTATAGGCGTGCTGTGTTAGAATTTGCAACACTGCTTTCATCCGCTAGCGTGTACTTTAGCAAAACCCGTTTCTAAATACATTATTACTCCTATATTAAGACCAACTTTGGGACTGTTCGAAAGTGGTCTTCGAGACCACTTTTGAACTGTCCCAAAGGTGGTCATTACAAGAGGACACTGGCAGTAGGAAACAAAAATAAAGGATAACTAAGACCTTTCAATATGCTTTTAAAAGTGGAATGAATTAGTCTTAGCTTCAGCTGGTCTATTTTTAAAGCGAAATGGGTCTCCATGGCCTAGTGGGTAAGAGCACTGACTCTTAATTGTTAGAACTCTCACTGCTGTGGTGCGAACCTCGCTCGGATCACATGTGGGACGCCTTGTTCTGCAACGGAAGTCAGATGTTTTTTCTCCGGGTTCTCCGGTTTTCGCCCACCTCTAATAAGTGAAATAATCTTGAAAGGGCCGTAAAACCAAAACCGAAAAAATATAAAAAGCGAAATTTTAATGTATACTTATAATGGCTTACGATCCCAAAGGAAGTAAAAATATTAATTGCACATAGATGAAGTTGTTTATAACGCAAACACTTTGCGACAACAAAATATATTAAAATCTTTGAGGTTCAAACTCTATGTAGGGTGAGTATTTTAGTTTTACATGCCACCAACAACTAAGGTCATATGGAGACCTCGGTTTAAACACTCATCCAAAAGTCTGGAGAAGAGCAGAATCGATCCCACGACCCCTGCTTTTCGAGACGATTAGCTTATCCACTACACAATGGAGGCTTCTAAACTCTATGTATAAATTCAACGCTGGACCTGGCATCCATAGAAAATCGAGTTCAGTGGCGTAACAAAACAACACATGCACGTTTCACCATTAAGCTTAAAATATCATGGTTAGTCAACACACAATATGTTCAAATGAAATTTGTAAAATAAAAATGTTACTCAAGAAAGCCACAGTCAACTACACAGCCATCTCAGGCAGCCGAAAGAAGAGAAAAGAAGAACTAAGTGACATGAGAACACTCACAAAAACATAAAACAACAAGTTTCCAGCATATCGGCATATTCAGCATATCAGAAACTTCAAATAAACGTAATGTAATGTTTATAAATAGTAAATTGCGAATGATGTAGTTTCTAGTTCAAATACTGCGGTTGGCATGTATGTATTGGGTATATCTTTTCTATTTTGGATAGCCGTTTGGCCATTTTGTGGGAAATAAACTGTCCTTTTGTCTCCCTGTTTGTTATGTTTTGATTACTGTTATTGTTTTATGTTGGTGTTTCCTTCCCTTATATGTCTTGGATGGGCGGTGTTAGGTTTTTGTATCGATTCCTGATAAAAGCAATCACCTCTATTTTAACTCGATTTTACTAGGCCATATTTCTCGCCCTTAGTTCTGCCGTGATCTCTTACGAAAACCTGCATATTTCAAATAAAATTTCCCAGCAGTCATGGAGCAATGTTTGGAACTGAACACATTTAGGTGTGACCCTCCAAAGCAGTCTGTCACATATTAGCTTTAGATATGTCCTGTCTAAGTGTTAGTAAGCTATGAATCTACATTGATAGATCATGTCCCAACTAGCAAAAATCCTGTTGTGTTTTTAAATTATGTGTCGATGAAAATCGATTCCAACCTTATGTAGATGTGATACTTAGACACATAAACTTTATTTTTTGAGAATTCTTGCTCACTATATAACTAAATGTTCAGCGTATCATATATCAAAATAACAACATGATTTTAACAAAGTACACTTTAAAAGGGCCAAGATTTGAACATTCTTGTATATTCATAGCAGTGCATTGTGGTGCGACAGGTTTTCGATAATTCAAGCTCCGATTTTTCAACACATATATCGATAAATATAAATGAAGACATATATAGATCTACAGAAAACCCTATGCCAGTTAATCACTCCTGGTCAAAAGAAACATATAGATTGTACGAGGGGCATTTGGAAAGTATTAACAGTGGGTGCGGCGTGTAAATATAAAGCTTTTCTGGTCACAACTAACTAGTGGAGGCTCTCAAAGTATTCTCCCTTGACCTGTACGCACTTTTCCAGTGTTTCATCCACTCAGAAAATGCATTTTTTGAAGTCCTTTTGGGATATATTGTATATAGACTGGAACAACGCACTACCCAAGGCATGATGGCTTTCAAAACAACGTCCTCGCAGACATGTTTAAACATATGGGTTGAGCCAGAAATTACAGGGAGAAAGGTCTGGACTGTATGGTAAAGTTTAATGTTCAACTCCTCTAAATATTCGATCACCACGGCTGATCTGTGAAAACCACGTACCCTGCACGTGGGCGTTTTGTATTAATAAAATATTCCTGTGACACTCTTGTTCTCAGGTGCTGGTATTTGGATCACAGTTCCATCGCAGTAAAAACAAAGAGGCCCATGGGCCACTACGCTCACCAGAGGTCATGTGGTTTATACCATATACAGGCAAGGTGCCCATCTTGGTCATGTGACAATACCACGAATAATGTTTAATTGCCTCGTCCAATAGAGGCTTTTCATGTAATTTGGTTTTAATCAGCGCAGCTCTTTTACTGGAGAAGAAGATAAAAATACTGAATCAGAGCCATCCAGGACAAAGGACAGCAAATATCATTTTTGATGTCACAGCCTACCAGGCAATCAGAAATATCCACTACTTTGCCATTTTTCCATACAAATGTCTAAGTGACCAAATTTGACCTTGACATAAACAGGTCAAGGTCAACCAAAGGTCATCATTTGGACAAACTTGGTAGGGCCAGCGTCCCTGATGCTGCATACCAAGTTTCAAGATCATCGGCCATTCGGATCTCGAGGAGAAGATTTTTAAAGGTTTTTACCATATATGGGCAAGGCGGCCCATATTGGTCATGTGACCAAGTCCTCACGAACACACTTTCGTTCCGTCATTCCATAGAGCCTCCATATGTTATTTGGTTTCAACTGGCCAAGTAGTTTAAGTGAAGACGAAGATAAAAATACTGAATCTGAGGCGTCCTGGACAAAGGTCGGTAAATGACCTTGACCTTTGGAACTGATGAACTTCCATTCAGCTGAAGGTAAATACCATTTCTGATGCCACTAGCTAATAAACAATCAGAAAAATCCACTGTTTTGCCATTTTTCCATACAGATGTCTAAAAGACCAAATTTGACCTTGACATAAAACTGGTCATGGTCAACTTAAGGTCATCATTTGAACAAATTTGGTAGGGCCAGAGTCCCTGATGTTGCATACCAAGTAAAGTTTCATCGGCTATTCGGATCTTGAGAAGAATATTTTTAAGAGATTTTTACCATATATGGGCATGGCGGCCATATTGGTCATGTGACCCAGTCCTCCCGAACAAATTTTCGTTCCCCTTTCCCAAAGAGGCTCCACATGTAATTTGGTTTCAATTGGCCCAGTAAAAATACTGAATCTGAGGCGTCCTGGACAATGGTAGGTAAATGACCTTGACCTTTGAAACTGATAAACTTCCATTCAGCTGATTGCAAATACCATTTCTGATGCCACTAGCTAACACACAGTCAGAAATATCCACTGTTCTGCCGTTTTTCCATACAAATGTCTAAGTGACCAAATTTGACCTTGACGTAAAACAGGTCAAGGTCAACCGAAGGTCATCATTTGAACAAACTTGGTAGGGCCCGAGTCCCCGATGCTGCATACCAACTTTCAATTTAATCGGCTATTTGGTTCTTGAGAAGAAGATTTTTAAAGGTTTTTACCATATATGGGCATGGCGGCCATATTGGTCATGTGACCCAGTCCTCCCGAACAAACTTTCGTTCCCCCTTCCCATAGAGGCTCCACATGTAATTTGGTTTCAATTGGCCAAGTAGTTTCAGAGGAGATGTTGTTTGAAAATGTTGACGACGAAGACGCAGACGACGACGGCGACGGACGACGGACCAATGCCTATACTATAAGCTTCCCCCCCCCCGGAGCCTTCGGCTCTTGTGAGCTAAAAATATAGCGTACATAACACGTCTCGAAGTCTTATTTCTCCGCGCGATTTGAAGTCTTTCGCCATTTTCACCTACCCAAACTGAATTGTTTTATTTGAAATCGTGTTAAAAATACAACCACGTTTCATCTCCAGATACTATTTGTGTGAGTCTGCTGGGATCCGCATCCTTATATTTTGCTCGAAGTTCTGTGGCTTTTTCTACACTTACTCAACCAACGATGACGGACTGTAATCCCGAGGGATGGGTTTTTCTATCCAGCCCTCACACCCATGTAAGATTCTTTTTCTTGAATATATTTAATTTCTGAGTGGATTTTATAATGAAGTTACTCCTATTGTCAAAGTTTGCCATATTTTGGTGACAATAATGCAGCGTTTGTGACGTCATTGCGCGTACAGCGACGTAAAAAACGCTGCAACCAAACTAAAGTGTATATGACGTATGTTCAACCAGTGCACAGCAAACACATAAAAATTCTCGATTTTATCCCAACTCTGGGTAGGATAACCTGGTTATGATAAGAATTTCTATTCCCTGGGCTTAGCTCAGGGTTTTCTTATTTGTTGTGTAAGAGAGAGGGATTTCTAACAGTACCTATTGCACAGGATTATTAACGAGATGCTGTACTGAAGTGATTTATGATATTATACAAGTGTTTGCACATTCATTTTCATCATGGTAACACGGCAAAACAAAATCCTTGAGCTTTGAATTATCGATGTTCTACCATCTAATAATAGAGTAAGCAATATACTACCATAGCCATATGCGAGCAAACGATTTTCATAAAGGTTTTACTTGTGCTTTGCTGTACTGCTGATATATCCACCGAGGCGTAGGCACCGTCATCTGAAAAAAAAAACAAAAAAAAAACTAGAAATGGTGTTTGTAAAACACAATGCCCCCAACCTTTGCTTGTCCCTAGATGGCAAAATATTCAACAAATATTGTTAAAGACTCAAAAACATACAACAAGAATTCCCCCGAAGGCTATGTCGCGCCTGTGGGGGCGCAAAGTCACCAAAACATGAAATCTAGGTCATGGTCAAACATGGATGCCTGCATAAAAATTTCACTCCTAGTTGCAAGCATGTACCAAGTATCATCAATGAAACTCTTTAAAACAGACTCTTACATCAGGATGAAAGTTAGTGTTGTCACACTATTTTACAAAGTCAGTGAACCATAAAATGTAGGACAAGGTCAGAAATGGATACTTGCATTGAAGTTTCAATTCCTAAATGCAAGCTTGTACCAAATACAATTATTGAAGCTCTAATAGATCTTGAGAAATGGACTCTTGCATTAGATAGAAAGTCAGGGTGGTCGCAATAATTCACAAAGTCAGTGAACCATGAAATATGGGTCAAAGTCAAATATGGATGCTTGCGTTGCAGTTGCAATTCCTAGATGCAAGTTTGTACCAATTATAATTTAAAAAGCTTTAATAGTTTTTGAGAAATGGACTCTTACATTAGGGTGAAAGTCAGGGTGGTCACAATAATTCACGAAGTCAGTGAACCATGAAATATAGGTCAAGGTCAGATATGGATACTTGCGTTGAAATTGCAATGCCTGGATGCAAGTTTGTACCAAGAATGATTAATGAAGCTCTAATAGTTCTCAAGATATGGACTTGCTGACAAGATTTTATTAAAAAAACAAGGCAACGCATGCGATACAAATCCCCTCGCACAAGACAACTTCGTGTGTGGAAAACACTGAAGTGGCAAAAGTCCAACTTGCTTGAGATATTATCATATGCAACATTTGTGTAAAGTTTGTTTAAAAATCCATCCATAAATGTAGGTTCTAGAGTGATGACAATATTTCTCTAAAAATAGTCATAGGGACCTTGACTTGAGGCCATGGCCGCGAAGTAGATCTTGCTCAAGATATTATCATAAGCATCTTTTGTGTGTTTCTAAAAATAGCCACAGTGACCTTGACCTTGAAAGTCAAAATAGCTCGAGATATTGTCATAAGGAACATTTGTGTGAAGTTATACTGAAATCGGTGAAGAAATGTAAGCGCTAGAGCCATGTCAAAGTTTTTCTAAAAATAGCCACAATGACCTTGACCTTGAAAGTCAAACTCACTCGAGGTATTGTCATAAGGAACATTTGTGTGAAGTTATATTGAAAGCAGTGAAGAAATGTAGTCGCTAGGGTGATGACAAAGTTTTTCTAAAAATAGCCACAGTGACCTTGACCTTGAAAGTCGAAATCGCTCGAGATATTGTCTTAAGGAACATTTGTGTGAAGTTATATTGAAATTGGGGAAGAAATGTAAGCGCTAGCGCCATGAAAATTTTTTTCTAAAAATATCCACAGTGACCTTGACCTTGAAAGTGGAACTCGCTACAGATATTGTCATAAGAAACATTTGTATGAATCGATTTTGAAATTGGTGAAAAAATGTAAGCGCTAGAGCAATGAAAAAGTTTTTCTAAAAATAGACCCAGTGAGCTTGACCTTGAAAGTTGAACTCTTTCAAGGTATTGTCATAAGGATCATTTGTGTGAAGTTATATTAAAATCGGTGAAGAAATGTAGGCGCTGGAGCGATGACAAAGTTTTTCTAAAAATAGCCATTGTGACCTTGACCTTGAAAGTGGAACTCGCTAGAGATATTGTCATAAGGAACATTTGTGTGAAGTTATATTGAAATCGGTGAAGAAATGTAGGCGCTAAAGCGATGACAAAATTTTTCTAAAAATAGCTACAGTGACCTTGACCTTGAGGACATGACCTTGAAAGTCGAACTCGCTCAAGATATTGTCATAAGGAACATTTGTGTGAAGTTATATTGAAATCAGTGAAGAAATGTAGGCGCTAGAGCAATGACAAAGTTTTTCTAAAAATAGCCACAGTGACCTTGACCTTGAGGTCATGGCCTTGAAAGTGGAACTCGCTGAGATATTGTCAAAAAACATTTGTGTGAAGTTATATTGAAATCAGTGAAGAAATGTAGGCGTTAGAGCGATGACAAAGCTTTTCTAAAAATAGCTACAGTGACCTTGATCTTGAGGTCATGACCTTGAAAGTTGAAATCGCTCGAGATATTGTCATCAGAAACATTTGTGTGAAGTTATAATGAAATCAGTGAAGAAATGTAGGCGCTAGAGCGATGACAATTTTTTTCTAAAAATAGCCACAGTGACCTTGACCTTGAGGCAATCACCTCAGAGGTCATACTCACTCGAGATATTTTTATAAGGAACATTTGTGTGAAGTTATATTAAAATTGGTGAAGAATTGGAGGCGCTAGAGCGATGACAAAATTTTTCTAAAAATAGCCACAGTGACCTTGACCTTGAGGTCATGACCTTGAAAGTCAAACTCGCTCGAGATTTTTTCATAAGGAACATTTGTGTGAAGTTATATTGAAATTGGTGGAGAAATGTAGGCGCTAGAGTGATAACAAAGTTTTTCTAAAAATAGCCACAGTGACCTTGACCTTGAGGTCATGACCTTGAAAGTCGAACTCGCTCGAGATTTTTTTTATAAGGAACATTTGTGTGAAGTTATATTGAAATTGGTGAAGAAATGTAGGCGCTAGAGCGATGACAAAGTTTTGCTAACAATAGCCACAGTGACCTTGACCTTGAGGTCATGACCTTTAAGGTCGAACTCGCTCGAGATTTTTTATAAGGAACATTTGTGTGAAGTTATATTGAAATTGGTGAATAAATGTAGGCGCTAGAGCGATGACAAAGTTTTTCTAAAAATAGCCACAGTGACCTGGACCTTGAGGTCATGACCTTGAAAGTCAAACTCGCTCGAGATTTTTTTTATAGGGAACATTTGTGTGAAGTTATATTAAAATCGGTCAAGAAATGTAGGCGTTAGAGCGATAACAAAAGTACGTACGGGACAAATGCTATATCCCCACTCACAACTATATTGTGCGAGGGGATAATTAAAAAAATTTCAAAGGGCAATGACTCTTGAAAGGGGCATAATCCGGATGAGAAAAAAAAATACGCATCAGCTAATTTTCCATGAGGAATCCATATATGAAATTTCAAAACCCTAGCATACACGGTTCCAAAGTTATGCTATGCATCACTTTTTGCATACATTACAATGGGCACAAAATACCAAAATGACAAAGGGCCATAACTCACAAAGTATTTTTCTGAATTTTGTCAAAAGTTAATCAGTTCATCTACTCATCACCACCAATATATTCAGCAACTTTCAAGGCTCTAGCTCCAATAGTTTTTGAGATATCTTGCTGACAAGATTTTATTAAAAAAATTTCAAAGGGCAATAACTCTTGAAAGGAGCATAATCCGGACGAGAAAAAAAATTACGTCAGCATATTTTCCATCAGAAATGCATATATGAAATTTTAAAACTATAGCATACACAGTTCTAAAGTTATGCAATGCATCACTTTTAGCATACATTACAATGGGCACAAATTACCAAAATGACAAAGGGCCATAACTCACAAAGTCTTTTTCGGAATTTTGTCATAAGTTAATCAGTACATCTACTCATCACCACCAATATATTCACCAACTTTCAAGGCTCTAGCTCCAATAGTTTTTGAGATATCTTGCTGACAAGATTTTATTTAAAAAAATTCAAAGGGCAATAACTCTTAAAAGGGGCATAATCTGGACGAGAAAAAAAATACTGTCAACTAATTTTCCATGAGGAATCCATATATGAAATTTCAAAACCCTAGCATACTCGGTTCTAAAGTTATGCTATGCATCACTTTTAGCATACATTACAATGGGCACAAATTACCAAAATGACAAAGGGCCATACTCTCAAAGTATTTTTCGGAATTTTGTCAAAAGTTAATCAGTTCATCTACTCATCACCACCAATATATTCACCAACTTTCAAGGCTCTATCTCCAATAGTTTTTGAGATATCTTGCTGACAAGATTTTATTAAAAAAAATATCAAAGGGCAATAACTCTTAAAAGGGGCATAATCCAGACAAGAAAAAAAAATACGCGTCAGCTAATTTTCCATGAGGAATCCATATATGAAATTTCAAAACCCTAGCAAACACGGTTCTAAAGTTATGCTATGCATCACTTTTAGCATACATTACAATGGGCACGAATTACCAAAATGACAAAGGGCCATAACTAACAAAGTATTTTTCGGAATTATGTCAAAAGTTAATCAGTTCATCTACTCATCACCACCAATATATTCACCAACTTTCAAGGCTCTAGCTCCAATATTTTATTAAAAAAATTCAAAGGGCAATAACCCTTGAAGGGGGCATAATCCGGACGAGAAAAAAAATACGCGTCAGCTAATTTTCCATGAGGAATCCATATATGAAATTTCAAAACCCTAGCATACACGGTTCTTTAGTTATGCTATGCATCAAAAGCGTAACGGACGGACGAACAGACGAACGGACGAACTAACCAGAAGCAATATGCCCCTCCAACTTTTTCAAAGTTGGGGGCATAAAAACACCATGTTACATTTCTGTTCAAAATAAGAACACCAGTTGAAGAACAACATAGGGCCGTTCCAAAGACAAAGCATCAGGTTCCGACCCTCACATGGGAAATTTAAGTCGGAGCCGTCATAGTGTCTGAGACCTGACCCACTGTCCTCAATTCCAGTGCAGTGTGGTTCTATTCCTGATTTTGTTCAGGCCTGGCTGTCAGAATGTGTGATGTTTGTCTTAAATTATCACCTTTGATTAATCACAGTGGTTTGATTTATTTTCTGTGATGCTTGTTTGATTTGAGGTTAACCGTCCCCTTCAACAATTTATAGGTCATCTTGGAGACGTTGTTTCCAATTCGTTGGGACTTTTATCCGACATTGGTATGAAATGTCATCTTAAGCACTGAAATCCAATGAAACAAATAGGGGTTATATGCATGGACGGTTCGAAGCGCACCACTTTGCATGGGCAGGCTTAGACCTTCAAAGCGGTTTACCAGTACTCATGTGCGGTCGGTTTCAGCTCTGTGTGGAAGCACCATGTAGCCCAATCTATGGTGGATTCCAATGCGGCGTATCAGTGATAAATTTAAGAAACTTGTGTTTGACAGAAAATTATTTATTTTGAACTCAAAGAGATTTTGGCCGTGTAAAAATTGATTTTAGGCGACTTGATACATCTGGCAGATTATTCCGCCATTTTAATGTGACACAACTTTCGGGACTTCCTATTCGCTTTTCTGCAAACTACGTTCCACGGAAAAAGAGGTCTACTCATAAAGGAAAGACTTTTCTCCTCAGGAGCAAAGTCTTTCCTTTAAAAGTTGACCCCGATTAACATGGGAGACCAAAAATACATTTTGCAGGAGTTTGCCTCCCCTGAAGGTGGTACACCTTCAATCCCTTCATTCCCTGCAAACCCCAAGAGGTTATTGGTGCCAATCGTTGTAAAGTGGCGGTTCTCGTGTAATTCAATCTATGAGGTCCGTTAATTGCTACACGGATGTTATCATGTTGATTCATGTTTGATGTATTGTCGTTTTTGGTTCGATTGTTTAAGAAATAGATCAGCGCTCGCAGTGATTATTGAGTGATAAATTATTGTTTGGAGGTCAGTTGTAAAGTAGATCAAATCACTCGCGTTATGCGCTCGTAATTTGTCTACTTTTAAATGACCCATTCCGTTGCCCTAATAAGACCAGCAAGACACAGAAAAGTTCTTGCTGACAAGTATCTTTATTTTACGCTCAATGACTGGCATAGGTAAACAGATAATTTACGGGACCATTTAACATTACGATAACACACCCGTGCGATATAGTGCAATTTGTACATCTCCAAAATGGCTACTTTTCTGACGAAAATCTGTGGTATTTTTCTTATTTATACTGCAAACATAGGTTGTGGGTACTCGTTAGAACCGCCTCATTGAGGCGGTTCTAACGAGTACCCACAACCTATGTCTTGGAGCAGAAATAAGAAAAATATTGTTTACCCCCGTAAACCCCAGTTTTCTCTATATAAAGTGGGGTGTAAGGGGGTGTTCATTTCACGGACTTGTTCACGTGATGAGACTGTTTTCAGACTACACATCATAGTGTAGTTTGTATTTTCTTGTCCTTTGGGATCATTGATTCCATTCTGGAATTTTGAAAATATTTGAGGGTCACTGATGAGGCCTAATTTGCCGAAACTAGCTAGTCTGGCCCAGAAAAAATGTATACTTCATATTTTCTAGTTCTGCGGTGTATTCCTTGCTTCCAAAGGATAACCCTTTTATAGAACATATTTAACGTCACTACAGCTGGTGTCTGGGAATGTGTGGCGGCCGTAAAAAAGTCTTCCTGCCCTACATCATAGTGTAGTTTATATTTTCTTGTCCTTTGGGATCATTGATTCCATTCTTGAACTTTGAAAATATTTGAGGGTCACTGATGAGGCCTTATTGGCCAAAACTAGCTAGTCTGGCCCAGAAAAAATGTATACTTCATATTTTCTAGTTTTGTGATGTATTCCTTGCTTTCAAAGGATAACCCTTTTATAGAACATATTTATAGATGTGTATTCTTTTCTAAGTGTTTGCACTTCAAACACCACGTCATTTATTGGGAAAAGATTATTTTTTCGCTATTGTCATACAAAGAAAACACATTTCCAATGCAAATGCTTTCCTTTAATAATAAAGTACTTTCAACAGGGCAGGTAAAATGTTTTTGTAAGAGTTACCGCTCCTGGAGGTGAACTAATTTCAAATAGATTTTGTTGTGTTCAGGTTAATACATAACTGACTTACTCGTGTACGTACCTATATGAGCAGTAACATAAGGCGATGTGTTATGTGGTGGCAGCTGAGGAGGGAGCATCTGGGGTGGACGCATAGGCGGTCGATTATTTATGTTTTTAAATGACGTCGTATCTATGTAGTAATTTTCATACTCGACAGGAGCTGCAAAAGAAAAGAAAAAAATCAAAATTATTCCGTTGGGTAGATGGCGATAAATATTGTCTTTGAAGCTAAGAACACGTTACTGTCAAGAAACGGAATATTGGTTTTCTTTCGCAACTGAGAGTAAAAGAGCATGCGCTAGTCACAATACAGAACAGCAAGGTCAAATTATGTGTTAATTACAGGAACGTGACATTATTGTGTATTTGTATTAGAGTTTAACGGCCCAGTCAACACTATTTAGGTCATTTTGTGCCGGTCAATTTACCTATCCACACTTTTCCTAGGCGGTTCTTCTGTCGCGGTTTATTTTTGTTATGGTTGTGGGAAAGTAACTGTCCTTTTGGCTGTCCGCTATTGATGTTTCCATTAGGGTATGTTGTTTCATGTTTGTGTTTCTTTCGCTTTGGTGTATCTGATGGGAGCTGTGTGTTGATTGTATCGATTCCTGATCATTGCCTCCACTTCTTTTTTTATATGTAAGCGGTAAAAGTACAGTGCACATTCTTTCGCCAGAAACAGTCAACTGCTCTTCTTGAATCAGCGGAAAGGAATGTAACATTAAATAGAATGAAACTTTATTACTCGCTTGAAGTAATATACCTACATTATGAAAACACGCATATCAAACATAGTAAGGAAAATTATGTTTTTAGCAAAGGACCCCATATGTGCCGTCGTTAAGGTTGACGTCACAGTATGTTACGTGACGTCACTAAACATTCCTGTAGTGTCATCACAATATGGCGGACGTCGGTAACCGAAGTGACTGCAGCATTAAAAATCCGCGCTAAGAAACGAAAGGTATGCAAGAAAAAGAATCCTATATGGGTGTGAGGGGTGGATAGAAAAATCAGTCCCAAGGGACCACTGTCTGGCATCACTCGGCAAGCCTCGTGATGACGGACAGTGACCCTCGGGACGGATTTTTCCATCCAACCCTCACACCCATATAAGATTCTTAAAGTCTTCGGGATTTGTGACCGGGTAAAATACAAAAAGGCACATTCAAATAGTACTCTTGAAAAAGACAAGCAATTTCAGATGTCGGTCATTCGACATTATCCGTTGTATACAATAAAAATATTTACATAAATATCAACTTTATTTCATCTAGTGAAATGATTTGTTTTACTCATGGATTCGCCATTCATGAAATATTTTTCGATAAAATAAAAGTCAAATTTAAAATAAAACTATAGAAAATAATAAACTGGAACTATAGATAAATATAACTATTATAGTATAAAAATTCAATATTCACCTGGCCTTTGACTACCGGTTCTGTTAGTTTCTATAAAGTTCTGTAAGTCAGTCATAATGTCACATTTCTCAAGTTTATCTCTCACTTGTTCACAGCACTGAAATTAAACATGAAAGTAATTATAATTAGATCTTACCGCCCTACTCATACTCAGTCTCATTATAATATACTCCAAACACCAGGGCATGGCAAAATCTCAAGTAAGATTTGAGTGACCATTCACGAAAATGAGCAGTTTTCGCATGCTTCTCTTCTGATAGACTGGAGGCTGTAGAAAGCTGATCCGTTCTTCACTGTTCACACTGGGCTAAATGTACGTTTTTAACGATGTTTAGAAAATAAAACATTTCATCTCTCACTGGCCTATAAATCAACCAATCAGGTTTATCGTTAGACCCTTTCAAAAGCTTTTAATAGTAGGGTCAATAAGGCATTGTTGCCCATAGAAATTTGGGATATATGGGTTTCTGTTGACAATAAAGACTGCTTTGCTTAATGTCTTATTTCTCGAAGAGGGATACAAAACTGACAACCGGGACTCGGTATGCCATCACGAAAACACGCGTGTATAATTTTGACCCCCTTAAACCCCACTTTTATAGAGTAAACTGAGGCTTACAGGGGTATGTTTTATTTTTCTTATTTCTACTCCAAAACATAGATTCTGTGCACTTGTTAGAACCGCGTCAATGATGCGGTTCTATCGTGTACCGACAATCTATATTTTGAGCAGAAATATAAAACAATATCAGAAATTTTTATCTGAAAATTTTCCTTTATTTGGTGGTAAACGTTTCCCCATATTTGAACAGGCGTGATTTCGTAATCCAACCAGGACCCTGTATGCTGTAAAAGATGAAATTTATAGGGGATTTTGTGAACTGAGGTAGTAGGCCTCATAGTTAAACTCATTGTATACTAGTGGATTCCTCCATTGCTATCTGGTGGACAAGTCCATTTGTCATATAAGTGGTGGTAGGCCTATTTTTTCGTTCTTATTCTATTTTTGACGGAAAATTCTGTCAGCAAACAAATGCCTGATCAGATGCCACGTGTGCCTGTACTGTATGCCAAGGTAACCCTTACGGGGTTTCTTGCCTACAATGGATTAAAAGCGTTTGTTTTTCAAAGATGATACCTGAAATTAACTGTTGTCTATTTCAATCTTGCAGATGACTTAATGTACAAGACGATTCTGTGGGTGCCAAATATTGGGGCTTTGCGAATTTAGGAAAAACTTAATAGGATGTGACAAAGGGAAGTGAAATAATACCTTTTTTGTAAAAGGTACGAGGTTGGGAAAGCGTAATGATGCTGCTGGCAGCATATACTGGAAGAGAGGTGTTTGACTGGTATTCTGTTTAGTTTCTTTCGAGGTGTGGAGCACTTTGAAATCTCATTGTCATGAAGACGTCCATTAAGAATCAAACATTTAGCTTTGTGCGGACAAAAACGTAGCGCTTTACTTCTATTGATGCCCTGTTAAACTTGAGGGAGAGGGCTGAAACTTGTTTTATTTGACACATTCCAATGCGGTTCTTCTGTTGTGGTTTGTTATTGTTATAGTTCGTCTTTGCATGTATGCAGTGCTAATATCTCTTTATTTTAGATAGCCATTTGGCCATTTTGTGGGAAAGTAACTGACACTTTGGCTTTCCGCTTGTGACGTTTTCATAATGGCGAAGTTGGTTTCTGCTGGTGATTCCACCATGAAAATACGCCTATACAAATACTTTGTAAACTTTATCGCCGAAAAAATGAAGATTTTAAGATAAAAAAATTGTGATAATTTTCTTATTTCTGCTCAAAATGTAGAATGTGGGTACTCGTTACAACCGCCTCATTGAGTAGAAATAAGAAAATAAGGTATACCCCCATAAACCCCAGTTTTACTATATAAAAGTGGGGTTCGAGGGGATAAAAGTTATATAGGCGTGTTTTCGTGATGTTTACCTTTGGATGGGAGGTGGGAGGTAATTATATCGATTCCTAATCTTTGCCTTTACTTCTACTTTGCGAATGAGTAACATTTCTGAGAAACTGGTTTGAAATCGGACAATTCAATTTTCATAGGAGGAGATGTGGATTATTTTTTTTTATGTTTTTTTTATTTTTAAGTTCTGGTGGCCATTTTGTTTAGCCGAGTGGAATGATTTCAGCACTTCTGGTAAAGCGCAGTTAGGGAAAAAACTTATAAAATTATTTTGAAATCAGGCCATTTTCCAAGGAGAAGTTGTTGTGTCATGGGTTTACTATTTAAAGCTCTGGTGGTCATTTTGTTCAACGGAACAATTTTAGCAATTCTGGTAGAGAACTACCCAAGGAATTCCATTTTGAAACATTTTGAAACCAAATCATTGGTTTAGGAGAAGATATCGTTTGAGTAAATTAATGGCGGACGAACCATTTATTATGTATAATATTTGTTTTTAGCTCTGACGGTGACTTTATCCAGTGCAGCAGAACGATTTTAGCAATTTTGGTAGAGAGTCATATGAGGAATATTTTTTTGTGAAATTATTGGCATATGAGATGTCGTTTAAAGGTTTTATCTACTTTTAACTCTTGTGGCCATTTTGTTAAGCGGGGCAAACCATTTTAGCAATTTTGCTACAGGGTCAACCAAAAATTATTCCTGTGAAATTATCTTCACCGGCTAAGGAGGAGCTTTTTGAGTAAATTGTTTATGGACAACGCAATATGACCTACGACGGATATACGATATCATAACAGTTCAACATGAGCACTTCGTGCTCAGGTGAGTTTAAACGTTAAAAGAAAAATCAAGGGAGTTCTACTATTACAAGATGTAGCCCAACCTTGACACCAGGAGGAGTGAAAAACTCACAGGGAACGAGCATATCAACAAGCGCTTAACAATACATTCAGCCCTGTCTTCCACAAACGGGGTAATAAGACTACTAGAAAGCACTAAACTACAATGCACAATAAAGTACACATTGAGTTTTTTAACACAATAATGCAACCAAGAAAACAAAACGCTGATTTTATTCGCAAATTAAGAGTTTTTTGTGGTCTTTGGTTCCTGTAGTTTTTTCTCAACCTCCTGTTGCCTAGGGCAGTGTGCACACCAGATAAGAAAATCCGTTGTTTCAGCCTGGAAGAGAAATTCTCTTCTTGCACACCAGACAAGGAAATCCGTGATTTTACCCTGGGATAGAAATCTATGTTCTGATCCTGGTGTTCCGACCCAAAATCGAATATAATCGCGTGTTTGATAAATGTCCTGGTTGATTACGACCTCGTATGTGCCGTCGTTAAGGTTGACGTCGCAGTGCGTTACGTGACGCCACTGAACATTCTTGCAGTGTCATCACAATATGGCGGACGTCGGTAACCGAAGAGACTGCAGCATTAAAACCCGCGCTATGAAATGGGGGGGGGGTATGCAAGAAAAATATTCATATATGGGTGTGAGGGGTGGATAGAAAAATCCGTCCCTCGGGATCACTGTCTGGCATCACTCGGCAAGCCTCGTGATGCCGGACAGTGACCCTCGGGACGGATTTTTCCATCCACCCCTCGTACCCATATAAGATTCTTATATTCCTATCCTCGTGTTCTTACCCAGGCAAACTTCATAAGCATAGTGCGCGAAACATAAAACGTTTAATAAAGTAAAAGGGAATTTTCGGTGGTGTTGTGCAAGAAAAAAGAATCTAATATGGGATTCTGTTGTGTACGGGCGTTTCCAAAGCTCAGGATGACCGTGCTGAGGGGAACCTCGGGATGGAAACACACATCTACAAAAGAACCCCATATCATATTCTTATAGTCTTGTGAATCAACGTAAACAATATTATATATCGTATCTAACGTCAACGTAATGATCACAGTCTAATGCGTCAATATAACTTACCTCATCATGACGAACACATGCTAATGAATCAATATTAGTACTCTTCCATATCTTGTCTCGCAGTGTCTGCATCCGACTTACTTCCAGCCTTTCTAGTTCCTGTTTTAACAGTAAAACATCGTTATTATCAACCAAGCAGTCGGACGCTTCCAGCTTTGAATTTGGACGTGTCCATTCTTTTTTATAAATTCATACTGTTTGATTTAGGAGGCCTATATATGTGCAAAACTTATATATATGATTCAAGAATATCAGAAACCAGAGTGAAATCGATTTAAACCCCAATGGTTATCACTGTCGTCCGTTTTAAGGCGGTGCTTCTCGTGCTGTTCATTCTATGTGGCCCATTGGAACGTGGATGCTTTTCATCTTACGCCCTTTGATACACTGGCGTTATTTATAAGTTCCTGTATGACTTTGTAATCACGTCGGGGGGAGTGAGAGCTGGTTGCTTTGTTTTCATTGCTTAAGTTCTTTATATGTAATATTTACGTTTTTCCTCTCGGTATCATTGATATTCTATGTTCTGAAAATTTGGCACTTACTCTCTCATATCCATTTGTGGGGTGGCTAGAACCGTTAGCTTATCTGAAATGTGTCAATATACCTTCACCTGCCCAAATTGGATTTTGACGTAACCGGTGTCGACTGTATAGTTTGCGATAAAAGAAGTTGAAAGAATTGATAAACATTGCGAAATATATCGATGCACACAACGCACGCGCGCATACATCAATTGTACCTTACAAGACTGTTCCATCTGTGTTTCCCAGGACTTTCTAGCGGCCTCTAAATTTTCAACTGAACTTTTGTAAGCGAGATCTGCAAGAAAACATGAACAAACTTCTATATGTATCTATCGTTACGCACATGTCGCATGCCAATAATGAAATATTAAGGTTCCTTCAAGAGTTTTTTTAACCCTTTTTGTACCAAATGGAATCTTCATCCTTATATATAGAGTTTATTATACCCCCGGCATACGAAGCATGTCAGGGGGGTATATAGTTCTCGTCTCACCGTCCGTTCGTCCGTTCGTTGGTTCGTTCGTTTGTTCGTTCGTTCGTTCGTTTGTTTGTTCGTTCGTTCGTTCGTACTTCCGTCTGTCCCGCCGTTCGTCAACCTTTAGATCAAAGTTTTGCGTTGTACCTTTTTGATTGCTCATATCTCTGTAACCACATGTTAGATTCTCTTAATAATTGTAAAAGGAAATCTCTATAGCATTACCTTTCATATGGGATATCTAAACCACTGGGTCAAGCCCCTGGGTGGGATGTCCGTCCGTTTGTCAACTTTTACGTCAAAGTTTTGTTTTAAACCATTTTGATTGCTCATATCTCTGTAACCACATGTAAATTTCTCTTCATATTTGGTTGGTACAGGATACCTCTATAGCATTACATTTCATTTGGAATATCTAAGCTCGCGGGTCAAACCCCTGGGTGGACTGTCCGTCCGTCCGTTCATCAACATTTACGTCAAAGTTTTGTGTTAAACCTTTTGGATTGTTCATATCTCCGTAACCACATATCTCTATACCATTATCTTTAATATAGAGTATCTAAGCCCGTGGTCAAGCCCCTTGGTGGGCTGTCCGCCCGTTTAACAACTTTGTCGTCAAAGTTTTGTGTTAATCCTTTTTGATTGCTCATATCTCTATAACCACATGCTAGATTCTCTTCATATTTGGTAATGGGTATCTCTTCAGCATTACCTTTCATATCGAATATCTATGCCCCTGGGTCAAGCCCCTGGATCAAGCCCTGGGTGGGCTGTCCATCCGTTTGTCAACTTTTACGTCAAAGTTTTGTGTTAAACCTTTTTGATTGCTCATATCTCTCTAACCTCAAGTTAGATTCTCTTCATATTTGGTACAGAATATCGCTATAGCATTACCTTTCATATGGAATATCTAAGCTCGTTGGTCAAGCCCATGGGTGGGGCTAGTGGTAAATAATTAAAACTCAGGCATTTTGATTACGCCAAAGTTTTGTATTAACTGTTTTCATTATACATCTGGCATACAAAGTATATCAAAGGTTATAATTTTTGTCTTTCCATCTGTTTATTATTAGTAAGTTTGTTCTTTCGTTATGCTGTGACCCTTGTCAGATTTGTCAGCTTATATATTGGTCCTTGTGATCTTAGAAACTACAGTGACTAGAACTGTTAAATTTTGCATAATATTTCCTCTTGAAATGCAGACAATAATGAATTCAAGTAATAATAAACAAGAGGCCCATGGGCCACAATGCTCACCAGAGCTCAGGAGGCCACTGCCAACTGGCAGCAATGTATTTTAATCAACCATGGAAGCCCTGTACCCTAGGATGCTACAGATAAAATTTGGACCCAATAAGCCTCGTCGCATTAGATTCGATGTCGCTTGAATGTGTTGTTGCAGGAAAACAGACGACGATTGACGATTTCCCATCTGTGGCAACAAATAGGCCAAAAAGAACATTATTAAAGGAACATTTCTATGAAAGTGTGACAAAATATATTGAAAGGCATTAATTTCATTTTTCAATTTTCCCCATTATAGGACAATGGAAACTCATAACTTGGCATAGCAAACAAACCAAAGAGCCAAAGTTCATAAACCAGAGCTCAGGTGGACACTGCCCAATGGCAGCCATGTATTATAACATGATATGATTTTATTATACCAATTATAAAGTCTACCAAACAAACCCCATACCCAAATGAGCACCGATGTGGACTGTATCTGAAATATTAGGTGTTTTATAAAGTAGAGAGATCGGGGCATGGACCCAATGGAGCCCTGGTTAGTGTCACTAAATGCATCCTATCAAAAGGAACAAAGACATATATGTTTATCAGTGGGAATATGTATGGTTCCTGAGATGTAAGGCCTTTTAAGCAATGAAGGGAATCGGGCATGGCAGATCCAAGAAAAGCCCAAGATTTTTGTCAATGAATAAGTTTTATCATAAGGAGTATATACGGTTAAACGGTGGGGATGTTTCTGAGATATGAGGCACTTTTATGAAGTGGCAGGGAGAGAAATGGCCCCTGCTGACCCCCAAAGACGGGGGTGACTGAATGTGTCTAATAACAATGAACAAGAATATATGTGATTATAGGATAGGAATTTGAATGGTTTCTGAGATATATGGCCTATTATGAAGTTGAGTTTTATCATGAGGAACAAGAATAAATAGGGTTAATGGGTGGGGATCTGAACGGTTTCTGAGATATATGGATTTTAATTAAGTAAAGGGGTGGGGCATGGCCTGTGGCACCCCGTGGGGACCTGCATGCTGGTGTCATTGATTGCGTCTTATCATAAGGAACAAGAATATAATATGGTTTAGGGGTGGGGATCTGGAAGGTTTCTTAGATATATGGATTTTAATGAAGTAAAGGGGTGGGACATGGCCTGTGGCACCCCGGGGGGACCTGCATGCGGGTGTCACTGATTGCGTGTTATCATAAGGAACAAGAATATATATGATTTAGGCGTGGGGCTCTGAACAGTTTCTCAGATATATGGTCTTTTGTGAAGTCAAGGGGTGGAGCATGGCCCGGGCGCACACTGGGTGACCCCTTAGTTGGTGTCACTGAATGTGTCTTATCATAAGAAACAAGAATGTATATGGTTTAGGGGTGGGTATCTGTAAGGTTTCTGGAATCTTTGGCCTTTTACGAAGAGGAGGGGGTTGGGCATGGTCCCGGCACATCCCAGGGGACCCGAAATTTGGTGTCACTGAATGCAACTTTCATAAGGAATGAGAATATAATATATGGTTTAGGGGTGGGGATCTCAATGGTTTCTGAGATAAATGGCATTTTATGAAGTGGAAGGGGTGGGGCATGTCCCCGGCACATCCCGGGGGACCCACAGTTTGCTGTCACTTAATGTGTCTTATCATAAGGAACAAGAATATATATGGTTTAGGGGTGGGGATATGAATGGTTTCTGAGATAAATGGCCTTTTATGAAGTGGAGGGGTCGGGGCATATCCCAGGCATCCCGGGGGACCTCCAGGTTGGTGTCACTTAATGCATCTTATTATAATGAACAAGAATATATATTGTTTAGGGGTGGGGATCTGTATGGTTTCTGAGATATATGGATTTTAATGAAGTAAATGGGTGGGGCATGGCCCATGGCACCCTGGGTGTACTTGCATGCTGGTGTCACTGATTGCGTCCTATCATAAGGAAAAGAATATATAAGTTTTAGGGCTGGGGCTCTGAACAGTTTCTCAGATATATGGTCTTTTGTGAAGTCAAGGGGTGAAGCAAGGCCCGGGAGCACCCTGGGTGACCCCTAGGTTGGTGTCACTGAATGTGTCTTATCATAAGGAACAAGAATATATATGGTTTAGGGCAGGGGATCTGTAAGGTTTCTGGAATATTTGGCCTTTTATGAAGTGGAGGGGGTTGGGCATGGTCCCAGCACATCCCGAGGGACCCCCAGGTTGGTGTCACTTACTGCATCTTAGCATAAGGAACAAGAATATATATAGTTTAGGGGTGGGGATCTGTATGGGTCCTGAGATATATGGCATTTTATGAAGTGGAGGGGGTGGGGCATGTCCCCGGCACATCCCGGGGGACCCCCAGGTTGGTGTCACTTAATGCATCTTAGCACAAGGAACAAGAATATATATAGTTTAGGGGTGGGGATCTGAATGGTTTCTGAGATAAATGGCATTTTATGAAATAGAGGGGGCAGGGCATGTCCTCGGCACATCCCGGGGGACCCCCAGGTTGATGTCACTTAATGCTACTTATCATAAGGAACAAGCATATATATGGTTTAGGGGTCGGGATCTGTAAGGTTTCTGATATATTAGGCATTTTATGAAGTGGAGGGGGCGGGGCATGGCCCCGGCACAACCTAGGGGACCCCCAGGTTGACATAAAAGCATATGGCTGACAGAAGTTTACACAAGGAACATGTTTATGTAAGTTTTGTCAAAATATCTGCAATGACTTGCCAGTGAATGCCATTTTTCAGTTTTCCCCATTATAAGTCAATGGAAACTCTAAGTTGCCATAGCAACAAAACTAAAAGGCCAAATTTCATAAAAAAACACAAAACCTGTAAAGGCAAATATGGTGAATATTTTCATAAAGTCTCAGCCTCCTAGAGCAAATGGTTTCTGAGGAGATGATTTTTTAAGTTTTTTTTTTGTCTATTTTTTGCATTTTGGTTTCCATGGTAACCAATAAAAATGAGCAGAAGGCCTAATATCATACAGCAGATAGTAGATTACCTATGGAACATTTCTATGAAAGTTGTGTCAAAATATCTGCAGAGGCTTGGCAGTAAATGCCATTTTTCTATTTTCCCCATTATAAGTCTATGGAAACTCTAAGTTGCCATAGCAACCAAACTAATGAGCCGATTTTCATTAAAAACACAAACTTTCAATCCCCCTGCTCAAGGATGCTACAGATGAAATTTGGGCTGAATCGGCCTAGTGGCTTCAGAGGAGATGTCGTTTGAAAATGTTGACGAAGACGACGCAGACGACGCAGACGACATAGACGACGCAGACGACGACGGACAACTGCCTATCCTATAAGCTCCCCCGGAGCCTTCGGCTCTGGTGAGCTAAAAATGTATTGCTTTATTATGGCATTATACAGCCATTTTAAATCAGCAAATGTTCTATGACAGCATTTTCTATGTTTGTTGTTTCCAGGTAAAATCGTTCCAAATTGATACAAACTTTGAATTTTTATTATTCAGCAAAGACAGTCAGTTTCATCTTTGGATATGATAAATTATAATATATTTGTTGAAATGCAATAGTTATTCTCAGTGGACTTAATGGAAAGTTTATATGGAAAGGTTCAATGCTACAGACAAATTGTCATTTCCACTAAAAGGGGATGACACTGGCCGGGGGTATACGTGCCCCACTGGGCACTTTGTCTAGTTTCAAAATTTAGGGATGTCAGGTTGTGTTTTCTTCAAAATTTATTTGGAAAATGACTGAACTTTTAGCATGCAGTGGAGGCCCTACAATGTTGCCACTTACCCGTTACTAAATGGGTTAATCATGAAACAAAACGGATGGGCGTAATGGAAATTATCTTATAAAATAGGATATCTGTACGTAATGAGGGTATTAAGAATAATTTTGAGTTGTTTTTTTTTCTTATTCCACAATGAATCACGTCACTGAGGCTCTATAAGATTCACGATGCGCATCCCCGTCTCGAGTTATGCAATTATATTCGGTGGATACACAGGATGATCATTACCTATTTCAATAAGATTATTTTAAGGTTTTGCGTTGTGCAGGCTTATAAAGTTGACCAATCTTACCTGCACTGTCTCTGCTTGTCTTGCATCTATCTTCTTTATTTTGAGCCTGTACGAAAGAAGACGGATAACTGAAGAAATAGCAGATCATTTGGGCCGCCTCAAGAGAAAAGGCATTTGTACATGTGCGTTCAGAGACGCCTAAATCAGCCTGCATGCTACTCCGTCCAAAATATAGTTTTATTTGACATTGGTTCCAAATTAACCCGTATTATACATAGCCACGGGTAATGTTGATATTGCGATAACTGAAAGGTATTTTGTCAATTCTCAATAAAACTGTTGATATGATATAGTTACAACGAACATTAATCAGATTTCGCAAAGGTAATCTGAGCTGAAGGCAAACTGAGCTGAGTCTTCACTGGGTGCACATGTCCAGATTAACATTTTCGAATTCCAACCCTGGTTCCTGACAAGTACAAAATCAAATTTACTAACATCACACAGTGTATATACTCTATATTCATAATGGGCACGCATATGAAACTACTATAACATATACAGAAAAATTGGCATACTTAGACGATATTTACTTTTTGGGGTGAATACCAAAAATATTCCATCGAGTGTGTTGAAACCTTAGAATTTTTATGAGTGCGAAGCACGGGTGAAAATTGCAGAATTTTTGCACAAGATGATTGTTTTTATTTATCGAATAAAGGTAAATTTCCTTTCATTTTCTACATGACTTTGGCGATATAATGTAACTGAACAGCTGTGTGCAACATGCTTTGCACTCGTGAAAATTTCTGGTGTTTTCAACACACTCGATGAAATATATTTTCAACACATTCGATGAAATATCATTATTTATCAAAAACGGTAAAGAAGCCTCCGTGGTGTAGTGGTAACGCTACTCGCCTTGTAAACCAGGGGTCGCAGGATCGTTCCCGGGCTACTCAAGACTTTCGGATGAGTCTTTAAACCGAGGTCCCGTCTCCGTATGACCTTAGCTGTTGGTGGGACGTAAAACACAAACACTCACTCACTCAATCACTTACAAACGGTAAATTTTCTTTTTATTTTATACGAAAAGCAAACCCATATCCAGTCTTGGCTGCTGCTGTGAAAATAACAAGGTCATGTTATTTTTCACAGTTTGGAAATATAATCAACATTTTCACAGTACCAAAATATGTTTTATTTGTTTCAGATATCCATTGATTTCACTGCTTGGTATAAAATGTAAGCTTATACATTGTTTTCGTTTTCTTGCTTCAAAACACGCCGCTCATCACGCCTATATAATTTCAACCATCTCGAACCCCACTTTTATCAAGTAAAACTGGGATTTGCAGGGGTAGACCTTATTTTTCTTATTTCTGCTCCAAAATAAAGATTTTGTGTACTCGTTAGAACCGCCTCGATGAGGCGGTTCTAAAGAGTATACACAATCTATACTTTGAACAGAAAAAAGCATATTATCACAATATTTCATGTTAAAATTTTCATTTTTTCGGCGATAAAGGTTAGAATGTATTTGTATAGGCGTGTTTTCGTAATGTTGTGGGTTGTCGTCAGAGCACCATCAATCTGCTTTTGACGCGGAAAAACGAATATTTGTGGGTTGTCGTCAGAGCACCATCAATCTGCTTTTATATTTTACTTTTGGTCCTTTGAGATCAGCGTGAATATTCTGAGAAATGAGAAATAAATTATTAGTTTAGACTCAAATTCTAGACAGGTTTTTAATTATTTGGACCTCATTTTGATTTATATCAGTCTTTGAATCGACTGCCTATTCGAAATTCACAAAATTGCAGTATGCTTCCTCTGGCTTTCGTTGCCGGATCAATACAGGGTCACTGATGAGGCTTTATTAGCCGAAACTACGCAGTATGACCCATCTTCTTTCTTATGAATATTTTCATTGATCTTAAAGGAACTCATTTTTGATTTTTATTTGAAGCGGAAAAACGAATATCACAGAATTTCCATCAGATAAGTTTTATTTTACGAGAGGGTGCTATCCTAATTTTGACGGTATCGCATCCGTGTAACATAGTGCATTTTGCATACTTTTAGGATGGTTGCTTGTCTGATGAAAATCTGTGATATATTTGTTATATTTATGCGGTCATTAGAACGCCTCATTTTTTTAAATCTTTCAATAAATTTTGACCGAAAATACATTGGATATCGAAATGCATACATCCTTTAAATCACCGAAACAGTTTCCCCTTCAGACACGTGGACATATAAGTTCTTAATGTGAATGGAGCATGGGCTAGACTTATAACTTTGTACCCCCCTCCCCCCCCCCCCCCACACACACACTTCTGATGGTATTTACATTTGTCAAAATTATAATGATAGATGCTTTGAAAAATATTTATAGAATACTCGTATGTAAGCGACTTATGTCAATTTCGAGTTGAGTCCGAACAACATGTAGAGAGTGGTTTGCGTATCAGTTATTCACTGAAAAATACAAATAAAATTAATTTAAAAAATCATAAAAATAGAAAATAGAATAAAAAATCGTATAAAATCGTATAAACGTTTTCATATAGTGACAATTATGTTTACAAATATAAACCAAACTATACAAAACCCCAGGAAAGCAAATATTGAAAAATCTCTTGAACTGGAAGGCATACAAAGCTCGAAATATTAAAAGTGAATATGAATCTGCAACAAAATGAAGGATAGACTTGCAATCCAAAATTTCGTAGAACCTGAACATTTCACGAGGAGTCATATTTCGTAAACACAAGTCGCGGTTATGTATAAACTTGGATAGGGAACTTTGTCTCTGGTCGGGCCCATCGGAGTCTAACTGTTGGTTTTCTTTTGCTCCAGCATTTCAGTGGTTTCTTGCAATCGAGTCCACACCGTTGTTTCAACTCTGTGGTTGTTTGATTATTTGTGTTCATGGAGATGTTGCACTGATGATATAGGATGCCTTCATGCGGACTGAACAAATTATTTGTCTTAATCGCGACGGAAGTAAGGGCGAGGATAGTGGCCACGTAAAATCGATTTAAGCCCCCAGTGGAATTCGTTTCACTGACCGTTCCAAGGCGGTTCTTCTGTCGCGGTATATATATATTTTTGTCATGGTTTGTCTGAAGTTTGGAGGCCTTCATGCGGACTGAGCAAATTATTTGTCTACATCGCCACGGAAGTAAGGGCATGGATTGTGGCCACGTAAAATCGATTAAAGCCCCCCCCCCCCAGTGGAATTCGTTTCCGCTGACCGTTCCAAGGCTGTTCTTCTGTCGCGGTTTATTTTTGTTATGGTTTGTCTTTGGGTGTTTGTGTTGCTTGTTTTATATTATTTTGGATAGCCTGTTGGCCGTATTGTGGGAAAGTAACTGTCCTTTTGGCTTTCCGCTGTTGGAGTTTCCATTAGGCTCTGTTGTTTCATGTTTGTGTTTCTTTCCCTTTGGTGTCTCTGTTGATTGTATAGATTCCTGATCATTGCCTCCACTTCTATTTTGAACTGATTTTATGGGATCAAGAAATCGATTAAGAACGTTGCACTCCCTTCTGAGGCTTAATGCCTTGAATGCTGAATCGCATAAAAAGCATATATCAAAGGTTCCAGGGTTATCACTATCATTGGGAAAAAAGAGCCCAAAAAGCCTTCTTTAAGAAACAGTTGCAATCCCACAATGTGATTCAATAATATGAGTACCCCAATAGAACACAGAACAGCAAATTAGCAGTGAATGGGGGCACTGGGCATTAACAGTCGGAAAGCGGAATGGGCATACAGAAACTTTCAAACCATGCTTGACAAACTTGTTAACTAGGTGTCCACTACAATCAGACAAGACGTTAACTTCTAGTCCACTATGGAGTTAACTATAGTTTATTTACAACAGTTGAGTATAGTGGTTTACCTGTAGTTAGCTTTGATGTCTAGACATAATGCTCCTTATTAACTAGTTGTAATAAATGGTGTGAACAGTACTGTACGCTTCAAAACAAAACTGTTACCTCTCATGAACCATTAACAAAGAGGCCTAGTCTACAGGAGTAAATTCTTTCTTTTAATAGTTCAGCCTTTTCAGAGGTGCAGACGATCAAGAACTGCAACTTTTATTCCTTGGAAAATTGGCTAAAACCAGTACTTCAGCTGAAGTGCACGACCCGCCAGATGCTTTGAGCTTTATGAGTGTTACCATATATGGGTATGGCGGCCATTTTGGTCATGTGACCTGGACCTAAAACGGTTCCCCCAATAAATGCGCCTTATCGTAAATATATCTTATACTTTAGTACTGTATTCTGAATCGTTTGCAGGATAAAATGCATTCTCACTTTTCCAATACATAAGCATATGTGTCAAAGTTTGACCTAGGCACAAAGAAGGTCAAGGTCAACCCAGGGTCATCATTTTAGCAATTTATGGTGGACCTACGTCCCAGATGCTATTTATCAAGTTTCGTTGAAATCTGCCCAGTGGTTCTGGAGAAGACTATTTTTGAAGGGTCTTTACCATATATGGCTTGGCGGCCATTTTGGTCATGTGACCTGGACCCCATGAGCAAATTTTGGTTTCCCCCACCCCATAGAGGCTCCATATGAAATTTGACTTCAAACGGCCCAACGGTTTCCGAGGAGAAGCGGTTCGAAAATTTTCACATTTTCGTCTCGGCGAAGTTATACTAAATGGAATGTAATATTTCGCAAGTTCATTTGTAAGATCTCATTGATATCTATCAGTATGCCAAAAATTGTTTAAATATTCCAAGCGGTTAAGTCACTATCACCAATTTTCACAAACGGGTTACGGACGGACAGACAAACCGTATATGGCTTGGCGGCCATTTTGGTAATGTGACCTGGACCCCATGAGCAAATTCTGGTTCCCCCAATCCCATAGAGGATCCATATGAAATTTGACTTCAATCGGCCCAACGGTTTCTGAGGAGAATCAGTTCAAAAATTTTCACATTTTTTGCCTCGGCGAAGCTATACTAAATGGAATGTAATATTTCGCACGTTCATTGGTAAGATCTCATTGATATCTATCAGTATGCCAAAAACTGTTTAAATAATCCAAGCGGTTAAGTCACTATCACCATTTTTCACAAACGGGTTACGGACGGACAGACAGACAGACCATATATGGCTTGGTGGCCATTTTGGTCATGTGACCTGGACCCCATGAGCAAATTTTGGTTTCCCCCGTCCCATAGAGGCTTCATATGAAATTTGATTTCAATCGGCCCAACGGTTTCCTAGGAGAAGCAGTTCGAAAATTTTCACATTTTTCGCCTCGGCGAGGCTATACTAAATGGAATGTAATATTCCGCAAGTTCATTGGTTAGATCTCATTGATATCTATCAGTATGCCAAAAATTGTTTAAATATTCCAAGCAGTTAAGTCGCTATCACCAATTTTCACAAACGGGTTACAGACGGACCCAAAGAAGGTCAAGGTCAACCCAGGGTCACCATTTTAGCAATTTATGATGGGCCTACGTCCCAGATGCTATTTATCAAGTTTCGTGGAAATCTGGCCAGTGGTTCTGGAGAAGACTATTTATGAAGGGTTTTTACCATATATGGCGTGGTGGCCATTTTGGTCATGTGACCTGGACCCCATGAGCAAATTTTGGTTTCCCTATTCCATAGAGGCTCCATATGAAATTTGACTTAAATCGGCCCAACGGTTTCCGAGGAGAAGCAGTTCAAAAATTTTCACATTTTTGCCTCGGCGAGGCTATACTAAATGGAATGTAATATTTCGCAAGCTCTTTGGTTAGATCTCATTGATATCTATCAGTATGCCAAAAAATTGTTTAAATATTCCAAGCGGTTAAGTCACTATCACCAGTTTTCACAAACGGATTACGGACGGACAGACAGACAGACCATATATGGCTTGGCGGCCATTTTGGTCATGTGACCTGGACCCCATGAGCAAATTTTGGTTTCCCCTATCCTATAGAGGCTCCATATGAAATTTGACTTCAATCGGCCAAACGGTTTCCGAGGAGAAGCAGTTAAAAAATTTTCACTTTTTTTGCCTCGGCGAGGCTATACTAAATGGAATGTAATATTTCGCAAGCTCATTGGTTAGATCTCATTGATATCTATCAGTATGCCAAAAATTGTTTAAATATTCCAAGTGGTTAAGTCACTATCACCAATTTTCACAAACGGGTTACGGACGGACCCAAAGAAGGTCAAGGTCAACCCAGGGTCACCATTTTAGCAATTTCTGATGGGCTTACGTCCCAGATGCTATCAAGTTAAATCGGCCCAACGGTTTCCGAGGAGAAGCAGTTCAAAAATTTTCACATTTTTTGCCTCGGCGAGGCTATACTAAATGGAATGTAATATTTCGCAAGCACATTGGTTAGATCTCATTGATATCTATCAGTATGCCAACAATTGTTTAAATATTCCAAGCGGTTAAGTCACTATCACCAGTTTTCACAAACGGGTTACGGACGGACAGACAGACAGCCCATATATGGTTTGGCGGCCATTTTGGTCATGTGACCTGGACCCCATGAGCAAATTTTGGTTTCCCCTATCCTATAGAGGCTCCAAATGAAATTTGACTTCAATCGGCCCAACGGTTTCCGAGAGGAAGCAGTTAAAAAAAATTTCACATTTTTGCCTCGGCGAGGCTATACTAAATGGAATGTAATATTTCGCAAGCTCATTGGTTAGATCTCATTGATATCTATCAATATGCCAAAAATTGTTTAAATATTCCAAGCGGTTAAGTCACTATCACCAATTTTCACAAACGGGTTACGGACGGACGGACGGACAGACTGACAGACTGACAGAATGACAGAATGACAGACTGACAGAATGACACGGTGATTTTAGGGCACTCTTAGAAATCAACCGACTTCAGTCGGTTTCTTTTTCTGTGGGTCGTGCAATATCATTTTCAAAAGACACTTATGACATTAAACGACCGTCAAATTGTTTAGCCTAAACGGGACAGCGTGTACAGTAACACTCCATACTTTGGTGTATTCCTAACACTTTAATAAAACATATGTAATGGATATGGGTAAGTCCTCTGGGGAGAAAGAATTTTTCATGAATGATTTGTTTCCTTTATCAAAAGGTGGCAGCTCCCCCTTCCCCATTTCGGAGGAGCTGAATACTAAATACAGTTTAATTTTCTAATGTTGATATACAAAATACCCGGTAAAACGGTAATCCATATGTAATTTAGGGCCAACAAAATAAAAAAACATGTGCGTGCCGCTCCACTATGTGTCAAACTATAATAAAAAAGACAAACTGATTAATACAAGGAAGTTAAGCCATGTGGAAAGCGAGAATAGTTGCACTCGTAGAGTAAGCCAAGTGCTGCTTTTGCTATGCTAGTAAAAAATAAAGGTCTGAACCCAGTCGTTCAAAGCATCGTAAGCCTAACAATCCTGATAATGGTCAAAATGTTAACTATTATGTTAAGTTGCACGGACCTCCATGGCCTAGTGGGTAAGAACGCTGATTCCGAATCATTTTGTCTCTCACCGCTGTGGTCATATATGATACGCAAGTACTGTGAGACACCAAGCTCTGCAACCGAAGGTCTTGTGTTTTTTCTCTGGGTACTATGGTTTTCGCCCACCTCTGATTACCGATCGGCTCGAAATAATGAAATATCATGAAAGGGCCGTAAAAATCTAACACAAAGGTCTTTTTGCTAGAAATATGTTGGTAGCATCTGCATTGAATATTATTGTTGTTGTCTGAAAAATATTGATATATTTGCCATAGTAAATGCAATAATGATCAATACTTAATTGATATGGTAACTGACGTCATCTGACCAACTGAGCCCTATTCATTCAATATAAAACAGACATCCCACAACAGAATGCCAAAGGGATAGATGGATACGTTTACACAATATACAATATGATAGGAATATATAATCAGGATGTTTGTTCATAACGAAATGATATTTGCCGGAATTGTAAGAAACAATAACATTGTACATGATTAAATAGTGTGCATGCATATAAAATATTTACATGTAACATGATAATGACTTATGAGAGGTCATGTGGTTTATTCCATATACAGGCCGGGTGCCCATCTTGGTCAAGTGGCAACAATACCACGAATAATGAACAACGAAGATAAGGCGGTTCTAATGAATACCGCTAAGATAAGTATTTCTATCATTTTTCGATATACAACATATTCAACATAGATAGACATGAGAATAAGAAAGGTCTTTACGGAGAACTGACAAATTGTTTTATTCAATCACTACAAAATATCCACCTTATCTGTTTGTAAGGAAGTCCCATTTCATCCACACTCGTTACTCACCACATAAAGCGCCTCTGATCAGACTGTGAGGATGCGCAGAATGACCCGAATCTTTGCTGGGAGCATATGTCCGAACAAACATTTTCAATGGTCGCAGCTCATATATGATGGCACAATACAGTGAAAAAGACATTTGCGTAGAGCCCAACCTCCAAAGATGTGTGAAAATGATACTCTTATAGCCCACAACTACATTAAAACAACTTCCTACATGTATGTACTCATGATAAAGATGTGTGAACATAATATTATGATTCCACACAACACAACTAAGAGACAGTAAAGGCGTCCCATAACCAGCAATGGCAGTAGTATCACATCATCAGAAAGATTTATACATACAGAAGAACTTCGATGGCTCGAACACCGATGGCTCGTTTACCATGGATGAGTCGAACACATTCTTGAGCCCCTAGCGAAATCCTCTACATAAGAAATAGCGGGGGATAATTAAGGATATTTTAGTATTTTATCTTGCAAATGTATACTGTGTGTACTCATTAGAATCGCCTCGATGAGGCGATTCTAATGAGTACACACAGCATACATTTTCATTATAGAACACTGAAAAGATGTCTAAAAGTATCTCGTTATGCCTCCTGACAGTAACCCTCAGTGGCTCGAACTACCCCTGTCTCGAACAGATTTTCGAGGTCCCAAAGGTGTTCAAGCCATTGAAGTTCGACTGTATATATTTGCTATTTGCAAGCAACAAAGGTAGAGATAAGCTTGTATATCAACCTTAGAGTTCGCCGCTTGGAAAGTGCAACATCAATATCTTGGCCACAATATTTTGACTCAAAATTGCATTATACTATTTCTAATCTGTGTAGCTGAGCTGGTAGATTTGTGTTTTTATCCTAAAAAAGGTAATAAAAGCGATGCAGGCACTGCATCATGCCCCGCCACTGCACTTATACCAAGCACGTGGCATAATAATATCAAAAATGATTCAAAGTGAAGGCGCATTAGTCTTTCTTACTTCAATAAAGTTTACATGAATATATGACTGAGATGACTATTTTCAATGTTCAAAGGGCCATAGCTCCAACAGTAAGTAAACCAGAATTAGGTTCTAGCTTTCAGCAGATCCCCCGATGGCGTTTCACATTCGTGTGATAACTGAAAATATCTCAAAACAGTTTTCTATTTACAGATTAGATATACGTATATCACAAGCAACGTTATGTTCAATGTTTTAAAGAGTCATATCTAAAACATTAGTTAAGCCAGACGTCATTACACCAAAATATCCTTCATTAATAAGGGTTTGGATTTTATATATTTACTAGTATCTTCCGGGACAGTTCGGTGATTTCATCCATTCCTGCTTATTTTCAAAATATTGAAACACACACAATTTGCTATAAATACAATAAATCTGTTATATCTATCATTTTACTTGCAATAAACTTGTTTCTGATCTTGATACTGACATTAACACTCCTTATACCTGTGACTGTAACAATTAGTGTATTGCTATCCTGCTGCTAGTCATATTATTACAGGCAATTTAAAAGTTATTCCTGATTCTAGGATACATTATATAATTAAGGACCGAAATATCGTTTTCCTTCAATCATGTAGAGATGAAATCGCTGCTGCCTTGAATGAATTTGGCAATCAATGGTGTAAACGAGAGTATGTTGAGCATAAAGCTCTTAAAGAATGGAAACTTAGCATTCTGAAATTAGTGAACAAACGCAAGTATTTTTATTCTAAAAAATACGAACTTATTACCTCCTAAACCAAAGATGTCTTTACGTCACCTTAAACTAGGTATTCAAGAATTCATAAGAAGTTTGTTTTGGCTCCAGCAGCAAAGACCGCTAACAATGTGGTCGTTGTTTGACGGCTTCACTATGTTAACACTCTTAAGCAAGAACTTGGTGGTACTAAGGCCTATGAACTGCAGCCTTTAGCTGTAGAAAGGGCTTTAGCTGATGACCACATTTGTCATTCAGCCACCAAGTTTGCTGTCTGTGTTACAGAAGGCCAAGACAAGATTCCTACGTTATATTTGTTTCCTACACTTCATAAAAGACAATAAAAAGCACGGTTTATTGCAAATTCAAGCTCTTGAACCACCACTGAACTCTCCAAATTATTAACTTCATGTTTTACTGCCATCAACAAACATGTGATAAAATATTGCGAAAAAGTAGAAGTGGAGGCAATGATCAGGTTTCGATACATTTAACCCACAGCTCCCATCAGAAACACCAAAGGGAAAGAAACACAAACATGAAACAACAGACCCTAATGTAAACATCAATAGCGAAAGCCAAACGGACAGTTACTTTCCCACAAAATGGCCAATAAGCTATCCAAAATAAAATAATATAAGCGACACAAACACCCAAAGACAAACCATAGCAAAAATAAACCGCGACAGAAGAACCGCCTTGGAACGGTCAGTGAAACGAATTCCACTGGGGGGGGGGTTAAATCGATTTTACGTGGCCATAATCCTCGCCCTTACTTCCGTCGCGATTAAGATAAATAATTTGTTCAGTCCGCAAGAAAATATCAGTCTTCGAAATATCAGGTAGAAATCTGTTTTGGTCTATAAAATGTTTTAATAAAGTTGAATTGAATAAATTGAAATCCAGACGTTTTCATGCTTCAAGTTTGTGTACTTATGATTTTTCCACCCTGTACACTACACTTCCTCATAATCTTATAAAAGAAATCATAATGTTTTAATTGATGGACATTCATGGGAAAGACTCCCTCTGTCTTGCTTGTAATGTAAGAAATGTTTCTTTTTTTTTCACTTCTGAAGAGCATAAAAAATATTCTTTATGGTAATGTCAGAAAGAGTGTGAGACTCTCACCTTTCTACTTGTCATATTTTCATAAGATCTGGTACTAAGTCTTTTAGACAAGTTGTGGGTATTCCGATGGGTACTAATTGCGCACCCCTTGTGGCTGATCTGTTTTTGTTTTGTGATTTTCGTGATTTTTTTTCTGCTGAAAACCAATCCGAAATAATTGATCTTTTTGCTCGACTTCTCTAGATATTTGGATGATTTATTAAATATTGACAATACCTATTTCAATACTTTGATCAAACAAATTTACCCCACAGAACTTCAGTTTAATAAAGCAAATTCTTTTGGTACCGAGGCCCCGTTTTTGGATTTACATCTATCTATTATAGATGGGTTTGTTTCTTGCAAAATTTATGATACACGCGATGATTTTGATTTTGAGATTGTAAATTTTCCTTTTTTTATGGTGATATTTCTCGTGCGCCATCCTATGGCGTTTATATTTCACAATTAATTCGATTTGCCAGAGTGTGTTGTCATGTAACTGACTTCAACACTCGTAATAAATTTTAACTGTTTAACTTCTTAATCAGGGTTATCGATACCATAAACTACGCAAAGTCTTTTCAAAATTTTATAGACGTCATTCTGATTTAATTTCAAAATTCAGTATTGGACTTAAATCTATTCAGCAAGAAAGTCTATCGGAACCCGAATTTTATGGTGACTTAGTATACAAATTACGAAAAATATATAACCGCAATGACTTCAGCACCTAGTTTCGTAAAATCATTCTCCGATATAAAAGACTGGGTACAACAATAATGTTATAGGACAGACTGCATGCATGGTAGTTAATCCAATCACGGTTGATAACTTTGCTTCCCTCTTTAAATGCACGCCGGTGGTTCAGGTCTCAGATCCTATGACGGTTCCAGCGTAAAGGCTTACTGAGAAAAGAGAGAATCTAATTCTATGTAATGTTCGTTGGTGCCTGATGCTCTGTCTCGGGTCGGGCCCATCGGAGTCTTACTGTTGGTTTTCTTTTTCTTTTGTCCCAGCATTTCAGTGGTTTCTTGCTGTCGAGTCCTCACCATTGTTTCATCTCTGTGGTTGTTTGATTTTTTGTGTTCACGGAGATGTTGCACTGATTAGTTAGGAGGCATTCATGCGGACTGAACAAATTATTTGTCTAAATCGCGACGGAAATAAGAGCGAGGATTATGGTCACGTAAAATCTATTTAAGCACCCCCCCCCCACTACCAGTGGAGTTTCGTTCGACTGACCGTTCCAAGGCGGTTCATCTGTCGTGGTTTATTTTTGTTATGGTTTGTCTTTGAGTGTTTGCATCGCTTATATTATTTTGATTTGGATAGACAATTGACCATTTTGTGGGAATGTAACTGTCCTTTCGGTTTTCCGTTATTTATGTTTCCATTGGGGTCTGTTGATTCATGTTTGTGTTCTTTCCCGTTGGTGTCTCTGATGGGAGCTGTGGGTTAATGGTATCGATTCTTGATCATTGCCTTCACTTTTATTATGGGTCTTTTGTTCTACATGTCATCTCAAGTCGAGTCACATTTTTGCAAGGCCCCAAGAAAATCTCTGAAACAGGTTTCAAGTTATAGAAATGGCACAGCTGTATGCCTAGAATCACTGTTCACAATGTTAAATTGCGGTAATTTCAAAAACAGGTAATTCATAGTTTAGTTCTTGAGCTCTGCATATCATATCAGAGCAATATACATTTGCATAAATATTCAAGAAAAATATCTCATACACTTTTCAAGTTGCAGAGCGGACACAAATATTACTTTTTTCAATGTTCAAATGGCCATAACACCAGAAGTAGGTTAGCCTCAGCTATTGTTCTTAAGCTCTGCACCTCATCTCATGATGCTTTACATTTGTGTGATGTTCCATCAAAATGTCTGGAACGATTTCCAACTTACCGTGCAGACACGAGTACAACTCGCAGAAATGGCTATTCTCAATATTTACTATGTTCAAAGGGCTGTAACTCCAAACGTAGGTTAACCAGAGTTACGGTGTATGTGTTCTGAATGTTGTCTTATGATGCTTTACGTTTATTAAAAAAAATCATCAAAATATCTCGAACTGTTTTCAACTTACAGAGCGGACATGATAGAAATGGCTATGTTCAATATTCAAAGAGCAATGACTCCAAAAGTAGGCAATCATTTTTGATTTTTATTTACTCATTTTTTGATTTTTATTTGAGTTTCATATGTTCGGCATGTCATCTCATGATGCTTTTCATTTGTATGAGGTTTCGTTACAATATCTCTAACAATGTCAGAGTTATGGTGCTGGCACGAATACATGGTAGAAATGGCTATGTTTAATGTTCAATGGGTAATGGCTCCAAAAGTAGGAAAATCAAAGTTACGGTTCGTATGTTCTACACGTCAGGCGCTAACGGACGGACGGACAGACAGACACTCAAACTTTCGGAGGGTATAACATAATAATGTCAAATTTAGTTTTATATATTTATTTATTTTAATTGATTAATACGTTTTTAGCTTAAACAAAATTCATTAAAAACTGAACATGTTACATAGACTTTTTTCCAGCTTCTAAGTGTCGTTTGGTGCATAGTGCAATTTAGTTTTGACTGATTTTCTTTGGGGGTGATTCAGCCCCATTTGTGTAGTTTGGGAAAAAGGGTACTGCTCAAGAGCACAGTAGAGGGCATAAGCAATCTTGCAAACAAACGTAGTATTTATATTCGTCTATAGTATTTTATTGCAAACGAAGTTTCTTGATGGGAAAAGATTTACGTATGTATCAAAGTAATGAGTTTCACGTGAGACTTCTGGTGAATATTCAATATAAGGTGAGAGAAATATATTGTCGTTCGAGTCATGTTTAAGACACGAGTTGATGGTATGACACCCAACCGACCCGCCTATAACTTGGTTTAGTATGCTGCAGGACAGAATGTCACAATTTATATTCTTTAGTTGAAAATGGAAAAAGGGTTTGTTGGTTATAAATGATAAACATGCTCATTTTCTGTACAAGGCACGTTGGAAGAACTCGAATTCGCATAGCATTACGCTCTTTCTTATGCGCAAAATAGAAGTGACGGCGATGATCAGGAATCGATACAATTACCTCATAATCCAAGACACCAACATAGTAGTTGAGGTCGTAGTACCAAAACGTTAATCCAAAATCATTAATCCATAGACAAATGGCGAATATTAATGTTCAGACCAACAGACATGGACTCCAGAAGAGTGTAATCAGGCGTCCTGGGATAGTAAGCATTACTTGGTAAGCAAGCATCGCCCACCATGCCTATCAGTCTGAATGAAGAAAAGGAGTAAATGCAGTGAAGGGTATGTCGGAGATTTTGTAAGTCTTCCATTGGCAAACACATCAGAAATAATTCTGGAAATGGCCACATTGTACGGATCAACAAGATCATGATGCCTGCCAAACAAATTCACTAGAATGAAAATATCACAAGCGGAAAGCCAAACGGACAGTTACTTTCCCACAAAATGGCCAAACGGCAAAACTATAAAAAAAGAATGTCTGGAGTGAAAAGACATTTTCATGCAATATGTTTCAGTTCTTTTCAGATTTGTTAATGATCATTCATTTTACCATGAATGTCCCATTGCAATTTACAATAGAATATAAACGATATATATTCGTTTGATATAATGTCGAATTAGAACAACAATACTTATGAAGAGTATCAATATTAAAACCAATAGTTCCATCTTCTTATTGTAATTCCTAGTGCAGAAGACGGACAGCCAGAACGTCGTGGTGATGGACTCAGCACCAAAGTGGTGGCTAAGGTTAACTGACGCAATAACTCTCTCGGCAACGGTGAGATGGTGTCGGCGTGATCGTAGATAAAACGCTTTGGAAAGAAGCAACGAATATCGGTTCTCTACTGAGATTATTTTTGAACGACTGATTTTATCTATACAAACAAGGAAAGGTAAAGCACTGCATCAAAAATCTCGTGTGGTACCATGGCGCTAAATTCGTCGGTAAAGAAAAGGCACCCAGTTGCTTAACAAGAGGGCCCAGAGGGCCCTGATTCGCTCAACTGAATGTCATTGTCTCTAGTACATTCTATTTTTAGCTCTGGCCATCTTGTTCATCAGAGTGGAACGATCTTAGCTATTTTGGTAGGATGTCACCTAGGCAACATTCGTTTGAAGTTTGAATCAAACTGACCCAAGGGTTTAGGAAGAGTTCGCATTTGAAGCACATTTACAATGTTTTTTCTATTTTTAGCTCTGGCGGCCATATTATTCATTGGAGCGAGACCGTTTTAGCTATTTTGGTAGAGAGTCATCTAAGCAACATTCCTATGAAGTTTGAATGTAATTGGCCCAAGGGTACAGGAGGAGTTGTCGTTTGAAGATTTTTTTCTATTTTTAGCCCTGGTGGCCATCTTGTTTATCAGAGTGGAATGATTTTAACTATTTTGGTAGGGAGTCACCTGAGCATTATTCCTGTGAAGTTTGAAGCAAATTTACAATGTTTTTTCTATTTTTAGCTCTGATGGCCATTTTGTTCATCGGAGTAGGATTATTTTAGCTAATATGGTAGAGGGTCAACGACATAATATCGCTGTGAAGTTTGAATCAAATTGGTCCAAGGGGTAAGGAGGAATTGTCGTTTGAAGAATTTTTCTATTTTTAGCTCTGACGGCCATCTTGTTAGTCAGAGCGGAACATTTTTAGCTATTTTGGTAGCGAGTCAACAACATAATATTCCTGTGAAGATTGAATCAAATTGGCCCAAGGGGTAAGGAGGAGTTGTCGTTTGAAGATTTTTTCTATTTTTAGCTCTGGCGGCCATCTTGTTTGCCGCGTTGAACGATTTTAGCTAGTTTGGTAGGGAGTCACCATTCCTGTGAAGTTTGAATCAAATTGGCCCAAAGGTTGAGGAGTTCTTCGCGTTTTGACATAAATTTACAAAGTTTTTCTGTTTTTAGCTATGGTGGCCATTTTGCTCATCAGAGCGAAAACGTTAATCTATTTTGGTAGTGGGTCATCTAAGCAATATTCCTATGAAGTTTGAATGAAATTGGCCCAAGGGTAAAGGAGTAGCAGTCGTTTGAAGAATTTTTTCTATTTTTAGCTCTGGCGGCCATCTTGTTAGTCAGAACGAAATGACTTTAGCTATTTCTTTAGGAAGTCACCTACATAACATTTCTGTGAAGTTTGAATCAAATTGGCCAAAGGGTTATGGAGTAGTTCGTGTTTGAAGCAAATTTACGACGTTTTTCTATATTTAGCTATGGTGGTCATTTTGCTCATCAGAGCAGAACCCTTTCAGCTATGTTGGTAGATGGTCACCTAAGCAACATTCCAATAAGTTTGAATAAAATTGTCGTTTAAAGATTTTTTTTTCTATTTTTAGCTCTGGCGGCCATCTTGTTTGTCAGAGCTATTTTGTTAGCTATTTTTGAAGGGAGTCATTTGGGCAACATTCCTGTGAAGTTTGAATCAAATTGGCCCAAGAGGAGGAGTTTGTGTTTGAATCAAATTAACGATGTTTTTCTATTTTAAGCTATGGCGGCCATTTTGCTCATCAGAGCAATACCGATTTAGCTATTTTAGTAGAGCGTCACCTAAGCAACATTTCTATGAAGTTTGAATTAATCTGACCCAAGGGTACAGGAGAGTTGTCGTTTAAAGAATTTTCTATTTTTAGCTCTGGCGGCCATTTTGTTCACCGGGGCGGAAACGTTTTAGCCATTTCGGTAGAGGGGCACCTAAGCAACATTCCTAAAAATTTTGAATGCTATTGGCCTTAAGGTACAGGAGAAGTTGTCGTTTAAAGATTTTTCTATTTTTATCTCTGGCGGCCATCTTGTTCAGTGGAGCGGAACAATTTTAGCTATTTTTGTCAGGGTCACCTCAGCAATATTCCTTTGAAGTTTTATTGAAATTGGCTCAAGGGTTAAATTGGAGTTAGCATTTAAAGCAAATTTTTGACAACGCACGACACACGACGCACGACGCACGACGGACATTGACCGATCACAATAGCTCACAATGAGCACTTCGTGCTCAGGTGAGCTAAAAAGGGGCAGCTAGAAAACCAGATGACCTGTGAGGAAGCACACGGCTTCGATTTAGTCTTTCCCTTTGCTGGAACTGCGTTTTAAATGCCCCACGCCAGACATACATTGCTAACAGAACATTATACAGACTAAATACGTTCTATAAAAGGGTTATACTTTGGAAGCAAGGAATACACCACAGAACCGAAATATATGGAGTGTACATGTTTTCTGGGCCAGACTAGCTAGTTTCGGCCAATTAGGCCTCATCAGTCACCCTCAGATATTTTCAAAATTCCACAATGGAATCAATGATCCCAAAGGACAAGAAATATAATCTACACTATGATGTAGGGCAGGGAGACGTTTGACCGCCGCCACACATTCCCACACACCAGCTGTAGTGAAGCTAAATACGTTCTATAAAAGGGTTATCCTTTGGAAGCAAGGAATACACCACAGAACCGAACTAGACAAAAGTGCCCAGTGGGGCACGTATACCCCCGGCCAGTGCCGAACTACAAAGGGAAATAACTCTAAAAGGCCTGACCCCTTGGCCCTTATTTTCTTTCCCACAATACAAGTAGTCATACTGATCATGTGTGCAAAATTTCAAGTTTCTATGTGAAGCAGTTCCTGAGATATCTTTGACACAAAATAATTGTTTACGGACAGACAGACAGACAGACGGAAAAGACAAAAACTATATACCCCCATTGCATACTTCGTATGCCGGGGGTATAAATATATGGAGTGTACATGTTTTCTTGGCCAGACTAGCTAGTTTCGGCCAATTAGGCCTCATCAATGACCCTCAGATGTTTTCAAAATTCCACAATGGAAAACTTGACCAAGTTACATGACGGCAATTTGCAGTCAACTGCTCTTTGAATTGCCTGTTTTCATAATTTACTGTAAATTACAGGCCGTTTTAATGTACCGGTCCGACGCGAGATGTTACTGTGGAAATTGTCCTCCATGTCCTTCTAGAAAGTGGGAAAACTAATCCTGGTTCTGTTTAGGGTGCCCGGTTACATTACAAACACAAATGCTGGCACTCTGTCATATATAGTTTGTTCTTTGTTTCAGAAGAAAACTTCCCCTACAGGCACACGTCGCTAGGGCAACGTCAAATCAACGTCGGTATAACGTCATGACGTTGCATCGACATTGATGTGACGTTGCATAAACGCCATGACAATGTATCTACGTTGATGTGACGTCCCAATTACGTCACGTGGGTTCTTTGCATTCACGTCCTACCAGTATGTTTTATTTTGGATAGCAATTTGGTCATTTTTAGGGAAAGAAACGGTCCTTTGGACTTTCTACCCAAAAAGTTTGAATAACGGTGACGTGGGTTTATGTTTTTGGTGTTTTGGGAGGAAGGTGAAAGGTAATTGTTTTTGTTGGTTTGAATTGAGGTTTTACGTCCCCGTCAACACTATTCAGACCATGTTGGAGACATTGCTTCCAACTGTGTGGGGCTTTTACCAGCATTTAGATGAAAATACGTCTCAAGCACTACCGCCCAAACAAACCAAAAGGGTTTACATGCAGGGACGGTCCGACACACACCACTTTGCCAGGACAGGCTTATAGGCCTTCAAAGCGGCTTACCAGGTACTCATGTGCGGTAAGATTCAGTTCTGCGTGGAAGCACCATGCAGCCCAGTATTTTTCTCAAAGCCCCGATTAACGGGAGCGTTTAAGGTAATTATATCACTCCTTCACTTCTATTTTTCATAGCTTTGTTGTCCAAAAGCCATTTTTATATGTCCGTTACGTTAAGACCTAAACTAAAGTTTTGGAAAATGTACATTGACTAAAGTATTTTAAAATGAATGGACAAGACAGTTTGAGACATATCACCACAAAATTCACATTTTGTGTGCTGCAGTAAGACTTTTCTGAATGATAAATGAGCATGAAGTTCTGCCTATCTCTTAACTTTGCATTGCATCGCGAAAACACGGCAATATATTTTTGACCCCCTTAAACCTCAGTTTTTAAACAGTAAAACTTAGGTTTACAGGGGTATTCATTATTTTCTAATTTTTGCTCAAAAACAAATATTGTGGGTACTCGTGACAACCGCATCGCCGAGGCGGTTCTAACGTGTTCCGACAATCTATGTTTACAGCAGAAATATGAAAAATATCAGAATTTTTAATCTGAATGTTTTATGTTTTGGTGGTAAAAGTATCAATATATTTGAATATGCGTGTTTTCGTAAAGGCATTACATGGGAAAAGGAGTCTTCAAGCTTGTGACCTCAGCGAAGCATACCTACTCAGTTTATATCACATGCCTTCTCTGAAACTTTGGGTCAGAGATGTCCTTTTATTGCATAATCCTTTTAAGGCGCAGCGAAAACGTCTCTGCAGGTCCAGACCTATATACAGACTTGTAGCAACCGACTTTCTATTAAATGATACTATGTAAATCAGTCTTAGTATACAGAGACACGAAAAGCATTGACATAAAAAGCTATCTTAACTTACATTTAATATCTTTGACATTCCAACCTTTAAAAAATATTCATATATACTCGTATATCAGTGTGTGTGTATAGATAGTGGGTATGTTGTATGCGTGACTCCTGTTACCCTAGTGATTCAATCGTTTCGAGGTTCTGCAGGCGTGTGTCTTTGGCATGGTAGAAAATATGCATATGTTTTTTGTATATTAATGAATTTAATGTTATCATTTATGCATTTTACTGTGTCGTTTTAGTCCATATAGTATTTGTATGTGTAGATGATAGTTTGTGTATCTTGTGTGCGCAAAGAAAATAATGGACAAATAATGTTGTTGATGTTTTTAAATTTTGCAGGTGCTTTTGTCATTGTCGGAAGAGATGCATAATGCTTTTGTTATATTTTTATTGTTTTTGCATTTTAAACTCAGCCTTAATTCAGACTCTAATATAACCAATTTGTATAGAAACTGCTGTGTGCACAACTCTCACAGTAGTAAGCAATATTACTTACTATATTTGAGCCCCGCCAAGCGAATTTGGGTCTTCGAGCATTCTGTCATGACAAACTTTAACTGCGCATGCCCAGCCATTCCCGGGGGCCAGGGATATGGCTTTCTGTCTGAAGGTTCCTCTTGAGTCACTGCTTGTATGAGCGAGCAGCGAAGGTTCTGGCGAGACTGTGCGGATGCGCAGGCTCGCCTGAACCTTCGCTGCTCGCATAGGCGATAAGTACCAAAATCGCTTGGCGGGGCCCATTTGTTGTCTATTTTACTTGTAAAACATTGTTTATATCTGCAATCTATGGTGTTATATTTCTGCCACGAGATGGCTAGATGGTTATCGCGATAGTATAGAAAATATCGCGATAATTTTGAATTTCCTGCCAGATAAATGAAAATTTTATCGCGATAGTTCACATTATTATCTTCCCAGAGCTGCCTCGTGGTAGCCCTGAATCGCTCATCTGATTTCGAGATGTCAAATAGCTTCTGAAAGTCATATGGATAACTGATAGCTATTTTATTTCTTGAAGCATATCTGTTGCATTTCAACAGGTGATCACCTTGGCAACAAGTCTGAATGAAACCGGCTTAAAACAGAGTTTTATGCGTTTGTGATTTAAAGATTTTACTACTTTTAATTTTCTCGGCCATTTTCTTCATTGGAGCTGCAATGGGGATGCCCTTTTTGGCCGATTTCAAATCACTTTACAGAAACTTCCCATTGAAGTTCACCTCCCACACTTAGCTGTTAGCAGCGGCCCATATTTTTGTAATATAAGAACTTTATCCCTACCTCGGAAACTCCAATTAGAACGTTATTTATTCCAAACGTTTGTGTTGCATTTTTCTGTCGTTTTCCGCTGCTTCGTCCGCCATTGTATCTTGTATCTTCTACTAAATTCTGCCTTTGAAGGCACACCTGGTAACACCAGTAAAATCTTCTTAGGTAAAGTCTATTTTAAACACAAAGTTCTGTACACGCTAAAAGCCACAATATTTACACAGTCCCGTCACCAAATATCATATAGACATAAAAACTCTGTTAAAAGTCCCACATAAAAAGTCTTATATTCTGTCACAGCTGCTCAATCAAAACAGACATTAGACCATCTGCCTTGTATGGTTTGCTACTCAAGAACGTTTCTTGGTACACTTTGTTGTTTCAGAAAGTCTTAGGTATCTTGTTGAATATAAAGTGTAAACTAATCGTGTACTATGATAATGTAATAAGTCTATTTGACTGTCAATTATAGGACACACGTCATCAGGACAGTTCAGCTGCACGATACTGCAGTCCACCAATAGTTGTGCCAGTGAGTAACGACCGGCATCCGGGTATTTTCTGATAATGTCACTAATAACTTGTTTGATATCATCAAGAATATGTTTTCTGACCGTTTCTAGGGTTTCACATTGTAGTAGAAAGTGCTGAATAGTTTCATCTTCAGCATAACACAGCTGACAAGTTGGGTTTACTTCATTCTGGTTGAATTTAGCACGATTGCTTTGTAGGATAAATGTTCCTGTCATTAATTTGTTCTTCACTGGGATTCGAATAATGTCTCTGCAACTTAACTTGTATGGTTTTATAGCTGGGTGACACTTCCCAATGTTATAAGATTTGGATAGATATTTCAATGACGAATAGAGTCTTGACTGTGAGAGAATCATCTCCGACCAGTATTTATTAATCGCACAGTTATAAAGTCTTTTCCACTGTAACTTCCTCGGTGGATTATCCAAAATTTCTTCAGCACATGGTAAGTTGTACTTTATAAGGATCTTTTTGACGTTGATGAACCAACTGTGACTTTTGAAGGTTTTTATTTCTAGCTGTCTTTTGGCTAAACGATATTCAACAGCGGATTCCGCAAGTCTTGTTATATTACCAAATAAAGTTAGTATTCGTTTATGTATAACTGCCTCCGCAGGGAGGACACCAGAAAGTAAATACACAGCTGGGTCTGCAGTATTGTTCGGTAGTGATAATATTTGTTTCAAAAGTTTCTTATATTGTGTGTCAAGCACAGATAATGGTTTCCCAGTCGGTGTGATTATTTCGAGTCCATAGAACAGCACCGGCGTCACATACGTTTGTAGTAGGGATAAAGCGGTTTCAGGGTCCTGGCCGTTTTCACCATGCAATCCTGCTCCCATTAAGCTAAACGCTGCTCGTTTTGCTTTCTGGATGTTCGCTTCAACATTCCGTATTTCCTGATTACATCTACTTCGCAGTATACCCATATGCAATGTGTTTTCGACAACCGGCATTGTTTTAGATCCAAGGAACCATGTTTCATCCTCAGGATATGTTTTAATACTGTCCATCAAAACAATAACACTCTTAATTTCTTGTAGGGTATAGCCGTCAAGTTCACTACAATCTTTACTAATATTTATGATGTATTGTAACTCACATGAATCATTGCTCATTAATGTCGTCAGCACAGGTAACGTAACCGACCTTGACGAAGTAAGCTCATTGGGTATGAATGGGATCGTCCGTAGCTCTTTTTGTAAGCCATTACCTGATTGGTTGGCTTTCCTTTATAAGCGCGTGATTCAATTTATATGTCGCATTGGACTCAATACGAGGTGCTCGTTCAAGTCTCTTGCCCTTTCTCTTTTCGGAAGCAATGTGAGCTTCTCACTCACTTCCGAACTTAAGTCTCTTCATTTCGGCTCAAAGATCTAAAAAGGGAGGGTGGACGTATTTTCATGTTAGGCACACACTTTTCTTAAGGGATATTAGAAGTAACTAAGGGGGTGGTTCGTTGTCTTGGGGTCTCAAGCCTGACTCAGGGGGATCCTCAGACTGTGCTCCGTTCCACTGGTCCTTCCAATGCTCAGTATATAAGGCTAGCTTTTCATCTTGCTAAAATGTTTGAATTGTGATTTATTTGCTAGGGAAAAACATAGAAACTCTTTTTCTCGTTTCATTACTGCTTCCCAAGATTGCGTCTTTTTCCTGGTAAATCGAGCCTGGGTACACACAACCGGGCAGGGGGAGGTGTCAGTGGTCTGTCGCCTGACCCTGCTCAGTTGATCAGACGAGCCTTAACCCGGCCTGGGTATACTTGAGAGGTCAAAAGGGGACTAGCCCCGTTACATTTTGGTGCCGTGTCCTGCCAGGATATAAAAGATGGCCTCTTGGGAGGATGGTGAAAATGGGAAATATAACCCCACACAAGATAGGTTTATTTTACCTACATGTACTGATGATAGCCAATATGCTTCACTAAACCCATTTGACACGGATAAGCAGATCAGTCAACCGAAACGCTGGCACAAAAGTGCAAGTGTTGTCACGGATGGGTTGAGAGAAAGTCAGTCTTTGCATGATAAATCCAGTAACTGGAAATATTTTGAGGATTCTCAGGTAGGGGCTCGTAAAGATTCTGTACCCTATACGCCTTTCTCGAATCTAGATCCAGAAATTTACACGTGTTATGCACAACATGAACCACTGTTCTCTAGCACGCGACGTTATTCCGGTAGAAATGTAGATCTACTTGACTTGGATAACCATACATGTATCGCTGACCAAAACCCGCGTAGAGTAAGGTTCTCTGAAGCAGGTCTATACAATTCAGTACCGTTTTCGGGGCAGACATGTGAAACTGTATTTGCTGATAACTATCATGGGTCACAAGGGCTCGGAGGTCAAACAGGGTTTCAGCTCAGTGGGCCCCGGGTTAACGATGACCTATATCAAAATAACAGTCAAAGCTACACTGAATGGCCTGTTTATCCACAGTCCGATGATAATACACCCTGTCCCACGCCTACGCGTCGGCAATTTGGACCAACATTTACTTCAAATGCACAGCCGCGCTTTGTCCCCAGTGTTGTGAATGGTAATTACCAACATTCCACACCCACGGCTGCTAATCTGCAAATACCGCAACGTTGGTCATATCCCTAGTCAGCATCGTTTCGAACTACAGCAGATCGGTTAGTAAGACGGGAAAAGGAACCTGATAAATTTGATGGGAAAACAGTAGACTTGCAGGATTATTTAGTCCATTTTGAGCAAGTTGCAGCTTGGAATAATTGGGGTTACACTGAAAAAGGGCTCCAATTGTCAATGATTTTGAAGGGCCCTGCCCAGAAACTTCTTACAGATATGCACCCTAGTCAAGTAAGAGATTATAATTCTCTAAAACGGGCACTTGAAACCCGCTTTAATCCACATGAAAAAGGCTTTGCTTATCGGTGCGAATTTCGGTCTCGGGTGCGAAAAAAGAATGAAACTCCAGCCGAGTATGGATACGCACTTAAGAGATTGGCTGACATGGCATTTCCCAGTGTACATTATACGGGTCGCGAGCAATATACAATTGATCAGTTCATTCAAGGGTTAAGCAATTCTGAATTAAGGAAACACGTACAGCTTAGGCACCCCGCTACTTTGGCTATGGCAATATCGTATGCTGTTGAATTTGAAGCCGTTGATTCTCAGCTTTCTGCCGACAAAAAGCCCGCTCACGTACGCTTTAGTTTAGATCAGGAAACAAGTTGCAAGTCAGTTCTTACTGAAACTGATTTTCAGCTTAGAGAAAAACAAATGTCAGAGCTGCTTGAAAGCTTAAAGAATTTGCTCCATCAAATGACTCCTGAACGAACTGAAAGAATTAAAAGTAGGTCACCCAGCCCTCGAGCCAAATCGAGGATTGAGTGCTATGAATGTCATGACTATGGACATTATGCTTCCGAATGCCCAAATAAACGCAAAACCAAACGTTCTTCGAGCCCTAGTCCGAGTCAAAAGGCTAGTTCAAATAAAAGCAAACAGGAAAACTAGGTTCGGCTGAGCTTGTGGCCGAAAGCTCAGCCGGTTCACGTGACAAAGAGAACAGGCCACCAATACACATTTCACCAAAGTCATGCATGTTTGTGAACATCGCTGTAGGGGATCAAACTTGTCGCTGTTTGATTGATACGGGGTCCAGTGTAAGCATTCTGGCCAAAAGCATCTTCAATAAAATCGGAGGTGATGAATCACAGTTGCAAAAAGTTGAGCAAACTTTGACTACTGCTGATGGCACACCTATGGCTGTCTTAGGTTCTAATCTGTACCAAATAGAAATTAGTGGTTATTTAACTCAACTTTCTTTAGTAATAGCTGACATCAGTGGCGTAGATGGGATTTTAGGCATGGACTTCCTGTCTGAGCCTGGCATTACACTCAATATAGGCCAAAATAAAATGCACATTCATGGGAATACCATAAATCTTCTTCGCGATGGAAACTACCAGTGTGCCCGAGTCAAACTTGGACAGAAGGTTTCCATCCCTCCATGTTCAGAAATTGAGGTTAAGGCCATAGTTGAAGGGAAAGTAGGTCAATGTGACCATTCCATTATAGAACCTGTGAAGTTATTGAACAAGAAGGGGTTGTTAGTGGCTAGAACTGTCATAGATTCCAATCAGTCTGAAACCATCATGTCAGTATTGAATTTATCTGACACAAAAGTCAAACTTCAGAGAAATACCTTGATGGGGACCATCCAACCTGTAGAAAGTATTCAAGAACTTTCCGTTCAAACCGGCTCACAAGCACTTGGTGATAATGCTCCCTTTCCCGAACATTTAAGGCCCTTGATTGACAATGTGTCCTCTGAACTTACTTCAGAACAAAAGCAAAAATTAATGCAGGCGCTCATAGAATACCAGGACGTTTTTGTTGGCCCTGATGGAAAACTGGGTCGCACTGACCTAATTAAACACAAAATAGACACTGGGTCTAGTGTTCCTACTAGAGTACCACCTCGTAGAACCTCTTATGCCCAAAAGAAAATCATTGAGCAGGAAATAGAGAAAATGATTCAACAAGATATTATTGAACCTTGCAGCAGCCCCTACGCTGCACCTGTCCTACTCGTCACCAAGAAAGACGGTTCAATCCGTTTTTGCGTTGACTATCGTAGATTAAATAGTCAGACAAAGAAAGATGCATATCCCTTGCCCAGAATAGACACTTGTCTAGAGTCCCTTGCAGGTGCAAAGTGGTTCAGTACGTTAGACTTAGCCAGTGGGTATTGGCAGTGCGAAATGGATTTTTTCAGCAAAGAGAAAACTTGTTTCGTCACTCACCAGGGCACATTTGCCTTCAAAGTCTTGCCGTTTGGTCTTTGTAATAGCCCGGCTACCTTTGAACGCCTCATGGATATAGTTTTAAGGGGATTGCAATGGGACAAATGCCTATGCTATCTTGATGATGTCATTGTGTTTGGGTCATCTTTTGAAGTAGCCCTTGAAAATCTTAAGGCCGTATTTGAAAGATACAAACAAGCCAATCTTAAGATCAAACCCAGTAAATGTGCTTTGTTCCAAACTGAAGTGTCCTTCCTGGGCCACATAGTCAATGAATCGGGAATCAAATGTGACCCCACCAAAGTTCAAAAGGTTCAAGAATGGCCTGTTCCCTCCAATGTCACTGAACTGAAACAAATATTGGGACTCGTAGGATATTATCGCAGGTTCATTCCTGAATGTAGTACAATCACAGCTCCTTTGACAAGATTGTTAAAGAAAAACACTAAATTTATTTGGGACTCAAACTGCCAAAACGCTTTTGAAACACTTAAACAGAAATTAGTGACTGCTCCTATCTTGTCCTATCCAAAATATGATGAGGGAACTTTCATTCTGGACACAGACGCTAGTCTTTATGGAATAGGCTGTGTTTTGTCACAGATACAACAAAATGAAGAACGTGTCATAGCTTATGGCAGCAAGACTTTAAGTAAATCACAGAGACGTTATTTTACTACATATAGGGAGTTACTGGCTGTTGTGACTTTTGTAAAGGAATTCAGGCACTATCTGTGGGGTAGACATTTTATTATAAGGACAGATCACAGTTCCTTAGTTTGGATAAAAAATTTCAAAGAGCCTGAAGGCATGCTTGCAAGATGGCTTACCGTTTTGGACACGTATGACAATGAAATTCAGTTTAGAAGGGGAGCTAATCACGGTAATGCCGATGCAATGAGTAGATTACGCCCAAAAATTTGTAAAAGGGATGACTGTCCCGATTGCTTAGAGTCCAGAAAAGCTCGAGGAAAGCAATCTGCTTATATTCAAAAACAGCCATTATCTCCTCCCTCATCTGGAGTCACTGAGCAGTTGAATATTGTTGCCCCGGTACATGAAAACAGAAATAATCCAGGTACTGGGAGTGCTGGCGGTGCTTTGAAAAATAATCAAAGTAACGTGGGTACTGCCAGTGATTTGCAAGATAATCAAAGTACCGTGGGTACTGCCAGTGATTTGCAAGATAATCAAAGTACTGTGGGTACTGCCAGTGATTTGCAAAATAATCAAAGTACCGTGGGTACTGCCAGTGATTTGCAAGATAATCAAAGTAACGTGGGTACTGCCAGTGATTTGCAAAATAATCAAAGTACCGTGGGTACTGCCAGTGATTTGCAAGATAATCAAAGTACTGTGGGTACTGCCAGTGATTTGCAAGATAATCAAAGTAACGTGGGTACTGCCAGTGATTTGCAAGATAATCAAAGTAACGTGGGTACTGCCAGTGATTTGCAAAATAATCAAAGTACCGTGGGTACTGCCAGTGATTTACAAGATAATCAAAGTACTGTGGGTACTGCCAGTGATTTGCAAGATAATCAAAGTATCGTGGGTACTGTCAGTGATTTGCAAAATAATCAAAATACCGTGGGTACTGACAGTGATTTGCTAAATTATCAAAGTACTGAGGACACTGCTGGTGGTTCTGGTGAAACTAATGTTACCAGTGCCCTACAGGATCCTGAAATATTGCCAAACTGGCTTGATTTATGGTCTCCCCAGCAAATCAAAGAATGGCAAGAAAATGATGAATCCCTTTTGAAGATTCTTCTTCTAAAGTCTCAGTTCCAAAATAAACCCCCTAAGGCTGAAATTTTACCATGTTCTAACACAGTCAAAACATTGTGGTCAAACTGGGAGATGTTAGAAGTGCATGATGGTAATCTTTATCACAAATGGATTACTGAGGCATCACCAGATGGTTATGTGTTGCAGCTTGTAGCTCCTCAGAAGCTTAAGTCTGTAATATTTAAACATCTTCACAGTACGCATACTGCAGGGCATATGGGCAGAGAAAAAACTATCACGTCAATAAGACGTCGCTTTTATTGGCCCGGGATGTCCTCTGATATCAGAAGGTGGTGTAAACAGTGTTCCATTTGTGCAAAGAGTAAACCAGGTCCAGGGATTGGGAAGGCACCTTTGACTCAATTTATAGTAGGTGCACCTTTAGAAGTTATAGCCCTTGATATAGTCGGTCCATTAAAACAAACCGCAAATGGGAATTCTTTTATACTGGTTCTGGGAGATTATTATACAAAATGGAAGGAGGCCTGGGCTATTCCTGATCATACTGCATTGACGGTAGCTGATAAACTTGTCACAGAATTCATCTGCAGATTTGGTTCTGTAAAACAACTTCAAACGGACCAAGGCCGTGAGTTCGAATCTCATTTGTTTGCATACATTTGCAGACTATTGGGAATTGAGAAAACAAGGACTTGTCCGTACAGGCCCCAAAGCGACGGCCTTGTCGAAAATTTTAACAAAAGTTTAAAACAAATGTTAACCTGCTTCGTCAATGACCATCAGGATGACTGGGATGACTACCTCCCATTTTTACTTATGGCCTACAGAAGTACTGTACATGATAGCACATCTTGCACACCAAATTTACTCATGTTAGGAAGAGAAATGTCCTTGCCTATAGATTTAATGGCAGGTAACACCTCTCAAACTGAAAATCATGTTTGTACAGTGGTGTACGTTGAATGGGTACGAGACAGTATGGAATACTGCTTCACATTTGTTCAAAAATCTTTGCAAAAAGCCGCACTTAGACAAAAGAAATATTATGACAGAGGGTTGAAACCTCGCTCTTTCAATATAGGAGATTATGTGTGGAGATATTACCCTCCATTTGCGGCCGAATCACTTGCTGGTGGTTGGATCGGACCGTACAAAGTTACTGAGAAATTTTCAAATGTGACATACCAAATTCAACGTAATCCATCTACATCACCTTTGGTAGTGCATGTTGATCACTTGAAATTATATGAGGGTGATCAAGACCCATCTGAGTGGATCCAGAATGCAGAATCTGACGAAAGCTTTGTATCAGAACTTACACCTCAGCAGGTGACGTATGCGGATGATGCCAGTGAGCATGATGACGTCAGCTATGAAAGTCCTGATGATCAGCTCGCTAATGACGCATATCAGTCACCTCAAGCTGAACTTCTGAGAAGATCACGTTGGGGAAGAACTATACGACGCCCTATTCCATATTCACCAACCTTATGAACATTAAAATGATGAAGAGCCATAACAAAAGACAGTTTATTCCAAATTCAGTCTATTTTTAGATATATCTAAATAAGACATGTTTTCATGACTTGTCTCTTAATCACTGGGTCTCTCAACCATATTGGCTTGTCTTGAGCCTGACTTAGGCCTCAGACGGGATGCCAGGATTGCATTGAAATGTCAAGTGGTTTTCTCCGGATACTCCATTTATGGTTGCCTCTTTGTGGCGATCAACATATATAAGTGAAATAATCTTTGTAGGGCCAAAAAAAAAATATATTATAGAGTCTCTCTGTTTCTCGTTTTGTTAAAAACACATTGCACAGGGTAAGGACTAAGTCCAAATTTCATGAAAATTGTCTGCTGCATTTTGAAATTTTGACTGTTCGAGGGAATGAGGGTTTCTGTATATTTCTAAACAAAATCAGGGCTGAAGCTGTTTTGAATGTCAGTAGTAACGTGCTAGTTTGTAAAATTTTCAAACTACCTCCTAATACTTCTTAAGTGTGAGAAATTGCAACCTTTTGATTAAATTATCAGGCTGGAAAGGTTTGAGTTAACCGTAGTGATTTTACATTGCTTGTCAGTTCTGATTTGGATGAATCCTTGGGTTGATGTAGTTCTCATATCTTTGAGTGTATTTTTACAGGGGAGTTAATCCAGAGTTCCGCACTGAGCAGGCTGGATCTAATTTAATACTGTTTTAGCTTTGATGTTTCAGCTTTTTAGATGGGTGTGGCTCGTCCTTTGTTCCCCTGATATTGTTTGCTCCATTCAAGGAGATGATAAGTCACCCAAATGGAACAAACTTTATCAATGTGGAATTTTGCCACCCATTCAATACATTTTTATAATTCCCTTTTCTACCGAATTGTAACAGCCATACTCAAAGTATGTTTTATTTCAGACTATTCTTCTCCAATATGGCTGAAATTCTAGACTTACACCCGGCAGAGAACGAAACTCACTTTCTCTATGAACACCTGCGTCCTAACTGGGTTCCGGGTGGTATGTTCTGCCACGTCCCTGACTGTACAAGAAAAGACAAGATACCGACCCTACGAGCGTTTCTCCGCCACTGGAACATGGTCCACGTTGCGCAAGTCACACTGTATGTATGTGAGCACATGGACTGCATGGGAGAAGTTGTCTTCAAGTCTAAGAACGACCTCCACCATCACATCATCAAGAAGCACAAAGTTACAACGTCAGAGGCACACCATCTTGCTGCGATGTATCCGACGAGGGTTGAATCCAATAACAAGTACATCAACCCTCGGGAGAATCTTCCACCACGACAACTCAACCCATCATCAGAGATGGCAAGACAAGCAGACCGCCTGCGACGCCATCAGTTAGTCGGTGTATTAGGAGATCTGGAGGGGCAGGTTGACAACCCCATCAACGCAGTGTGCCGCGATGAATTTGTCACTTTTAACTCTCAGGGAGAAGCTACGGGAAAACAATACAAACGAAGAAGGCATGTCAAAGACCCAAAAGAAGACAATGGACTAGTGCAGTGATTCTGGACTGTTTTTTTTATCATTCACAAATATTTAGATAAACTTGAGGACTTACAAGGACATTACCTAAGTGGAATTCCAAATTTTAATACATCAATCTTAAGGCTCTTCATTGTTATATCAAATCATAGTTCTGATTCCCCCAATAATTCGTCAGGGCTTCTGCACAGTTATCACAGTCATTCATTAATGTATATATGTCAACCAAATAAGTTATTTTATTTGGTTGTTTTTGTTTCAATATTCCAAAAGTTTTTGTGTTTCATAGAGTTTCTAAATGGTGATTTGTGCACTACTGGGGCCGGGACGGATTGTTTGTGTTGACATGCTGTCAATACGAATTGTTTGTCCAGACCTCAGTAAAGCCTGACAGGAATTACTGCTGTATATTGTATAAAGCTAGCAATACTTAAACTGTTCCGTTTTGTGAAATCACTTTATCAGATATCACTAATTGCTTAGTACTGGTTCCTACCCAGGAAAAGAGGGTCACATGGAAGATTAGTATTAATTCTAAATGTTACCCTCTATAATTAAGGTTTATTATTATTATTGTTATTTCATAGATCTAGTCATACACATGGATCAAATTATTTTCTAGTCAGCTCCTATTTTTTTTATTTAAAATAGCTCTAGTATAGTGAATAGTATTGTTATTCACTGAGAGTTATAGTGAATAGTATTGTTATTTACTAAGAGCTATAGTGAATAGTATTGTTATTCACTGATTCTCATGGATTTTAAATCAGTGATATGATGTAGTTATTGACAAAATGTAGTACATTTAGTCTTAAGGAGGGAAGAGTGCAACGGGGATGCCCTTTTTGGCCCATTTCAAATCACTTTACAGAAACTTCCCATTGAAGTTCACCTCCCACACTTAGCTGTTAGCAGCGGCCCATATTTTTGTAATATAAGAACTTTATCCCTACCTCGGAAACTCCAATTAGAACGTTATTTATTCCAAACGTTTGTGTTGCATTTTTCTGTCGTTTTCCGCTGCTTCGTCCGCCATTATTTTTGACGTAACCGACCTTGACGAAGTAAGCTCATTGGGTATGAATGGGATCGTCCGTAGCTCTTTTTGTAAGCCATTACCTGATTGGTTGGCTTTCCTTTATAAGCGCGTGATTCAATTTATATGTCGCATTGGACTCAATACGAGGTGCTCGTTCAAGTCTCTTGCCCTTTCTCTTTTCGGAAGCAATGTGAGCTTCTCACTCACTTCCGAACTTAAGTCTCTTCATTTCGGCTCAAAGATCTAAAAAGGGAGGGTGGACGTATTTTCATGTTAGGCACACACTTTTCTTAAGGGATATTAGAAGTAACTAAAGGGGTGGTTCGTTGTCTTGGGGTCTCAAGCCTGACTCAGGGGGATCCTCAGACTGTGCTCCGTTCCACTGGTCCTTCCAATGCTCCGTATATAAGGCTAGCTTTTCATCTTGTTAAATGTTTGAATTGTGATTTATTTGCTAGGGAAAAACATAGAAACTCTTTTTCTCGTTTCATTACTGCTTCCCAAGATTGCGTCTTTCTCCTGGTAAATCGAGCCTGGGTACACACAACCGGGCAGGGGGAGGTGTCAGTGGTCTGTCGCCTGACCCTGCTCAGTTGATCAGACGAGCCGTAACCCGGACTGGGTATACTGGAGAGGTCAAAAGGGGACTAGCCCCGTTACAGAGCAAAAACAATTGGCAGAAGGCACCCTAAACAACCTTCATATGAAAAGTTCAAATGAAATTAAACCAAAGGTATCAGAGGACTTGTCATTTAAAATATTTCTATTTTAAGCTATGGTAGCCATTTTGTTAATCCAGTTTGAAAGAGATTAGATCAAAAGTATAGGAGGACTTGTCATTTAAATGTTTTTTTTTGTTTGTTTGTTTGTTTGTTTGTTTCTTTTTGTTTTTTTAGCTCTGGCAGCCATCTTGTTCATCAGAGCATAGCCGTTTTAGCTAATTTAGTAGAGGGTCACCTAAGGAACATTCTTGGGAAGTTTGAATGAAAGTAGACCAAAGGAGTAGGAGTATTTGTTATTTATAGGTTTTCAGTTTTTAGCTATGTAGCAAATTTTGTTCATCAGAGCGTGGCCATTTGAGCTATTGTGGAAGAGGGTCATCCAAGCAACATTCACATGAAGTTTTAATGAGACTGGCCCACTGTATAGGATGAGTTGTCGTTAAAAGCTTTTTTGCTCTGGCGTCCATCTTTTTCACCAGAATGGAACGATTTTAGCTATTTTGGTTAGGATCCACCAATGCAACAGTCCTGTGAAATCTGAATCAAACTGGCCCAAGAGTTTAGGAGGAGTTGAATCATAAGCAAACTGTTGACGTTTTTCTTATTTTAGCTCTGGTGGCCATTTTGCTCGTTGGAGTGGCACGGTTAAAGGGTCCCTATGCAACATTGCTATGAAGTTTGAATGACATTGGCCCATGGTCGAAGGGAGAACAGTAATTTAAAGATCTTTCTATTTTTAGCTCCGGTGGCTATCTTATTTACCGGCGAGGAGTGATTTTAAATATTTTGGTACAGAACCAACTAGGCAATATTCCTGTGAAATCTGAATCAAACTGGCAAAGGCGTTTACGAGGAGCATTTTAAAGCAAATCGCTGATTTCTTTCTATTTTAAGGTCTGGTGGCCATTTTGCTCATTGGAGCAAAACAGTTTTAGCTGTTATTGTAGAAGGTAATTTAAGCTACATTCCTATGAAGTCTGAATGAAATTAGCCGATGGGTGAATGAGTAGCAGTCATTTAATTTTTATTTTGAGCTCTAGTGGCCAACTTGTTCATCTGAGCGGAAAGATTTTAGCTACTTTGGTAAGGGTCACCTTAGCAACATTCCCTTGAAATGTGAATGAAACTGGCCCAGGGGCATCGGTGCGGAACGGGAACGATTTTAGCCATTTTAGTATAGAGCCACCTAGGCCACCTAGGGAACATTCCTATGTAGTTTGTATGATATTGGCCCAAGGGTCTTTTAAAGCAAATTGTTGACGCCGCATGACGGACGACGAACGACGGACATTGACTGATCACTAGTTTTAGCTCTGGCGGCCATTTAGCTCATTTGAATAGAACGGTTTTAGCTACTTTGGTAAAGAGTCACCTAAGAAACATTTCTATGAAGTTTGAATGAAATTGGCCAATGGGTATAGAAGGAGTATTCGTTTTTTTTTTCTATTTTTAGCTCTGGTGGCCATCTTGTCCATCGTAGTGGAACAATTTAGCTATGAAGTTTGAAGAAAATTGGCCCAGGGGTATGGGAGGAGTAATTGTTTAAAGATTTTTCTATTTTTAGCTCTGGTGTCTATCTTGTTCATCGGAGCGGAAATGTTTAGCTGCTTTAATAGAGAGCCACATTCGTATGAAGTTTAAATGGAATTGGCTCGCGGAATTTTTTAGCAAATTGTTGACGCCGCATGACAGACAACGAACGACGCCCGACGAACGACGGACATTGACTGATAACAAAAGCTCACCATGAGCATTTCGTGCTCAGTTGAGCTATAAACATATCACGAAAACTGAAAAGACCATCTACATAGCTTGGATTTTCCTGACAATATAATCGCGAAAATTGAAACTATTTTCTTGATATTTCCGCCATCTTAATAACCAGTTTCTTTGTTTAAATTGAGGTTTAACGTCCCCGTCAACACTATTAAGGTCATTGTGGAGACTTTGCTTCCAATTTTGTGAGACTTTTAACTGATACTGAGATGGAATGACATCTCAAGCGCTGCCACCCAATGAAACCAAAAGGCTTATATGCAATAAGCGGTCTGACTCGAACCACTTTGCCTGGGCAGGCTTAGTCCTTCTAGGAGGTTTACCAGTACTCATGTGTGGTCAGTTTCAGCTCTGCATGGACTAGCCATGCATGGCATGCAGCCCAATCTATTTCTACAAGTTTAATAGCCTGATAAAGGTGTCTAAATTTTGAATATCTCTGTTAATATGTATGTGTTAAATTACGCCAGAGAGAGAGAGAGAGAGAGAGAGAGAGAGAGAGAGAGAGAGAGAGAGAGAGAGAGAGTGGTACCTGAGGTCCCTACACTTGGGTTTTGGGACTAAACGACATGGGTGAGAATTTGGTCGGCCAAAGGGAAAATGTTTTTGGGGCGAAACGAAGCGTTAATATTTCGGTTATGGTGCGGTACTACAATTTAATCATTGACTATTGATCTATATTTATAGATATCAGTATATAAATGGCGAAACTATCGCGATTACAATTAAGATTATCGCGCTAATATTTTCAGGAAACCTGCGAGTTTTCGCAATAAGTTTTGATATTATCACAATAGTTATCTAGCTACCTCGTAACAGTTGTGGGCACTATCGCGAAAAAAGCGTGATAATAGTGTGAAATTTATCGCGAAAAAACAATTCAATTATCTGGCAGGAAACTCAAAATTTTCACGGTACTTTCCTAAATTATCGCGATAGCTTACTAGCAATCTCGTGGCCGAAATATAGCACCATATCAATCATAGGGTCTGCCTTGATATTTTCATTCAAACCCAAAAGTCAACTGATCCTAAATGTATACCTTATCATGCCCCTAAAATTACGGGTGCGTAAATTTTCATCTACAAGATCCTTTTAGAATTGAAGTATGTCCCTTGTTCCCAATGCTAGAATGTCACTCTATTGCTTTTGACACCAGTGCCAACCTTGCTATTGATCCAATATCTGTACGGAAATTCTGCATATTTATCACAACGGAATATAACTGCTTTAATAGTAACATCGATAATCAATTGGCTGGAGTGTCCCAATAATCGATAGTGTTTTTTCTCTCCGATACACAACCTTGCCTTCTAGATCACCTAGTAACATAGGGTCGAATGATGACATCAAGTGAACAAGTCCGTGAAATGAACACCCCACTAAACCCAACTTTATATAGAGAAAACTGGGGTTTAAGGGGGTATACATTATTTCGCTTATTTCTGCTCCAAGACATAGGTTATGGGTACTCGTTAGAACCGCCTCGGTTCTAACGAGCATCCACAACCTATGTTTGCAGTGAAAATAAGACAAATATCACGGTTTTCAGCAGAAAAGAAGCTATTTTGAAGCCCTGAAAAAAATGTAACATGTTGCACGGGTATGTTATCGTAATGATAAACAACTGACCAAAAATGATGTTTCCTACCTTTTCCAGATCCTTTTTGGTAGTAGTCACTGTTTGGCGCATTGTTCTGTGGCTCTCAACTGCAGCGTCAAATTCTCGGCATTTCTGTTCATAATTCTTCTTGTTCTAAAGAGGAAGTACTGAATTTACTATATGTATTCGGATAAGCAAGAGCAAATGGTAAGGCTGGCTAATCGGAGCTGAAAAGATAATCGATTATCAGTAATGACATTGCGATTGATAATCGATTAGTAATCGCTATGGTTCTTTTTAGCTCACCTGTCACTTTTTGTCCGTCGTCCGTCGTGCGTGCGTGCGTGTGTGCGTCCGTGCGTGCGTCCGTCCGTGCGTCTGTAAACAATTTCAAATAAGTATATCTCCAATACCCCACGGCCAATCTTGATCAAATTTCATGTGAAGCATCATCAGGTAGGGGGAAAGGCTGCATAAGGTTTTTGGGCTGATCAGATTGGAATTCTGGTTGCCATGGCAACATATAGCTCCCATAGACTTATAAAAGGGAAAAATTTTAAAAATCTTCTTCTCTGAAACCACAGGGCCCAGAGCTTAGATATTTAGCATGTAGCAAGGGCAAGTGGTCAACTACATAATTCCTGCCAATCATGCCCCTGGGTGCCAAATGGGCCACACCCTGGGGCCCCTTCGCTCCCATAGACTCATAATGGAAAAAAAGCTTCAAAAATCTTCTTCTCTGAAACCACAGGGCCAAGAGCTTAGATATTTAGCATGTAGCAATTGCAAGTGGTCACCTACATAATTCCTGCCAATCATGCCCCTGGGTTCAAAAAGGGCCACGCCCCGGGGCCCCTTCGCTCCCATAGACTCATAATGGAAAAAGAAGCTTCAAAAATCTTCTTCTCTGAAACCACAGGGCCCAGAGCTTATATATTTAGCATGTAGCAATGGCAGGTGGTCACCTACATAATTCCTGCCAATCATGCCCCTGGGTTCCAAATGGGCCACGCCCCGGGGCCCCTTCGCTCCCATAGACTCATAATGGAAAAAAAAGCTTCAAAAATCTTCTTCTCTGAAACCACAGGGCCCAGAGCTTATATATTTAGCATGTAGTAACGGCAAGTTGTCACCTACATAATTCCTGCCAATCATGCCCCTGGGATCCAAACGGACCACGCCCCGGGGCCCATTATCTCCTATAAACTCATAATGGAAAAAAACTTCAAAAATCTTCTTCTCTGAAACCACAGGGCCCAGAGCTTAGATATTTAGCATGTAGGAAGGGCAAGTGGTCAACTACATAATTCCCGCCAATCATGCCCCTGGGTTCCAAATGGGCTACACCCTGGGGCCCCTTCGCTCCCATAGACTCATAATGGAAAAAAAGCTTCAAAAATCTTCTTCTCTGAAACCACAGGGCCCAGAGCTTAGATATTTAGCATGTAGCAATTGCAAGTGGTCACCTACATAATTCCTGCCAATCATGCCCCTGGGTTCAAAAACGGCCACGCCCCGGGGCCCCTTGCTCCCATAGACTCATAATGGAAAAAAAAGCTTCAAAAATCTTCTTCTCTGAAACCACAGGGCCCAGAGCTTATATATTTAGCATGTAGCAATGGCAGATGGTACCCTACATAATTCCTGCCAATCATGCCCCTTGGTTCCAAATGGGCCACACCCTGGGGCCCCTTCGCTCCCATAGACTCATAATGGAAAAAAAGCTTCAAAAATCTTCTCTGAAACCACAGGGCCCAGAGCTTATATATTTAGCATGTAGTAACGGCAAGTTGTCACCTACATAATTCCTGCCAATCATGCCCCTGGGGTCCAAACGGACCACGCCCCGGGGCCCATTATCTCCTATAGACTCATAATGGAATAAAGCTTCAAAAATCTTCTTCTCTGAAACCGCAGGGCCCAGAGCTTAGATATTTAGCATGTAGGAAGGGCAAGTGGTCAACTACATAATTCCCGCCAATCATGCCCCTGGGTTCCAAATGGGCCACACCCTGGGGCCCCTTCGCTCCTATAGACTCATAATGGAAAAAAGGTTAAAAAATCTTCTTCTCTGAAACCACAGGGCCCAGAGCATAGATATTTAGCATGTAGCAATGGCAAGTGGTAACCTATATAATTCCTGCCAATCATGCCCCTGGTGTCCAAATTGGCCACACCCCGGGGCCCCTTAGCTCCTATATACTCATAATGGAAAAAAAGGTTAAAAATCTTCTTCCCTAAAACCACAGGGCCCAAAGCTTAGATATTTAGCATGTAGCAACGGCAAGTGGTCACCTACATAATTCCTGCCAATCATGCCCCTGGGTTCCCAATGGGCCACGCCCCAGGGCCCCTTCGCTCCCATAGACTCATAATGGAAAAAAAAGCTTCAAAAATCTTCTTCTCTGAAACCACAGGGCCCAGAGCTTATATATTTAGCGTGTAGTAACGGCAAGTTGTCACCTACATAATTCCTGCCAAACATGCCCCTGGGGTCCAAACGGACCACACCCCGGGGCCCATTATCTCCTATAGACTCATAATGGAAAAAAGCTTCAAAAATCTTCTTCTCTGAAACCACAGGGCCCAGAGCTTAGATATTTAGCATGTAGGAAGGGCAAGTGGTCAACTACATAATTCCCGCCAATCATGCCCCTGGGTTCCAAATGGGCCACACCCTGGGGCCCCTTAGCTCCCATAGACTCATAATGGAAAAAAAAGCTTCAAAAATCTTCTCTGAAACCACAGTGCCCAGAGCTTAGATATTTCGCATGTAGCAACAGCAAGTGGTCACCTACAGAATTCCTGCCAATCATGCCCCTGTGGTCCAAACGAGCCACACCCCGGGGCCCCTTAGCTCCTATAGACTCATAATGGAAAAAAGCTTCAAAAATCTTTTTCTCTGAAACCACAGGGCCCAGAGCTAAGATAATTAGCATGTAGCAATGGCAAGTGATCACCTACATAAATCCTGCCAATCATGCCCCTGGGGTCCAAATGGGCCACGCCCCGGGGCCCCTTAGGTCCCCTAGACTCATAATGGAAAAAAGCTTCAACAATCTTCTACTCTGAAACCACAGGGCCCAGAGCTTAGATAGTTAGCATGTGGCAATGACAAGTGGTCACCTACATAAATCCTGCCAATCATGCCCCTGGGGTCCAAATGGGCCACACCCTGGGACCCCCTTAGCTCCCATAGACTCATAATGGAGAAAAGCCAAAAAAATCTTCTTCTCTGAAACCATAGGGCCCAGAGCTTAGATATTTAGCATGTAGCAACGGCAAGTGATCACCTACATATTTCCTGCTAATCATGCCCCTGGGGTCCAAATGGGCCACGCCCCGGGGCCCCTTAGCTCCCATAGACTCATAATGGAAGAAAGCTTAAAAAATCTTCTTCTCAGAAACTGTGAAGCACAGAACTTAGATATTTAGTCCAAATTGGCCAAATCCTGTGGCCCCTTAACTCCAACAAACTTATAATTGAAAAAAGCTTCAAACATCTTCTTTGAAACCATGAAATACAGACCTTAGATATTTAGTATATAGCAACACAAAATGGTCGCGTATATAAATCCTGCCAACCATGTCCTTTGGGTCAAAATTGGCCAAGCCCCAGGGCTCATTAGCTTCTTTAGACTTATACTGGAAAAAAAACTTAATTTTTTTTTTCCAAAACCGTAAGGCACAGATTTTGTTTGATTTGAGGTTTTACATCCCTGTCAACACTATAAAGGTCATTTTGGAGATGTCTCTTCCAATTTTGTGGGACTTCTACCTGACATTGAGATAAAATTACATCTCAAGCCCTGTCGCCCAATGAAACCAATAGGGTTTATAAGCATGGACACCGCTTTGCCTGAGCTTAGATATTTAGTATGTAGCAATGTCAAGTGGTCTCCTACACTAATGATTTTCTGGTACACAGGTGAGCGATATAGGGCCATTGGGCCCTCTTGTTTCATAATTTTACCTGTCTGAGCATGTCTCTTACCATATGTTGTACTTTACTATATGTATATTTGAACAGACAGGCCTGATCAAACAGTGCAGACCCAGATGAGACGCCGCAGAATGCGGCGTCTCATCAGGGTCTGCACTGTTTGCCACTCATCCAGCTATTTTAGGCATAACTTTGGTTAGTAAATTGTACCTGTCAAATTATCGATTTCAAGCAAATCAAAAATGATAATCATTTTTCTGGAATTTATCGATCGATTAATCGATTAGACGATTAATCGTGTCAGCCCTAGCAAAGGGTGAAAAATCAGATAGGACACCACAGGGGAAAAAAACCTACAACAAACAATTTCACCAAACTCGGAAAGCCAGGGTATACACTGTTTGCCACTCATACACCACCAGGTAGTAAATTGCACATGTTCAAATTTAAGAACCAAAAGGGTCAGGAGTTAACAAGATGTTTCTAAACATAGCTACAGTGACCTTGACCTTCAGCCCAGAACCCTGAATGTTGATCTTGCTTGAGAATATTATTAAACCTAACATTTGTGTGAAGTTACATCAAAATCCATCGGTAAATCTAGGCGCTAGCTAGAGCCTTGAAAGGTTTTTTTTCTAAAAAGTAGAAGTAAAACAAAGATCAGGAATTGATACAATTTACTTACTCCATCCATAAAAGACACCAAAGGGAAAGAAATACAAACATTAAGCGACCAGACCATAATGAAAACCTAAACAAAGGAAGGCCATATGGACAGTTACTTTCCCACAAAATGGCCATATGGCCATCCAAAATTAAAAGACAGAAATGATACACACAGTAAGTAACAAACAACAACATAAATAAATCGCCACAGAAGAGCCGCCTTGGAACGGTCAGTGGAAGATTTTTTAAAAGCAGCCACAGTGACTTTGACTTATGCTCAGGACCCTGAAAGTCAAATTGGCTACATATATTATCATATCCAACATTTGTGTGAAGCTACATTAAAATCCATCAATAAATGTAGGCGCTAGAGCGATATGTCAAAGGTTTTTTTCTATAAAATAGTTTTCTGAAAATAGCCACTGCAACTGGGACCCTGAAAGTCTAACTTGCTGGAGATATTATCATATCCAACATTTGTGTGAAGATACATTAAAATCCATCAATAATTGTAAGGGCTACAGTGGCGCCATGGGCGGGGTCACCTTGGGCCCAAGGGCTATAATTTGAACCTTCATAGTAGAAGTCCACCACAAATGAAAAAAAATGTTAACGCACGCACGGACGGACGACGGACAAAAAGTGATCACAAAAGCTCACCTTGTCACTACGTGACAGGTGAGCTAAAAATATATATACCTCATTATAAACCTACTAAAGATTAAGACGCAAGACATAGAAGTCCTGAAGGAGCAGGGATGCAGAGTCATTTGAAACTGGTACAATTACGATGGACCACCAGAATTGCCTGCTCATCGTTTGCCAAGTGGGAAAACACTTCAATGATGGTCAGAAGAAGCGATACAAGGACACCCTCAAGCCATTCCCAAGGGCTTCAACATGCCAAAAGTCATGGGCACAATCTGCACAGGACCGATAAAAAGTGGCGAGGACTCATAAGAAGTGGTGCTGGTGAAAACGAAGCAAAAAGCATCGCCTTAATTAACCTTAACGTGCTCAGAGGAAAGCCAGGCCCTGAGGTTATAAAACTTTTTTCATGCTCAACTCAGCTGAGCATGAAACTTGTGGTGCTCATAAAAATTAAAATACTAAAAAGTTGGGCGATTTTTCTTTCTCAGATAGCATAGAATGTTATTTGTCCTGCTAACAAATTTCAATATGCCAGCAATTGTTTGCATTTTAAAATTTGTGAGCAGGACAAATTTCATGTTCAAGTGAGTTGAGCATGAAAAATTTTATAACCTCGTGGCCAGAGCTGAGATATCATCAAAAAAGCTATCATCCTCAGATCTCTCTTGTGCTGACTGCATCGGCCCCCGCCCATTGGGGCTTGAAGAAATATATGGGCTGCATGATGCTTCCAAGCAGAGCTGATTCCGGCTCGCACACGAGTACTGGTAAACTGCTTGGAGGATCTAAGCCTGCCCAGGCAATGTGGTGCGAGTCGGACCGTCTATGCTTATAAACCCTATTGGTTTCATTGGGCGACAGGGCTTGATATGTCATTTCATCTCATTGTCGGGTAAAAGTCCCACAAAATTGGAAGCAACGTCTCAAAAATGTCATTTACAGTGTTGACGGGGGCATTAAACCTCAAATCAAACAAAGCAGCAGACAGTTTACAGCCAAAGTTCATCTTATTAGCTATCTTATAACACGCAAACAGTAACACTTCAAGCATTCGATTAAGCATTGTAAGTAATGACTGATGAACTATTAACCGTTAACATGTCAATTTGTATGAAAAGGACATATTTCAGGCTTGGCTTGAGCGTGCAAAATATAAACTCGGGGTTGGTGGCAGCAAAGTGAACAATTCTTATGTATTTCAAGGCATCTTTATACCATCACGTGAACAAGTCTGTGAAATGAACACCCCCTTAACCTCACTTTATATAGAGAAAACTGGGGTTTACATTTTTTCACATTTCTGCTTCAAGACATAGGTTGTGGATACTCGTTAGAACTGCCTGATGTGGTTCTAACAAGCACTCACAACCTATGTTTCCAGTTATAATAAGAAAAATACCACGGATTTTCATCAGAAAAGTAGCCATTTTGGAGATGCGAAAAAATGCACTATATCGCACGGGTATGTTACCGTAATGCTGGACAAGACTCATGAAAACTAAAAGAAATATACCAACATGCATTGTTTTGTCGAACTCTGTCTTCTTATTAGACACGCTTCTCTTTACAGTTTCCTCAATCTGAAAAGAGTATTAGAGGTCACATAACGGAAACGTCCAACAAACTAACGATGCTTCCTTATCATTCTGTTACAATAAAACCTCCGGTCAAAATCATTTGATCAGATCCTTTTGGGGTTTGAAGAAGAAGACGGGCTGCATGATGCTTCCACGCAGAGCTGAAACCGACCGCACAAGAGTACTGGTAAACTGCTTAGAGGATCTAAGCATGCACAGGCAAAGCGGAGCGAGTCGGATCGTCCATGCCTATAAACCCTATTGGTTTCATTGGACGACAGGGCTTGAGATGTCATTTCATCTCAATGTCGGGTAAAAGTCCCACAAAATTGGAAGCAACGTCTCCAAAATGACCTATACAGTGTTGACGGGGACGTTAAACCTCAAATCAATGAAGTCAATATATCAAAGAACTTGAAAATGTGTGGAGCGTGGTAGCTCAATGGTTAGTGCACTTGCGTCTGATTCTAGAGGTTCCGGGTTCGATTCTTGGCAAGCGGGGATAAGTTTTCGGTGTCCGCACATCCTCCATTGACATCATATAAAGGAATGAATGCCACAAAGTGTGTTGTCCTTTGAATAAGGATTTTAACCAGAGAGTCTCTGTACGGGGAGAGTCGTTAAAATACCTCTAACTTACACGATTCCTGTGTAGGTTTACATCCTGCCAAATTTGGCGGGTGACCTGACCCCAAGCATCTGTGGTATAGATACGAGGCAGATTGGAGAGTGTTGTGACTTCTTCCGAAGTACAAGGCGAGTTCTGTTGCGATAAAATAATTATGACTGAACTTTGTCATTGCCTAACCTTCCATTTCAATTGTAAATAGTGATAAAAACATGCCAAGACGCCATGCTGGCTCCTGTGTAGTAGCCGGAGAGCCACCACAGGGGCTGATTTGGATGTCTAAGGTCCGGGTTCTCTTATAAGTTCGGGCAGCAGGGGAATTTCGTGGTTTGATATGGGGTTTTGTTGTTCGTACATAGTTTTCATGGAGTTTGATGATGATGGCTTCCGACATCCATGCATAGGGATGGTGTTTCAGCATTCTTTTTTGTATCAGTAACACAAACGCTTGACATGCCATAAATATGATGTGTTGTAAGTTTCTTTATGTTTTGTGTGAATAAAAAATAATGTCAGCCGCAGTGGTTAACACGTTCGACTCATGATCGAGAGGTTGTGCGTTCGAATCCGGCACCCGGTATCGAAGTGTGTCCTTGGGCAAGACACATAATGACACTGCCACACTCCATCCAGGTGTAAATGGGTAGCAGTGGTGTAATAGTCACTTCCTCTCTCTCGTGCGCGTGAAAACATCCAGAATGAGGGTTCGAGAGCGGTTAAATAAGCTTGAAGCTTCCATCGCAATCGAACTAAAATAAATTAGTACAAACTAATAAAAAATAATAACTAAAAACATGGAATGTATTTAATGAACATATACGAGAATTGGCCGCAGTCTAGAAGCACTTAGATTTTCTCTCAGTGTAGTCTGGGAAAATAGACCTGAGCTCAGACTTAGACTGCATGTCTCGTTAAATCCTTATATATCTACAACGCAACCAGAAGATTCTTTAAATTCTAGGGAAGATAGTATGGTAGGGATACGTGGGTGATAAATGATCACCAACTACCGCTGGCCACCTGGTTATGCACATTTGTTTCAGATTTTCCAGAACGGTTCATTTAGTTGCATTCTGATTGGTCAAACCAATGTTTCCTGCCGCCAATTGCTTTCTTGCAGTTTTAAAAAGCCACATTTTTAATTCACACTACATCACACCGGTTACCGCAGTACAACGAACGCGACAGAGTACAACGAACGCTACTGAAATCATGACGTCACAGCAGTATTTTCGTTAAGAAAAAGGTTTATTTTAGCCCAGATCCTAATCTTTTTGGGTGGTTATTTTGCATAGCTACAGAATAATGGTATTACCATTTACTGATACAGTTGCAGAGAATTCTGTCTATTATAAACGAAACCGCAAACATTTTTCTTTCGTCTAGTGTGTTTTCACCAACCCCAGCATACTTCTGTCAATGTTTTTTGACAGTAACACATCTTTTGTGCACATGATTTTGTGATTTATATGTATTTGCGATTTCAGAGCTTCCATTGATGCATTTGCTTGAGCCCCAGTTCATGTCAATATCCACTGAATCCGTGGATGGTTCAATGGTTGATTTTTTGTTAGGGTACACATTACCACGGGTTATGATACACCATAACGCGGTTAGTCATCACAATTAGGGTACAACAAACACGGTACATAATCTTCATAAATTGAAATATTTGTTTGAATTGGGGTTTAACGTCCCAGTCAACACTATTTAGGTCAATATGGAGACGTTGCTTCCAATTTTGTGGGATTTTTACCCAACATTGAGGTGAAATGACATCTCAAGCCCTGCCGCCCAATGAAACCAGAAGGCTTATATGCATTGGACGATCTGGCTCACACCGCTTTGCCTGGGTAGGCTTAGTCCTTCTAAGCGGTTTACCAGTACTCGTTTGTGGTCAGATTCAGCTCTGCGTGGAAGCACCATGCAGCCCAATTTATTTCCTCAAGCCCCGATGGGCGGGGACGAAATAAATTGAAATTAAACTCTTTAATCTGCCAGCGAAGGCATGATACATGATGCTCTTTTTAATTTCAAACGATCCATTTTGCTGTTACATACTCTTTAATGCCTTTTTGATTCTCATTATGATCTCCGAACTTATACACGTACGAATTTAAAGGGTTGGTTAAAAATCTTGGACAAAGGGGACGGGAGAACAAAATTCTGACTTTCCAGAACGTTTTTTCCACATTCCCAACTTATGAACAACTGAAACCCAACTTATTTAGTTTCGGCATTGGTGGAAGGGGAGACACTTGAATTTATAGATTCCTTTCTTTGCTACTGAAAATAGTAAGTTTTTGTAAATGGCATGGACCCACTATGAGTTAATGGCGAGTATATGCAGTGTGATCCAGTTTTGTCTGTGTCCCGAATGGGACTGTTCTTATTCCACTGTTATACTCCCTGTGTATTAATCATATTTCCACCGACATTGACTCAGAAATAAGACTGTTCGCAGACGACTGAGTGTGCTGTCGGGAAATTAGAGTTACAGAGGACTAAAATACACCTCGGAACCAAATGGATAGACTAGGATGTTGGGCATGAAAATGTGGCATGACACCATGCGAACAAGTCCGTGAAATGAACACCCCTTACTTTATATAGAGAAAACTGGGATTTAAGGGGATATACATACTTTTTATTATATCTGCTATAAGCCATGGGTTGTGGGTACACGTTAGAACCGCCTCCTTGATACGGTTCTAACGAGCAACCACAACCGATGTGAAAAAATACACTATTTCGCACTGGTGCGTTACCAGAATGAGTTTTCAAGCCGTTTAATGCAATACATTAAGCAGATAACTATAGGCAGAGAACCAATAAAATTGAGGGTTCGTGCATTAGAACTCCTTGAGTTTCATTTCCCATGATTCTCGGACTCCCAGAAATCCGAGGGCGAATTTCAATGTAGAGGGGGAGAATGTCATAGAGTATAGGTATATAGCACACTTGTACTGCCTTTCGGTACAAGCCGGCTTTTATAGCAACGTGATAGATTTGCTTATCAATCCGGCGGCCCGGGTTCAAACCCCGGCCGGGCAAAAGTTGTGAAGCAGTTTTGTCACCTGTTACACAATGTCAGTAAAAATGCCATTAATGTCCATGAAGAACAAAACTGGACCGAAAACGGCACCTTGTGAGACACCAGACAAAACTTGAGCCCAATCCTAAGTTTCACTGTTAGGTTCGGCAATAGTACACATGGTGTTGGGGTCATCTGGATGATCAGCATCGCTAAACTCAAACTCAGCCATAATGTATCTTTCTGAAATAAAGAATGTAAGTCTCTTACTTGGGTATTCTCACGACATGAATGTCGTAACAATAGAGAGAAGCATAGTTGCAAAAAAGGGAAAAAATCGCCTATGGTGAGATTCGAACCTGGGACGATCGGGTAAAATCAACTGCTCAAAACACTAAGCCAACTGTCTTTCTCAGTTGTCTTCCGCATAATCAACCAAGGCAGGCATAATGTAGGTTAGGTACTGCGGGTCGTAACACCTCAGCCCCTTTCTTCAAGTCCGTAAGTTGACGCGAGGTCATTTTTGCGAAGAAAGTCAAATCCCGGGCGAGCCACCATCTTCCGACATGAAAGCCATAATGAAGGAATGGAGCATAGCTGAAAAAAAGTAATCGACTCTGTGCCAAAGAGTCGTACCCATGACGCAGTTGTCATTGGTTATAAACCTGTAGACCAAGGAAGATAATTCAGGATTAGAAGTTGTGGGCCGTAACAATACCAGGGGCATAGCTGGAAGAAAATCATTTGTACGAAAAAAAAAAAGAAGAAAATACTAAAAAGAATAACTCCGTTTACCAAATGAGGACCACTCTTACAGGAAAGAATTTGCTCCGGGAGCAAATTCTTTCCTGTAAGTCCGGTCCCCGTGGCAGAGGAGGAAACTATGCTAGCTAATAAATAGTGTTACGTATATCCTAGACAAATGCAGTTTTTCTTTCTTCTTCTATTTCTTCTTCTTCTACTCATTCTTCTTCTTAACATTTTTCTTCTTCCTTTTCTTCTCTCTGCTTCTTTTTTTCTTCCTCTTCTTCTTCTTTTTCTACTTTTTAGCTCACCTGAGCACAAAGTGCTCATGGTGAGCTATTGTGATCGGTCAATGTCCGTCGTGCGTCGTCCGTCGTCAACAATTGCTTTAAAAGACTACTCCTCCTAAACCCTTGGGCCAATTTAATTTAAACTTCACAGGAATGTTGCCTTTGTGAATCTCTACCAAAATAACTAAAATGGTTCCGCTCTGATGAACAAGATGGCTGCCAGAGCTAAAATTAGAAAAATCTTTAAACTCCTTGGCCAATTTCATTCAAACTTCATAGGAAAATTGCCTAGATGACCCTCTACCAAAAAAGCTAAAATCGTTCTGCTCAGATGTACAAGATGGCCGCCGAAGCTAAAAATAGAAAAATCTTTAAACGACTACTCCCAAAGTAGGGATTATTCAAACTTTAAAATAACGATGCTTAGGTGACCCTCTACCAAAATAGCTAAATTTTTTCTGGTCTGATTAACGATATGGCCGCCAGAGCTAAAAAGAGAAAAACGTTGTTAATTTGCTTCAAATACGAACTTCTCCTAAACCCTTGGGCCAATTTTATTCAAACTTCACAGGAATGTTGCCTAGGTGACGCACTACCAAAAAAAAGCTAAAATCGTTATGCTCTGTCAAACAAGAAGGCCACCAGAGCTAAAATAGAAAATAATATTTAAACGACAACTCCTCTTGTACCCTTTGGCCAATTTCATTCAAAATTCATAGGAATGTTGTTTAGGTGACGATCTAGCAAAATAACTAAAACGGTTCTGCTCTGATGAGCAAAATGGCTGCCATAACTAAAATAAAAATAAAAATAAAAAAATTGTAAATTTGCTTCAAACGACAATGCCTTCTGAACCCTTGTGCTAGTTTCATTCAAACTTCATAGGAATGTTGCTTAGATGACTGAACTGCTAAAATAGTTAAAACGATCCCGCTCTGATGAACAAAATGGCCACCAAAGCTAATAATAGGAAAACGTTAATTTGATTCAAATGCGAACTTCTCCAAAACTGATTCAGACTTCACAGAAATGTTGCCCAGGCGACTCCCTACGAAGTAGCTAAAATCATTCCGCTCTGATGAACAAGATGGCCGCCAGAGCTAAAAATAAAAAAAAATCTTCAAACGACAACTCCTCCTGTACCGTTGGGCAAATTTCATTCAAACTTATAGCAATGTTGCTTAGATGACCCTTTACCAAAATAGCTAAAATGATCCCGCTCCGATTAACAATATGGCCGCCTGAGAGTTAAAAATAGAAAAAAACATTGTAAATTTTCTTCAAATGCGAACTCTTTCTAAACCCTAGTTTGATTCGAACTTGGCTGCGTGACACCCTTCCAAAATAGCTAAAATTGTTCCACTCTGACAAACACGATGGCCACCAGAGCTAAAAATAGAATGTACTAGAGACAGTGACATTCAGGTGAGCGAATCAGGGGGGGGGGGGGGCTCTTGTTTCTTCTTCTTTTTCATCTTCTCCTTTATCTTCTTTTTCTTCTTATTTTTCTTTTTCCTCTCCTTTCTCTTCTCTTTCTTCTTCTTTTTTCTTCTACGTCTATTTTTTACGTTTGTATTATGTGCGTATCAGCGTACAGGTACCTACGCCCCTGGGTGTGATGGACAAACTTTCCTATCTATCCCTCACACCGATTTCTTTGGCTGGCTTGTTTCTTCGCTTGGTTGGGAGTTTAACAGCCCAGCAAACACTATTTAGGTCACATCGAGCCAGTTAGTTTACCTTGAAGGCTTTTTAAACCAGCACAGTGCATATTCTTACGCCCGAATTTGACAACCGCCCTTCTTGAGCCAGTGAAAGGCAGAGAATGACCGTGTGTGTATTTTGAGTTATACGTCCCAGCAACCCACTAAGGTTATACATAGAGGGGACCTCAGTTTATCGACTCACCAGAAAGTTTGGAGAAGACAAAAATCGAACCCAGGACCCCTGGTTTATGAGGTGAGTAAAACAGAATGATTACCAAAGAGAACATTTCTTGACACACCCATTTCAGATTCTTTTTCTTGCATTACTTAAATCTGAAAACGTAGATTGAATATGCGGTCGCTTCGGCTTCTGACGTCTATTGTGACGTTTAGTGACGTCGCATTACGGGTAGCAACCACGACTTTCTATACAAGTAGCGCACATCAGACACCCTTTGAGTTTAACACCTCAGAATTCTCGACTTTCTGTACTAAGAAATTATTTTGCAGATTCTTGTGGTTGCACTGGGAGTGTTGTCTCATTGAAGTTGGATTTGCTCAGTATAGCTCATTGTTGGCTATTCCTCTGTAGTTTTATGCTGTTTACATGTTTATGTACAGGTTATTCTTGGGCCCCATCCACCGCTGCTTGGGAAAATAAACGGGCTACATGATACTTCCACACAGAGCTGAAACCCGTCGCACAGGACTACTGGTTAACCACTAAGAAGGTCTTAGTCTTCCCAGGCAAAGTGGTGCGAGTCCGACCGTTCCTTCATATACATGTGAACCCTATTATTCCCCTTGGGCGGTAGGTTTGAGATGTCGTTAAAACTCAATGACGGATAGAAAGACTTGCAAAATTGGAAACAATTCCAAAATGACCTTAAGAGTGTTGACGGGGACGTAAAATCTCAATTCAAACAAACAAACAGGTTATTTTGTATGTGACATTTTTGATGGATTATAGCGACTGTTTATTGTGCATCTGTTGTAAAAAGTTGTCTCCATGTCATAAACACACATACAACCCAAAACACTTTTCTGTTTTAGGAATGGCCAAGCGCATAATGTACATATTGTAATTGTTCAACTTAAGGGCAAATATGTATCGTTCATCTTGGCTATTTCTTGAAAAATGGCGCTTATAATGGGTAAAACCGTCCAGAGTCGGTTTTCCATATCCGTGTTTGTTGTTTCATTTGTTCCGTGTTTAGTGTACTCAAACACAACACATGATCCGTGGTAAGGTGTACCCGTGTTTCAAGGTTGTGGGCCAAGAAAATTCGAAACGATTCTGATTTAAAATGATTTTATGAATTGTTAAAAATAGTATACTTACTTCGATGCCTAGAGACATGGAAAACCAAAGAATGCCCGTGTATATGTCATTTGTTTTTGATTGATAGACCCTTAAAACTTGAAGTTTTGTTTTTCTACCTATTTTGGCCTAATTTATGGCTTTGATTTCCCTTCTCTGACCGTGTCATGACTTAGAATTTGGACAAAACAACAAAAACACAATCTGTTGTCATCGCAAAAACAACAGAAAAACGTAAATCGCGGTATGTTCGACAAAATAAAAGAAACATTGTACTCACACTTTTCTCCCGTCAAAAAAAAACCGGTAGCGTTTGTTGTACTCAGTCGCGTCACGTTGTACCGCGGTAACCGGTGTGTACATATGCCCAATCAGATGAACAGTGTCATTTGCAAAACGCTTGCTTCCGTAATCTTAGAATATAAAGTCTGTAACATCCAAATTGTGCGTCTCTCACAAAGCAGTCCATAGACTATAATCTTAGAAATAAGAAATGGCCTTCATGCAACCCTTATGAGCATCATTATTTTCACAACAGCGAATTTCTCATGCATTTTCTTATGGATCCGAATGCATAACATCCCGTTGATATCAAACAAATTTTGCTTATTGCCCAAAATACCCTTACTGAACATAGCGTGCAAATGCCCTCTTTTTCGACTAAATAAAGGCTTTATCCAATTCAAACGAACACAGGATGATGTAAAGACACATCAAATATGTTTTGTTTCATTCAACCCGAGAATTTCTCCTTACAAAGTGTACGGAATCATGTCACATTCTGAGTACTGGAAATCTGGAATGCATTTCACTTTCAGTCAGACACAACAGTCCATAAAACGGCTTGTTGTTGTTTTTTTTGTTTTTTTTTTTGTTTGTTTGTTTGTTTGTTTTGTCGTTTTTTTTGTTTTTTGTTTCGTTTGTGGCAAGCTAAAGAGGCAAAAAATGTTTTAATGATGCCTTATTGATGAAACTTTCAGGCCATGAACAAAATTTTCAGTACAAAAATACTTACAGATATCTGTGTTGTTGCCTTATAACTTTGAGCTAGTATATATGTACCAGGATTTTAAACAAACCATGTCTGGTCTCAGTGATCTGATCAGACGCCGCATTCTGTGGCCTCTGATCTGGGTCTACACTGGTTGCCAAATGTCCAAGTTACACAGGCCTAGTCATGATTTTACAGATAATCAACCCTTTTAAACAGCACTCTGGCGTCACAGAGTCTGATCAGCATCTGTACCCACTCACTCTGAATGAAGTCCTCACTGTTACAGATTGGTAATGGCCCTTTACCAAAATACTTCTTCTTGTAGACAGTGAAGACTTCAGAGTGAGCAAGTGAGTACATGAGTGAGTGTGTGAGTGTTCGAGTTTTACGTCCCACCAACAGCTAAGATCATACGGAGACGGGACCTCGGTTGAAAGACTCATCCGAAAGTCTGGAGAAGCACGCTATATGGATGTCCGGTACAGCCTCTGTATTTTTGAAATTCGGATAATTTATCATGACAAATATGCTAATATTTTTGTTTAAACAATTGTGAGTAGCTTCTGTAAATCACATTTTTCAGCAAAAATACCAGAGTATTATGTACTGCACTTGCTAGAACAGTTAAGGAGAAGGGGAACACCTTCAGGGGAGGCAACTCCTGCAAAAGTATTTTTGTCTCCCATGTTAATAGGGGTCAACTCTTAAAGGAAAGAATTTGCTCCTCAGGAGCAAATTCTTTCCTTTAAGAGTCGACCCCTTTTTCAGTGGAAAAGGGCTTATAGAAAAGCGGACAGGAAGTCCCGAAAGTTGTCTCCCTTTGAAAAATGGTGGAACACTTTGCCAGGTGTTCCCATTCCCCTTAACAATTTGACCACTAACGAGCTATTTAAGCTAATGATGCTTTAAACAGAACTGGGCCAAGGTTATGAACATTCGGTTTAATCCACCAAATATGGATGATGATCCTTACTGTTTGCTTTGATTTGTTTTGGTCCTCATTGAAGCGGGTTACTTCCTCTGCCAGTAAACTGAAATGGGTACCAGCTTCGGAATGGGCGTTGGCTATTTCCTCAGTCTGCAACTTCAAATCCCGCCATCCCTGGCCAAGTATTCTGAAATGGACACAATCAAATTATTACAAAAAGTAGTATTCTTGACTTATGGGCGAAATGAAACTAACAAGTGAATGAAATGCTTGTTCACCAAGCCAGTATTAATGTAAGTCGAACTTCAATAACTCGAATACCTCAGAGACAATGATAATTTGTTCGAGATAGGGGAATTTCCAACTACTGAAGTTTACTGCTAGTGTCAGATCATGAAGCATAATAGCGGCCCCCGCCCAATGTGGCTTGAAGAAATATATGGGCTGCATGCTGCTTCCATGAAGAGCTGAAATCGGCCCACACACTAGTACTGGCATCTAAAAAGAAGAAGTAAAACAAAGATCAGGAATCGATACAATTAACTTACTCCACCCATCAAAGACACCAAAGGGAAAGAAACACAAACATTAAGCGACCAGACCATAATGGAAACCTAAACAAAGGAAGGCCATAAGGACAGTTACTTTCCCACAAAATGGCCATATGGCCATCCAAAATAAAACGACACAAGTGATACACACAGTAAGTAACAAACAACACCATAAATAAACCGCCACAGAAGAACCGCCTTGGAACAGTCAGTGGAATGATTTCCACTGGGGGGCTTAAATCGATTTTACGTGGCCACAATCCTCGCCCTTACATCCGTCGCGATTTACTTGAGACAAATAATTTGTTCAGTCCGCATGAAGGCCTCCTAACTCATCAGTGCAACATCTCCGTGAACACAAAAATCAAAGAACCACAGAGGTTAGACAACGGTGGGGACTCGACAGCAAGAAACCACTGAAATGCTGGAGCAAAAGAAAACCAACAGTTAGACTCCGATGGGTCCGACCAGAGACAGAGCATCAGGCACCAACCAACATTACCTTGAATTAGATCTCTCTAATATTCAATAAGCCTTTACGTTGGAACCGTCATAGAATCCGAGGCCTGACCCACCGGCGTGCAATTAAAGAGGGAAGCAAAGTTGCCAACCGTGATTGGGTTAACAACCATGCATGCAGTCTGTCGAATAACATCCATTTTGTACCCAATCTTTTTATATAGAAGACTGATTTTACGAAATTGGGTGCTGAAGTCATTGCGGTTATATATTTTTCTGAATTTATATACTAAGTCACCATAAAATTCGGGTTCCGATAGACCTTGTTGCAGAAGAGATTTAAGTCCAATATTGAATTTTGAAATTAAATCAGAATGGCGTATATAAAATTTTGAAAAGGCTTGGCGTAGTTTATGGTACCGATAACCCTGATTAAGGAGTTTAGCCGTTAATAATTTATTACGAGTGTTGAAGTCAATTACATGCAGACAGTTACATGCAGACAGTTACAAGCCTGTCCAGGAACCGCGGTGCGTGGTGGACCGTCCAAGATAATAAACCCTATTGGTTTCCTTGGGCGACAGGGCTTGAGATGTTATTTCATCTCAGTATCGGGTAAAAGTCCCACAATATTTGAAGCAACGTCTCCAAAATGACCTTTACAGTGTTGACGGGGACGTTAAACCTCAAATCAAACAAAACAAAATGAAGCATAATAGGCATCACTTAAGGATATTTGCGTGTTTCGCAATAAAATAAAGATATATTGCGTGTACTCATTAGAATCGCCTCATTGAGGCGATTCTATTGAGTACACACAATATAGCTTTTCAAGATTAAAGAAGAAAAATCCATATAACACCATATTACTATGGATATCTGGAGCTTTGGGAAATATTCTCAAGGACCTCAGGGAATAGTTCGAATTAGCCGTGGTAGGCGAATTATCTGTGTTCGAGTTATCGAAGTTCCACTGTATATTTGTATGTAGAATACACTATGAATCAATCGATCATCACGATGCATTTGCCTGCTGGATAAGTAAATATGTGGTGGAGCTCAACTGGCATTGCGAGGAATAATTCTGTTCTTGTCTCAGCCGGGCTTTAAGGGGAATGGGAACACCTGGCAGATTTGTCCGCCATTTTTCAAAGGGAGACAAATTTTGGGACTTCCTGTTCGTTTTTCTAGAAGCCCTGTCCCTCTGAAAACGGGGTCTACTCTTACAGGAAAGCATTTGCTCCTCAGGAGCAATATATTTCCTTTAAGAGTTGACCCCTGTCGACATGGGAGACAAAAATATTTTTGCAGGAGTCGCCTCCCCTGAAGTCAAAAGATGAAGGGGAGAAATGTGATGATTATTGATATAGACACATCCAAAGTCTACGTCACACAAGGTCAAAGGTCATTAGCCTCGTTTTATCTGGTGGGCAAAAAAACTTCCGGCTCCATACTCTACCGTTGATGTAGCACGAATTATTTTCTGTAATAACTTTGTTAAATCGTCTTTCTATCAAAACTGTTTGCCACAAACCATTTTTGACATTAAACTGATTCTTTTTCGTTTAAAATTGGATAGAAAATATACATGCTTTAATCTTATTTCCATTTGTTAAATAAAGCACATCGACTACATTTTGGCATGATGGTGGGTAGCTTTATAACGCTTTTTAGGCAACAAAATGTGTGATAAAATGTTAGAAGAGACTGGTTCTATATCATTTATTGCTTCAAAAACACAAACTGACAATGATCAGTTAATTTTGTGGAGAAGAAATGAGTTTAATCGCACGATAAATATTCGAAATTCTCATTGACACTGTACGGCAACAGTCATGTTTTGCCAACCAGATAAAAGAGTTGGATCCGTCTATACATGTATATAACCTCTACAGCCTTTCTGTAGGAGCCGGTTTTTTAGCGACAATCGTCGAATTGATGGCTAAGAAACGAAGTTAAGCAACGGAGAGCACGGGTTGTACCTGGATTGGCTCGAAAACCTTTGGGGCTATGGAAATTATTTCTAGACAAGAATTGCTCTGCCACCATTATGAAAACATGCCTATATAAATATACTGAGGCGAAAAAGAAACGAACAGATATTGATCAAATAACTTTTGATTAGATGACCTGAAAACAATTTGTTTCATATTATTGGCCTTCTCAGGATACTCAAGATTCGATCCAATGAAAATCACGCAGGTCGATACTCGTGATATCACGAACTTCACGTAACTCTTGAAATCACGTTTTTTCATGCTGAGTGAGCTACATGACTACTTATAAGCTTGATTTTTTTCTGAGCTGTCAGTCTGGGTAGCATTACACTTTAACTTCAGTCGCGGAAAGAAGAAACGTCGCAGAACATGCGACGGTTACGTCAAACTGACCATGCCGTTACAATGTTGTTGCAGGGTATTTCGCAATCTGATGTCTCCCGACGACTAGGAGTTAAGCATTCGACCATCAGTCGACTCTAGCAACGTCTTTGTCACACTGAGCACCCAAGCCGACTGACCACGAAGTGGACGTCCCAGGGTAACGACGGAGAGACAAGGCCGTCATATACGCCATACTCATCTGCGAGACAGGTTCCAGACTGCAATAGAAATTGCGCTGAATACACCTGGTACATACAACAAGCGTATACATCCTCAGACTGTCAGAAATCGGCTGCGTGAAGTCGGATTAAGAGCGCGTAGGCCATACGTTGGGATACCACTGACGGTGCGTAGAAGAGCAGTACGTTTAAACTGGCTGGAACAGCATCGATCCGTTAACTTTCCGAGACGGCGATGGCGCAGCATACTGTTTTCCGACGAGACAAGGTTCAGAATTCATCGTGCGGACGGTCTGAAACGTGTAAACTGACGGAAGGACGAACGTTACGCAGACGCATGTGTTACTGAACGTGACCGGTTCGGCTGTGGATCGGTAATGATGTGGGGGAGTATCGCTTATTGTTTCAAATCACCACTGGTTGTTATCAATGGGACAATGAATGCAGTAAAATACATGGATGAAGTCTTAGCACCACATGTTGTACCTGCTGTACAGCAGCGTGCGTTAACGTTTCAGAACGACAACACAAGGCCCCATGTTGCTCGGATTTGCAAAGATTTTCTAGTTCAGAACATATTCCCGCCATGGACTGGCCTCTTTATAGCCCGGACTTTTCCCCGATAGGGCATTTTTGGGATGAATTAGACCGTAGAGTTAGACGTCGTGTTAACGTACCAGAGACGTTACAAGAGCTGTCAGATGCATTAGTTGAGGAATGGAATAACATTCCGATGTGAAAATTAACTAACTGATAGGTTCAGTGCAATCCAGGATTCAAGAAGGCTTAAATGCGAGAGGTGTTCATACTCGTTTCTGAATTGCAGAAATGTGAATGACAAAAATCATGACCCTAGCTTACTTTTTACGTGCAATGTAGTTACAACGATAAAGGTCTAGGACATTTGACTTTCAATATTGAAAGGTCAATAATTGCTGGATAAAATTATATGAAATTCTTTGTCTTTCGAATATTCTGAAATAAAAAAAAGGAGTGTATATCTACCTGTACGTTTCTTTTTCGTTTCAGTATACATTGTAAACTTTACCGCCGAAAAAAAAAAACACGAAAATTTTAAGATGAAAAAGTGTAATATTTTTCTTATTTCTGCTCAAAATATAGATTGTGGGTATTCGTTAGAAACACCTCATCGAGGCGGTTCTAACGAGTACCCACAATCTATATTTTAGAACAGAAATAAGAACTAGAAATGTGTCCAGACGACACAGATGTCCCCGCCAAGGGCCCCGCCTCACCCTGAAAATCCATGTTGCAACAAAATGTTCTAAGGGTGTGACCTTGACCTTGAGGTCATGGTCAGGGTCGGTGGTATGGCTGAATGAGACTTGGGACCTGTATCTATCATCATTCCAAATATGAAGCCAATCTATAAATATGAGCCCTAAAACTTTAAAAGCATAATAAGACTAAGTCTGTGACCTTGACCTTGTGGTCAGGGGTGGGGGTATATACAACTTTGAACCTGTAATTATCATCATGCAAAATATGAAGCAAATCTATATGGTTTGGTGAGTATGCGCTCTTAATAAACTTTAAATAAAAAAATTTTTTGTCTGTGACCTTGACGACCTTTAGGGCACGTGGATGGGTCGGGGTATTGGACCAGTATCAATCATCATACCAAATATAAACTTAATTCATCATACGATTTGGAAAATATAAACTCTGAAAATATCTAATTAAAAATTTCTAAGCCTGTGACCTTGACCTTGAGCACATGGGTCTGTGAAGGGGTATCGCTGAATAAAATGGATAGGTATCTAACATCAGACCAAATATAAACGCAATCCATCACACGATTTGGAAAAAAGCAACTCTTAAAATATCTAATTAAAATTTTCTGAGTCTGTGACCTTGACCTTGAAGCCATAGGCATGAATGGGGGTATTGCCAAATAAACATTTGGACCTGTATCTATCATCAAAGCATATATAAGCCAAATCCATAATATGGTTTGGAAATTTGAGCTCTTTAAAATCTTTAACATTAAAATTGTCTAAGTCTGTGACCTTGACCTTGAGGTCATAGGCATGTGTGGGGGTATTGGTGAATAAAACATTGTACCTATATCTATCATCATATGAACCAAAGCCATCATAAAAGTTCAGGTTCTACCAGGTACAAATACCTTAACTGGAGTCTTTAACATGGAAAATTTCTAAGTCCATGGCCTTGACCTTGAGGTCATAGGCATGGGTGGGGGTATCGCTGAATAAAACTTTGGACCTATAACTATAATCATACCAAATAAGAACCAATTCCATCAAATGGTTTGGAAAATATGAGTTCCAAAATGTTCAGGTCTACCTGTTACAAAAACCTTAACCTGAGTCTTTAACATTGAAAATTTCTAAGTCTGTGACCTTGACCTTGAGGTAACAGGCATGGGTGGGGGCATTGCTTAATAAAACTTTGGACCGATATATCTATCATCATACCAAAGATGAACCAGTTCCATCAAATGGTTAGGCAAATATGAGTTCTAAAAGTTAAGGCTCTACCTGTTACAAAAACTTTAACCTGAGGTTACAGGATCACGTACGGAACGTCGTGTAATAAGAATCGTTTTTTGTAACATCGTTATGGTTCACGCCTCGCTAGGGCTACATGTGGGACTCCGAGTTCTGCAGCAGAAGTTCAGGTGGTCTTTCTCCGGAAACTCCGTTTTTCGCCCACCTCTGATTAGCGACCGGCTCGAAATAAGTGAAAAAATCTTTAAAGGGTCGTAAAACAAAAAAAACAAACAATCATCAGGATAACTAAGCAATGTTTTCCCAATGCTATAAAATAAAGTTGTGTTGTTTTTCTTTTGAAAATCGCTACGATTAAATATCTAATTTTGCAGAATTGAGCGTCAGTAATATATTAGATAACAAGAAACGTGGAAATTCCTCGAAATCCAGGTTTTCCACCAGTTGCATGAAACCAGGAAACATTATAAGTGCAGAGTTGTCATTCTTGCACGCAGCACTCCGCACTGACCTGTTTTATAAACCTACCAAGTATCTTTAAAATATTTCAAACGGTTGCTCCGGAAACGAAATGTTGAAAAATATGGATCGGGGGAGATATTCAGAATGACCAGCAGATAAGTCATTATTGTACGCGTTACTCCGCAATGATATATCAAACGGTTGCCGAGTTATGCTCCGGAAACGAAAATACAGTAAAAATATGGATCAGTGAGATAATTCCAAAACGAAGATAAGCAGAGTTGTTATTCTTGCATGCGATACTCGGCACTGACGTATTCTATAATCCTACGCAGTATCATAAAACGGTTGCGGAGTAATGCTCCGGAAACGAAATGTTGAAAAATATGGATCAGGAGAGATGATTCGCAAATGAAGACAAGCAGAGTCGTCATTCTTATACACGACACTCCGCGACCTGTCTGTAATCCTACCAAGCATTATTGAAATATTTCAAATGGTTGCCGAGTTATGCACCTGAAACGAAAATAAAGTAAACATATGGATCAGGGGAGATAATTCGAAAATGAAGACAAGCAAAATTGTCATTTTTGCACGCGACAATCGGCACCGATCTGTTCTATAATCCTACCAAGTATCATTAAAATATTTAAAACGGTTCCGGAAACACCTTGTTTAAAACGTAATTGCGGTTTCAAGTGTATCAAAAGCTTTATAAGTTTTCGAGATAGTTAACAAACTGCCTGAGCCTGTCTCGGTAGCTCAGTCTGGTGCGCGTCTGATTGGTGATTAGGAGGACGCGGGTTCGATACCTGCCGGGGTCGGCAACATTCTTTCGTGGAGATTGACCATGAAATCTTTTCTACTCCCTTCCGCAGATTCAAGAAGGGAAATTGTCAGTTTTTGGTGAAAGAATGTGCACTGTACTAATTAACCGCTTACGTATAAGCCTGCCCAGGAAAAGTGTGGGAAGGAAAACTGACCTGCTCAAAAATAAAATAAAATAGTTTTGGCATGGCCGTTAAACTCAAGTACAAACAAACAAAACAAAGCAAGCAAATAAATATGATTTGACTAAAATGAGCCGAAATCTTGTGCACAAATCGGACTACATTTTTGCGGACACATATATCAGTGGCGCTCAAAGCCGGAAGTAACTTTAAAAACGCCTGTGTCAGCAAAAAATGTCATGTAGAATCTGTCGGTCAAAAACAAACAAATATTTTATGCAGGGGTTTCTTCCCAAGCATTAAATCTCTTAAAGGCAATTTTCATTTACTTAAATGTGCCTTGAAAAAAATGAAATTAACAACATTGGCGACCAGCAAAGACTCAGATCAGGTTGCGCGGATGCTGGATTTGCAGTCTGTACAGAGCCTTAAATGTCCGAAAGAAGCTTCAATGTACGCGAGTCGATCTCAATGCATCATGAAAACAATCCTATATAATTTTGGCACCCCGCCCATCGGGGCTTGAAAAAATAAATGGGCTGCATGATGCTTCCACGCAGAGCTGAAACCGGCCGTACACGAGTACTGGTAAACCGCTTAGAGGATCTAAGTCTGTCCATGTAAAGCGGTGCGAGTCGGACCGTCCATGCTTAAAAACCCTATTGGTTTCATTGGGCGACAGGGCTTGGGATGTCATTTCATCTCAATGCCGGGTAAAAAGTCCCACACAATTGGAAGCGACGTCTCCAATATGACCTATACAGTGTTGACGGGGACGTTAAACCTCAAATCAAACAAAAAAAAAACAATATAATGTTGGCCCCCTTAAACCCCACTTTTATACAGTAAAACTGGGGTTTACAGGGGTATACATTATTTTTCTAAATTTTGCTCAAAAACGTACATTGTGGGTACTCGTTAGAACCGCCTGAGCAAGGCGGTTCTAACGAATACCCTCAATGTATACTCGCTCAGGCGGTTCTAACGAGTATCCACACGGTAAGTTTTAATCAGAAATATGAATAATATCAGATTTTTTTATCTGAATATTTTTATTTCTTGGTGATAAATTTTCAATTTTTTTGAATGGGCGTGTTTCATAATGGCAAACAACAATGGTTCGCATGTGCTTTATAAGCCGTACAGGCTGATTTGTGTTATTACTCGTTTTTGTTTGTTTGTTTGGTTTGAGGTTTAACGTCCCCGTCAACACTGTATTAATCATTTTGGTGACGTTGCTTCCAAGTTTGTGGGACTTTTACCCGGCATTGAGATGAAGTGACATCTCAAGCTCTGTCGCCCATTGCAATGAAACCAATAAGGTTTATAAGCATGGACGGTCCGACTTATACCGCTTTGCCTGGGCATGCTTAGATCCTCTAAGCGGTTTACCAGTACTCGTCTGCGATCGGTTTCAGCTTTGCGTGGAAGCACCATGCAGCCCATCTATTTCTTCAAGCCCCAAACAGCGAGGGCCGCTTATTACTCGTCGTTGGCCCCGAAGACCCCTTTCCTCGAGGCGAGGATCAAATAGCCCTTCTTACCCGGTTTCCTCTTTTCCATTCGTCTTCTTTGAGAGATTAATCAGAGCTTTACTGTACTCGATCTCCGCTTTCGCCCTGTGAAAAAATGATATAACATTACGAATACACGCCTATACAAATACACTGTAAATTATACCGCCGCAAAAATGAAAAATTTAAGATGAAAAATTGTGATATTTATCTTATTTCTGCTCAAAATATAGATTGTGGATACATGTTAGAACCGCTTCATCGAGGCGGTTCTAACGGGTACCCACAACCTATATTTTAGAGCAGAAATAAGAAATATGAGATTTGACCCTGTAAACCCTAGTTTTACTGGATAAAAGTGGAGTTCAAGGGGGTTAGACCTATATAGGCATGTTTGCGTGATGTTTCATATTTAGTGAGTTACTAGTTGCATTGTGGCGTACAATTACATGCCCGTCTTGTTTAGGATCAATGCTATTATCAAAGCCCACATTCTTTCGTGGAGATTGATCATGAAATATTTTATGCGGTCATTCTCTCCCTTCCGCTGATTCAAGAAGGGCAGTTGTCAGTTTCTGGCGAAAGAATGTGCACTGTACTGATTAACCGCTTATGTATAAGCCTGCCCAGAAAAAGTGTGGATAGGTAAACTGACCGGCTCAAAAATGACCTAAAACAGTGTTGACTGGACCGTTAAACTCCAAAACAAACAATTATCAAAGCCCAACGCATTTTGGGCAAATCATATGAAACATGATGCCTGTTCCTCTCCTTCCGTGTTTCCCGGAGAACTGGGTGCCTAATTCACTACAGCTTTCAATATTACTCAGACTTCCGTTTTCTATCTGTAAGGTTTTCTTCCTTTCCGAGAAAACTTAAGAGGCTTAAAACGTCCTTAGTGCAGTTTTTAAGATCATATTGAAGCCTTGTAGTGTTTTGAAAATAGATTCCGGCAAAACTACACTGTTTTGTTTGTTTGTTTGTTTCGTATTCTCGGTCAGCTGCATTGGCCTCGGCCTTCGGCCTCGGGCCAATACAGCAGACCTCAGACCTGCAACTGGGCCAATACGAAATTACTTGATTAATAACACTATAGAACTGCTTATGAAGATCCTCAATAAACCCGAGACTTCCATTTTATTTGCACCCACTCGATCAAAGAATATATGGGCTATTATTAATTGACTGTAATGATCTGAGGTCATCCGTATTAACACCAGGTCAACCAATATTAACTGAGGTCAAGTGAGGTAAAAAAAATCAATAACCATGATTTTTTTAATTGCGTCAATTAATAAAATTATCATTAATCAAGTAATTTCGTATTGACCAAGTTACAGGTCCTCGGTCAGCTGTATTGGCCTCAGCCTTCGGCCTTGCGTATTGGCCAAGTTACAGGTCCTCGGTCAGTTGTATTGGCCTCGGCCTTCGGCCTCGGTATTGCCTCGGACCTGTAACTGGGCCAATACGAAATTACTTGATTAATAACATTATAGTACTGCATACACTAGGAAGAAACTCAAGAAACCCCGAGACTTCCATTTTATATACAGCCACTCGACCAAAGAATATATGGGCTATTACTATATACTCAGGAGCTTGAAGTTCTGTCCATAAGTAGTACAAAGGTTCAAAATCAAAAGTGACACAAAGCCATTTCGTAATTGAAATTGCAGCAGTTTTTATATCTTGACATTAGCACAATACCTTTTGATGCGGCTGTGCCATATACCACTTCTACAGCCTACTGTTTAAGGGTATAGCAGCAGACATCTCCGTTACTACTTGGATTGGTGCCCGCATTCCGACCCGTCAACAAATGCTGTATTGGGATAACATACCCATATGACAGAGTATAAGAATCCAACATGGGGTTCTGTTGTAGATGAGCGTTTCCAACCCGAGGGATGACCGTGCTGAGCGGAACCGAGAATACGCCGAGGTTCCGCTCAGCACGGTCATCCCGAGGGTTGGAAACGCCCATCTACAACAGAACCCAATATTGGATTCTTCTTCTTGCACAACACCTCCGGTTAGTTTTGACAGCTCGCACATGTATATTGTTTACAGAATAAAAGTAGTGCAGGAGTAGTTCCGGCAGTTGAATATAATTGAAGCGTGTTTATGTTAGTTGCCTGGGTCGGAACACCAGGGTCAGAACATAAATTTCTATCCCAGGGTAAAATCACGGATTTCCTTGTCTGGTGTGCAAGAATGTATTCTTCCACACCTCGAACACTTACTTATTTTGCCCCCCGCCCATCGGGGCATGAAGAAACAGATGGGTTGCATGATGCTTCCTCGCAGAGCTGAATCTGACCGTGCACATGGGTACTGGTAAACAGCTTTGAAGTCTAAGCCTGCCCGGCAAATATAATGTGGTGCGTGCATATAAACCCTTCTTGTTTCATTGGGCGGCAGGATTGAAATGCCGTCGGGGTAAAAGCCCCCACAAATTGGAAGCAACGTCTCGAAAATGACCTAAATGGTGTTGACGGAGACGTTTCACATCAAATCAAACAAAACAAACACATGTACTTGGTTACATATTGTGATTTGTTTTCTTATTTCTGCTGTTAACATAGACTGATGGCACCCGTCGGTTCTAACGAGTACTCACAATCTATGTTTTTGAGTGAAAATAAGTATGATAATACATAACCCTGTAAATACCACTTTTCCCTATACAAGGGCATTTATTTAAAGGACTTGATTAGAATACTGAAATATCAGGGGCGAGCTGTTCAAACTTTACGACATTGTTTAGTTAACGTATCGTTAAAACTTGGCGAGTATCTATGTTAATATTTTTGCTGAAAAAAATGTGAGCAGCTTTTTTTAGCAAACTGTGAACATACCAACATTTTACATGTAATTGTAATTGCTAGAACAGATAACAATATGACCACTAACGAGCTCGTTAAGCCCAGGTGTGTGTATTTTATTCACAGCAGCGTGAAGTTCTGTCAAAAATACATGTCGAAATAGCCCGAATCGACTATCCTATATAGCTTCGCCTTTAGTCGATTTGGGATTTCTGACAGAACTTCAAGCTTCTGTGATTTTGTTGTACCTTGCTTTGAAGTAATGTGCAGCCTCCAAACAGACTTTCCGGCCATCTCTCATACGCCGACACAAAATATCCCAGCCTGCGGACCCTGTGTAGTCCGTATCCTAAAAAAAAATAATAATAAAAAAAAAAACAGTTACTGGTATTTACGAGCCCAGTGTTGCGGCACAGTAAATCAAACGGGCCTGCTTCCTATATATTGGGTGCATGGCGTCTAAGCAACGTCGCATCAACGCCGGTGCCTCGTCATGACACTGCACCAACATTGATGCGACGTTGCCAACACATTCTTTTTCTGTGTAGATTTAACAAGAACAGTACAAATGCTTTCGCAAGAAACTTACCGATGCTCTTTTTAAATTAGCGTAGAAAAGAATATAAGAATCTTATATGGGGTTATTGGATTATTTTTCTTGCACAACACCTCCGGTTAGTTTTGACAGCTCGCACATGTATATTGTTTACAAAAAAAAGTAGTGCGGAAGTAGTTCCGGCAGTTGAACAGAATTGAAGCGCATTTATGTTAGTTGCCTGGGTCGGAACACCAGGGTCAGAACATAAATTTCTATCCCAGGGTAAAATCACGGATTTCCTTGTCTGGTGTGCAAGAAAGACTGTGGCAGACCAGCGACCTCCTCCTGATCACATTCAGTCGCGTATCCGAACCCACTAGGGGTCGACCTATCGAATGAACATGCATGTACGATAGCGTGTGGTCATTCAGGGAATCTGTGTCCCGCTTTCCGAGTGTAGGACAATATCCCCTCCGGACAAAATCCCCTCTGCCAATTTTTGCATAGGTGGACGAAATCCCCTTCAAGGTGGACATAATCCCCTTTGAAACTTTTTACAGGGTGGACGTAACCCCCCTCGTGACTTAAACAAGGTGGACCAAACCCCCTCCATAAGATGGACAAAATCCCCTTCGGACAAAATCCTCGTCGACAAAATGCCCCTTGCTGATTACTGCCATATAGGAATGGTACTCGAATAGTAGATGAGACTGTGTCCATCGGTCATATACTCTTTTCCCTGAAGACTGATAGAATAAACTTAAAATGTTCATTTTTGTATATAATCTATACATGTTTTCTTTGAATTGTGTTTTATCCAAAACCATTTTAAAACAGACCGCTGCCCATTATCTTCTACAGGAATGATATGATGCTGAGAATTAAAACAACAAATAGTTTCTATTATTTATTAAGCTATTAGATCAAATAAATTTATATGCATTTATATAGTAAAACTGTGGTTTCAGGGGTAAACCTTATTTTTCTTATTTCTGCTCTAAAATGTAGATTGTGGGTACTCGTTAGAACGGTGGTTCTAACATGTAAACACAATCTATATTTTGAGCAGAAATAAGGAAAATAACACAATTTTTCATCTTAAAATATTCGATCATCGGCGGTAAAATTTACAATGTATTTGTTTTTGGCGTGTTTTCGTAATGAACAGTGCAGATACTGGTCAGATCTGATCAGGATCTTCAGTATTTGCTATTTCATCTACATTGGATTACTGCAATGTGAAATTTATATTTCAGTGAGCATGAAGTTTGTATGATGGTACAGGTAATCAAACCTTTTTGATAATTAGCATATTGAATCATTTAATGATTATAAAAGAGTAATTACATATTTTTATCACTTGATGTGAAATTAATCGGTTTGTTTTTAAACATAATTATCAAGTGCAGTCCCTAATTTTCTTTGATTTTCTTTAATCACTCTCTATAAAAATAGTGATGATCAATTAATTTTGAAATTAAAGGTATGGAGGATACTGCAAATATTTGATTTCTTCAAAAACCAGGGAAACTTTAAGCCCATTTGAGTACCATTCCTATGGCAGTAATCAGCAAGGGGCATTTTGTCCCAAGGGAATTTTGTCCATCTTATAGTGGGGTTTCGACCACCTTGTAAAAATCACGAGGGGGATTATGTCCACCCTGTAAAAAGTTTCAAAGGGGATTATGTCCACCTTGTAAAAAACATGAAGGGGATTTCGTCCACCTATGCAAAAATGAGCAGAGGGGATTGCTTAAATAGTGGCATTTGAGGGTTAAACGAAATAGTATAAGAATGCCAGGTTGCTCACGTAATGAAAGAAAATCAATATCTTAATCTAGGCCACGCTGTCACGTGACGTCTTTCGGATCATTCCATTCATAAAACTGTTGGAAATGGACATTTGCACACAAGTAAAAATAGACTTTTCGCACTTCTGCAAAGAACTTAATTTTAGTACACTGAAATGTTTAAGTGCCCAGAATTTTAAAGGTTGTAGCGTTATTAGACATACAGCGTAGACCCAGATCGGATAGACAGTACACTGCTTCTGATCAGGATCGGCACTGTTCGCCATATGCATGTAGCAACAGTTTTGAACATGATTCAGGCCCGTACGAATACTCTGAAAAGTGGCGGGTGCGAATTTTTGGTATTTTGCAGAGGGTGCTGTACAGTAGCTGGGATGCAGTGGTGGGACTGAGCGAGGAGAAAAGAGAATATAAGAATCTTATATGGGTGTGAGGGGTGGATTGAAAAATCCGTCCCGAGGGACACTGTCCGGCATCACGAGGCTTGCCGAGTGATGCCGGACAGTGATCCCGAGTGAAATAGCATCTATCCGCCCCTCACACCCATATTAGATTCTTTTTCTTGCATACCTTCCATTTCTATTGCGAATTTTTAATGCTGCTGTCACTTCGGTTACCGACGTCCGCCATTTTGTGATGACACAACAGGAATGTTTAGTGACGTCAAGCATGACGACGCCGCACATGAGGTTGTAATCAACCAGTGCATTTATCAAACACGCGATTATATTCGATTTGGGGTTGGAACAACAGGGTCAGAACACAAATTTCTATCCCAGGGTAAAATCACGGATTTACTTGTCTGGTGTGCAAGAAAGGAGAAGCTGTGACAAAAATTGTAGATGCTGATCATAAGCATTCTATGGATCTACACCGTTTGCAGCTGGATAAAATGTTAAACATGTTATATTTTTCCAGCACAGATTATGTTGCATATGAGGTTAAGCCTATTAATGAAATACTCTAAAGTCAGAAAGATGAATCAATATACGTGTATACAGAAGGGAATGAATTAAATACATTAACAAATGACAAGTACATGTAAATAATTTGGAAAACTTTGACGGAAAATGCTAACATATTTTTTTTTTTTCAGACAAAAATTGTACTGAATATTTTTCTTGTAATGAACACACTGGTAAAGGCAAGCGCGCAGGTTAAGGAACAAACACACAGGATAAGGAACTTTTTCCGCTCAGGATAAGGAAGAAAATGGCGGAATCGGCATCACATGTGCAGGTTTGCTGTTCTAGGTCTCGTGATCCGTTACTAATCAATACGGATGCTCACATTAACTTCACGGAAGACACATATTATTCACAAATTTATCTTCGATGGTTCGAATTCGACAGTTACAGCCAGTCAAATAGAGAACCAGACACAGTGGAGCTACTCAAAAACGAAATCTCATTATTTTACATGAAACGCTCTTCTGGGAAGATGGCATGCATTTTTTTGTTGGTTGTAAACATACACATGATAACTCGGACTGTTGCAAATTCGATTTAAGGAAAATTGGAAATTGGAAGGCCCGCAGTGAGAAATCCTAGTTCCATTTTCAATACAACGCCCACGGGCAAGGAAATGGGTACAACGCATATGATAAGACACAAAATTTTCCGGGGAAAATGGTAGTCGTATGGTCGTAGCACTAGTAAATTACCATCTCAGATTAGGTTTTCCGATATTAATAATTAGTCCTACATAGTTTGAAACACCAGTTGTGACCTTTGGGAAACGTTCAAAGTTTGTGTGCATTGTCTTGGCATGTGCATTGCTATGGTTCTAGCAATATATCCCCCCTCCCCCCCCCCCCCCCCCCCCCCCCACTATGAATCTAGGGCGATGTGGCCGGGACGATTTGATCTAGGGCAATTCGGCCTAGGACAATTTGGCCAGCAAAAAATATTGAGTAGGACAATTTGGCCGTGGTAATATAATGTCCAGTTCAAATTGACAATTTATTGTTTTGGATTTGTTTTCAGTAATGCTTGTTGAAGGAACATTTTAAAGAAGATCAACCATAGTGCAGTTTATATTTTACTTTTGGTCCTTTGAGATCAGCGTGAATATTCTGAAAAATCAGAAATAAATTATTGGTTTAGATTCATATTCTAGACAGGTTTTTAATTATTTGGACCCCATTTTGACTTATATCAGTCTTTGAATCGACTGCCTATTCGAAATTCGCAAAATTGCAGTATGTTTGCTCTGGCTTTCTTTGCCGGATCATTACAGGGTCACTGATGAGGCTTTATTAGCCGAAACTACGTAGTATGACCCATCTTCTTTCTTATGAATGTTTTCATTGCTCTTAAAGGAACACATTTTTGATTTTTATTTAATCAAAATCAATTAGAAATTTATTTTGTTTTTAAATCCTGTGGTATTAAAATTGGGCAAAATCGTTAGTACCAAAGACAAAATAATTTACTTGACTTGACTTGATAGATTTTGTAAGGTAACCGGGCGCTAAAAGCACATAGGGGCTACCCCCATCTCGCTAAATGGGATTAGTTTATGAACTGCTCTTCCCAGGGCCTCCAATGTGCTGGCACTTGTCAATTCGACAGGTGTCAGCTGACCAATGGGAATATACTGAACTTTTAATCGGAGGAAGGCACAAATCGCACCCAAGGTACAGCGTTTGTCCTAAGAAACACAGTTCTATAGCGATTTTAGAATTTTGAGTGCAGGAATCAGACCAAAGACGGGCTCTAGTATGTGATGACGTGTTGCCAATTTCGACTGCCAAATGTGTCAGAGCACAGCCCTGTTTTCGAATGTCTGGCCGAGGAAAAAAGCTAACATACATTATCAGTTCTGGCTTCCATTATTCTCTGCCTCCACCCCTGACATGGCAAAGAAAACGCCTTCGGTCACGATGCTTGTTAAAGGGTGATAACGCATGAAATTTTTGAATTTTGAACAGGCATCTAAAGTGAGCCAGGATGGGAAAATTTAAAATAATTTATAACTATACAAAAATAGATAAATTTTATGATTTTGTTTAACATCACGTGAACAAGTCCATGAAATGTAGCTCCCCTATACCACACTTTATATAGAGAAAACTGGGGTTTACGGGGGTATACATTTTTTCTTACTTTTGCTCCAAGACATAGGTTGTGGGTACTCGTTAGAACCGCCTCATTGAGGCGGTTCTAACGAGCACCCACAACCTATGTTTGCAGTATTTATAAGAAAAATATCACGGGTTTTCATCAGGAAAATGGCCATTTTGGAAATGTGAAAAAATGCACTATGTCGCACGGGTGTGTCATCGTAATGAACTTGTTGGAAGACAAGATCAATTAGCACTTGGTTAACTGGCTCACTCATTTGTTGACTGGTCATGTTTCCTTGCTTTCTTAATTACCTTTTTTCACACTTAAATTGTTGGTTTTGTTTGTTTGTGTATACATTGTGATATTTTTCATTAAATCTTAACATAGACCCACAACATATTTTTAGGATTTTGTAAAACAAACCCTTGTTAGGTTGTGTTCGGATAAACTCCGTATTTCTTGCCAGTAGTATATGTTGTGGCTGCACGTTATAAACGCCTCGGATGAGGCAACATTTTACTCTGTACCCGCAACAATGTTTTGAATAATGTTTGCAAACAGTTTGGATCAAGATCACTCTGCACACACAAGTTTGAATGAAATAGACACAATTAAGTTTAACTGTATATTAAATGAATTGAAGGTATATGAATATTTTCTGTTTTATTTTATTTTTTGGCCTCCCTTATCTCTCTAGGCCGGCCTCGGTAGCTCAGCCGGATGCGCGTAAGACTGGACGTGGGTTCGATACCTACCGGTGTCGGCAACATTCTTTCGTGGAGATTGATCAAGAATGTGCACCATTCTGGTTAACCGCTTACGTTTAGGTAAACTGACCTGCTCTTTTTTAGTCGGTCAGTTAACCTATCCACATTTTCCCTGGGCAAGCGCATACGTAAGCGGTTAGCCAGTACAGTGCCCATTCTTTCGCCAGCAATTGCCCTTCTTCACACGGGGTATTTGACTACCTGGAACGCAGACGGACACCAAAAACGCCGACTGTTTACTTTCGATTTGAAAGAGGGTGAATCGATAAAATCCTGTATTTTGCGACCCTATTAAAAATCTGTTTTGATTTCTGCTGTTTTCTTCTGGGACTGTTACAGCTGATTCGAAATGGTGTTTATGCTTCGATAGAATACACGAAAGCGTCTTTACTGACAACTAAAATGCAAAACATGCAAATTTTCTAAAGAAAATAGTGTAATTGCCAGAAATGCGACTGATTTATCCAAAATGTAATTGAAGCTTGAAAGAGAAATAGGTCTTGTTAAAAAATAAACTCCTATATTCTTGTGTCACACGTTGCTCGGGCAGCAATAAGCATGGACTTGAGTGCACCATGCTGAAGGAAGATAATCCTTACGACAGACGCATTCCTTCGATGTTACCATGAAACGCAAACAATGGATACCAATGACGGATTTACAATTAATGCCTAAATCAGTACCTACTTGCATATCTCCTTAATTTAGAGGTTCAAAAAGCACGGTTATGAACAGTCTTGAATATTTCCCATATATAAACAACGACGGTGAAAATAGCTCAAGAAAAGTAAATGATTACTCTCTCTCTCTCTCTGCATGTGCCTGGTATAGGGAGTATGAATTTCAACGATTTCCATTTCAGGAAATGTTTGAATAGTTTATGTTTCCTATACTTACAGATAACTGATGAATAGGAACAGTCAGAGAGCCTTCTTTCCTTGGTACTAATATTTTTCTACTATAATAGTTTCACATTTTATTGAATAAAATAATAATCAAAGCACTGAGAGTGCTGATGGGGCAATAGCTTGTGATCAATGGATTGGGTTAGGCAACGTTAGCGTCTGGATAGTATTTTAAATCAGACTCATAAAGAATATATTTTTGAATAAAATCAAATGAACATAGCTGTTTGAAGCTTTTCTGGGCCATAAGTCCTGTTAACGCAACATAACCCATGTTGAAATTCTGTTGAAACATGAGTCTTGATCTTTGGATATCAAAAAATGGACCTTGCTTTGTTAACGTAACACGTTAGAGCGATTTAAATGTTGCAGAGCAGACATTATCGTTATAACAACGTTTTGAACTAGCCGCCATGCCCTTTTAGTTTAACAGTCGCATCTGAAGAGTTGATATGGAGTTGCGGGGTGTTTTCGTCACAATTTGCCGTAGGAAATGCAAGAATGACGACCATGTATGTTTATTTCATTGCAATAACATTTGTTTGGTCCGTCGAAGATATTCAGACAAATTCTTTGGAATCCTCCAAATGATATTCATGAAAAACTATGGATGATCCCTTGAATTGTTTAAATGGGGCTTGAATATATTGGAAGGTGGCTTATGAGGCCTACTTTGGCGAAACTAGCTAATCTGGTCTACAAAATTTGACCACTCGATGTTTTAATTCCTTTGGGGATTTTCATTTTTCCAGAGCATAAACATACATGTACTACGCCTGATATAAAGGGACTGTTTGTTCACCGATTGTTTTTTCACTGTTGTTCTTGTTTCTTTTAATTATTTTAAATTTTCGGAAAAAAATATATTTCTTAATCTTTACTAGCAAGTATTCAAGCTGAATAAATTTATATTGGTGTGTAACGACCAAGTCAACACTTATTAGGTCATTTTTGAGCTGTTCAGTTTACCTAGCCACACTTCTCCTACATGTTTGTTTGTTTGATTTGAGGTTTAACGTCCCCGTCAACACTGTAAAGGTCATTTTGGAGACGTTGCTTCCAATTTTGTGGGACTTTTACCCGACATTCAGATGAAATGACATCTCAACCCCTACCGCCCAATGAAACCAATAGGGTTTATTAAGCATGGACCGGCCGACGCGCACCACTTTGCCTGGTCAGGCTTAGATCCTCTAAGCAGTTTACCAGTACTCGTGTGCGGGTCGGTTTCAGCTCTGCGTGGAAGCAGCATGCAGCCCATCTATTTCTTCAAGCCCCTATGGGCGGGGGCCGTTCTCCTACATGTACGTAAACGGTAAACCAGTACAGGGCACATTCTTTCACCAGAAACTTCCAGCCGGCCTCGGTTGCTCAGTCGGATGCGCGTCTGACGGGTGATCAGGATACCTGCCGGGGTCGGCAACATTCTTTTCGTGGAGATTGATCATGAAGTCAGTCGCGCATCCGACTGAGCTACCGAGGCCGTTCACATGCGTAGGGTGGGAGGGTTGTGGGGGGGGGGGGGGTAAAACTTAACCATTAGGTCTCTGAAAACAAAATGACTTCCTCGTTATTGATATAAATACCCCCATTAACCCATGTATGCCTAGCAGCCTTTTGTGGTGACAATTGCAAACATTGCAGACCAAGATCAGGCGCCGCAACACCAGGCGTCTCATCTGTATCTAAACTGTTTGCTGAAAGTACATACAATTTTTGCAAAATTTACTGCTAACAATACAAACCTGGCTCCCCTACTACAATTGGACATGGACCACTCCAAACTTCTTAACTGGGAGATATCAATTGTCCTATATGGGTTAATGACACACAGAAATTAACCCATTTTGTACTGAATGGAATCATCAACCTTATATCAGTATGAAACGAGTCCATTTCAAAATTTAGGGATGTCTGGTTGTGGCTTCTTTAAAATTTATCTTGAAGATGCTGAACCTTTCGCAAACATGCAGTGTATGCCCTAATGAGACTCAGCGTTCTGCGGTATCTGATCTGGACCTGCGCTGTTTGCCAGTTGCCAGTTTTAGGATTTCCGGTACAAAATGAGCTGTAAAGTGGGCTAATTGTAAAGATCTATAAAAAGACGCTGAATGGCGTATTAGTCTACACTGTTTTCATTCGCGTTTTTTACACGGAGAATCGCTCAGTGAATCCCTGTCATGGTAAACTTTATGGATAAATTCATAAAACATTCAAGTTATAATATTTATTTCCATAGGCTGTTTAATTTAATGAGGAGCTTTTGAAACTGTTTCGAATATTGCGCTATATTTTCTTAAGGTGTCTCTTGGCGGTGATTAGGTCGTATGCATTAACGCAAAAAGTAGTGCCAAAATCACTCTTCAATAATCTGGGGCTATTGCCCCAAAAATGAGAAATTACAATTCACAGAGGATTTTCCAGATAGACCAAATGCCCCCGCCCACTGGGGCTTGAGGAAATAGATGGGCTGCATGATGCAATCACGCAGAGCTGAAAACGACCGCACATGTGTACTGGTAAACCGCTGAGAAGATTTAAGCCTGCCCAGGCAAAGCAGTGCGAGTCGGCCCGTCCATGTTTATAACCCTTTGGTTTCATTGGGCGACATGGCTTGAGATGTCATTCATTTCAATGTCGGGTAAAAGTCCCTCAAAATTGGAAGCAACGTCTCTAAAATGACCTGTACAGTGTTGACGGGGACGTTAAACCTCAAATCAAACAAACAAAACAGATAGACCACAAATCGGCTGATAAATGTTCGAGGTTTCATGCAGATATTCTAATGTTTGACGTTTCATTCCGATATTCTATTTAGAAGTCTATCTCTAGACCCAAACCATTTTTTCGTCGGATGTTTGAAGGGCAGGAAACTGAAGAAACCGGATCGACAGTGGTGGTTCTTGTGCAAATATATGTATATGTACATTGAAACTTCTAAAGGTCCGCATTTGTTGGAGGTTTCGTTCAGATAGTCTATATAATACTAGATCAAACCCCATAAACCGTAGTTTCAGATATCACTGTTTCATATGCCAACAATAAGCCTTCATGACCTAGCGGGTTAGAGCGCCTTCTCGTAACCATATCGTCTCTCGCTGCTGTGGGTTCTAACCTCGTGCGGGTCACATTTGAGACGCCAAATTCTGCAACGGATTATCAGGTCGTCTTTTCCTGGTTATCTGGGTTTCACCCACCTCTGATTAATGATGGAATGAAAATAAGTGAAATTATCTTAATAGGGGCCGTACCTTATAAAGTAGTAGTAGTAGTAGTAGTAGTAGTAGTAGTAAGAAGAAGGTGAAGAAGATAAAAGTGGCGGATTTTACACGATGTGAACGTGTATAGGAAATGTGAATGCAATCCGTCAAAATTGTTCGTGAGAAAGCAGGTTTCAACTGCTGACGGATAGACGTTGCTCTAACCTGTACATGTTTAAAAACTGATGTGCATCTGCACGCCAGTTGGCTTGCACAATTGCACAAAATGCGTGATATTTCTTCATTTCTGTCATTCTTGACAAAATGTAGACATTCATATGACACTGTTTGTTCGAAATATTTGGACATGTTTCGCATCGGCGCAATTTAATCCATTCCATTACATTTCGTATTACTGAAAACATTTCTGCACCGAGATGCATCTGAAAGCAATCAGACTGTACACCTGCACAGGTTGATATGATTCTTACCTGGTCGCAGGCGCCTTTCATGATGCATGCACCCCATATATGAGCCCCGCCAAGCGAATTTGGGTCTTCGAGCATTCCGTCATGACAAATTTTAACTGCACATGCCCAGCCATTCAGAGGGGCCAGGGATATGGCTTTCTCTCTGAAGGTTCCTCTTGATTCACTGCTTGTATGAGCGAGCAGCGAAGGTTCTGGCGAGACTGCGCGGATGCGCAGGCTCGCCTGAACCTTCGCTGCTCGCATAGGTGATAAGTACCAAAAATCGCTTGACGCGGCCCATATGACAAACAGAATCTTCCACATAACAATACTTGACAGGTGGGTTTCTCCTTTGTTTTATTTCTTGTAAGTTTTACAAAGAGACTGGCGGTTAAGCAAACGGTCTAGACCAATTACCGATTTTTGCGGCGTCTCATCTTGATCTGCATTGCAATATTTGGGACTCTTGACAAATATTGACCTCATACTACACAGCTTAATCGCTCGGATAGCTGACAAAATCTTTACACTTACGTCATGAGTTTCTGCCACTTTCATCTTTGAATTTTGCGAAAAACATGCATAGCTGCTATTATGTAAGATACTTCAAATGCGAGATATAGTAGATCGTGATGAGACAGCTCCGAATGAGAGGTCTCATCTTGGCAAACTCTGCATAGGCATCTATATAAACACCCTGTGTTACGTGCGGGTACTTCGTATTTATTCCGCTTCGTTATTATATCCCATATATGCCAATTAGAAGCCTCCGTGGTGTAGAGGATAAACAACTCACCTCGCAAACCAGGGATCGTGAGATCGGTTCCGGGCTTCACCAGACTTTCGGGCGAGTCTTTAAACTGAGGTCCCGTCTCCATATGACCTTGTTGTTGGTGGAGACGTAAACTCAAACGCATGCGCCTATCGGGGATTGAAGAAATAGATGGGCTGCATGGTGCTTCCACGCAGACCTAAAACTGACCACACATGAGTACTGGTAAACCGTTTAGAAGGACTAAGTCTGCCCAGGCAAAGTGGTGTTAGTCAGACCGTCCAATGCATATAAGCCTTTTGGTTTCATTGGGCGACACAGCTTGAGATGTCATTTTATCTCAATGTCGGGTAAAAGTCCCACAAAATTGGAAGCAGTGTCTCTAAAATGACCTAAATAGTGTTGACGGGGACGTTAAACCTCAATTCAAATAAACAAATATCCTGCCAATATTTCATTTTGGACACCTGTTTAGCCATTCATTCTTGTGGGGTGAGGGAAACAAACTATTCTTCTTATATTTTAACCCATATATAACAATGGAATCTTCCACCAAGTAAGTTTGGAGTGGTCATTTCCAATTATAAGGGTGTCAGGTTTATTTATTTATTTATTTATTTATTTATTGATTGATTTTTTTGGTGGCAAATTTTACAAAAATGAATGTGACCGTCCATGCTTATAAAGCCTATTGGTTTCATTGGGCGACAGGGCTTGATATGTCATTTCATCTCGATGTCGGGTAAAAGTCCCACACAATTGGAAGCAACGTCTCCAATATGACGTTTACCGTGTTGACGGGGACGTTAAACCTCAAATCAGACAAACAAAAATGAATGTTCTTTTAGCAAACAGTGTAGACCCAGATCAGATGCCGTGTTCTGCGGCGTCTGATCTGGGTCTGCACTGTGTGCTAGTTTCCCAGAAAAAGGGCCGCTAGGCATATATGGGTTAATTATATTGCCATTCTTTCATGTACGTCATTCTTTCCTGGAATTTTTCTATAAATTTCACATTGTTTATCTAATAAGACCGATTCGTAATTTCGTAAGACCCGACCCTACCAACACGTACCACACGCTGGAACAACGTAATATCAACGTCGTTATAATAATGTATTATCATATTTGTCTGTCAAATAATGAAATTAAAAGTATTCTGCATGGACAAAAGGTAACGAGAAGGACTGAATTCATGTCCGTAGTTGTTTTGTGGGATAACACTATTAATAGACAAAAGAAAATTTACAAATCTTGCCTATTTTATCGTAAAAGTATCTAACATTATTAAATCACAGATTTATGACACCTAATAAAAAAGTGACACATCATGTTAAGAAGTCTGTGCAACGAACACCCTCTAAACCCCAATTGATATAGAGAAAACTGTGGTTTCAGGGTGTATACATTATTTTTCTTATTTTTGCTCCAAGAGATAGGTTGTGGGTACACGTTAGAACCGCCTCCTTGTGTGGGTACTCACAAACTATGTTTGCAGTATTTATAAAAAAAATATCACGAATTTTGATAAGAAAAGTAGCCATTTTGGAGATGTGAAAAATGCACTATGTCACACGGGTGTGCTATCATAATGAGGTCATATGCGCTATTTAAAGTCATATGCATATGACTCACATGTATGCGGTATTAAGACATGCCGTCCTGATGGTGTCTTTTGACATATGCAAATTGCTCATTGCTTTCCCTTCTACATTGAGAATAACCTCTTGACTCCAGATACACTGTGGTAAGGCTCCGGTGTCTGGATTAACTTTCAAATAAAACGAAAACATAATGTATTTTACTCCTTTTTTTTTTTTATTTTCCCACGCTTGTGGTTTTCACGTCAGTGGTAACCATAACTTTGTGCCGTCTGCATTGCGTGGTATCTGTGCGGGTCGTCATTGGTATCCTTATTCGAACACCCTCATCATGAATTTCACATCTATAATTATAAAATCCTGCTTTTTGCTAATTCTAAGAACGCATGGCAGGTACTCAATGCATAAGTATTTTATTCTATCCAGGAAATATTGAAAATTATGTATGAATCATTGCTGTAAAACTAAAAATACTGTCGACTTGCATCAAACACCTATATTTTGCCGACTAAAAAGGTTATAATTCGTCATTGACAGAAGGATTTACGTCCGCAGTTCTTGGAAAGTATTCCGAGACAATGCGAAACGGATTGCTATCAACATCTGCGAGCATCTATCTAATATATGCCCGTAAAATGCGATTTTATTCAACTCACCACGAATGCTTTTTGTTTTTTCAGTCGGCGTTTTCGTTGTCCGTCTGCTTTCCAGGTAGTCGAATACCCCTTGTGTTCTTGAATCAGCGGAAGGTAGAGAATGGCCGTAGAAAAGGTTTCATGATCAATCTCCACGAAAGAATGTTGCCGACCCCGGCAGGTATCGAACCCGCGTCCTCCTGATTACGTCATACGCGCATCCGACTGAGCTACCGAGGCCGGCATAAAAATTCAGTTACCAATACATGTACCTGGTAAGACCCTCCCCCCCGCCCCACACACACACACACACAAACACACTGAATATTTGTTTCGTAAAAATTTTATGGTGATAGCCAAATTAAGTTTAATGAAAAGATACTTCACAGAAAAACAAATCAATAATTTTGTTTGTTTGCCACGGTTATTCACAAATAAGGTGTATTTTTTACCATGACTTTACCCCTACCCCCAGCTGATTTTGACCAAAATTAAAAATTTTGCCATCTTTGTGGCTTCCAAAATATACCAGCCTAGCCATCCTTGTACATATTTTTTATTTTGTATACAGATAAAGTTTTGATATGTTAACATGTGGTGAAAATATAAAAAAATGAAAAGTGGCCTCTGTGTTTATTTTATTCATTTTTCATAACTTAATTTTTGGTAATTCTCAGAAATTTCAATTTTGTACCTGTTTCATTTTGATCCTGTAATGTTTCATTTTTTCGTATGTCTCCATGATAATGCAAGTGGGTGGGGTAACTAGATACAACTCACTTAGTGTACAAATGGTTAGTAGTGCTACCTGATATATTAATGCACCAGTTGAAACCTATATAATCAGATGCTTCCAAAGACACTTTCTATTGTCTTTTTCTTTCGAAGGGATATACTTTTATCACACTCGTCATAACTTATTAACACAATACAGCTTATTCTGAATATACATGAAGACGAAACAACTTGTTTCTGAGTTTTTCCATTAACTAATGAAGCGTTTTAACGGGTACCCACAGTCTAAGCAGAGAGTCTGTTGCTTGCTATTGTCCGCGAGACTATCACTGACCATCTCCTTGCCGCCGAACAAATCCCAAGTACTGGTTATTTATAGCATCCCTAAGACATCGGAGCGCAGCGTCAAAAGAAATTTCTGGACTGTGCTCGTTTGTTTGATTTAAGGTTTAACCTCCCCGTCAACACTGTATAGGTCATTTGGAGACGTTGCTTCCAATTTTACGGGACTTTTACCCGACATTGAGATGAAATGACATCTCAAGCCCTGTCGCGCAATGAAACCAAAATGGTTTGTGAGCCAGGACGGTCAAACATGCACGCACCGCTTTGCCTGGACAGGCTTAGATCCTCTAAGCGGTTTATCAGTACCCCTGTGCGGTCGGTTTCAGCTCTGTGAGGAAGCATCGTGTAGTCCATCTATTTCTTCAAGCACCGATGGGCGGGGCGGGTGGACTGTGTTCGTGCACTTGGGCATTGGCAAACAGAATTTACATAATCAGACGCCACATAACGCGATGTCTGTGTTTGTTTGATTTGAGGTTTAAACGTCCCCGTCAACACCGTATAGGTCATTTTGGAGACGCTGCTTCAAATTTTGTGGGACATTTACCCGACATTGAGATGAACTGATATCTCAAGCCTTGTCGCCCAATGAAACCAATATGGTTTATAAGCGTAGACGATCCGACTCGCACCGCTTTGTCTTGGCAGGCTTAGATCCTCTAAGCGGTTTACCAGTATACGTGTGCAGTCGGTTTCAGCTCGGCGTGGAAACATCATGCAGCCCATCTATTTCTTCAAGCCCCGATCTACTGTGTTTGCTTAAAGTTAAACGAACAGTTCGATTCTCAGTTCAGGACTAATTTCCCAACCTACACTCAGAGACGATCGACCCACCAGTACTCTCAGTGCTTTGATTTTTAAAGGCCCAGTTACTACAGTCGAACTTCAATGGCTCGAACACCTTTGGGACCTCGAAAATCTGTTCGAGACAGGGGTAGTTCGAGCCACTGAAGGTTACTGTCAGGAGGCAAAACGAGATACTTTTAGACATCTTTTCGGTGTTCTATAATAAAAATGTATGCTGTGTGTACTCATTAGAATCGCCTCATCGAGGCGATTCTAATGAGTACACACAGCATTTATTTTGCAAGAAAAAAGACTAAAATCTCCTTAATTATCCCCCACTATGTCGGATGTAGAGGATTTCGCAAGAGGCTCAAGAATGGGTTCGACACATCCATGGTAAACGGCCATCGGTGTTCGAGCCATCGAAGTTCTACTGTGTTAGAAAAGATACCTCGTGAGCGCATCTCCTCTTACACATTACAGCAATTTTTGAAAATTTGCAGATGTGCATGTGGTTTTGGAGTTAACCAGAGCTGTTAATGTTTTATCCACGTTTTCTTCTTTTTTCAATTTATTTTTTTCCAGGTCCAGTCACTTTTAGAATACATGTAGATACCTTGTGAGCCCAACTCCTCTTAAACATGTAGTTTTTACCGGTTCTTTTGCAACTTTGCAGGTGTTTTGTCATTAGAACAGGTAGATACCTTGTGAGCGCAACTACTATAGTTTATCAACGACCTTTGAGAGTTCAAAGTTTAAGCGTTACAAGTCTATTCCATTTTTAGGGGAAGCAGGTTTCGGATAACTTTTTTTCTCAGGATTTTAAAAAATATAAATCAATGTTTTGATATTACCTATATCTAGAAATCATGGCCGAGTGGTTAATGCGATGTACTGCGAGTCACGCAAACAAACTTTTAGACGAGGGTTCGAGTCCCAGTGGCAATTTTTTGTTTTGTTTTAATTTTTCGTTTTTATTTTATTTTTTATGTTTAACGTTATTTTCTTGATTTTTTACATTTACATCCTTCATATTTTGTTTCCTTTATTTTATTTTCAACAATTATATTTTTATGTCATTGTAAATCCCTGAGATGCCGGCTCGGTAGCTCAGTCAGATGCGCGTCTGACTGGTGATCAGTAGGACGCTGGCTCGATACCTGCCGGGGTCGGCAACATTCTTTCCTGGATATTTATCAGGAAATCTTTTCCATGGCCATTCTCTCCCTTCCGCTGATTCAAGAAGGGCAGTTGTCAGTTTCTGGCGAAATAATGTGCTCTGTACTGGTTAACCGGTTACATATAAGCTTACCCAGGAAAAGTGCGGATAAGTAAACTGACCGACTCAAAATGACCTAAATAGTGTTGCCTGGACCGTAAAAACAAAGATACATTTCAACAGCGCATTTGCCTTTGGACACTGACGGCTATGAACGTACGTTCAATTCATACTAACATTTTAATAATACTTCTAGACTCCGAGCTGCAACGATTCGCTTGTGCTCGTTCCATCTTTTCAATAAAATGAATAAACATCTAGTATGATGACCCCGCTCATCGGGGTTTGGAGAAATAGATCGGGCTGCACGTTGCTTTGACACTGGCGACACATGAGCAATGGTAAACCGCTTGGTAAGTCGAAGCCTGCCCAGGCAAAGCGGTGCGAGTTGGACCGTCCATGCTTATAAACCCGTTTAGTTTTATTGTGTGGCAGGGCTTGAGATGTCATTTCATCTCAATGTCGGATAAAAAACCCACAAAACTGGAAGCATCTTCTGCAACGGGGACAATAAACCTCAAATCAAACAAACATCTCGTGTGATCCAATTTTATAGGTACGAAAAAAAAAATTGTTCAGGAAATGTAAAAATAGAAAAAAAAAATAATAATAAAAGAGAAAAGAATATCTTCCCAAAGATTCGAACCCTAGATGTCCAAGGTGGCAGACGTGTTAATAGACTGTCTCGACTAGATGTCAGTCTGGTTACACGAAGCGTAAGATTAAGAATATGACGGAAACTACCGCCCAGTGAAAAAAATACCCACAACAGGCGACTTACCTAAAACACGGACGAGTCCAAAATTAAAAGTGCAGTCACGTCTCACTGCGTTTTGAAAGACTATATTTCAGTTTGTTATCTGTTTTGTTTGATTTGAGGTTTAACGTCCCCGTCAACACTGTAAAGGTCATTTTGGAGACGTTGCTTCCAATTTTGTGGGACTTTTACCCGACATTGAGATGAAATGACATCTCGAGCCCTGTCGCCCAATGAAACCAATAATGTTTATTAGCATGGACGGTCCGCCTCGCACCGCGGTTCCTGGACAGGCTTAGATCCTCTAAGTGGTTTACCAGTACTAGTGTGCGGGTCGGATTCAGCTCTGCGTGGAAGCATCATGCAGTCCATATATTTCTTCAAGCCCCTATGGGCGGGGGCTTAGTTTGTTATCTATCTTTTTGAAACTTTGAAAGTGTTTTTGTCCTGGTCTGCAGATCCGGGCTGATGTACATGTGCTTTTGGGATTATCCTCCATTATTTTTTTTCCATTTGCTCACTCTTTCACCATAGTATTTCCAGGTCCAATTACTTTTATGATAGGTACCTTGTGATATGGATTTGTACCGATCATTTGCAAACTTGGTATGTGTTTTCTGCATAGCATTAAATGACCTTAGTCATTTTCTGACCTCTGATATATAGACCCAGGTACCTCTTATTTCTTCTACCTAAAATAAACACTACATGTACTTTTGGGGTTGGGCAACTGGTGCGGGGGAGGGGGGAGGGGAGGTGCGACATCAACTTTGAAGTTTGATCTATTTTGTATCAGGTATTTTCGTTTAGTTGCAAAGTTGGATATGTTCATAGTTTATCATTGCAAATAAATCCATATGAGCCTAGTATCTCAAAAAGGGATTTTGGTAAACACTATAGACCCAGATCTGTGTATACATTATTAAAAATACATGCGTTTTTGTTTAGCATACAGTAAGTCGAATTGGCTAAACGCCGCTTGAACAAGAAATGGGCCCGTCCCAAATTATTTGGTGGAAGATTATGATATATACTACTCAAAGTTTGATAGGGATCACTTTTTTAATGCAAAATGATTTTTGTATAACTTAATCAGCTGAATCCAAATTTGATACATAATGATAGAAAACATATCCTTCACAAAAACTAGTGATTAATTTTGTCCACTAGCACTGCATTCAAGCGTGACAACAACAACCGACTTGGCACCCACAAAATTTGCCGTAACACGAAGGGATTTTGACACTTGACTTTTCACAAATTTCCAAATTTGTTTAGACAAACGTGCCTAATCACATGTATGGCGTCCACGGGTATCAAATACAGCACGACATCGACTGCGCATGCTCGTAATCAGAGTCTGTATCCGGTTTTGTCGAATCAGCCTCTATTCGGCAACAAATGCATCTTTGAGCTCCTGTAAAGTCATCGGCTGCGCAGGTCGAGCTGAAACAGCACGCTGCAGCATGTCCCACGCATGCTCAATCGGATTTAAGTCCGGTGATCGGGCAGGCCAGTCCATATGAACGATTGTCTCACGTTTTAGATAGGCATAAGTGACGTGGACACGGTGAGGACGAGCATTATCGTCCATCAGAACAAAGTCCAGGCCCATAGCACCGGCATATGGTCTCACAAACTGATCAAGAATCTCATTACAGTACCTCACTGCCGTTAACGTTCCGTTTTCAACGACGTACAAGTCAGTTTTACCGTTCATGCTTATCCCAGCCAAAACCATGACTGGTCCATTTCTATAGCGATCATGCTTTGCCACATTCAAGTCATCGAATCGCTCTTTAGGCATTCGCCACACTAATTGACGTTTATCAGTGAATTCTAGACAGAATCTTGACTCATCAGTAAACAGTACTGGCGTCCAGTCACGAATCGTCCATCTGAAGCGAGTTCTGGCAAAGTCCAACCGGTCTTGCACGTGCTGTCTCGTCAAGGGAACACGTACAGCAGTCCTCCTGGCATAAAGTCCGAACTCGTGGAACCTATTTCTGACAGTTTGTGTAGAAATTCGTACTCCAGTTCCGTTCCTAAACTCGTTATGAAAACGCGAAGCTTCCAGGAACCGTTGACGTCGAGACTGACTCAACAAAAAAGATACCGATGTTGAGTTGTAGCCCTTTCTCGACCCCCGCCGTGTCTGTGTGAAGGATGTCCGTGGGTAAGATGCCGACTCCACATTCGGGAAAACACCCTCTGGGATCCATTCAGAATCCCAGCAACTCGACGTTGAGAGACACCAGATTCCAACATCCGGACGTCACGGTTCATTTCTTGGGGCTTAGACGGTTTCTTAACTGTCCCCTAGGCATTTTAGAGTTTCACAAATTAAATGAAGTCCTTTTTACCCTTAGTAAAGGAACGCTGACAAGTTTGATTTTTCTGTTGGAATGCAGTGTTACGATATGTTTTTGGGTGCAGGAATTCATTTGCGAAGTGTGAGAAGTGTGGACTTTCATGAGTACTGAATTTCTCATGAGCTTCTGCTGAAGATATTTATCAATACACGGAATACAAATTCTGTCATGAAATTTTAAATTTTCAATGCAAAATATGGTATATAAAAAGTGATCCCTATCAAACTTTGAGTAGTATATATGTGTGTCATATATGGGTTAAATGGGGCATTTGAATAATTGCTAACAATACATTTTGAAGTAACCTTGTAAGGAAGAAAATGAATTGTTCTTGATGACTAAACTGCTTTCAGACATGATTTATTACAATTTTAATTTTATAATAGACACCTTTCTAGGCGTTAACTTATGGTGGTAAAACTAGATATTCATAATATCAATTACTTAAAACGTATATTACAGAGTTCCCTTGTGGGCCAACGTTGAATCACCGCTGAAACAACGGTTTCGGTTTCACAACGTTGATTCAATGTTGAGCGTCTAATGAGAAGCAGCCAATATCTGAATAGTTACATTTCCAGTGTCAAGTCTAATGTGAATCTATAGAAAACAATGTAGTTCATACTTCCATGAACGCGTCGAGTCACATGATTTTCAGTGACGCCAAGTGACGTCATTCTAAACCATGGTTTTCTACGGGCGTTGGTGACGTCAAAGCTGTTCCGCTCTTTGAAGCAAAACAGCGTGTAAATGTTTTTTACCTTTAAAAGTTTGCCCTATAAGCATTTTTTCGCCCAGTGATGAGGGTCAAAGAATTTAAATATAAAAAATAAACTTAATTTTTCTGCTTTTCATGAAAATATGAACGACAGCGGGTTGCTTGCAAAGTTTACATGAACCCCTTCGAGGTTCATTGACTTTGCACGCGACCCACTGCGTTCATACTTTCATGAACAACAAAAATATATAAAATTCATTTCTTAAAGAAAAACTATCAAACTATAACCAATATTCGAGTTTCCACAAAACGTCATGAATAACGAAGCGATAAGGGTGCCACTGAATCAACCTTTCTTACGTTTTAAAATATATTTGAAGAACTATTTTTTTTATGTTATTTTTTTCAAAACGGGAAAATAGATCTTTTAAAACAGGGGAATAACTCTTTATCCAATGTGTCTGACTTGAACAGTCATGTATTTTCTACGGGCACGCGATCGTGTTTAAAGTCCGTGTCACCACCTCAACATGTTCGTGTAATAATTCCCCTTTTAAATTCCACTTTATAAAGTAAAAAGTTGGATTTACAATGTATGCATCATTTTCCTTAATTATGTTCAAAACCACCAACCATCGATATGTTTATAGCAGAGATGAGAAAAATAACACAAAATGTCTTCACAAAAAAAAAAAAAAAAAAAAAAACATTTTACCATCATCCTAACACGTCTGTGAAATGAACACCCCCTAAACCCCACTTTTTATACAGAGAATACTGGGGTTTACAGGAGTATACATTTTTTCTTATTTCTGCTCCTAGACATAGGATGTGGGTACTCGTTAGAGGCGATTCTAACAAGCACCCTCAACCTCTGTTTGAAGTAGAAACATGAAAAATATCACGGATTTTCATCAGAAAAGTAGACATTTTGGAGATAAGGCTGTGTTACAGTAATAAGACATGAAAGCTCATGAGTTTGGATTAAATAAAGACGTGTCTAGCCGGAAGCATGACAGGGCCGAGGCTTAGCCGAGGTTCCGATAGACCTGGGCATCCCTCGAGCCAATGAGGCGTTAGGAGGCCATATATAGCCCCAAATAAGGCGTTGTTTGTTTGGTTTGTTTGTTTTGTTTGTTGCTGTTTTGTTTGTTTGTTGTTTTTTTTTTCATCAGAAAAGTACTGATATTTTTCTTATTTCTGCATTAGGCGCGTCACTGCACGAGTACCCACAACATACGTTTTCATGGAGAAATAAGACAAAAATAATATGTGGATACCCCAACTCAGCCAACAAAGAATGTCGGGCGAACGTCGGGTCGACAGCGATACGTCGTATCGCTATCGGCCCGACATTGGCCCGCTGGGCTCATATTTGGGAGGCGTAACAAGTATAATTTGGAGATTTCTTTTCTGTCTACCATGAAATAAAAGGTAAATTGTGTTTCATCATAAGAATCGCCTCGATGAGGCAATTTCTTATGAGTAGGCCTAAACACAAAAAACACTATCCAAATAAGAAAAGAAAACTCTCCCTTAATTACCACTAACAAGCTTTTACCTGGCGTTATATGCCCCCGCCCATCATGGGCGGCATGATGCTTCCACGCAGAGCTGAAACCGACCGCACAGTGTACTGGTAAACCGCTTAAACCTGCTCAGGCAAAGCGGTGCGAGTTGGACTGTCCATGCTTATAAAGCCTGTTGGTTTCATTGGATGGCAGAACTTGAGATGTCATTTCATCTTAGTGTCGGGTAAAATTCCCACAAAATTGGAAGCAACGTCTCCAAAATGACATTTTCAGTGTTGACGGAGACGTTAAACCTCAAATCAAACAAAACAAACAAACCTGGCGTTTTGTGAAGGACTCCATAGTGACTCAAGAAAGGGTTCGCATCAGCCTTGGTACGTGAGTTTCCAATCACTTCAGTTAAAATGGGGGCCCCCGCCCATCGGTTTTCTAAGACAGCTTGTCTTGTATGGAAGTGATTCAGTCTTTTGGCCTGCAGTTGGTAAACCGTCCATGTTTCACATGCATATAATAGTGTTGGCAGTACCACAGCTCTGTAGACTTTCAGTTTTGTGTCAAGTCTGATTCCACTTCGATCCCAGACACTACCACATGTTTGGCCAAATGCTGGCATTGACTTCAGCATCAATATGCATGGCTCTTGTGCTTGGAGAAATAGTTTGGGCTTCATATGTATTGCTTCCACGCAGAGCTAAAACCGATCGATCGCATGTGATTACTGGTAAAACGCTTAGAAGGGGCAAAGACCGTCAATGCATATAAACCCTATTGGTTTCATTTGGGCGGCAGTGCTCGAGATGTCATTTCATCTCAATGTCGGGTAAAAGTTCCACAAAATTGGAAGCAACGTCTCCAAAATATCCTAAATAGTGTTGACGGGGACGTGAAACTTCAATTCAATCAACAAAAGAACAGTTAACTTTAACTCATTAAGTAAAAGGGGTAATTGACAAACAGTGCAGGCCCAGATCAGACGCCGCAGAACGCGGCGTCTGATCAGGGCCTACACTTTTTGCAAAACGTTCAGGCATTTTTCTAAGTAAATTTTGAAGATAACACAACCTGACACCCCTAAACTTGGAAATGTACGTATGCTATATATAAGGAGGAAGATTCCATTTGGTACTAAAAGGGTAATGAAGTTTGATATTCTGCTCTCCGTCTAACTGGGGCAAGGTGGAATGTCAATGCTCATGTCCGTTAGGCATTTATTCTTATACAGTAGGACACACCGTGTGTTCATAATTGTTTTATTTGCCCCTGTGGGATACTGTCTATAGCAGATCAAAGGCGGCTCTTAATAGGGTGATTAGTAGCTCTTGTTGAATCCCCTGACTGAGGCACTTAAAGGCATTTATTCTGTAACAGTAAAACACACCGTGTGTCCATAATTGTTTTATTGCCCCCTGTGATATACTGACTATAGCAGATCAAAGGCGGCCCTTAATAGGGTGATTAGTAGCTCTTGTTGAATCCCCTGACTGAGACACTTAAGGGGAAAATCAATAATGTACACCAGTCAACAGTAAGTAATTTATTGATTTTCCCCAAGGCGGCCCCTTACGTGTTGAAGACAGAGGACTTCTCTTCAGTCAGCACCGAGGGCTACATAATATTATGTAATGAAATGATAGTCCTCAATAATCAAGAATAAATGCCTTTAAGACCATTGAATACTCAGCTTTGATTCTACATTACGAAAACACGTCTAAACAAATGCACTGTAAACTTTACCGCCGTAAAAATGAAAATTTTAACATGAATTTTCTTTTATATTTTTCTCATTTCTGCTCAAAATATAGACTGTGAGCACACGTTACAACCGCCTCATCGAGGCGGTTCTAATGAGTACCCATAATTTATATTTAAGAACACACATAAGAAAAATAAGGTTACCCATGTTAAACCCGTTTTTACTATATAAAAGTGGGGTTCAAGGGGTAAGAATTATACAGGCGTGTTTTCGTGATGATGCAATGAAAATAGTTGAATCAACGTTGTGCCAATTTTGTGTGACGTTTTAGCGATGTTATCGATGATACAGCGGCGTAGCCAGAACCAAAATATCATTACGTACAATGTAAAACATCTTCCTCCGAGATGGCCCCGGGCTACTCCTAAGGGGGAGCAAATTCTTTCCTCTAAGAGCAGCCCATATATTATATGTAATCTAAAGTGCTTTCTCTTTACTGCAAATATTTTACATTACGCACATGCGTAATATGCGTAATTGGCGTTACGCCTATGTATAAGCTAATCAGTCTGAATAGGTTTATTTGTTAATTTATTTAATTGTCCGTAGTCCGTCAAGAGAGAGAGAGAGAGAGAGAGAGAGAGAGAGAGAGAGAGAGAGAGAGATGTACTATATAAATACGGCCCCCGCCCATCGGGGCTTGAAGAAATATACGTATGGGCTGCATGATGGTTCCACCTAGAGCTGAATCCGACCCGCACACGAGTACTGGTAAACCGCTTTGAGATCTAAGCCTGCCCAGGCAAAGCGGTGCGCACGAGTCGGACCGTCCGTGCTTATAAACCCTATTGGTTTCATTGGGCGACAGGGCTTGAGATGTCATTTCACCTGAATGTCGGGTAAAAGTCCCACACAATTGGAAGCAACGTCTCGAAAATGACCTTTACAGTGTTGACGGGGAAGTTAAACCTCGAATCAAAACTATATAAATAATATTCTTACCCAAAACGAATCTACGAAAGATACTCCTGTCATTTTTCTTAACCCGTTAAACTGCACACCATTGAAGTGAAATTCTATGATAACCGTGTTGTCTGACAGATAAAATACTTTGAATACACAATACACATGTATTTAACTTCCTTTAAACATAATTGTGATCAGTTGACAAACAGCCAAACAACAGTACATACAGGAAGTTTAAAAGAACGACATGTCTTTATGTATATCATTCAAAAGTTTCTATATTTGGACATAAAACGCTTCAGTAAAGCGTAATATGACACTTCTGAAAGGCAAAAGTCTTGATACAATTTAGGGCAGACTCTTTTGAAGTATAAAAAATCGATCATATAGTGTGTCGGTTTAAGTATCCCTATGCCTCATCCCTTTTACCCCTGAGTTACTAAATTGGACTCTTCATGTAAACAGGGTGGTTCTAGTCAATACAAATGAGACATCGCACAACAAAACCTACAATAAGACATGTGCGCCCAACGAAGACTCAGATCAGCCTGTGCACCCGCGCAATCAGAGTATTCGTTGTGTGCTCTAAGGATAGCCCAGTGCTCATTCAAGCAGCAAGAGAAGTCTCTGGTCAGACTATATGGATGCGCAGGCTGATCTGATTCTTCGCTGGGCGCACATGTCTTATTGTAGGAAATGCTGTGCCCCGGCTATTGCTTGCACAGGCAGTAGAGCAGCTATGTTTACCTACATCGGGGCTTGACGAAATAGACTGGACTGCATGGTGATTCTGCGCAGAGCTGAAACAGACCAAGTATTTGAATACTGGTAAACCGCTTAGAAGGACTAAGCTTGTCCTGGCAAAGTGGTGCGAGTTGGGCTGTCCCGGTAAAAGGCTCCCAAAATCGCAATCGACGTCTCAAAAAATGACCTAAATAGTGTTGCTGGGGACATAAAACCTCAACACAAACAAACAAACAAACAAACAGAAAAAAACAAGTTTACCTAACCACACTTTTCCTGGGCATTCCTATACATAGCACTTTTTCTTTCGCCAGAAAGCGAAAGGGAGAGAACGACCGTTGAAAAGACTTCATGATCTGTGTCCACGAAAGAATGTTGCTAACTGACATGTATCGAATTCGCGACCTCCAAATGACTAGTCTGACGCACAGCCGAGCTACCCCCTAACCCTGTCCGTAACCTTAACTTAAATTTTCATTTAAAAGCTATAAGCTTTGCTTTTAGGTTTCCAGTTTTTTAGACCCGCTATATCTATTCTATTCCAAAATCCCGACTTTGCAGATCAGAGGCAACGTAACACTGGTGACGTTGTATGTAATGACGGCGACAGGGAAGATGGCGATTTTTTTTTAGCTCACATGGGCCGAATTAGTGGGGTTGGCCTATGTTTCAGGGTTACGTCCCCCTTGATTACAGAAAATGCCTATTAAAAATGAAATATTTTTTTTATTATTTTATTTAGCAGTTATCAAAACACTTACTTTCACATTTTTTCAATAACCTATTTTTATTCAAAACAACATTAAAATTGCAAAATATGAACGGACAAAATATAACATGTTTCAAGCATTTTACGAAATCATTGCTTGCCTGTTGATTAGATTAGAATTACTTGGAAGCAGATCATACATCTTTCTGTATCCCATTCAAATATAATTGTATTATATTGTGTGGCTATATTATTATACTTGATTGAAATAAAGTTTAAACTAAAATGCCTATTTTGGACCTTGTCATCACCGTTACCCCTTCAGTTTTTATCAGATCTTCTTGAAACTTACATCGGATGTTAGTAAGTAAGCGATAAAAGCTTGGATGAGTTCGAAACTGGTGAGGTGATGCGCGGAAAAAAGTCACAGGAAAAATGCCACAGGAAAAAAAGATCACAAATAAAAATGTAGAAAAAATCCGCTTAAAAAGGTGCTGTGCATAAATCAATTTCTCGGATGCCCTGTTAAAGATGGTAGGGTATTGTCAGTTAGTTCAATGTTTATATATAACTTGCTCAAAGGTGTGAACATTGGTCCTGTCTACCTACTTTATTGTGAATACCACTATATATAGAAAAATGGGGTTTATAGGTTATTCATTACAGTACTTATTTTTGTTTAGAAATAAAGATTGTGGGTACCTGTTAGAAGCATCTAAAACTGAGGCGGTTCTATTGAGCACCCACAATCTATATTTGTGATAGAATCATTACGTAAACTCACCTATACAAATACATTGTAAACATTACCACCGAAAAAAACGAAACTTTTAAGATGAAACTTGTGATATTTTTCTTATTTCTGCTCAAAATATAGATTGTGGGTACTCGTTAGAACCGCCTCATCGAGGCGGTTCTAACGAGTACCCACAATCTATATTTTAGAGAAAAATAAGGTTTACACCTGTAAACCCCAGTTTTACTATATAAAAGTGGGGTTCAAGGGGGTCAAAACTGTATAGGTGTGTTTTCGGGATGTTGTTGAAGAAAAGAATGCTTTCATCCGATAAATGCTACTTCTAGATAAGTCGCCATTTAATCTCACGGGCGTCATTGTAATGTGAAGATTCTAGTGAATCTTAAAAGATGGGAAACTCCGTGCTCTGTCCTCGTTAGTCATTTTCTTTACTTTGGATTCGAACTTATCAAACAGTGCGTCACACATAACAGGCATTGCACGGCCCGCAGAAAAAGCGACCGACTGAAGTCGGTTGATTTTGTAAGAGTGCCCTAAAATCACTGTGTCATTCTATCAGTCTGTCTGTCCGTCCATAACCCGTTTGTGAAAATTGGTGATAGTGACTTAACCGATTGGAATATTTAAATAATTTTTGGCATACTGATAGATATCAATGAGATCTAACCAATGAACTTGCCAAATATTACATTCATTTTAGTATAGCCTCGCCGAGGCGAAAAATGTGAAAATTTTCGAACTGCTTCTCCTCGGAAACCGTTGGGCCGATCGAAGTCAAATTTCATATGGAGCCTCTATGGGATGGGTAAAACCAAAATTTGCTCATGGGGTCCAGGTCACATGACCAAAATGGCCGCCAAGCCATATATGGTAAAAACCCTTCAAAAATAGTCTTCTCCAGAACCACTGGGCAGATTTCCACGAAACTTGATAAATAGCATCTGGGACGTAGGCATCTCATAAATTGCTTAAATGGTGACCCTGGGTTGACCTTGACCTTCTTTGTGCCTAGGTCAAACTTTGACACATATGCTTTTGTATTGGAAAAGTAAGAATGCATTTTATCCTGCAAACGATTCAGAATACAGTACTAAAGTATAAGATATATTTTTGCTCCTTACGACAAGGCGCATTTATTGGGGGAACCGTTTTAGGTCCAGGTCACATGACCAAAATGGCCGCCATACCCTCATAAAGCTAAAAGCATCCGGCGGGTCGTGCACTTCAACTGAAGCACTGGTTATTTCCCTTATTTTAGGCTCAAAAGCATAGATTGCGGGTAATAGTTAGAACCACCTCATCGAGGCTGTCCATACCACGTCGCATAGTCTATATTTAGGCTTAAATAAGAATAATATCAAAAGTTTCCACCTAACTTATGTTAGATCTCGAGACAGGAAAGATGCCATTTTAGCACACGGGCGTGTTACAGTAATGTGAAGACTCTCAGGGATCAACAAGGATGAAAACTCTGTTGTCTGTCATTGTTCGTCGTTGTCAACACTTAATTTTGAATTGTACTTTTCAATCAGTTACTCACATAACACTTATGAAAACATTAATCAAACCAATTCTGTTACTTTTTTCCGTGACTTTTTTCCTACCCAAAACTGTGATTTTTTCCGTGACCTTTTTACTGTGACTTTTTTCCTACATTTGGCCTATCTATCATAGAGTTACGTCCCCCTAGATTGCTGAAAATGCCTTATTTTTTACCTTGTCATCTCCGTAGCCCCTTCAGTTTTTATCGGATCTTCTTGAAACTTACGGTGATAAAAGCTCGGTTATCTGCCATAGAGTTACTTCCCCTTGATTGCAGAAAATGCCTGTTTTATACCCCACCACACGATAGTGGTGGGGTATTATGATATACCGTCGAGTGTTTGTCCGTCGGTCCGTCCGTCCGTCCGACTGTCCGCACCATTTCCGATCGATAACTTGAGTAATTTTTCACGGATTTTTTTTTTCAAATTTTGCATACATGTTTATACCGGGAATGAGTGGTATGGGAATGTTAACGGGTAAAATCCGTTAACATTTGACAGAGTTATGACCATATTTAGTTCAAATAAGGGGGGTTTGGGCGTTTCCGATCAATAACTTGAACATTTTTTCACAGATTTTCTTCAAATTTTGTATATACATTGGTATTGGGTATGAGTTGGTTGGGATTGTTAATGGGCAAAATACGTTAACATTTAACGGAGTTAAAGCCGTTAACAATTCTCATTTAATAGTTTTGGGCACTTATTCCTTTACTAAATGAAATATATGTATGAAACTTCACTGATATATAGACCTCCATAAGAAGCGGGTTTTGGATTGTTAATAGGCAAATTGCGTTAACATTTGACAGAGTTATTGCCGTTAACAATTTCCATTTAATGGTTTTTGGACTCTTATTCGTTTATTTTATGGAATAATTGGATGGAATTTTGTATATATATTGGTATTGGGAATGTGTGGTTTGGGAATTGCTCATGGCATACATACGTTAACATTCGATAGAGTAACGGACGTTAACAATTTCCATTTAATGTTTTTTATCACTTATTCAATTACAAAGTGGAATATATGGATGAAACTTCACAGATATATAGACCACTATAGGAAGAATGTTTAGTATTGTTAATTGGCAAAATACGTTAACATATTTGACAGTTATGGATGTGTACAAACCCATTAAATGCTTTTTTGTGCTCCTATTCATTAACTTAATGGAATATATGGATGAAACTTCACATGCATGTACTATTAAAGGAAGCATATTTGGGATTGTCAATTTGCAAAATACGTTAACATCTTTGTCAGAGTTATGGCCGTTAACAATTCTCATTATTTTTTTTCCTTTACTTAATGGAATATTTGGATAAACATTCATAGATATATAGACCTTTTAAAGAAGCATGGTTGGGATGGTTAGTGGGCAAAATGAGTTAACAGTTGGCAGGGTTACTTTTTTTAACAATTTCCATTAAATAATTTTTGAACTTTTATTCATGTATTTATTTTCTATGCAAAAAATGATTTCTGGCCCATTGCTGCTTCGCTATGTGGAATACCTTGATAAAATTTTATAGAACACTATAGGAACCCAGCAGGCACGTGACGTAATTGTGACGTCACATCAACGTCGATATAACGTAATGACGATTATGCAACGTCACATGAACGTCGTTGCCCTAGCGACGTGTGCCTGCTGGGGAAGCCTATTGTGGTCATGGATCGAACCATATTGGCCTGCAGTGGTGGGTATCATGCAGTGTTAGCGACGCTTTTATTGTTTCTTGAAACTTAAATGTCAATAAGTCAGGAATTAAAGCTTGGATGAGTTCGAAAATCGGTGAAATCAGCCTATATTTTTCATAGAGTTACGTCACCCTTGATTATAGAAAATGCCTATTTTGACCTGGTCATCACTGTAACCCCTTCAGTATTATCTGATCTTCTTGAAACTTACCTATAAGTAAGTCAGGGGTAAAAGCTCGGATGATTTGGAAAACTGGCGAGGTTGGCCTATTTATCATAAAGTTATACCCCGTTCTTTGCTGAAAATGCCCATTGGTTTCATCGGGCTGCATTTCATCTCAATGTTTGGTGAAAGTCCCACAAAACTGGGAGCAATGTCTACAAAATTATCTTAATAGTGTTGACACTGACGTCAAACCTCAATTCAACAACTCAGTCCCCATGCAAAACTTGGGGAGCCCCGTACGTATAAACACGGGATCGGACCCAATTAGCGGATCGGACCCTATTTGTCCCAGTATTTCCTTACTTTTTCAACTTTTTACTTTTTATTATTTTACAAGTTTTTATTTTATTATTTGGTTCTGTTTTGTTATGACTGCATTTGCACATAAATATTATGCAGCCATAATGTCTACGTTTGCACTATATGGGGTTACTTGTGAGATTCTGCGGAATATTCAGTTTCAGATAGATAGATAGATAGATAGATAGATAGATAGATAGATTAGATAGATAGATAGATAGATAGATAGATAGATAGATAGATAGATAGATAGATAGATAGATAGATAGATAGATAGATAGATAGATAGATAGATAGATTATTCTTGAATATGTTTTATCTGAATCAAGATATAATCAAAGCGCCAAAGGCACTGAAATGACAGATTCTATGAGAAAATCATAACACTGTGAAACCTTTCTAAAAAGAGCTTAAAATTTAGAAAGGTAGTTCTGCAAATTCCAATACATGATATGTTTGCAAATGTCTATAGACTATCTATCTTCTGATACTGCGTAGGTCACATTTGACCATTACCGCAGGTAATGACCGGTGGTATTATGAAACGCCATTCGATGTTTCAAATTTTTGAAAGAAACTATTAACGTTTTCAAAAACAAACATTAAAATTCATGTTTTAACAATGCTACTGTCCATAAGTAACAGTTTTTGTCTGGTCGGTTGTGGACACCTCTACCCAAAAATACTCTATGGGAAAGAGATCGGAGGAGAAAGGCTGGCTAGTCCAGTACATGAATTCCATTGGCTTGAAGACATTTATGAGTAAGAACAGCACTACGAGCCCGCTCGTAATCCTGCAGGATAAGATACCCCGGATTCTGAGCGTAAACAAATAAATGGAACCATGTGAGGCCGAAGCACTTGATTGGTGTAACGTCTCGCTGTTCAATCCACGTCTCAGCTATGATCTTGAATGTTCTTAATGACACTAAGCTGCGTTCGCTAACTACACGCAATAGTTCGCCACACAACTACGCTTATTTCACCCGAAATGTCATGCTCTATTACGCACGCGTCGCCTCGGCATACCTTACACCTATACGTCGAAACACCCGGAAACGACAACCGGCGTGATTCACGCTGAAGTTTGATTTGTCACTGAAACGCATATGTCAGTCGCTTAGACGCCAATCTACGTGTTTCATGCACTAGCGTAAGTGTTCCGTACTGTGTCGACGCGTTAACTTTGGTCACGACAGGGACGTCTAGCTCTCAAACGTGCCACGCATAAGGACGACGATCAGTGTCAGTGCTTATTGGTCGGTAGTTGAGACCCCTTGTTTATCTACAGGTACAGTGTAGCAGCTGCCGGCGAAAATCTGTTTCGCATATGCGTCTGACGGTCGAATCGATCTTGACGTACGGACGTCGGTCTTCCGCTACGTCGACGTCAGCTAGCATCTTCTGTATATAGTAAGATGTCGCTCCAATAGACGATAGATCAACACATGTGGCACCCAAAATCAGAGTAAACGTCATCCGCTTTCCGACCAGCTTCTAACTGTCCAGGGGCACGCTTACGATCCTTTAATGAAAAATGTTGCAATACGCTCTCACTAAATGCTTTTTGAGAACAAATTTCAGTTTCTTCTTTTCTAGGCACGACCTTACATTACACATCAAAAGTTTGATCCTGAACATGTGGTTTCTATCAGTACTGGTGTGAGGGTGGTGCACAGGATCGACGTGGCCGGACTGGTAACTAGACGTCACGGTTGATTGGTTTAACCTTTTTAGCTTAAGGGCATGGTGCCTAAGCGTGTTGAAATCGTTTGGTTTCAGAATCAAAGCACTGAGGGTGTGGGGTGTAGGTTAGAGTAATAGGCCTGGGCTGAGATTTAAACTGTTTCATTTAACTCTGAAATTCCAAACAAATAGTGAAGATTTTGATAAGAATACGCGTTCGGCAGCGTCTGATCTTGGTCTACACTGTTTTCCAAGCTCACCCTATGATTGCAGGATAACCCTCTTCCGTCTTATGGAATACCCCGATCTCACTGCGGCTTTTTTTTCCAAGACATAAAGTTATTCTGACAAGTCAGTGATAGTCACGTAGACATTAGCACTGAAGCGCTTTTCTTATTATCAACTTCGGGTCGAATGCCAAACAATCAACCCAAACATAGCCGCGTCGTTTGTCAGTGTTGGGTATATGTAAGTGTTATCTGTAAAATCTGCACATGAATCAAATGTTGGATCTGGCAAACAATGTAAACTCAGTTCAAAAGCCACACAACACGGTGCTGATCGTGTTCTACACTTTTTTGCAGTAGTTACTAACATCTTAAGTTTAAAACGAATCAGTCCAAGTCCCCGTTCATGACCAGTCTGCATTTAGAGACAATCGGCATGAGTGTTGTCAGTGCTTTGATTTATTCACTGCCTTTGGTTTCTGGAGTGCACCCTTCCATCACTGAAGTTGGGCTCGTCCATTCTGCTAAATATATGACACCTAGAATTATATCACAGGACCTACACTAAGTATCTGTACCATATTCCAGGGTTGAAAGGGACAGCCTTTCTTTTCAATTTCTCTACGCAAAGTCAATATACACCTAAGTTGTAACTGACCTAAACTTGACCTCGAAAGTCAGAAAGAAAACCCAATAATATTCTTGTCTACAGCTGACCTGGTCAAACAGCAGGGTGGTCTTTAAGGATTAAATATTGACAGCACTGATAGAAAACAATGTGAAACCTGACCAGACTGCCAAACAGACGCCGCATTGATCTGGGTATAGTCTTCGCCAAACCCGTCGCATGATGCAGCTGTCTCGTATGAAATGCTGAATAGTCAAGTCGTCTGCTTCAAAAATTTGTATTACCTTTACAGGATAACTAATACGCTTGTACAATCATGATTACTGCGCAAAACCAGACTACATTTTGTGCGGACTCATATTTCTATGGCGGTCAAAGCCGGAAGAAAAAGCCTGAATTACTTCAAACGTGCACCACAGCAAGAATAGACAGATAGAATCTGTCATTAAAAATGAAATTCTGTCGGCCATTTAACATTTATCCCAGTTCGAATAAAGAGTTTGTGCTATTTTTTAAAATAAATAATTCATAATAATAAAAAGTATATACAGCGAACATTGCGAATTTATTGGGCAAACAGACACTTCTTAATCTTCGCTGCTCGCATATGCTGCAGGTACGTTTTCTCAATGCACGGCCGCAATTGGACGAATACGATGGATATTTAACACCTACCGGAGTCTGTTTATTGTCGTTGTTATTAAATTAGGTAAACGGATTACCAGATTAACATAGGTGATCCACGAGCTAACGATGTAATCACGTTAATGATAATTGATGTTTCAGAAGTTAAAGGGAAAGGCTGATGCTTTAACGGAGAAAAATATATTATTGCAATACGGAAAAAAACGGTTACGTTTATTGAAAATTTATCGACAAAAAGAAAAAGAAATGATAATTTTCAGATAAAAAATATGATATTTTTTATATTTCTGCTCAAAACATAGATTTGGGAAAATTGTTAGAACCGCCTCAGCGAGGAGCTTTTGACGTAAAGGGCCTACCACCAATCCATGTTTTATTAACAGAAATAAGAAAAGATAATGTATACCCTCCCCCACCCAGACACACATGCACGCGCGCGAAAAAAAAAATTCAAAAAACTTAAAAAAAAAACAAAACAAAAAAAAAAACGGATTTACAGGGGTACATTTTTTTCTTATGTCCGCACAGAAGAGAATTGCGGATACTCGTTAGGACCGTCTTGTCGAGGCAATTCTAATAAGTACACTCAGTCTACCATGATGTTTTGTGAAAATATATGAAAAATGTCGAACTATTGCTTGTATTGTTCAGTGTGTGGTATCGTAATTCAATAAATACTGTTTAAATCAAATATCGATCTCTTTCTGGTTTCTGATGATTTTTTTAAGTAAAATCTTCAATAACATATATTTGAATAGGTGCGTTTTTGTAATGGACCCCTTAAGTAATATGGGTGCATCCATTGTTTAAGAATATAAGAACCATTGTGCATAGATTGGTAAATAGAATCTCGTGCGTTTAAACCCAGTCAGCAAAGAATGCCGGACCAACGTCGGAATTCTTTCTGACTTCTGATAAGTTTGATTGATTGATGTATTTATTTTTGAGGTAAAGTTTTCAATAGGCGTGTTTTCGTTATGGAACCCTTAAGTGACATGGGTGCATCCATTGTTTTTTTTTTTTTATATTAAGAACCACTGAGCATAGATTGGTAAATAGAATCTCATGCGTTTGAAGCTGCCCAGTCCGCATTACCAAAACACATCCGTGTGACAAAGTGCATTTTTCCATGTCTCCAAAATGGGGACTTTTCTGGTGAAAATTTCTGAAGTTTTTCTTATTTAAACTCCAAGCGTGATAGTGGGTGCTCATTAGAACCGCGCCATCGAGAAGGTTCCAACGTGTACCCACAATCTATGCATTGGAGCTGAAATAAGTAAAACGATGTGTACCCCTCTAAACCCCAGTTTTCGCTATATAAAGTGAGGTTTAGAGGGGTGTTCATTACACGGACTTGTTAGCATGATAAAAAAAAATCAGCAAAGAATGTCGGGCTAAAGTCGGGTCGACATCGATAGTTTTTATGTATGTTCATAACATATATTGTGGGTATATATTGGTTAATAGAATCTCATGCGTTTGAAGCTGCACCCAGTCAGCAAACGGCGGAGATACGACGCAGCAAGGTATCGCTGTCGGACCGACGTTGTTCCGCTGCTTGGTGCTGACTTGGCGTATCCTCAAAACAGCTGGCCCCCGCCCATCGGGGCTTGAAGAAATAGATTGGGCTGCATGATGCTCCCGCGCAGAGCTGAAACTGACCACACATGAGTACTGGTAAACTGCTTAGAGGTTCTTAGCCTGCCAAGGAAATGTAGTGCGAGTGGGGCCGTCCATGCATATAAACCTTATTGGTTTCATTGGGCGGCAGGGCTTGATATGTTATTACATCTCAATGTCGGGTAAAAGTCCCACAAAATTGGAAGCAACGACTCCAAAATGACCTATACAGTGTTGAAGGGGACGTTAAACCTCAAATCAAACAAACAAACAAATCCTCAAAACCGCATCAAAATGCTACAAACCCTAGCACATAGAGCCGTTTGGCTATATCTTACCCATAATTGGTCCCCGTCAAACGATTTTGGTACTTATCGCCTATGCGAGCAGCGAAGGCTCAAGCGAGCCTGCGCATCCGCGCAGTCTCGCCAGAACCTTCGCTGCTCGCTCATACAAGCAGTGAATCAAGTGGAACCTTCAGACAGAAAGCCATATCCCTGGCCCCTCTGAATGGCTAGGCATGCGCAGTTAAAATTTCTCATGACGAAATGCTCGAAGACACAAATTCGCTTGGCGGGGCTCATATGAACTGTTTGTTGTTGTTGTTTTTTTCACAGTATGTACTCATTCTTTTGGTTTCTCTTCAATATACGTTAAGCATTGTCTGTTATAGTCCGTTTTATACCCGCTGTTCGATAAAAAATAAATAAAATAAAAAATAAAAAAATAAAAGCTGGTATATTATTTTCGTCACGGGTGTACGTCCGGACATCCGTCCGTCCGTCCTTCCGTCTGCCACAAACCTTGTGAATGCAACCACTTTTTTTAATTTCTTGGCAAATATTGACCAAACTTGGTGCACATATTGCTTAGGGGCTGCATATGCGCATGAAGGTATTCAAATTTTGATCTGACCCCGCTGGGGTCGTGGGGTAAGGTCAAAGGTCAACTACCGTTTTTATTGTTTGGTCTATGGTGACCAAACTTGGTACACTTATTGCATAGGGACTGCAGGTATGCATGAACGTATCCAAATTCTGATCTGTGTCCCTTGGAACTAGGAAGAGAACAAACTAAATTGAGACTTCTTACAACTTAGAGGGAATGGTCCTCGGGAACGTGGATTCCATTAAATACCTTGGTGTGACACTCACACACAATTTGCGATTGGATGCACATATAAGTAACATGTGTACTAAGGCAAATAGAACGCTTGGTTTCCTGAGGCGAAATCTTCATCGGTGTCCTCGGGATGTAAAAGAGACAGCATATAAAGGTCTTGTTCGCCCAATCTTAGAAAATGGTAGTTTTATTTGGGACCCCACCGGAGTGGTTCTTAATGAAGAAATTGTGAAAAAAAAATCAGAATAGAGATGCTAGATTTGTAACAATAGGACAACCGGCCCCGATAGCTCAGTGGTAGAGCGTCCGCTTCGGGAATGGGAGGTCGCGGGTTCGATCCCTGGCTGCGCCATACCAAAGGCGTGAAAAATGGTACTAGGAGCTTCCTTGGCTGACGCTCGCATTATCAGGGGTAGTCCTAGGAAGATAAATGAAGGCAGGTAAGTATTTGTTAGAGGATACTTTGTTTGTCGCAATAAAAGCTCTACAGAGCTTATGTTATTTGTTTCGAACATGCGACATTAAATAAAGCTTCTTTATCTTTATCTTTATAATAGGAGGAGAAAAATAGGTAAAGAAAAATCCAGTCGCGTACCCCGACTGGTGATCGAACCCACGACCCTTGGGTTACAAAGCGAGCGACATAACCTCTAGGCTAAAAGATCCGGACCAGTTAGACTGGTCAGTTATGCACTCTATATACCTATATACATATTTACTATGGCGGTACTACTACATTCCTCCATCCTACAAAGAGACATTTGTATCAAATGTTAAGGAATTATTCATATTATAATCATTTCACTTTTCCGGGTTCTTTTTGACTCCGCAGCCTTTGCTTCGCCCTTGGGCTCCAACGGTAATCATCCTGGTCACGGCACCAATGTAGTAGTAGGAGAAACATCTGTAAAGAAAAATCCAGTCGGGTGCCCCCACTGGGGATCGAACCGACAACCCTTGGGTTACAAAGCGAGCGACACAACCTCTAGGCTAAAAGATCCGGACCAGTTAGACTGGTCAGTTATGCACTCTATATACCTATATACATATTTGCTATGGCCGTACTACTACACAAGCAATTACTTCATTGAAACTGGGAGCATGACTCAAATACTAGGCAAATGAAGATCGGAGTCTCTCAAGAAAAGGAGAAAAGGCAGCAGGCTCAAACTATTATACAAAGGTCTAAAGGGTGCTGCCAGCATCCCAACAGATGACCTTTTCCCCAGCTAGGCACTGTAGAAATCCTCATTCATTTGCATTTCAGACCCTTACTGCAAGAACTGACATTTACAAAGAATATTTCTTCCCCTCGAACCATTAGAGATTGGAATGCCTATTTCAGCAGCTGAAAGTGCTGAGAATTGTGTAGCTAAATAGAAGTGAAGGCAATGATCAGGAATCGATACAATTAACCCGCAGCTCCCATTTGAGACACCAAAGGGTAAGAAACACTAACGTGATACTACAGACCCTAATGGAAACATCAACAGCGGAAAGCCAAAAGGACAGTTACTTTCCCACAAAATGGCCAACTGGCTATCCAAAACAAAATAATATAAGCGATACAAAAACTCAAAGACAGACCATAACAAAAATAAAACACGTTTACCTCTTTAGTGAGAGCTAGGGACTAACTTCTTCTTCTTCTTCTTCCAGTTTCGGTGTAGGGCCAAAGAGTAGCATCAAAACACCTACGTGACTCTATTTACATGTGAGGGAAGGTCCCGTGCAATTTAAAAGGGTAAAAACATCTGCTCCAGTTAGGCGAGGGCTGCAGCTATCCCAGCCTTGAAAATGTTCAAGGTGGGTGCTGTCATGAGGGTCTCTGGCAGCCGGTTCCATAGGACTTGCCGACGGGAACAAGGAGTTCTTCATGACCCCTCTGCCGTACCACTGCTTCAGGGACCTCCTTGAGTGGCCTCGCGTGATAGCGGCTCCCTGTGGGCGAAGATAGCTCTCAACAGGGACTGCAACCTGGTTGTACACGATATTGTAGAACATGATAGCCTTCGCCTGCTTCCTGCGTTGTTCAAGACTCTCCCAACCAAGTGAGGTGATCATCGATGTAACGCTGCTTATTCTTGAATAATCTCCAGTAACAAATCTGGCAGCACGCCGTTGCACCGATTCCACCTTGTTGATGTTGGTTTTTGTGTAGGGGTCCCAAACTGTGGAGACATGTTCCAACTGTGGGCGGACGAAGGTCTTGTAACATGCCTCTTTAGTGGCTCTTGGGCATGAGGCGAGGTTTCCTGTTGAGGAAGGCAAGGGTGTTGTTCGCCTTCTTTGTAACCATGTTGACATGTGGGCTCCAGGATAACTTCCCATCAGAGGTCCTGGTGTATGAATGTTATTTGACGTGTCACCAGTAACAATTCTGATTCTGATTCTGATTCAGGGGTCATGGGTGAGGTCAAAGGTCAAATTTAGAAAAGGCAGGTATTTGCGATGGTGCACCATCTCTCTTTTTAATGACAGATTCCATCTGTCTATTCTTGCTGTGCTGCACGTTTAAGTAATTCAGGCTTTCTTCCGGCTTTGACCGCCAAAGAAATATGAGTTCGCACAAAATGTAGTCCGGTTTGGCGCAGTAATCAAAATTGTACAAGCGTATTAGTTATCCTGTAAGCGTAATACAAACTTTTGAAGTAGACGACTTAACGATTTTATCTTACTATTCAGCATTTCATATGAATCAGCTGCATCGTGCGACGGGTTTGTCGAAGACTTTATTCCCAGATCAATGCGGCGTCTTCACAGCAGTCTGCTCAGGTTTTACACGTTTTCTGTCAGTGCTGTCAATTTTTAATCCTAAAAGACCAGCCTGCCGTTGGATCTGGTCAGCTGCAAACAAGAATATTTATGGGTTTTCTTTCTGACTTTCGAGGTCAAGTTTAGGTCAGTTACAATTTAGGTGTATATTGATTTTGCGTGAAGAAATTGGAACGAAAGCCTGTCCCTTTCAACCCTGCAATATGGTACAGATAATTAGTGTAGGTACTGTGATATAGTTCTAGGTGCCATTTATTTAGCAGAATGGACGTGCCCAACTTCAGTGATGGAAGAGTGAACTCGAGAAACTCAAGGCAGTGAATAAATCAAAGCACTGACAACACTCATGCCGATTGTCTCTAAATGCAGGCTGGTCATGAACGGGGATTTGAACTGATTCGTTTCAACTTAAGATGTTAGTAACTAATGAGAAAAAAAAAGTATAGAACAAGATCAGCACCGTGTTCTTTGGCGTTTGGTCCGTGTTTACATTGTTTGCCAGATCCAACATTTGATTCATGTGCAGATTTTACAGATAACACTTACATGTACCCAAAACTGACAAACGACGCGGCTATGTTTGGGTTAATTGTTTGGCATTCGACCTGAAATTGCTAATAAGAAAAGCGCTTCAGTGCTTATGTCTACGTGGTTATCACTGACTTGTCAGAGTAACTTTTTGTCTTGCAGAAAATAGCCGCGGTGAGATCAGGGTATTCCATAAGAAGGAAGAGGGATATCCTGGAATCATAGGGTGAGCTTGGCAAACGATGTAGACCAAGATTAGACGCTGCAGAACGCGTCTTCTTATCAAAATCTTCACTGTTTGTTTGGAATTTCAGAGTTAAATGAAACAGTTTAAATCTCAGCCCAGGGCGACAGGGCTTGAGATGTCATTTCATCTCAATGTCAGGTAAAAGTCCCACAAAATTGGAAGCAACGTCTCCAAAATGACCTTTACAGTGTTGACGGGGACGTTAAACCTCAAATCAATCAAACAAAATCTCAGACCAGGACTATTACACCAACCTACACCCAGCACTCTCAGTGCTTTGGTTATGAAACCAAACGATTACAAGTGCCCTTAAGCAAAAAAAGGTTTAATCAATCATCCGTGGGGTCTGGTTACCAGTCCGGTAACGTTGATCCTGTGCACCACCTTCACACCAGTACAGATAGAAACCACATGTTCAGGATAAAACTTTTGATGTGTAATGTAAGGTCGTGCCTAGAAGAGAAGAAACTGAAATTTGTTCTCAAAAAGCGTTAAGTGAGAGCGTATTGCAACATTTTTCATTAAAGGATTGTAAGCGTGGCCCTGGAAAGTTAGGAGCTGGTCGGAAAGCGGATTACGTTGACTCTGGTTTTTGGGTGCCACATGTGTCTGATCTATTGTCTATTGGAGCGACATCAAACTATATAAAGAAGACGCTAGTGGACGTCGACGTAGCAGAAGACCGACCTCAGTACGTCAAGATCGATTCAACCGTCAGACGCATATGCGAAACAGATTTCCGCCGGCAGCTGCTACACTGTACCTGTAGATAAACAAGGGGTCTCAACTACCGACTAATAAGCACTGACATTGATCGACGCCTTTATGCGACGCACGTTTGAGAGCTAGACGTCTCCGTCGTGATCAAAGTTAACGCGTCGACACAGTACGGAACACTTACGCTAGTGCATGAAATACGTAAATTGGCGTCTAAGCGACTGACACATGCGTTTCAGTGACAAATCGTACTTCGGCGTAAATCACGCCGATTATCGTTTCCGGGTGTTTCGACGTATATGTGTAAGGTATGCCGCGGAGACGCGTGCGTGATAGAGTATGACAAATCGGGTGAAATAACCGTTATTGTGTGGCGAACTATTGCATGTAGTTAGCGAACACAGCGTAGTGTCATTAAGAATATTCAGAATAGAGGTGTCCACAACCGACCAGACAAAAACTGTTACTTATGGACAGTAGCATTGTTAAAACTTGAATTTTAATGATTGGTTTTGAAAACGTAAATTCTTTCAAAAAGTTTAAACATCGAATGGCGTTTCATAATACCACCGGTCGGTCTATAGACATCTGCAAACATATCATATTGGAATTTGCAGAACTACCGGTCTAAATTTTAAGATCTTTTTAAAAAGTTATTCTGTAAATAAAAATCAAAAATGAGTTCCTTTAAGAGCAATGAAAACATTCATAAGAAAGATGGGTCATACTACGTAGTTTCGGCTAATAAAACCTCATCAGTGACCCTGTATTGATCCGGCAAAGAAAGCCAGAGGAAACATACTGCAATTTTGCGAATTTCGAATAGGCAGTCGATACAAAGACTGATATAAATCAAAATGGGGTCGAAATAATTAAAAAAAACTGTCTAGAATATGAGTCTAAACCAATAATTTATTTTTGAATTCTCAGAATATTCACGCTGATCTCAAAGGACCAAAAGTAAAATATAAACTGCACTATGGTTGATGTACGGGGAGACGTTTTACGGCCGCCACACGGCACAACACCAGCTGTAAGTTTGCACAGTGTTAAGATTTTCTCATAGAATCTGTCATTTCAGTGCCTTTGGCGCTTTGATTTGGTAAAGGAATGAAGATATGAGGTAAACATAATTTTGTATGCTATCTCTCTCAACGGTGCATAAAGAATAAATTATCGAAGAAAAAGTAACCACACCACAGAAAACCGGGTCCAATTCGGTCCGATGCGGAATTGGGGCCGCTGGACGAGGAGCTATTGATTCGGTAATTAGTTATACGGTGCACACTAATGTCCGGAAATTCGCCGGGAAATGTCCGGTAAATTGGAGGTAGTGGTGTGTTGTCGCTAATATCTCCACTTCGGGTTGTCAGAAATTAATTAAATTAGTATCAAATAAAATTTTTAGCTCTATTATAAAATATAAAAAAATAATAATTTACTTTTTTAACGTTTTAGGGGTCCATTTTTTAAGTTAATTTGTCCGGGAAATTCTCGGATTTTGTCCTGGATGTTGGGGTATTGATGCGTTAACCCTAATATCTCGACTTTAGGTGGTCAGAAATTAATAAAATTAGTATCAAATAAAAATTTTAGCTCAATTTTAAAAGATAGTTAAAAAATATTTTTCATTTTGAATATTTTAGGGGTCCATTTCTGAAGTTAATTTGTCCGGGAAATCCCCGAATGTGTCCTGGATCTTGCGGTAGTTGTGCGTTTTCATAATATCTCGGTTTGTGGTGATCACTTATTGATAACAATTGATATATGTTAAAATTTTAAGTTCAATTCTTAAAAAATATAAAAAAAAATCTCTTTATACACCTCAATGAGGCAGTTCTAATGAGTACCCACAACCCGGATTGTATCAAGGATGCCGGGGTATTGGTTCGTTTTCTTTAATATATCGGCTTGTGAGAACGAAAGAAAGACTGCACACCCCTTGTAAATCCTACTTTTCTCTGTATAAAGTTGGATTTACATGGGTTTCCATTATACAGCTTTCTATGATGTCACACATGTTGCTGCTCACAAGACGGACACTGCCATTGATTTGATGATGAATTCAGACCTAAACATATTCTATAAAACCAAATTTTGCACTTACGATTTTCACAGCAAATCATGTTATCAGTATACTCAGGCATTTTGCATAATCACCAGACTGGATTTTTTTACGATTTTACAAGTGAATGAATGAAGTCTTTCTACTATTTCAATCCAGGTAAGCAGCACACGCCAACTTATTATGAGTTAAAGCAATTAACTTAACACATTTTTAATCTCGTTAGAAAATTAATGGCCCGTAAAATTGCTCAAAGTCCGTACACCTAATTCATCGTCAGGAAGAAATGAATGCGCTTAGATTTCGTTGTTTAAGCAAACAGTATAGAACCCTGATCAGATGTCGCATTTTGCGGCCGAGATCAGACGCCAAGTTTTGCAGCGTCTGAGCATCATGGTCCGTCAAATCAGTCAAAGTCCGTACATCTAATTCATTGCCAGCAAGAAATGGATGCGGTTAAATTTCGTCGTTGATTAAGCAAACAGTGTAGACCGAGATCAGACGTCGCACTTAGCGGCCCAGATCAGACGCCAAGGTTTGCGCAGCTACTAATCATAATGGTCCGTCAAAGTCTGTACACCTAATTCATTGCTAGCAAGAAATGGATGCGGTTGAATTTCCTCGTTTAAGCAAAAAGTGTAGACTCAGATCAGATGTAGCATTTTGCGGCCCAGATCAGACGACACGTTTTGCAGCGTCTGATCATTTTAGTCTACACTGTTTGACTATGTCCCACAAATGGGACGCTAGGCATATATGAATTAAATATCTGGGTTAAATATCTGATCTGCCAGTTGATCTACGCTATCTGCCAATGTCCCAAAAGTGGGACTCAAGGCATGTATGGGTTAAACCTTTGATCAAGATCTACACTGTTTGCCACTGGCCCAACAATGGGGCGCTAGGCATATATGTGTTAAACCGTTGACCAAGTTCTACACTGTTTGCCGTAATTAAAGATTCTTTGAGATCTTCTATAAATTAGTCATGTTGTGTGCACTCATTAGAACTGCCTCAATGAGGTGTATGAAAAGATTTTTTTTTATATTCTTTTAGAACTGAACTTTGAATTTTAATATATATCAATCGTTATCAATTAGTGATCACCACAAACAGAGATACTCTGAAAATGCACAACTACCCCAACATCCAGGACACAACCGGCAATTTCCCGGACAAATTAACTTCAGAAATGGAACCCTAAAATATTCAAAAGGAAAAATATCTTTTAATAATCTTTTAGAATGGAGCTAAAATTTTTATTTGATACTAATTTTATTAATTTCTGACCACCCGAAGTTGAGATATTAGGGTTAACGCACCACTACCCCAAAATCCAGGACAAAATCCGAGAATTTCCCGGACAAATTAATTAAATAAATTGACCCCTAAAACGTTTAAAAAGTAAATTATTTTTAATAATCTTTTAGAATGGAGCTTAAAATTTTATTTGATACTAATTTTATTAATTTCTGACCACCCGAAGTGGAGATATTAGGGATAACGCATCACTACCCCCCATTTCCCGGACATTTCCCGGCGATTTCCCGGACAATTCCCGGACCTTATTAGGCCGAAAGTTGCAGTCGCGAATGATGTGATTGTCGTTACCCATTTCGGAATCACTATCAATTTTACAATTTCCGGTGATTCCGAATTGTGTCGCTCAATTTTAAAAATCGATCGTCACTTCCTGTGACGGAGTTTCCGGTCGGGTGGAGAAGTGACATTTTGAAAGCAGACAACCAAGTGTCAACATGGATGATTGGGAGCGAGAATTTAATCATTGGTGTAAAGAAAAGTATGTTACGAACAAAAGCACTAACTCTGCAGTGACATTAGCCTATGTGGGGCAAGTGATTAACTTCTTAGTAACAGGCAGTTTACCGGAAGAGTTTGACCGATTGCAAAGGGCAAGTTTTAAGCACAAGGTACTGTACTTTTCTAACTATAAAATGTCAGTGGAATTATTATTTAAATTCATTGTTATGATATTATTTTGAATTAATTGTTATATAATCATAGATTTATATCATCAGTTGTTATGCCCTACATATATCACAACATTTCTGCAACAGCCTTTCTACAAGGAACCCTTGGAAGATATCTTTAACATGGACCAGCATTCTGAACTTCACAAGGTTTTTTTTTTTTTTACCTAGAATTCCGAATTCTATTATGAATCAACTTGAATTCAAAAATTTTTTTTTTTTTATGCGTATGCATATTTCCATATTCCCTGCATACAATATGTTGTTGTGACACTTATTTTTTAGAGATACCATATAATTTTTTTTCACTTGTCTAATCATTATGTTATGCATGCTGTGTGGGCCAAAATTATAATTTGTGACCAGTATATCAAGTACAAAGAATGTAGAGAAAATACTCATGGAGACCCAAAATTAATTAGTGCAATTAGGCCAAAATTATTGTCCAAGTGAGTGAGTCTCCTCTGATGAGGGAGGTATCACATATTTATATTGTACTCGAAAGATGGTTGTGGGTGCTCATTTGGTCCACTTTTATGGGGCGGTTCTAATGAGTATCCACAATGTTTGTCTTGTAGGGGTAACTAGGAACATGATGAATCTCACCAACACCAGTTTTCTCTAAGAATGGTGGGGTTTAGTAAGATGCTCACAACATTTTTTTAATATGATTAGGAGGATTTTCCATCTTGCATGCTTTTTCCTTAAATGGATGGTTGGTTGCTTAAAGGCTTAACATCCCCGGGTTGTTGGGGCTGATAGGCCTAAGCAAACATTGCAGTCACAGATCAGACAACTCCTGGAAGGTAGACCTGATAAGGGTCTGTACTGTTTGCCATTCTATCCGCAGAGTTTGGCTTCTTTTGAGTGTGAATTAAATTTGCAAGGCTTTCAGGAGAATTACAGGTGCTGGCCGAGAATTCCAACCAGTCTTCCAGGTTTAGCATCCTCAGCAGCTCTGTATGGGTCATTTTTGAGATGTTGCTTTCAGTTTTGTGGGACTTTTACCCGATGTTGAGATGGAATGACATCTCAAGCCCTGTCACCCAGTGCAACCAATAGGGTTAATATTTATAAGCAAGGACAGTCCAACTCGCAACACTTTGCCTAGGCAGGCCTTGATCCTCTCAGCGGTTAACAGTACTAGTGTGTGGTCGGTTTCAGCTCTGTGTGGAAAAATCATGCAGCCCATCCAAGTCCTGATGGGCGGGAGCTGACCAGGTGTCTAAATTTTTTAGAATTTTTATCATAGTGACTCTTGTGACAAGCACCCACAGATCTATGTTTTGAACGAAAATATTGGGAAAATGTAAGGTGTTATTTAGTATGACTTGGTCTCCTACCATTTTTTTTACTTTACCATATGCATTTGAGCAAACAGTGTAGACACAGTTGAGACAATGCAGAATGTGTTGTCTCATCAGGGTCTGCACTGTTTGCCACTCATCAAGCAACTATAGGCACAACTTTGGGTAGTATGTTCTACTTACTAATTAAGCAGTTGCAAGCGAATCAGTGATGATGTTAACTTGTTTGATTTGAGGTTTAACGTCCCCGTCAACACTGTAAAGGTCATTTTGGACAAGTTGCTTCCAATTTTGTGGGACTTTTACCCAACATTGAGATGAAATGACATCTCAAGCCCTGTCGCCCAATGAAACCAATAGGGTTTATTAGCATGTACGGTCCGACTCGCACCACGGTTCCTGGAAGGCTTAGATCCTCTAAGCAGTTTACCAGTACTAGTGTGCGGGCCAGATTCAGCTCTGCATGGAAGCATCATGCAGCCCATATATTTCTTCAAGCCCCTATGGGCGGGGGCTTAGTAATGATGTAAAAGTCAGAAGCTTATTTTTCCTCTAAAGTATAGATTGTGAGTACTTGTTAATACCGCCTGATGAGGCAGTTCTCACTGGTACCTACTATCTATGTTTTTGAGCAGAAATCAGAAATATAACATTTTCGTCTTCATATATTCATTTCTGGCAGTAAAGTTTACAATGCATTTTATGAGCATAGTAACCTGAGTATGTGTAATTGGTTGTGCAAAACTGAAAGTCCTTTAAACCATTTTATATCCAATGATTGCAATTGGTAGTTAAATGCTGATCATCTTGTGTTTTAGTTTATAGTATATTGTTCAGTTTTAGGTTTGGAGGTATTCTCAATATCCTATATAATCAATTTGCTTATCAGTTTGATAGTCTCTAACTCATTTGGTACCGGAAACCCAAAGAGGGTAACTGGCAAACAGTGCAGGCCCAGATCAGATGCCGCAGCACACGGCATCTAATCAGGGCCTCCGCTGTTTGCTATAAGTTCAGTCATTTTCTAAATAAATACAGAAGAAAGCACAATCTGGCACCCCTAAATTCTGTAATGGACTCCTGCTATATAAAAGGAGGCAAGTTTGCATTTGGTACAAAAAGGGTTAATGATGTATTTTATTTTTTTAATTGCAATAATCTCATTAATGAATTAAATGCAGGAAATGCTCTAGATAAGGTCACTTGGATCAGAGGTGTTAATTTTTATCCCTAAAGGTATTGTTAAACAGGTGTCATAAACTGGGCAATTTCCTGTCCAGTAATTATGGGTTGTAGGTGTGAGGTGCCATAGGCTCTGGAGGTGTGATATATTGTGTTTACAAATTGAGTTGTGTATGTCCAGAGTTGAGACAGAAGATAAAAATAATCTGTCATGTAATTTTGTTTTTGACACCATTTAACATTGTAATTGAAACCATGTTTCAGTGCGCAAGCACCTGCTTATAAATAATATCACTTTACTTTTTCATGACTGGTAGTCATTGACTTCTTTCCAATTATGAGCTTGCCAATTAAATGATCAAAAATCAATTTAGCACTTTTATTTGATAACTTGCAAACAGCCTTTGAATTTCTGTTATTTTTATACATTTAAACTATTATTGTTTACAACACAGGCAAGCACTTAATGTTCTTATTTATTTGTTGTTGTTTTTTGGCTATGTTCCATATTTTTTTCTCTCTCTTCCTTTCTTACTTATTTCATATATTTATATATACTTCTGTCTTCTGTATTATTTATAGATCTATTTTATATACATTATATTGCAAACTTAGGGCTGCACATCTCACAACCCTGTATAGCATGGAAGATTAGTACTAGTACTGAATGGGACCTCTAGCAAGATTGTTCAAATTATAGCCCTTGGGCCAAAAAGACCCCGCCCCAGGGCCCACTAGTTAGCTCACATGTCACGTAGTGACAAGGTGAACTTTTGTGATCAGTTTGTTCGTCTGCAAACTTTTTCATCAAACCACATCTCCGAAACCACTGATCAGATTTTGACCAAACATCACAGGAACAATCCTTAGGTGGTCCCCTTTCAAAGTTGTTCGAAAAGTTCCGGTCCGTTGCACATCAAGGTCACAAGAGCTGAAATTTTTTTTTTTTTAATTAAAACTTAAAAAACCTTCTGCTCTGAAACCACAAGGCCCAGCTCTTCAATATTTGGTGTGAGGCTTCAAATTATAGCCCTCAGGCCAAAAACGACCCCGCCCAGGGGCCCACTGGTTTTACATAGGCTTTTATCGGGAAAACCTTTAAAAATCTTCTTGTCTGAAACAATAGGCCCAGGTCTTTGATATTTGGTATGAAGCTTCATCTAGTGGACCTCTACCAAGATTGTTCAAAATATAGTCATGGGGCCAAAAAAGCCCCACACTGGGGCCCACTGGTTTCACATAGGTGCATATAGGGTAAACCTTTAAAAATCGTCTTCTCTGAAACTGCAAAGCCCAGGTGGACCCCCTACCAAGATTGTTCAAATTATAGTGCTTGGACCAAAAATGCCCCCGCCCCGGGGCCCCTTGGATTTACATGGACTTTTACAGGGAAAATCTTGAAAAATCATCTTCTCTGAAACCACAAGGCTAGGTCTTTGATATTTGGTCTGAAGCTTCAGCTTGTGGACCTCTACCAAGATTGTTCAAATTATAGCCCTGAGACCAAAAATGCCCCCACCTGGTGGCCCTTTGGTTTTGCATAGACTTATATAGGGAAAATCTACAGCTGGATTCTGCCTCAATCATGATTTATTTCAGCATTTTTGAATTATTACGCCATTTTTGCTCTGCCTTTTAGAAAAAGAGGTTTGCCCAAAAACAGTGTAAGTGCACATACCCCATTTTTTGCGAAAAGTTTTTTAATACCTCAAAAATATTGAATCCTGCTGCTTGATATTTCAGAATAAGCATGTACATGTAAGAACCCTGTAGAATGTAAAAATGTGACCTATTACCTACCCAGTGCCTTTAATATACTGCTTTACCATGTAAAAGGCGAAGAAATAGGGTTATATTGTAGATTATATTTTCTTCTTTGGGATCATTGATTCCATTGTGGAATTTTGAAAATATCTGAGGGTCACTGATGAGGCCTAATTGGTCGAAACTAGCAAGTCTGGCCCAGAAAACATGTACACTCCATATTTATCACTTCTGTGGTGTATTCCTTGCTTCCAAAAGATAACCCTTTTATAGAACATATTTAACCTTTTACTGGATGCACATACACCATTTTTGCACCAAAAACACTTGGTGCAAAAATGGTGTTTCAACCCTTAAATGCTAAATATTTCTTTTCAAATGTCATTTATTCAACACACAGAAATGAAAGAAATCGTCATGAAGTTAAGAAAACAGCTTATAGTGTGGTTTTCTATGCCATTCTTTAATAAAACAGTTTTTTGTCTCCTGAAAACTTGCCATTTTGCACTTACAACATTATTGCACTCAGCAGACGAGTAAATAAATGGAGAAAAGCCGTCTAAACTCCTTCCATGGGTTAGATATAATCCCCATAGGTCACATCACCCCTGAACTGACTGATCAGGGTGCAACAGCCATAATCTGTAGGTTTCATAGAACAAATCATAAGTTGGTTGAGAGAAAGAACAGTAATATACCGCTATTAAGACCACCTAAAATTAAGACCAATTCTGCTTTTAAAAGCAAATTTAGACTGTTTCAGACATCCTATCTATGTGTTTTTACACCCCGTGTCCTCTTGTCAATGACAACCTTTAGGAGTGTATAAAAATGGTCTTACAGCCCACTTTTGAACAGGCCCAAATTGGGTCTTAATATAGTAGTGTTTTTTTGTTTATACGAAATTTCTGTTGCATGTATATTACCTCCAAAACGTAGAGGGTACAAGTGAGATCTGTCCAAATGAGACAATTCTAATGAGCACCCACAAATTGTTTTTTTTAGCATGGCACCATATAGGAGCCCAGTTTTTCACCCGTCATGTCATCAATAGCTTTCACACTAATCTATGAGTCCATTTCTCATCAAGTCCATTTTTGGGACTGTTCAATAGTGGTAATAGTGGTCTTTGAGACCACTTTTTGAACAGTCCAAAGGTGTTTTTTTTTAGCTCACCAGAGCCGAAGGCTTCAGGGGAGCTTATAGGATAAGCTGTTGTCAGTCGTCGTCTGACGTCAACACTTTCAAACAACCCCTCCTGAAGCCACTGGACCGATTCAGCCCAAATTTCATCTGTAGCATCCATGGGCTTGGAGATTGAAAGTTTGTGTTATGGTCGAAAATCTGCTCATTAATTTGGTTGCTATAACAGCTTAGAGTTTCCATAGACATGGGGCAAAATTGCAAAAATGGCATTTACTGCCTAGCCCCAAGCAGATATTTTGAAAAAAACTTTCATAGAAATGTTCCTTAGGCAATCTACTACCTGCCATATGATTTTAGGCCTTCTACCCATTTCTATTGGTTGCCATGGAAACCAATATGTAAAAAGTAAAGAAAAAATCATCTCCTCAGAAACCGTATGCTCTTTGAAGCTTATAGTTTTGGGAAATATTCACTATATTTGCTTTTACAAGTTTTGTGTTTTTCATGAAATTCGGCTCTTCAGTTTGTTTGCTATGGCAACTTAGATTTTCCATAGACTTATAATGGGGAACATTGAAAAATGGCATTTGCTGCCAAGTCATTGCACATATTTTGACAAAACTTTAATAGAAATGTTCCTTGAGTAAATGTCTCCAGCCATATGCTTTTATGCCAACATGTGGTCCCCCGGGGATGTGCCAGGGACATGCCCCACCCCCTTCACTTCATAAAAGGCCATATAACTGAGAAACAAACCATTCAGATCCCCGACCCAAAACCATATATATATATTCTTGTTTCTTGTGATAAGACGCATTCATTGACACCAACTTGGGGGTCCCCCGGGGATGTGCCAGGGTCATGACCCTCCCCCTCCATTCCATAAAAGGCCCAAATATCTTGAAAACCTTACAGGACCCCAACCCTAAGAAAAGAAACATTCACTGGCAACAACTTGGGGTCTCCTGTGTTGTGCCAGGGCTTTGACCCACCCTTCCACTTCACAAAAGGCCATTTATCTCAGAAACCATTCAAATCCCCACCCCAAGACCTTCTTGTTCCTTAGGATAAGACGCATTTAGTGGCACCAACCTGGGGTCACCCAGGATGCACTGGGATCATGCCCCACCCCCTCCATTTCCTAAAAGGCCCAATCTCTTGGAAACCTTACAGAATCCAACCGCTAAACCATATATATTGTTGTTCCTTATGAAGAGACGCATTCATTGACACCAATTTGGGGGTCTTCATGGGTGCACCGGTGCCTTGCCCCACCCCTTAACTTCACAAAAGGTCATATCCCCATAAACCATTCGGATCCCCACCCCTAAACCGTATATATTCTTGTTTCTTATGTTAAGGCACATTCAGTGACACTAACCTGGGGGTACCCTGTGATGTACCTGGGTGATGCCCCACTCCTTCATTTCATACAAGACCCAATATCTCAGAAACCTTGCAGATCCCCATCTGTAAACCATAATTATATATTGTTGTTTTGTATGATACGACAAATTCATTGCTGGGCTTTATCCAGGTATTTTGGGAAAAGGCCCCTGGGCAAAATTGGGAAAAAATTACCGACAAAATACCAAAATAGGGAACACAATTTCATCGGAGAGATGCCAGAACTATTAATGCTGCTCATGATAGTCTTATGAATTTGATAGCTATGCAGTGCAATATAGATGTAGCTTCACTGTGGTGAATTTTCATGTTAACCTTTGATGTTAAGTATTGTTTTCTCTGTTCCCCTTGTTGTGGCTATCATTTCTTCATTTTTTGGGGGAAAATTTGGTGAAATTGGGAAAAATTTAGGCTATTTGGCATTGGGAATGGGGTCAAATTTGGGCCCTGCTGAACAGGCAGAAAGTGCCCTGCATTGACACCAACCTGGAGGTCTCCTGAGTCAAGCCAGGGCCTTGCCCCATCCAACCACTTCACAAAAGGCCATTTATCTCAGAAACTGTTCAGATCCACACCCCTAAACCATATATATTCATCTTCCTTATGATAAGACGCATTCAAATAACACAATGAAAACCATATATCTGAGAAATCATTTAGATCCCCACCACTAAACCATACTTATGTAACTTGTTCAATCACACCAACCTGGGGGTCACTTTGTGCAGGGTCAATATGCCCCGCCGCTCCACTTTAAAAGGCCATATATTTCAGAAACCAAGTTGGTACCTCAAAGGTCAATGTCACACCTAGAGGTCAAAACTCAAAAATGGGGCATTTTTTATTTTTTTGGTGTTTGGTCAATAACTTTCTTATTTTGAGATGGATTTTAAAATTACTTGCTGTGCGGTGCACATGAGGCAGGTCAGTACCTCAAAGGTCAAGGTCATACTTACAGGTCAAAGGTAAAAAAAGGGGCCCGTTTCATGTTTGGTCAATAACTTTCTTATTTATAGATGGATTTTTGAAATCACTTGGCAGAAATGTGTTGTCTGATCAGGTCCTGCACTGTTTGTTAACATAATATAAAAATGGATAGGCCTACCACCCATTTTACGAATATTGGACTTGGCCAACATATAACAATGGAAGAGTATACAGTGGGTTAAAGAAATAATAATATTTGTTCCCCCACCCTGAAACAGAGCAAGGAATATAAAGATGGTCTCTATTATTCTGCACATCTTTCTGTCTGTTCATAATCCTTTCTTGTCCACTCTGCACTCCTGAACCCTTTGATAGATTTCCATTAAACTTGGTCAACTATTCTTTTAAGTGTCTGAGAATCCAAATATGAACAATGCTGACTCAAGGTCACATCTGAATGTCAATAGATTGAAACTTTTAACTTGTGACCATCCATAACTCCTTTACCTCTCCAAGGAATCTCAATGAAATTTGGTAAATTGTCTCTCTGAGTGAGCTGATGTGCTGAACGAATGTAGGAAAAAACGTCCCATGGAAAAGTTAGAAATTGTTTACTTCAATATGAACAGGCAAAGCAGTTATCCACACACATATGCCATGATCTTTCAAGCTGTTTGTGAAACGGAGAGCCTTAAAGTGTGCAGATAATTAGAAATGTGATGATGCAAAAAGATATTCAATGTAAGTGGTTAAGCGTGATGTCAAAAGCCACAGTATTCTCAATAAGATGTCACAGTTGTGTAATTTTCAGAAGAAACCAGTCCAAACACTGAAGGAGGAGCAGACCATGGACATGTCAGTGGCGTTGTATACTGTGTAAGGAGACAATGAAGAAAGGAGAAGTTTGGTATATGTATAGTATATATGTATAATCGGAAATGCATTATTCTGCTGTGTGTAATTTTTTTTAATGCAATGGATATCTGATACAGGGATGAGCTGACACAAATCCAAAGCAATAGCAAATCATAAGCAGCAAGCTTGCATGTTGTTTTGTTTAAAATAGAGTTTATTGATCAGCCACTGAACAACAAATGGAAATTGAACTTTTTATGCCATTATGAACCTTGGAATTGGGACAGATAAGTCTTAGCAAACAATGCAGACCCAGATCAGACTGTGCCTGAATATGGTCTACACCGTTTGCCATTCCCTCTGCCCCTTTTGGTCTCCTTGCTGGATTGTGAAACCATTTGTTTTTAGAATTACAGAATCCTCAAGGTGACCAAATTGTTTTGACTATTCCAGTATCCATTGTTTCTATAAATCCCATATTTTTGTAACCCCCCCCCCCCCCCCCCCCCACCGGGGTGGAGAGGGTCATATTGTTTTTGGTTGGATCCTGTTTGCATCAGCATAGCCTATTTGAAACACTACACTCCTGAACCTATAGATGGATTTTGACTAAACAAGCATAGTTACAGCACTAGGATTGGGGGAACAGCCATTAGGTTATGGTGACTATGGTCTCATTTTCAAGGTCACAGGCCCCCAAAAACTGGCCTTTTGGGGCCAAAAAAGGCTTGTCGGCACTCTTTCTCATTGAGTTGAGTAATATCAGTCAAACTTGATACAAATTATCATGGCAACAAACTCCAGATTTTAATAGATTTTGGTGACCATGACCTTGTTTTCAAGGCCACAGGCACCAAAAACAGTCATATTGGGGCCCAAAATGGCTTGTCGCGCTCTATCTCTTTAATTTATTGGTTATTTTTAGTCAATTTTGGTACATTTTATCATTAAAACAAACCGTAGTTATGTCCCCTGACAATATAAACTTGTGATGGCCATAACTCCAAAACCTTTGAGATATATTGAAGGAACTTGGCACAATTTTATACAGTGTACAGAAGGGATGTCAAGAACCACAACTGTTGGTGCTGTGGTATCTGTGTTATCTACCCTTCCAATATAAGAGGATGACCAGCTTGTGCTCACTGTATCTCTAATACCCTTTGAGACATATTGATGGTTCTTCGTAAATAAATACATGAGCTTAAGTAGGCATGTCGTGCAAGAACCACAATTCTGAGTGCCCTGGGTTTTAAGTTATCTCCCCTGACAGTATAATCTTGTGATGACCATAACTCGAATACTTTTGTGATGTATTGCCGGTTTAATTCTGGTGCACTTTCTAGTTGTGAACAATCTTCTGAAGGCCATATTGGCTTTTGTTTGGGGGATTTGCCATCTCTTCAGATGGCTATTTTTTCTAGGTCGCATACCCCCAAATACAGTCATGCTCTTTAACTGATCACATAAAATGGGTTTTGGACTATTACTCTGTTTTCCCTTAATGAGTTTGAGCAGGACGATGCACCCTGCCGCCCTTCTGGTACAGCCTGCTACCCTTCTCATGCACCCTGCTTCCCTTTATTGGTTGGAAATCATATAACTGGATTAATTTTGCCAAAACAAGTACATGTATACAGAAGAATGCTTTTGACCATCAGAGTCGGCTACAGTATGTTCTTTAGGCAGCATACCTGTATGTTATAGAACATCGAAAAGAAGCCCCGAACTATCCCCTTTACTCCTCCTGAGGGTAACCTCAGTGGCTCGAACTACCCCTTGTCTTGAACAGAATTTCGTGGTCCCTAAGGTGTTAGAGCCATTGAAGTCCGACTATACATGTATATTGTAGTTGTGGTGTGTAGTTTGGGATTGTTACTGGTCAAAATATGTTAACATTTGGCTGAGTTATGTACATTGGTAAGCCCCCGCCCATAGGGGCGTGAAGAAATATATGGGCTGCATGATGCTTCCACGCAGAGCTGAATCCGGCCCGCACACTAGTACTGGTAAACCGCTTAGAGGATCTAAGCATGTCCAGGAACCGCGGTGCGAGGCAGACCGTCCATGCTAAAAAACCCTATTGGTTTTATTTGGCGACAGGGCTTGAGATGTCATTTCATCTCAATGTTGGGTACAAGTCCCACAAAATTGGAAGCAACGTCTCCAAAATGACCTTTACGGTGTTGACGGGGACGTTAAACCTCAAATCAAACAAAACAAAATGTACATTGGTAACTCCCATGCAATGGTTTTTGCAGACTTCTAATTTTACTAAATGGAATATATGGATTAAATTTCACAACACACTTATAAACTATAGGCCACTATAGGAAGCAGGTGTTGGATTAATAATGGCCAAAATGTGTTAACATTTGAATGGTAAATGGCCTTAAACAATCCCATCAACTTGTTTTTGGACTTTGAATATTTACTTGAAGGAATATATGGATGAAACTTCATCGAAGATATATAGACCACTAAAGGAAGCCTGTTTGGGATTGTTAGTGGGCAAAATATGTTTACATTTGACAAAGCTATGGCCATTAACAATTTAGCGGTTGAATAAGCATTTACATGTTTTTTTGTCTTGTTTGATTTGTGGTTTAACGTCCCCGTCAACACTGTAAAGGTCATTTTGGAGACGTTGCTTCCAATTTTGTGGGCCTTTTACCCGACAATGAGATGAAATGACATCTCAAGCCCTGTCGCCCAATGAAACCAATAGGGTTTATTAGCATGGACGGTCCGCCTCACATCGCGGTTCCTGGACAAGTTTACATCCTCTAAGCGGTTTACCAGTACTAGTGTGCGGGCCAGATTCAGCTATGCGTGGAAGCATCATGCAGCCCATATATTTCTTCAAGCCCCTATGGGTGAGCATTTACATGTATCATAGTGCTGGACAGTTATATTTTTTGTCAGAAAAAGCTAGACAGTTATTTTTATGATTTGGCATCTGTTGCCTGTATATGTGAGTGGATTGCCTGCATTGTTGAGAATAAGAAATGTTTTCATATTGTATTTATTAGCTGGGTCCTGATCAGCTTAGTAAATACACAATGCTGTGGTCTGTTGGCCATCCTCATTCTTTAGCTTTTCACATTTTCAACAGTCAAGCTCAAACTTGGTTAGAGGCATCTTGGCAACACCATCGCTTACATGGTTTTCTTCTGATATCCAAGGAGCTCGCCAAAGTGCCATCTTAGAATTCTTTAAACAACATCAGCCATTTTTAGATTTTTACTGTGTCAGCATCACCTCCAAAACAAGAAACTGATTGGGCTGAATAATGATGGTGCTGATCAGTGCAACAGTGTGGTTCCTAATTGCTGAATTGCTGAATTGCTGAACCACCGCATCCATCTTGAATTTCTATAATCTTCATCTTCATCTGAACAAAATGTTCAATTGAATTGAAAGTTGTTGAGATGCATTTGTGCAACATGGAGTCATAGTTCATATAACCAGGGTGGCAGGGCCCTTACAGTGTCTTACACAACATTTAGTCTGAGTACTCCAATCTCCAGGGGGGGTGGGGGGGGGGGGACATAGTTGAGACTGCATTCAAGAGACGTCTAACTAAGACCTCCCAGGGCATGGCCACATTAAAACAGCCATAGAATTTATTCTTTTTCTTGTTTATATATGTCGGCAGCCTCGGTAGCTTAGTCAGATGTGCGTCTTATTGGCGATCATGAGGCACCATCTTAATTTCTTGTTTACATTTGAATCTTACTGTTTATTAGAGGCAATTTAGATTTGTGATGGAACAGTCTCCTCTGGGTCCAAAGGGTTTGCCATTGTCCAATATATACTATGATGTACATTCTGATTATTAACATATTCACTGTATGTGGCTGCGCTAGGCTTGCGATAAAGCAAAACTGATTACACTGTGGAGTTATGATCTAGTTACTGCTTGTTATGCAAGTCCATTTGTATATTTGTCATGCAATGGCTCAAATGAAGATGGGTATTCAAATGGTTTATGTTCCCCCAACAAGGTGGATACAATGTTTAGCTTACATATGACTTTGTGACAGAATATCAACCAAATATTGGCAAAATTATTATTCAAAAAATAAATATATGATTTCACAAATGAATACGGGCTTATCAAACACTTTCATTTCATCTGTCACATTATCATATACACTTTTCCACGTAATACAGGATTGTAGATTCTACATCTTGTGAAATGATAACTAAGTTATCCTATATTACCTCAACATGTGATATTTTTGGGCATTTTACTTCCAATTTTGTTTCATATGCAACATCCTCTTATTCAACTGGGCAAAAGAAAATGATTTCCAAATTGTCATGTCTTTGTCTTTGATGTCAAGAATGTACCCCATTTGTCACAAAGCACTGCAAAGACCAGACAATCAGGCACCCGCCCATTGGGGTTTGAAGAAATAAATGGGCTGCTTGATTGCTTTCACTCAGAGCTCAAAAAAAAAAAAAACAAATCTTTTATACGGAATAAGAATTTAATTGGTTGAGGGGTCAGTTCTGGAAAGTTTTTCTGATATAAGGTCTTTATGAAGTGGATGGATAGGGCTTGGCTTTGGCATACCGGGTTGGATCAAAGGTTGACGTCACCAAATACATCTTATCATAAGGAATAAGAAGTGAACTGGTGAAGGGGTGGAGATCTGCACTTAATACTATCCCATATGCTTGACAGTTAAGTTGGATCCCTTTTCAAGTCTGAAGACTGGATTAATCAGGAAATATCTAAATTTTACTGACAATATCATCATTTCAGAGATAGAAATTGTATTCTCCATTTACATGAAGACTGGGATTTGCTATCCAAATTAGTAACAATATTATGTGATTTTAGATTGCAAGTTTTTGATGAAAACAATAGATAGGCAGAAAGTATTAATATTCTGCAAAGTCATTAACATTAGAGACACAGGCTTCCTTGATGTCTTGGATGGGAAGTGTTGGGTAATTGTATTGATTCCTGATCATTGCCCTTATTTCTATTATCTGTAGTAATCACCACATGCCTTTACCTGGTATTTCAGAACTTCCATTTTAACAGAACAGAAGGTAACAAACAGAGTCCTCAGAGAGCAAAGACCATTTTTCAAGGTGAGTATTTTTTCCTGTTGCTGTGGGTTTTTGAGGCATATTGCTTTGGTTTGCTCGTCCATCCAATTGTCCCTCCTTTTGCTGATAGCATAATTTTGAATACTGCTTTCCATGTTTTGAAATTTCACATATGGTTTCATTATCACAAAAAATGATTTACCCATATTTTTTCGTATCAGGATTATGCCCTTTTTAGCTCTGGGGGAGATTATAGGATAGGCAGTTGTCTGTCGTCGTCTGTGTCGTCTGGCATCAACACTTTCAAACGACATCTCCTCTGAAGCCACTGGGCCGATTCAGCCCAAATTTCATGGGTAGCATCTTTAGGCTGGGGATTGAACGTTTGTGTTTTGTATGAAAATGGGCTTATTAGATAGGTTGCTATGGCAACTTGTAGTATCCATAGACTTATAATGGGGAAAATTGAAAAATGACATTTACCGCCAAATCTTTACCTATATTTTGACGAAACTTTTATAGTAATACTCCTTGTGTGAAATTCTTTTAACCATACGCTTTTATGCCAACCTGGAAGTCCCGTAAAAATTGATGTAGTGACTGATATTGTATTGATGAGTTTGACCCAAATTTGAAGGCTAGCCCATGATTAAGACTTACTGGTTTGGGATGGGGATATGAACCTTTATTTTGGCTGGGATAAAATCTGATGTTTAATTGTATGTTTCAGGAATTGCTGGTCGACATAATTGACAAGAGAGTTGCCTCATGGCGGGCCAACTATTACAGGCCAAATGTCAACAACAACATGGTGTTGAGAAGACGCTGTGGGGCCACATTTCCTACTGACGATGTGGTAAGCTTTTAATATAAGTTACCAGTTAAAGAAAGTTGGACATCCTTGCTTTTAAGAACACCGTGAGGAATATGTTGTCTCTGTGTTTATACTTACATCATAATCTGCCAATCATTATCCATGTAGAATTGCCTTCACTTCTATTTTACTATTGGAAATGGTTAAAAATGGATTACTTTTCAATATTCTTACCACGTCTTAATCCGGCCTATTCGACTTGTACAGCACATAAAAATTGAGATGATATTAATTGAAATAGAAGTAAATGCATTGATCAGGAATCAGTACAATTAACACACACCTCCTATCCGAGTCACCAAAGGGAAAGAAACATATACATGAAGTAACTAGTGGATATATTAATGGAGGGAAGTATAATGAACAATTACTTTCCCAGGATTGACCAATTGGCTATCCAAAATAAAGACACAAGAGATACAGACAATCAAGGACGAACAGTTAAAAAAAAAATTACAACCTAAAAACTACCTTGGAAAGGTTAGTGAAAAGAATTCCAGTGGGGCACTTAATTATATTTTACACAGACACAATCCTCTTTCTTACTTAGGTCATGGTTTAGACAATTACTTTGTTCAGTCTGCATGAAGGCATCCGTACTCATCAGTGCAACATTTCTGAGAAAATACAAATCTAACTAGTAAATGCATGACTAATGTAGCAATTGTAGGTGCTAGAACAGTCTACAATTCACTGTTATAAAATCTTGTCTGGTTATAAATATGTTGAGCAACTGGACTCAGAAGTAACAAACACTTGGTTTGCACAGACTTCTCTGCAGCCATCATAACACTTCTTGCTATGTCTAAGAACTTAACTAACAAACATGTTCAAGTTATTAGTGCTTAGCAAGAAAAGTTTAGCATACTTACCACATGAATGTGTATGCCCCTGCACATCAGGACTTGAAGAAATATATGGGCTGCACAATGCTTCCATGCAGAGCTAAATCCGACCTGCACACGGGTACTGGTAAACTGCTTAGAGGATCTAAGCCTGCCCAGGCAAAGCGGTGCGAGGCGGACCAGCCATGCTTATAAACCCGATTGGTTTGATTGGGCGACAGGGCTTAAGGTGTCATTCCATCTCAATGTCGGGTAAAAGTCCTACAAAATTGACCAAAACGACCTTTACAGTGTTGACGGAGCCATTAAATCGCAAATCAAACAAACTAATCAAACCACATGAATGTGTCGGGCCTCCGTGGCCTAGTGGTTAAGAGCGCTGACTCTTGATCATTAGGTCTCTCATTGCTGTGGTTTGAGCCTCGCTCAGGTTACATGTGAGATCCCAAGTTCTGCAATGGAAGGTCAAGCTCCCAGGGTACTCCGGTTTAAGCCCACTTTTGATTAACGACCGGCTCATTATGAGTGAAATAACATCTTGAAAGGGCTGTAAAACCAAAACCAAACCAAAACCACATGAATGTTTTTGTTCGTTTGTTTGATTTGAGGTTTGACGTCCCCGTCAACACTGTAAAGGTCATTTTGGAGACGTTGCTTCCAATTTTGTGGGACTTTTACCCGACATTGGGATGAAATGACATCTCAAGCCCTGTCGCCCAATGAAACCAACAGGACCACATGAATGTAGCAGATTTAGTGAATTACTACAATTATCTTAATTTTGTCTTATAAAAGATTTTTTCTATCATATGGCATAATCGGATTGAAAATTTTCTTTTACAGACCATCAGCATGTGGCGTTACATTGAGCAGCAACTGCCTGGACCGGTCAATAGAAGCTATGTTGAATATGTTCTTTTTCCAGAGGTAAGAATGAATATTTAGTCCAGTCTGCTGAGAATTCACTGAAGTGATAATTCCATAATCATATATATGGTACATGTATATATGGGGCTAAAGTCAAGAAATATAAGAGCTTCATTAATGATCCCGGGTTCAAGCTTGCATCTATGAATGGTAGCTTTTAGGCAGGCATAGGCCCTCTGCATATAGGGGCTTGAAGAAATATATGAACTGTATGATGCTCCCACGCGGAGCTGAATCCGGCCCGCACACGAGTACTGGTAAACTGCTTAGAGGATCTAAGGCTTCCCAGGCAAAGCGGTGCAGGTTGGACCATCCATGCATATAAACCACATTGTTTTCAGTGGGCAACAGGGCTGGACATACCATTTCATCTTAATGTGTTTTTTTCAGCTCCTATTCCTCAAGCCATATGATGGATTTGGTTCATACTTGGTACAGGGCTCATATTTTTCAGGCATATGCAGGATTTCAGGCTTTAAGATCTTGATTTTTTCTTGATTTTTCATGATTTCAGACTTTTTTAGATTTTGATTTTTCCTCCTATATTCAGTTTAAAATGACTAATTAACGTTTATCCTGCTGAATAAAATTATTTAGCTACACCCATTTCTGACTATTTACCAATCAAATTACTTGACTTAATGTATTTATTCAAATCAGAAACTGCATTACAAACAGTGTAGATCCTGATCAGATGGCTTCTTCAGAAGCCATCTGATCTGGATCTACACTGTTTGCAAAGGTAATGGTTGCTGTGTTCAGCAGGATGAGGGTTAGGGCTGCAAAATCGGGTCTTTCAGGCATGGAAAAGCTTGGTCAGTATGAGGCCTGTTGGTATGATGATATGATATAGGTCTTAAGTTTCATTCAGCAAAACGTAGCCCACGCCCACGACCTCAAGACCTATGTCACAAACTTAGAAATTTGTTAAGTTTCTTAGAGCCCATATTACCGAAGTATTTGATAGATTGAGTTCTTTTTATAGACATAGGTCCAAAGGTTTATTAAGCAACACCCCCATCTATTCCTATGCCCTCAAAGACACTTACTCAGGCAAGCTATGCTGCCTAATGACAGGTCCTGTTTCCATACCAGTTCAAATAGACAAATTAAAAATACCAGTTTAATCTGTATCCCACTGTTCACGACAACCCATATCTTTGCAAACAGTGAAGATCCAGGCCATCTGATCTGGATCCTCACTGTTTGACAATTCACTTTGAGTTTGTAACAAATAATTACATCAAGCAATCAGATTGGTTCAAAGCCAGAAATGGGTGTTGCTAGTTCGAATATTCAGCAGGATAAGGGTTACATAGACAAATTCAAGTTTCTAGTAGGTTTGTCCCAAGTTTGCCTTTATAGGATACTTAGGTTGTTGCGGGTAGACAATTCATGTGATAATAAAATGTTTGTTTTGTTTTCAGTTGCTGATTCGACTCTTCTTGCTAACATGGGACATCAACAAAGTGGAAGCGGAATATATGATAAGTCAGCTTTCAGCAGGCAACAGACACTTACTGTAACATGTAGTGCTCCCCACACCTGTTGGTCATTTATTAACTTACCTGTCATGTAGTGACAAAGTGAGCTGTGGTGAATACTTTTTGTCTGTTGTGCGTGTGTCCTTGCGTTGGTTGGTCAGTGTGTTCATGCATAAACATTTTCTTCAAACGACATCTCCTAAATCACTGAAATGAATCTGACCAAACTTGGCATGAAAGATCTTTGTGTGGTACTCTGTCAAAGTTGTTCAAAGATTTCAATTCCAAGAAATCCATACTATGCAGAACTCTGGTTTCCATGGCAACGAAAATGGAAATAAGATAAAATCTTCAAAAATATTCTTCTCTGAAACCTTGAGGCCCAGACTTTTGAGATTTGGTGTGAAGCTTTACTTTTGGACAGATGCCGCAAATGTTCAAATTATAAACACTTTAGCCAAAAAACGGCTCTGCTCTGGGTCCCACATGTTTTAAATAGACTTCTGTAGGAAATCTTTTAAAATTCACTGAAAATCTGAAACCACAAGACGTATTCATCTAAGGGAATTCTACCAGGATTGTTCATATTATGGCCCAAGAAGGGCAGTTGTGAGTTGCTGGAGAAAGAATGTGCACTGACTGGTTTACAGCGTTCATACAAGCTTGCCCATGGAAAGTTTGGATAGGTAAACTGACCGGCTCAAAAATGACCGAAATGGTGTTGATTGAGCTGTTAAACCCCAAAACAAACAAACTGTCATCTATCTGTCTGTTCAAAGTTTTTCAATAGACAGATCCTCCTACATTGGTACATGTATGTATACCAGTCATGTATAGGGTGCCATTTTACTATTTAATACAATTTCAAACTATCTATCATTTTTTTATAGTTATCTATATTAGAGATGAAATGACTTCTCAAGCCCAGCGTGCCAAAACAATCCAAAAGGGAGCAGGGCTTATAGACCATATTAGTGGTTTAATACCGCTTTTAATATGCTGTTGGATTCAGTTCTGCCTGGAAACGTCAGGAAGCACAATCTATCTGTCCAAGCCCCACTTGGCAGCCATCACCCAATAATTAGAACTAAAGGTGTCTAAAATAGAGTGTGGTCCATTATTATTATTATTTTTTTTTTTTTGAAAATGATAGGCTAGCTCTTGATGCGTTGTGCTGTTTGTTTCTTTGTCTGGTTGAAACCTGCCTTCAAGTATGCATCTTACAGTCAATAACATTGGACATATCCCATTGTGGTGTGGTGGTGGTGTGTGTGGTGTGTCTAATTGGGGGTGTACACTGAATTTTGCCTGCCACATAGGTTGGGCCCGGCATCTAAAGGTGACCCCAAACAATTCCAAGTAGAAGTAAAACAAAGACTGAGAATGTGCCCTAAATCCAGCCCATGTAAGAAGGAAAATTCGGAGTACGCACATCCCCTGGGATTCATAAATGTTCTGAAGCTTCGAAACTGGGCACAGATGAAAGACAAAAAATTTTCTTGACATGATTAAATGTTATTGTCTAGAAGATCCATATACGAAAGCACCAAAATTATATTAAAAGATATCAAATATTCTGGGAGTTATGGTTATCTAAAATAATGTTCGATATCAATAATTAGATTTATGGATAACTATAAATCAAACTATAGATATCATTTAAAGGTCTAAATTATACATATCACAATTTTCAATAATGGATATATCAAAAAATACATTAAGGATAACAATAAATGTAATTATTTATATCCTAAAATCTTCCTCACTATATGAGATATCTTTTACTCAATAATAGATAACTAGAATAATAGATATCTATAAATCAAATATATATCTATTATTGGAATTATAGATATCATTAAACATGTAATTGATATCATAAAATAAATAATAGATATCTAATATTATTTATAGATATCTAATAATATTTATGGATATCTAATGTTTTTATTAAAGATATCATGATTTTCATTTATAGATATCTTGAAATTGTATTAACTAGTAAATCGGCACCCCACAATCATGTGGATGTTATTTGGAAGAAGAGGATATAATAGAGGCTTTGCCTTTATCCTTAGTTTGCTTTATTATGTCTGTGAATATATGTTATGAAGGATCTTTTATTGGTAGTAATACCTTGGTCTTTTTAAGATTTTTCTAGCTTTATATGTATGTAAATAATATTTAGTTAGTTTGTTGCTTGTAAATATTGAAAATATGGCATGGGTTATCCCAGTACTTCATCTATAGTGCTGTTTATTAACTAAATTTGACTTAAACATGAAGAAGCATTATCAGCCATTGGATACCTCCAGCGTTAGAGCACTTACCTTATAAGCAATGGGTCGCAGGTTCAAGTCCAGTTTTGGTAGCATTTTTTCAACTTCATTTCTTTAAGATTTATCTATTTATGTGCAACAACCAGTGTTAAGTGCAGTTGTGGAGCCTGTTAAAAGCTTCCCCATACTTCATCAATAGTGCTGTTTTCTCAACTAAGTTTGACGTCGAAGTTGAAGAAGTGCTAACAATGCCTGGATAGCTCAGTCAGTAGAGTACTTGCCCTGTAAGTTAGGGGTCGCCAATTCGAGTCCAGTTTTGGTAGCATTTTTTCAACTTCATTTCTTTAAGATTTATCTATTTATGTGCAACAACCAGTGTTAAGTGCAGTTGTGGAGCCTGTTAAAAGCTTCCCCATACTTCATCAATAGTGCTGTTTTCTCAACTAAGTTTGACGTCGAAGTTGAAGAAGTGCTAACAATGCCTGGATAGCTCAGTCAGTAGAGCACTTGCCCTGTAAGTGAGAGGTCGCCGATTGGAGTCCATTTCTGGTAGCATTTTTTCAACTTCATTTCTTTAAGATTTATGTATTTATGTGCAACAGCCAGTGTTAAGTGCACTTGTGGAGCCTGTTAAAAGGTTCCCAATACTTCATAAATAGTGCTGTTTTCTCAACTAAGTTTGACGTCGAAGTTGAAGAAGTGCTAACAATGCCTGGATAGCTCAGTCAGTAGAGCACTTGCCCTGTAAGTGAGGGGTCGCCAATTCGAGTCCATTTCTGGTAGCATTTTTTCAACTTCATTTCTTTAAGGTTTATGTATTTATGTGCATCAGCCAGTGTTAAGTGCAGTTGCGGAGCCTGTAAAATGGTTCCCCAAACCTCATTAATAGTGCTGTTTATTAACAAAGGTTATCAAAATTTGAAGTTGAAGAAGTTTTAACAGCTCACAGATAGCTCTGTTGTAGAGCACTTGCCCTGTAAGCGAGGGGCATCCGGTTAGAATCTGGTTCTGGTAACATTTTTTCAACTTCATTGATTTAAGATTTATGTATTCAGAAAAAGATAAAGCATCTCAACCCCTTGGAAAAGGTTGGCATATCGGAAACAAAGCTTTACAAAAATCCACTTTACCAGCTATTACATTGGTTTGCAATAGACTAAGCCATCCTATTAAACCTTTTTACCTACAATTCCAGGTGGGTTCTGCTGAGGTTTATGATTGTTTGGCTGTATTAACCGTATGTAAATATACTCTTCACTGTATATACTGTTAAGATTGTTTTAGTTGGGATAACAGTTTAGCCTTTTTGTGGAAAGGTATTTGCCCTTAACTCTTATCATGCTGTTCACGACAACCCCTATCTTTGGAATCAGAGTAGATCCACATCAGATGACTTCTGAAGAAGCCATCTGATCAGGATCTACACTGTTTGACATTCAATTAATGATTTTGTAGGAATAAATTACTTCAAATGATCTGATTGGTTCAAAGTCAGAAATGGGTGTGGCTAAACTGAATATTCAGCAAGAGAAAGGTTAAGAGTTTTCCTTTGTTATGTTTCCATTACGGTAAATTTGTTGTATGTGGGCCTCTTGTTTTGGACACTGATAATTATCTTGATATCTTTTTTCTGGCACTGCTAAGGAGCCTTTCTCTTCCCTCAAGAGGGAAGGGCTTTCATATTTCACATGTACATTTCTTGTCACAAGACCTTTATATTGGTACCATAATTTTTGACCTCGTGACTTTGACCATTGACCTACTTTTTAAAAACTAAAACATTGGCCACAACTTCTGGTTGGGAAGTGATAGGGATTTCAGTTTTTCACAAATGAATTTGGTGTCGCAAGACCGCTCCGAAGTTACAATAATTTTTGACATTGTGACCTTGACCGACATTTCAAAGATTTGGACACTGGCCATACCTTTGGATTGCTTTGTGATAATGCTTTCATATTTAACATGCGCTGTCCAGGGGGAATCAGTGTTTCACAAACACAACTTGTTGGGTTTGAGGAGAGGCCCTTTCTGATCGCGTTTGTTTTATACTGATGCACTACTAGGTTGATATTCATCTGCAGGTTTTAGCTGACAATTTGGCCAAGCCTAACAGGGAACTAATCTAGGACCAAGATACAGTCAAACTTAAATGGCTCGAACACCTTTGGGACCTCCACCATCTGTTCGAGACTGGGGAAGCTCGAGCCACTGAGGGTTACGGTCAGGAGGCATAACGAGATACTTTTAGACATGTTTTTGGTGTTCTATAATAAGATTGTATGCTGTGTATACTCATTAGAATCGCCACATCGAGGCGATTCTAATTAGTACACACAGCATGCATTTGCAAGATAAAAGGCTAAAATCTCCTTAATTATCCCCCACGATTTCTTATGTAGAGGATTTTGCTAGGGACTCAAGAATGGGTTTGACACATCCATGGTAAACGAGCCATCGGTGTTCGAGCCATCGAAGTTCTACTGTAGTTTAATGATCATATATATTCAAGTTAGGTTTTTGTTTTGTCATATAGTTTATGCATGTATGTATATATATATATATAAAGTATATTTAGTCACGTTTTGTGTTCATTAAAAACTTTAATGTACATTGTCTTTTATCTTCATTTGTTGTACCGAAATTGCTAGGAAAGTAAAAATATGCAATCGTAATTGAACAAAATAGGCACGATGCAGAATTTTAACTTGAAAGAGTATTTAGTAAATTTCAATCAAATTGCATTCCAAAGTTGCGCAGATTACCCTCTATAAAAGAGCTAAATCAGCGTGGCTCATATGATTCAAAAGGCCATCGAATCTATAATTAGATTGCTTACGGCATGTTATTAAACTTATAGCTTAGCGGTCGCTAACATAGAACATCAGAACAATATCACAAGTCAGTGATTCCGATTTGGTCTGGCGATCCATTTTGAAATAATCAACAATCGCATTTTTGTCAACTGTCTACGAACTAGCTATAATTATATGTCGTTATATGGCATTGAGGCAATGGTTATAAACTTCTAGCATTAGCTAGAAGTGGACATCAACACAATATCCAAAGTGAATGATTCCAAGTTAGCCTGGCGATCCATATTGAACTAGAAATGTGTCCAGATGACACAGATACCCCCGCCAAAGGCCCCGCCTCACCCCGAAAATCCATCTTGCAACAAAATTTTCTAAGTGTGTGACCATGCCATCAGGAAAAAATGTAAGCGCTAGAGCAATGACAGTTTTTCTAAAAATAGCCACAGTGACCTTGACCTTGAAAGGCGAACTTGCTCAAGGTATTGTCATAAGGAACATTTGTGTGAAGTTATATTGAAATCATACTTCCCAGTTCTGTGGTGTATTCCTTCCTTCCAAAGGAAAACCCTTGTGTAGAACATATTCAGAACAATAACTAAAGTCAATGATTCCACATTGGACTAGCAATCCATTTTGAAAAATTCAACAATCGCCCCTATGTCAGCCATCTACGAACTAGCAAACACCATTGACAGTGAGATAAGGTATTACGGGAATGTTATTATACTTGTATTAAGTGTTCCCTAGCATAGAACAGCGATATGATATCATACGTAAATGATTCCAAATTGGACTTGCGATCCATTTTGAAATATTCAACAAACGCCTTTTTGTCAACCATCTAAGAACTGGTTAACTTTTATATGACATTATATGGCATTTAGGCAATGTGTATATAAATTCAAATTGATGAGTGGTCATCATAGCAATTATCAAAATCAATGATTCCAGGGAGTGTGGCGATCCATTTTGAAATAATCAACAATCGCCATTTTGCCAACCATCGCCAGACTACCTACCATTAATATGGCTTTCTAAGCCATTGAGGTAATGTTTTGAAGCTTCGTCTCCGTCTTTGGTCCAGCATTTCAGTGTTTCATGCTGTCGAGTCCTCAAAATTGTTTCATCTCTGTGTCTGTTTGATTTTTATGTTCTCGGAGATGTTAAACTGAGTTAAGAAGCCTTCATGTGGATAGAACAAATTTATTGTCTAAACTGCAACAGAAGGGAAAGTCCTTTTTTGCTTTCCACTGTTAATGTTACCATTAGGGTCTAGTCGCTTCATGTTTGTGCTTCTTTACCTTTGTTGTCTCGGAGGGGAGGTGTAAGTTAATTGAATCGATTCCTGATCATTACTTTACTTCTATATATTTTAATTTGGAATGGGCATCCATTTTGAATTTTTTAACAAACGCCTCTTTGGCAGCAATCTACGAACTGTGTCACTCTAATATGGTGTTATGTGGCATATAGGGAATATAATTAAAAGTGTAAATTAGCGTTCGCCAGCATAGAATAGCGCAACAATATCAAAAGTCTATGATACCAAAATTGACTGGTGATCCATTTTGAAATATTCAACCGTCGCTTTTTTGCCAAGTATTACCGAACTAACTTAACATTTATACTGCGTTATATAGCATCAATGTTATGCTTATAAACTTGTGACTAAGCATAAGCTAGATGTGGACATCAGAACAATAGCCAAAGTCAATAATTCCAAATTGGACCAGCAATCCATTTTGAAAGTTTCAACAATCGTCTTTTTGACAACCATTTACGAACTAGCTAAAATTTATATGGCATCAGAAGACAGTGAGGCAATGCAAATAAACTTTAGTTGAACATTACCTAGAAGTGGACATCAGAACAATATCAAATGTCAATGATTCCGAGTTTGACTGGCGATACATTATGATATATTCAACACTCATCACTTTGTCAGCCATCAACTAACTAGCTACCACTAACATGGTGTTATATGGCATTCAGGGCACGTTATTTTATTTATAGCTTAGAGTTTGCTAGCTATTATATTTGTAGCTTAGAGTTTGCTAGCATCGGACATCCATTTTTATATTCAACAATCGCCTCTTTTGACAGCTGTCTACTAATTAGCTTATACTAATATGGTGTTATATGGCTTGATGGCAGTGTTTTTAAACGTGTAGTTTAGCGTTCGCTAGCATAGATTATCAGAGGATATCAAAAGAAAATGATTCAAAATTCGATTGGCGATCCATTTGGAAATATTCGAAAATCGCCTTTTTGTCAACCATCTGCGAACTAGCCAACATCTATATGGCGTTATATGGCATTAATGAAAAGCTTACAAACGTCTAGCTTAGCATTAATAAGAAGTGGGCATTAGAACAAGAACCATAGTCAATACGATTCCAAATTGGACTGGTGATCCATTTTGAAATATTCCATAAGTGTATTTTTGTAAACCATCTAGGAGGTGCTATTTCTATATACAACTCTAGCCTTGGCTGGCAATCCACCGAGGTCCCTGATTAGCTACGGTTCTGCTTTATCCAGTTTCTCACGGCGAGCATGTTGTTGCTATGCACTTTTGAGTTTGACACTGAGCGACGTCAGGTGGAGAAGTGGTCGCTTCCCGTTGGGTCGTCTCACACTTGCCAGCCACACGTTTTGCATAGTGATGTGGTGATCGGTGTAAATCGATTTCGCTCGTGCCCCGTGCTCTGTGTGCTACATCCCGTGTTTGCAGTACGTAGTCTATACCGGTTAGGAAGCTTAGTAATGCTAGTCCTCGTCGTTTGTCAAATAATCTATAAAACACCAGTATGGTGGTCTATTGTAGGAAGGCAACACTTAAACTTGTAGCTTCGAATTTGCTAGCATAGAACATCGGAACACTAGTCAAACAAAGGCAATGATTCCAAATTTGAGTGTCGATCGATTTTTAAATATACGAAAAGTCCGTTTTGAAATATACAAACAGTCGTCTGTTTGTCAACTATAAGCGAACTATTAATCTCCAGTATTGTGTTCGATGGCAGGCAGGCAACACTATTAAACTTATAGCTAGCATTTGCTAGCATAGAACATCTGAAGCCTGTCCAAAGGCAATAATTCCAAATTGGACTGGCGATCCATTTTGAAATATTCAAGCAAAGGCCCTTTTGTCAACCATAAACGAACTATTTAACAGTAGTGTGGTGTTCTATAATAGGAAGACATACTTATCAATCATGTAGCTAAGCATTATTAAACATCATTATTAAACACCGTTATGGTGTTCGAGATCTATGGTAGAAAGGGAACATTATAAAACTTGTAGGTTAGCATTAGCTAGCTTAGAACATCTGACCACTGTCATAAGTAGATGATTACAAATTTGACTGGCGATCCATATTGAAATATACATACAATGGCCCTTTGGTCAACCATAAACGAACTATTTAACACCAGTTCGGTGTTCTATAGTAGGAAGGCATACTTATTAATCGTGTAGCTTAGCATTGCCTAGCATATTACATCTGAACATTATCCAAAGACAATGATTCCAAATTTCACAGAGATCCATTTTTAAATATACAAACAAGGTCCCTTTTGTCAGCAACAAACGGACTATGAAACATCATTATGATGTTCTATGGTAGGTAGCAACATTAATAAACTTGTAACTTAGCATTTGCTAGCATAGAACATCTGAACACTGTCCAAGGGCTACGATTCTAAATATTACTGGCGATCTATTTTGAAAAATATAAACAATCGCCCTTGTCAACCTTAAAAGAACTATTTAACACCAGTATGATGTTCTGTACTAGCAAGGCAACATTATTGAACTTGGAGATTAGAATTTTCTAGCATAAAACATCAGAACGTGATCGAAATACGATGATTCCAAATTTGAATATCGATCCATTTTGAAATATACAAACAAGGTCTCTTTTATCAACCATAAACAAACTATTAAACTCGGGTATGCTGTGCTATGGTTGGAAGGCAACACTAATAAACTTATAGCTTAGCATTTGCTATCGGCCCCCGCCCATCGGGGCTTGAAGAAATATATGGACTGCATGATGCTTCCACGCAGAGCTGAAACCGACCCGCACACGAGTACTGGTAAACCGCTTAGAGGATCTAAGCCTGCCCAGGCAAGTCGGCCCGTCTATGCATATAAACCCTATTGGTTCCATTGGGCGGCAGGGATTGAGATGTCATTTCATCTCAGTGTCGGGTAAAAGTCCCATGCTTTGTAAACCCTGTTGGTGCCATTTGGCGGCAGGGATTGAGATGACATTTCATCTCAATGTCTGTGAAAAGTCTCACAACGTTAACTTTACAGTGTTGACGGGGACGTTAAACCTCAAATCAAAAGAACAAAAGCATTTGCTAGCATGATTCCAAATTTTATTGGCAATCCATTTTGAAATATATAAACAAGGTCCCTTTTGTCTACCATAAACGAAATATTTAACAACAGTGTGGTGTTCTATAGCGGGCAGGCATACTTATCAATCATGTAACTTACATCAGTGCATTGTCCAAAGACGATGATTTCAAGTTTGGCCGCGATCGATTTTGAAATATACAAACAAGGTCCCTTTTGTCAATCATAGAAGCATCCGTGGTGTAGCGGTTACGCTACTCGCCTTGTAAACCAGGGGTCGCAGGATCGATCCCGGGCTTCGCCAGACTTTCGGATGAGTCTTTAAACCGAGGTCCCGTCCCCGTATGACCTTCGCTGTTAGAGGGACGTAACACTCAAACACTCACTCACTCTTTTGGCAACCATAAACAAACATGTTTAAATTTGTAGCTTAGCATTTGCTAGGATAGCACATCTTAGCACTGTCGAAAGGCAATAAGCCCAGGCTTGACTGGCTATCCATTTTGAAATATAAAAACAGTCGTCTGTTTGTCAACCATTAACGGACTATTTAACACCAGTATGGTGTTCTATGGTAGGAAGGCAACATTATTAAACTTATAGCTCAGCTTTGTTAGCATAGAACATCTGAACACTGTCAAAAGACAATGATTCCAAATTTGATTGACTATCCATTCTATATACAAGCAAAAGCCCTTTTGTCAACCATAAACGAACTATTTAACACCAACTATGTTGTTCTATGTCAGGATGGCAATTTAACTTTATTAAAACTGACAGTTTAGCCTTTTGCTAACACAGAACATGTCAACACTGTCAAAAGGCAATGATTCCAAATTTGACTGGCGATCCCGTCAACACTGTAAAGGTCATTTTGGACACGTTGCTTCCAATTTTGTGGGACTTTTACCCGCCATTGAGATGAAATGACATCTCAAGCCCTGTTGCCCAATGAAACCAATAGGGTTTATTAGCATGGACTGTCCGCCTCGCACCGCGGTTCCTGGACAGGCTTAGATCCTCTAAGCGGTTTACCAGTAGTAGTGTGCGGGCCGGATTCAACTCTGCGTAAAAGCATCGTGCAGCCCATATATTTCTTCAAGCCCCTATGGGCGGGTGCGCTGTCCAAAGACGATGATTTCAAATTTGACTGGCGATCCATTTTGAAATATACAAACAATGTCACTCATAAACGAACAATTTAACACCGGTATGGTGTCCTATGGTAGGAAAGCAATATTTTTAAACTTATAGCTTAGCATTTGCTAGCGTAGAACATCTGAATACGGTCAAGAGTCAATGATTCCAAATTTGACTGGCGACCCATTTTGAAATATACCAACAATGGTCCTTTTGTCAACCATAAACGAACTATTTAACACCAGTGTGGTGTTCCATAGTAGGAAGGCATACTTATCTAAAATTGAGCTTAGCATTTGCTATCATATTACATCTGAACACTGTCCAAAGGCGATGATTCCACATTTGACAGCGATCCATTTTTAAATATATTAACTAAGGTCCCTTTTGTCAACCATAAACGAACTATTTAACACCAGTGTGGTGTTCCATAGTAGGAAGGCATACTTATCTAAAATTGTAGCTTAGCATTTGCTATCATATTACATCTGAACACTGTCCAAAGGCGATGATTCCACATTTGACAGCGATCCATTTTTAAATATATTAACTAAGGTCCCTTTTGTCAACCATAAACGAACTATGTAACACCAGTGTGATGTTCTATAGTAGGAAGGCATATTTATCAAAAATTGTAGCTTAGCTTTGCCAGCATAGAACATCTGAATACTGTTCAAAGGAAATGATTAATAATTTGACTGGCGATCCATTTTGAAATATAAAAAACGGTCGTCCGATTGCCAGCCATATACGAACTATTTAACACCACTATGGTGTTCTATGGTAGTTAGGCAGGAAACATCATTATAATTATAGCTTAGCTTTTGCTTGCATAGCACATCTGAACACTGTCAAAAGGGAATGATTCCAAATTTGACTGGCTATCCATTTTGAGATATACAAACAATCGTCCTATTGTCAACCATAAACGAACTACTAAACGCCGGTATGGTGTTCTATGGTAGGAAGGCAACATTATTAAACTTTTGGCAATTGTTACCAACGAACATCTGAACACTGTCAAAAGGAAATGATTCCAAATTTGACTAACGATCCATTTTGAAATATACAAACAATAGCCCTTTTGTCAACCATTAACGAACTATTTAACACCAGTGTGGTGTTCCATAGTAGGGATGCATACTTATCAGTCTTGCAGCTTAGCATTTTCTAGCATTTCACATCTGAACACTGTCCGAATGCGATGGTTCTAAATTTACTGCCGATCCATTTTGATATGTACAAACTATCGCCCTTTTCTCAATCATAGGTACTAGCTGCTCCTCGCTGGGCACTCAGATTTACGGGGTAGAGCTAGGGCTGGTCGACCCAGTGTCAGGATAATGTGACTGGGTGTGGTGTCATGTAATGTGTCTGGGACATGATACTTCAGTGAGGCAGCACTATAAAAGTGAGCATTGAGCTCCCTGTTGCAACCAGACACCGTCGTGATATGACTGAAAAATTGTTGAAAGCGACGTTAAACCCGAATTCATACACACACATTTCTCAATCATAAACGAACTATAAAACACTAGTATTGTGTTCTGTGGTAAGAAGGCAACATTATTGAAGTTGTAGCTTAGCATTTTCTTGCTAAGAACAGCAGAACATTGTCCAAAGCCGATGATTCCAAATTTGACTTGCCATCCATTTTGAAATATACATATGCGCCCCATTTGGTCAACCATACAAGAACTATAAAACGCCAGTATGGTGTTCTGTGATAAGAAACTTGCAGCTTAACATTTTCTAGCATAGAACATCAGAACATTGTTCAAAGGCGATGATTCCGAATGTGACTGGCGATCCATTTTGAAATATGCAAATTTGTCAACCATAAACGGACTGTTAAACACCATTATGGTGTTCTATGGTAGGATAAACACCATTATGGTGTTCTATGGTAGGAAGGCAACATTATTCAATTTGTAGGTTAGCATGTGCTAGTATATAACAACTGAACACATTGTCCTAAGGTAATGATTCCAAATTGTTCTGGCGATCCATTTTGATAATAAACAAACACTCGCCCTTTTGTCGACCATAAACGAACTGTGGGTTGATTGTATCGATTCCTGATCTTGCCTCCACTTCTAGTTTTTAAACACAAGTATGTTGTTCGGCGGTAGGAAGGCAACACTATTAATCATATAAATTAAGCTAATATTAATATGGCGTTAATTAGTATTGAGACCATGTTTATAAACTTGTAGCACCGCATTAGTTCAAAATGGACATTAGAACAATATCCAAATCAATTATTAAGAATTGGACTGGCAATCCGTTTCAACATTCAGCATTCGCCTCTTTGTCAGCCATCTACGAACTAGCTTATACTAAATACGATGTTACACTGCACTGCGGCTATGTTATAAACTTGTAGCAAGGCGTTCGCTGGCATGGGACTTTGACACAATTTCAAAAGACAATGATTCCAAATTGGACTGGAGATCTATGTTGAAATAATCAATAATCGCCTCTTTGTCAACCATCGATGCGCTAGCTAACAATCATAAGTGTTATCTATCATTACGGAAATTAAACTTCTGGCTTAGCATTAGCTAATTGTGAACTTCAGAACAAAATCCAAAATCGATGATTCCAAATTCGGACTGCCGATCCTTTTTGAATTATTCCACAAGCACCTTTTTGTCAACCATCTGTGAAATAGCTAACACTAATATGGTGTAACATGGCTTTAGGAGGCATTGTTATTAAACTTGTAGCTTAGCTTACCGTTCGCGAACACAGTGTAGCAAAACAATCCAAAGTCAATTATTCCTAATTGGACTGGCGGTCCATTTTGAAATATTGAACAATCGCATTTGTGTCAACCATCTGCGTACTACCTTATCAATATAGCGTTATATGGCATTGTCACGTAATGTTCATTGCTGCTACTGGTAACATGTGAGCTAGGACAACCTGTTGCATGCAGGTAAATACAAATCGAAAACCCTGGGAGGGCAACCCATCTAGGAGTTGCTAGTTCTCTAAACAAAGCTAGCCTTGGTTTGCAATCCACCTACGGGTTAATGGTCCCTGATTAGCTACAATTCTGCTTTATCCAGTATCTTACGTCGAGCAGGTTGTGGCTGTGCACATTTGAGTTTGACGCTGAGCGACGTCAGGATGCAGAAGTGGTCCTTTCCCGTCGAGTCGTCTCACACTTACCAGTCGCACGTTTTGCAAAGTAATACACTGATTGGTGTGAGATCTATTTCGCTCGGGCTTCCGTGCTCGATGTTGATCTGTGCGCCACATCCTGAAATCACCAAAAAATACCGAAATCACCATGTTATTGATACAAAACCATGTTAAATATTAAAAATATATTGTAGGGGTCTAGGTAATAGATATATCCATTGTTTTTGTGAAATATTGGTAAATATTTGTACTGACTGATGTCTGTACAGGATAATTTGACGAGCCCGCCAGGGCGAGTCTAATTATCCTGTACAGATGTCAATCAGTACAAATATTTACCAATATTTCTCAAAAACAATTGGATATATCTGTTTTAATCCACAGCTTATTGTAACTTCCACTTAAAGGTAATAGATCAAAACCTATTAAAGCATATTTGTTTTATTTACTGTTAATTTCAATTTCTTTTATTTGACCTGATTTACCCCGTCTGGAAAATGGATTGTCGTGTCTGAAAGGACACTGTCAGCTTCTCTGCTTCATTAATATTCAATTGGATTTGATTGGTCTAAATCCAACTGACCACAGGTTATTTGATCATGCTTTTTTAACCTGATGTTTATCACTGGGGCATTTTAATGCTGAACCTTCAAGTGAAAGGACTTACTTTTAACTCAGATGTGTGCTTTTGCTGCATGCAAATGTTTCATAAAATGTTTGGCACCAGTAAATATGAGTGTATTTTGTGATAATTCAGGGATATTTTTTCTCCATAAAAAGGTATGTTGTGGGTACTCATTTGAATTGCCTCATCCCACAAAAACATGTTGTGGGTACTCGTTGGACTTGCCTAGATGAGGCTGTTCTAGCGATTACCTACAATTTGATTTTATGGAGAATTGGAGAAACTTAATCAGAAGGAGCAGTCTGATCAGGGTCTGCACAGATTCGGCAAATGCTATTTCAAATGTGGGTACTCATTCAAATAACCATGGCGAGGCAATTTTAATGAATACCCACAATGTTAATTTTGTCATTCAGAGCTAGAAGCCCCTTCCCATTTTAAGATCAGAAGGAGCATACTGATCAGGGTCTGCACTGTTTGCCATTAAGTAAAGGCTATTTTAAATGTGGATACTCATTCAAATAACCTTGGCGAGGCAATTTTAATGAATACCCACAATGTTAATTTTGTCATGCAGAGCTAGAAGCCCCTTCCCATTTTAAGATCAGCAGGAGCAGTCTGATCAGGGTCTGCACTGTTTGCCATTAAGTAAAAACTATTTTAAATGTGGGTTCTTATTCAAATAACCTTGGCGAGCCTATTTGAATGAATACCCACAATGATAATTTTGTCATGCAGAGCTGGAAGCCCCTTCCCACTATAAGATCAGAAGGAGCAGTCTGATCAGGGTCTGCACTGTTTGCCATTAAGTAGAAGCTATTTTAAATGTGGGTACTCATTCAAATAACCTCGGCGAGGCTATTTTAAGGAATACCCACAATGTTAATTTTGTCATGCAGAGCTAGAAGCCCCTTCCCATTTTAATTGTAGCTCAGCTGATTGGTCCATTCAAAATGGTACATGATATCAGTACATGATATCAGTACATGATAACAATACATTTATCGAAATTTATTAGTACTGCCAACATCAAAGGAAAGTACTGGGGGCTGTGGATTAATTTATCATACTTTGGAATTAATAGTAGAAAAAATCCCCAAACTTTCATTGTTTTTATTGTTTTTATCATCAGGCACCTCCGAAATTACCGAAATCAAACTCATTTTGATGCAAAACCATCTTAAATATTTAAAATTTGATAATATGTGATATGGTTTAGGGTTGAACCATTTATGTCAGAGATATGTATTTCGATATATATATATATATCGAAAAAAACAAAAAACAACAACAACAAAAAACATTATTACCTCTTAATATAGATAGTTCGGTATACAAAATAATGTTAGGAGTGGTGATTTCAGTGAAGGACCTGTGGTGATTTTAGCGATCGTCAGTATCACCGAGTTATATGCCTCCATATTTCTGAGCTCAGCAGCAATAATAGTATAAGTATGCGAGATATGACAGATTTATTTAGTTTGCCTAATTAATAATGTCTTTTGCACCAAAATATGTTATTCATGGTGATTTCGGTAATTTATGAGGTGATTTCGGTGAATTTACTAAATCGTCTGACCGGATTTTCCCGATTTCTTTTTGTCTTTCTTTCTTTTTTTTTTTATTATAAATTTCCTCATGGTCTCCAACAGTTTATGGACGTCAGGAGTAAACACTCCCTACCTAGTCGGTGTTGAAACGAAGAGGCGTGTGCAAGTTTCGTTAAAAAATGCAATTCGCGAAATTAAAATTGGTTTCACTTTTTAGTTAGACCTTCCATTTTGGATGATACCAAATATATACTAAAACACATTTTATAAATGTTTGCAGTTGTTTTTATGTGATCAAATTGATTAAAATATTTGTTTAACTTGACCACTTTTTCAAAGAAGGTTAACGCTTAATTTGAAAATCGAACATTTCAATTTGAAATTCCGAAATTGATAGCGATCGATTTTAAAATCATCAAGATTATAAAACAAGTCGCGACATATACACATATCTGTCACGTATATTGATTATCTTGATTGCCGTTTTCTGTTTATTTTGTACTTCATAAGCAGGTAATCGTAATCTGTTACACCATACAGTCTTCGAAGGCAGTGACAGTCAACAAATCTGCATCAGAAATTTTATATCAAAATGATAGGAAAATTTGACAGTGAGATTTTGGCGAGTCAGTATTGACTGTCACTGTCAATGTACATCAGATGGATCACTGACATCAGTGGAATTTTGAAAAAGTCCCATAGGTAAAAAAATCTAGAAGCTCTCCACTCTGAAATCTCCACAGTTTTAGGGACATTCCAAAAATGCTTGCCAATCCTGGGAGGTTAGGTCTGTTGAAGGTGCTGTGCAGCGTTCAGTGCTAGAGCGTTCTACTGCATATGCTTCAGGGCAAGCGATATAGTGATCCTGGTCCCAGCCCTTTTTAGCATGATGCGGCGCCTTGCCCCTTTTCTCCAGCGCCATGACCTTTTTCATATAGAGTAAATGTTGACCTACATTTTGGTACAAAAATCCCTGAAATTAACGAACAAATAACAAAGTTATGCCTGTTTAAATTAATAAGGACTATTTTAGACACTTTTAGCAATAAATTGTTGTCTATTTGACGGTCCCCATTTATGGTTGACTGCTAATCTCCTTGGTTATTTACTTAATTAACTCACTTTTAGACTCATAACTGTGTTTTGATAATATTAGTGTGAGCGACACCAATTAAACAATTGAAGTGTGAAAGTGTGCCTGACCAGTATCATGACAGTGTTTGTGTGTATTAGAGAATGGGAGCTGTGGCCCAAACATGTACCAAACTTACCTTGTTTTTATCAGCTTGCTTACAAAACTCAGGCCTCCTAGCAAGCCTATAAAACCCATAATAACCTATAATTTTGTGCCAAACCTATAAAACTTTTATTTTGTTCATAAAACCTATAAAAAGCCTGTATTTTCATGAAAAAACCTATTTTTTTCACTTTTTGAACCTTCTTGCGACTCAACCCAAACTGTGCTTCAAAATGCACTACTATTTTTTACTTTTTAGTCCCATAAAAAGTGATGAAAACTCAAGAAATTGTAATTTTTTTCCTCGCTCGGACTTTGAAAAATTCAGGTCAACTTTATCTGAGTAATTGTGGCACAAAAATTCATCAAATATTTTTTCTTCAGTTTTAAATCTTTATGTAAGTTTGGAAGACTCTTTTTTTAACCTGTATTTTTATTGAAAAACCTGTAAATAACCTATATTTTGAGTAAGAAGAACCTATATAAAAACCTATATTTTCAATGTCGGCCACTAGGAGGCCTGAAAACTTCTTATCACCAGCTGGGGAAAACACTAAGATACAGGGTAGTGGAGTGAGGGGAGGGGGGCTATTCTTTGTTCTATTTTATCCTATCGTTTATTTTTCTCTTGGGAGATGGCTGCTTGATGACACAGACTTTGTCCCACAGGCTGTTGTCAGTTACTGTCTGGGTGAGGGGGGAGGATTGACCTCGTGATCTCACTAAGTACTAGTATAGGAGGTTTTAGGAATTCCGTTTATGACGTCATTCTTGCGCATGCACAAAGTACTGGCCGTCAATTGAAGCGACCATCGCTATTCAATTACAAATGTATTGGCGGAACTTAAAATGCTAACAATATTCAGACATTTTGAGAGAAAATATACCCGTTTTCATTGAAATAATGCCTCGAGAAGGAAAGAATGATATTATGCTTTTATTACCGAAATTCATTTATCCTAAATCCGTTTTTAATTGACGAAAATCTTTTCGTGAATGACCCATGCCAATGGCTTCAGATACCGTTATTCACAAAATAAGTTTTTATGTAACTTGCGTTTTATTCGCTATCCAAGTCTATCTATCTATCTATCTATATTGAGAAATCTTACCAACGATCTGTCTACATGTGCAATTTAAATGTCCATACTGACAGTTGAAATAAACTAATGAGTGGACTGACGGAGGGGCGTTGGGTCAATGTTGGTTCGACGTCATGCCGTCGACACCCACTCCAACTCGTTTCATTGTCACATGACCGTTGGCATGAGAAAGAGAGAGACAGACAGAGAGAGGTTTGACTGACAAACTGACAGTAGACAGACAGACGACACACAGCCCGACTGACTGAATGACTGACTAACGGACGAATGGACGGACGTCTGTTAGTCAGTCATTCAGTCAGTCGGAAAAAAAAAAAAAAAAAAAAAAGCAATGAGTGGACCTACAGACGGGCGTCGAGTCAACGTTGGCTCGACGTCATGCCGTCGACAACCCCTCCAACTCACTTCAATGGCACGTGACCCTTGAGATGAGAGAGAGGTTTGACTGATCCCTGTATCCAAGAAGCCCATAATCCTTTTTGTACCAAATGGAATCTTCCTCCTTATATATAGCAGGAGTCATCTTCAACATTTAGGGGTGTCAGGTTGTATTTTCTTCAAAATTTATTTGGAAAATCGCCGAACTTTTTGTAAACAGTGTAGGCCCTGATCAGACGCCACGTTCTGCGGCGTCTGATCTGGGCCTGCACTGTTTGTCACTTACCCCTTTTGGGGTTTCTGGTACCAAATGGGTTAAAGTAGACCTAAGGACTGGGCAGGTTGAACCAATCTACAAATCTAACAGATTTTACTTTAAATTCTTGCATTTGCGAAGGAGTGTTTCATTCTTATGCTCTGAAAGGGTGTTCTATGGATGTTTTGAATTTAATGTTTCAACCCCACTGAGTCTTGATGGGTCCGAGCACTGGGCAAATGACATTTTATTAAGCAACGTCGTATTATCGCCAACGCAACGTTCTGACGTTTCATCGACGTTGCAATGTCAAATTCAATGCATCGCTTTGAAGTTGGTTTGATGTAGACACGACGTTGTTGACACACTACATGTGGGTTGACGTGGGGTCATTTAACGACCAACTGTAATTTACATTTGCCTGCGCTCGCTTATTGTTCGTGCGCTGAGAGAGAGAGAGAGGGCCCTGGTTGGTCGTATGTACAATATATCATTTTCGTAATGCGAAATTTCACATCTGGCAGCATGTCGGTGTTTCTCCCATTATCTTACATTAGAATTCCCCAAAAGTCTAAAAGAATTCCACTGTTTTACGCTGTAATTAACGCTTTATCTGTCCCACTGCCTTTGGAGCAATATGACAGATGACGGCCAGGGCTTTTCCCGTTCTATTTTAGAACCAGAAGTACGTCACGAAAAAAGCTCCTATATCACTTAAAGAGTTCAAGAACAGTGAAGGTAACTGGCCAAAAATACCTCAGCTGTTGACTCTGCCATGAAACCACAACAACAAATCCTCGGAGGGCACTCCCAAGTTCAATTGTGATACACTAAGTTTCACATATTTACTTGCGGTACTGGTAGTGTTCCTGGAGGCAATGTTTCTTGCACAGGTAATGCAGAGTTTCTCACTGTAACTTGGAGCCCTGATAAAATAGTTTTTTTTTTTTGTTTTTTTTCATCATGTAATTTAGGTGCATTTAAATGCAGAATTTTCAGGCTCTAGCATGGATAAATATATACAAACAGCCTATTAATTTAAACTAGAATGTATTTTCAGACATAGAAAGTGGCACTTTTTTTTTCAAAGACAATTTTGTGCATTATGCAGTGCTTTTTTGGCGCTGCCATTGAAAAAGTCAAGAATACATATACTGTAGTGGGGGTTAGCAGCTGAGTCTGTGCCTGGCACGGGGTTAGCAGCTAACCCCGTGCCAGGCACAGACTTAGCTGCTAACCCCGTGCCAGGCACGGACTTAGCTGCTAACCCCCACTACAGTATATGTATGGGGTAAGCAGCTAAGTCTGTGCCTGGCACGGGGTTAGCAGCTAACCCCGTGCCAGGCACAGACTTAGCTACTAACCCCGTGCCAGGCACAGACTTAGCTGCTAACTCCCACTACAATATATGTATTCTTGACTTTTTCAATGGCAGCACCAAAAAAGCATTGCATAATGCACAAGTTTTCTTTGAAAAAAAAAGTGCCACTTTCTATGTCTGAAAATACATTCTAGTTTAAATTAATAGGCTGTTTACAGTATGTTTCGAGAGAGAGTCAGTGAGATCACAGAAGAAGCATAAGAGACAGGCCAATAGTACATGAACCGTCTGAGGCTTACCTGTGCAGTAAAGTATAATGTCACTTGCATATGCTCACATACACTCTGAGTATCATACTAAGGTAATTTTTTTAGGTCAGAGGAGTCTGCTCGGAATGTTGCATACATAACTTGGAATACAACTTTTTCATTCAGTGTTTTACACCAATACACTCAGAAGAACTTCACAGGTTGTAAAATTGGCACCATAAGTGATCTAGGAAATTGGATCTTTTTTCCCCGAGCCATACTGGACAACAGAATTTGCAGGGTGAAAGCCTACACACCTACACAATAATAATAATAGTTCGTCTGTCATTACTGACAATTACCAATCTTAATCACATTTGAGAAACGTTTCTGTTTGTGTGTTCTAAGATGGCTGATGAGACCGATTCTAGCCCTGAACTGTCTGAACATTGCAAATAGAGCAACAGAGGTTAGAGGAAGACAGCTCTGTTGATGATACCATACCTCTGGCTTTGCGCTGTACATATTTCTGCTCAGCTTCACTGATTCTTTTTGCCTACACAATAATAATGTAATTAGGACACCACATGGTAGTCAGTGTATTTGTCATGCCTTAACCAAAAAACTTAACCTTGGTCATATAAACTGCAAAAGTATTTTCCCTACTCACATGAAACTTCACACACATACTTATCATCACAAAACCCAAAGGTCATAACTATTTTGCTTTTGTCTGTGTGTTTGTCTGGCCTTAACCAAAAACTTAACTTTGGTCTTAACTTAAAAAAAGTATTTGTGCTACTCTCATGAAATTTCATACACCTACTGCTTATGACAAGACCTACATTCTGACAAAGGGCCAGAACTCTGCTGTTTTTATCTATGTGATTGTCACGCCTTAACCAAAAAACTTAACCTTCGTCATAACTTCAAAAGTATTCGCCCTGCTCTCATGAAACTTCACACATATACTTACCATCACAAGGCCTACATTTTGATCACCCCCACCTATCAGGGATAGGAGAAATAGATTGGGCTGCATGATGCTTACATGCAGAGCTGAAACTGACCGCACATGAGTACTGGTAAACTGCTTAGAAGGTTTAAGCCTGCCCATGCAAAGTGGTGCGAGTTAGCCCTTCCTTGCATATAAACCCTGGCGGCAGGGATTGTGATGTTATTTCATCTCAAATGTCATGTAAAAGTCCCACCAAATTGGACGCAGTGACTCCAAAATGACCGAAATAGTGTTGATGGGGATGTTAAATCTCAAATCAAACAAACAAAACAAAATCTAGACTACATTATGACAAATGGCAATAACTACCAGTATATTGCTTTTTCCGTGTGTTTGTCACACCTTAACCAAAAAACTTAACCTCAGTCATAACTTGAAAACTGTTTGCCGTACTTCCATGAATCTTCACACACATACTTACCATCACAAGATCTACATTCCGACAAAGGGCCATAACTATATAGCATTTGTCCAGGTGTTTGTCACGCCTTAACCGAAAAACTTAACCTAAAGTATTTGCCCTACTCTCATGAAACTTCACACACAAGACCTAAATTCTGACAAAGGACCAAAAGTATATTGCTTTTGTGGCCTACACTGTTTGTGAAAAGTTAAGGCATTTTCCAAATAAGTTTTGAAGAAAACACAACCTGACACCCCTTAATTTTGATATAGACTCCTGCTATATACAGTCGAACTTTAGTGGCTCGAACACCTTTGGGACCTCGAAAATCTGTTCGAGACAGGGGTAGTTCGAGTCACTGAGAGATACTGGCAGGAGGTATACGATATACTTTTGGATGTCTTTTCAGTGTTATATAATGAAAATGTATGCTGTGTGCACTGATTAGAATCGCCTCATCGAGGCAATTCTAATGAGTACACACAGCATAAATTGCAAGTAAAAAGGCGAAAATCTCTTAAATTATCCCCACTATTTCTTATGTACAGAATTTCTCTAGGGGCTCAAACATGGGTTTGACTCAGCCATGGTAAACGAGCCATCGGTGTTCAAGCCATCGAAGTTCTACTGTATAAGGTGGAAAATTTGATTTGGTACAAAAAGGTTTAAGGGAGTTATTCCTCGGTTATCCTTGTTAACCTGTCTTATCTGGAACTCTGTTTGAACAACTGCATCAGGTTAATAAGTCTCTGAAATTAACTCCCCTGGTTTACAAGGGTTTTTCAGGGGGTATACATTATTTTCTTATTTCTGCTCCAAGACATAGGTTGAGGGTACTCATTAGAACTGCCTCAATGAGGCAGTTCTAAAAAGCACACATACCCTATATTTGGGGATTTAATAAGGAGAAAAATCACAAATTTTCATCAGAAAAATAACCGTTTTTGAGATACGAAAAAGCGCACTATGTCATACGGATGAACAGTCAATCCTCTTTATACCGACATTCATTATAACGATAAAACTGGTTATAACGACAATTTCAGTGGAATGAATTCTTAGCTCACGGCTTAGCCTTGATTCCGAGTGATGTGGGCTTCCCTCAGGTAGGAAATGCCCAAATTGGGCATCCATAGTCATGAAAGACACTTGTAATTTAATACTTCAAGAAACAAATGTTGTAGATTTTTGTTAGAATCACCTCACCGAGGCAATTCGAACAAATGTCTATAATTTGTTTCTTGAAGTAATGAACTCCAAGAAACAAATGTTGTAGATTTTTGTTCGAATCGCCTCGGTGAGGCGATTCTAACAAATGTCTATAATTTGTTTCTTGAAGTAATGATATGGAAAAGACCTTTTATAACCTATCATACTCCTAAATGGGATTCTTTATAACGGCAAATTCATTATAATGGCACAATAATAGGGAACAAATACTGTCGTTATAACATGGGCCCTCCGGCCCCTCTGTATTGTAACAGCATCTACTTCTTTCTTTACAGATGGAGTAATAGGTTACAGCACCAGCCTGGCAGTATGCTGCTAGATTTTGAAATAAAGGTAGAACAATGCTGCTGAAGGAGATTTCAAAATCCGAGCACACTAGGAAATATCTTAAGAATTCAAAACAATAAGAATCTAAGAAGATCAGGATTTGTAAGTTGTTTATGAGGAATTAAACAATTTAGAATTAAGGGGAAAATACTACTGAGACAATATTCAAAGTTCAGAGCAAAGAAGGAAATTACATAAGAATTCAAACAATAAGAATCTAAGAAAAAGTCAGGATTTGTTTGTTGTTTATGAGGAATTGAACAATTTAGAATTAAGAGAAAAATATCGCTGAGACAATATTCAAAGTTCAGAGCAAAGAAGGAAATTTCATTAGAATTCAAAACAACTAGTATCTAAGAAAATCAGGATTTGTTAGTTATTTATGAGGAATTAAACAATTTAGAATTAAGAGAAAAATACTACTGAGACAGTATGCAAAGTTCAGAGCAAAGAAGGAAATTTCATAAGAATTCAAAACCATAATGATCTTAGAAAACCAGAACTTGTAAGTGCTGGTTTATACAGAATTAAAAACTTTAGAATTAAGAATAAAATACATTTGAGTAATATTTAAGGTTAATTAATTAAGAGAGAAATACTGTAGAGACAATATTTAAAGTTCAGGGCATAGCAGGAAATTTCATAAGAATTCAGAACCAAAAGGCATCTAAGAAACGGATCTTGCAAGTTGTTCATAACTAATTGCAATACTCAAAAAATGTTCTCCCACCTGACAAAGTTTCGTAGAAATCGTGAGTATGAGGATTTAGAAGGAGAGGATAGAATTGATATGGACATCACTGACCCGGAGATGAGACAGTATATGGGGATGGAAGACAGTGGTGGTACAGGGCATAGTGATGTGGTAGCAAAACAACAGCCAGAACCCGCAGAAGGTAAGGCCAGTGGGATAGTAAAGGACTGGGGCCAGTTTTTAACCCTTTTTGTACCAAATGGAATCTTCCACCTTATATATATCAGGAGTCCATTTCAAAATTTAAGGGGTGTCAGGTTGTGATTTCTTCAAATTTTATTTGGAAAATGGCTGAACTTTTTGCAAACAGTGTAGGCCCTGATCAGACGTCGCGTTCTGCGGCGTCTGATCTGGGCCTGCACTGTTTGCCAATTACCTGTCTTGGGGTTTTTGGTACAAAATGGGTTAAAAACTAACAGTGTCGTAAGTTAACATATCGTTAAAAGATTGATGATTTGAAAAGGCAAATACATGTATACAAAAATTTTTGCTGAAAAAATGTGAGCAGCTTTTGCTCACGTTTTTAAGCAAAAGTACCACTGCATTAGATATTGTACTTGCTAGAGCAGTTAACAATTTAACCACTAACAAGCTCGTTAAGCTAACGATGCTTTGAACAACTGGGCCCTGGAGTTAATTGTTGAAAACTTACAATGTCATTATAATTAGTTAATATATTGTTACAATTTAAGTTAACTCTTTTGGTACCAAGTTTATTTCTGAAAAAAAAAAAAAAAAAAACTCCCAGCGCTAAATTAATTTTTTGGACCTGGTATTGTCTACAACCTGAACCAGGTGAAAAATGCTAAAATAGTTAAAGTATAGGTTACCTGGAGTGAACATAATGTACACATCTGTACGTAATCCTCTTGAGGGGGTGTTGCAGTACACATATTTATAGAGTGAGTGAGTGTTTGAGTTTTACTTCCCACCAACAGCTAAGGTCATACGGAGACGGGACCTCGGTTTAAAGACTCATCCCAAAAGTCTGGAGAAGCCCAGGATGGATCCTGCGATCCCTGGTTTACAAGGCGAGTAGCGTAACCACTGCACCACGGTGGCTTCTCACACATATATATAGAAAGTATAAGCTTGTTTTTGCAGAAAACAAGTTTTATCTAATTATTTGCAGCAAACTTGAACTTGTCGTTTCCCTCAATTTGTTGATCTAAAAGATCGAATCACATGATCAGTACTCCTGGTCTCAAAACTGTGACCAGGGTGCTGTTCTGGGCAGTCACAGCGCTGAGAGTTAATGTGGCAAATATACTAATATTTTTGCTGAAAAAGATGAGTAACTTTTGCAATTGCAAAAGCTACTCACATTTTTTTCAGCAACAATTCCACTATATTATAATGTACTTGCTGGAACCATAGCAACAGATAAGGTTAAGTATTTTGTGATAAATGAAGGACAGTTTTTGTCAGTTCTCCATAAAAACCTGTGTTTTTAGCTCACCTGAGCACGAAGTGCTCAAGGTGAGCTATTGTGATCGGTCTTTGTCTGTCGTGCGTGCATGCATCCGTCCTTCCATCGTCCACTTTTGCTTTAAACAACTTCTTCTCCAAAACTGCTGGACAGATTTTGAAATAATGTCACAGGAATGTTCCTTGGGTGACCCTCTACCAAAATTGCTCAAATCGTTCTGCTCGGGTGAACAAGATGGCCGCCAGAGCTAAAAATAGTAAAACCTGTAAATGACTTCTTCTCCTTAACCAGTGCATGGATTTTGAAATAATTCCACAGGAATGTTCCTTTGGTGACTCTCTACCAAAATTGCTCAACATTCCGGTCGGATGAACAAGATGGCCACCAGAGCTAAAAATAGAAAAACCTTTAAATGACTTCTTCTCCTTAACCAGTGAATGGATTTCAAAATAATTTCACAGGAATGTTCCTTGGGTGACTCTCTATCAAATTTGCTCAAATTGTTTAGCTCGGGTGAACAAGATGGCCGCCAGAGCTAAAAATAGAAAAACCTGTGAACAACTTCTCCTCCTTAACCAGTGCATGGATTTTGAAATAATTTCACAGGAATGTGTCTTGGGTGACTCTCTACCAAAAATGCTCAAACCGTTCTGCTCGGTTGAAAAAGCTGGCCGCCAGAGCTAAAAATAGAAAAACCTGTGAACAACTTCTCCTTAACCATTGAATGGATTTCAAAATAATTTCACAGGAATGTTCCTTGGTTGACCCTCTTCCAAAATTGCTCAAATTGTTCCGCTCAGCTGAACAAGATGGCCACCAGAGCTAAAATTAGTAAAAATAGAAAAAACCTTTAAACGACTTCTCCTCCTTAACCAGTGCATGGATTTTGAAATAATTTCACAGGAAGGTTCCTTGGGTGACTCTCTACCAAAAATTGCTCAAACCGTTCCACTCAGATGAACAAAATGGCCGCCAGGCCTAAAAATAGAAAAACCTTTAAACGACTTCTCCTTAACCAGTGGGTGGATTTCAAAATATTTTCACAGGAATGTTCTTTGGGTGACCCTCTACAAAAATTACTCAAATCGTTCCGCTCGGGTGAACAAAATGGCCACCAGAGCTAAAAATAGAAAAACCTTTAAATGACTTCTTCTCCTTGACCAGTGGATGGATTTCAAAATATAATTTCACAGGAATGTTCCTTTGGTGACCCTCTACCAAAATTGCTCAAATCGTTCTGCTCGGGTGAACAAGATGGCCGCTTGAGCTAAAAATAGAAAAACCTTTAAATGACTTCTCCTTAACCAGTGCATGGAGTTTGAAATAATTTCACAGGAAGGTTCCTTGAGTGACCCTCTACCAAAATTGCTCAAACCGTTAATTATGCTCAGATGAACAAGATGGCCACCAGAGATAAAAATAGAAAAACCTTTAAATGACTTCTCCTTAACCAGTGGATGGGTTTCAAAATAATTTTACAGGAATGTTCCTTGGGTGACCCTCAACCAAAATTGCTCAAAATGTCCCACTCGGATGAACAAGATGGCCACCAGAGCTAAAAATAGAAAAATCGTTTAAAGTCTTCTCTTCCTTAACTATTGGATGCATTTTGAAAAAAAAAAAAACATGTACAAAAATGATCCTTGATGGACCCTCTACAAAAATTGCTCAAACTGCTCTGCTCAGATGAACCAGATGGCCACCAGGGCTAAAAATAGAAAAAAATTTAAACAACTTCTGGCCCTTAACCATTGGATGGATTTCGATATAATTTGACAGGAATGTTTCATGGGTGACCCTCTATTAAAATTGTTCAAACAATTCTGCTGGGATGAAAAAAGTGGCAGCTAGAGCTCATAATAGAAAAACTTTTAAATAACTTCTCCTGCTTAACCAGTGGATGGATTTCGAATTAATTTCATTATGATAACACACCCGTGTGTCTTAGTGCATTTTTCATATCTCTAAAATGGCAACTTTGCTGATGAAAATCCATGATATTTTTCTTATCAATGCTCAAAACATTGGTTGGTGCCCGTTAGAAGTGCCTCATTGAGGCCGTTCTAAGGAGTACCCACAACCTATGTCTTGGAGTAGAAATAAGAAAAATAATGTATACCCCCGTAAACCCCAGTTTTCTCTGTATGGACAAGGGGTTTAGGGGGTCTTCATTTCACAGACTTGTTTTAAAATTGGTCAACCTGTTGTGCTTGGATGAAAAAGATGGCTAAAATTATAAAAACCTCCTTGTGTCAACCAAAATTGCTCAAACCCTCTACTCTACCATATATTATCTTCAATTTCATTTGTACAATATGGATCAGGTGAGCGATCTAGGGCCATCATGGCCCTCTTTGTGGGTATTTTCATTAGAACTGCCTCAGCGAGGTGGTTCTAATGAGTACCCACAACATAGGTTTATATGGAAAATTAAGGAAAACTAACATTCAATATCCACTATATTATATTATAATGTAGTCTTGCTAGAACACCTAACATTTTAACCACTATTTAGCATAAGGAGAATGGGAACATTTTCAGGGGCGGCTACTCCTGCAAAATCACTTTTGTCTCCCATGTCAATAGGGGTCAACTCTTAAAGGAAAGAATTTGCTCCTGAGGAGCAAATTCTTTCCTTTAAGAGTAGACCCCTTTTTCAGTGGGACAGGGCTCATAGAAAAGCGAACAGGAAGTCCCAAAAGTTGTCTCCCTATGGAAAATGGCAGAAAAATCTGCCAGGTGTTCCCATTCCCCTTAAGATGCTTTGAACAACTGGGCACTGATTGTTCAAAGCTTACAAAGGCATTTGTGAAAGAAAAAAACCTTAATTGTATAATATTGAAGTACATATACACTAATAAGCCCCGGCAGGAGGCGGCATATTAGTGTACAATTGAATATGCCCCCACCTGCCGGGGCTTGGAGAAATAGATTAGGCTGTATGGTGCTTCCGCCCAGAGCTGAAACGACCAAACTTGAGTATTGGTAAAAAAGTCTGCCCAGGAAAAGTGGTGTGAGTCGGACAGCTCCTTCATAATACCCTAGCAGTTGCTTTGGGCGGTAGTGTAGTTTATATTTTCTTGTCCGTTGGGATCATTGATTCCAGTGTGGAATTTTGAAAATATTTTGAGGGTCACTGATGAGGCCTAATTGGCCGAAACTAGCTAGTCTGGCCCAGAAAACATGTACACTCCATATTGTCCAGTTTTGTGGTGTATTCCTTGCTTCCAAAGGATAACCCTTTTATATTACATGCATTACAGAGAAATACCATGATTTCTACCAGACATAAACTTGGTATTTTCCTTTTTGCTATGAAGAAATATTTCCTCTTAGCCGGGGAAATAAATCCCTTCAGCTGGAACTACTTTATGTACAATTGTTAAGATACGAGATACCGCTTTGCAGTGAAATTGTTCTATTCAAACGCGGGAAAGTTTCAATCACGGCGACGTTATTCATGACGTCATTGTAATGGCGTCTAAGAAATATCAACAGACGTTCAGAATGCGTGACGTTTGAGTCGGATGCAACGCTGAAACAAAAGAAAACATGGATATGACCATTGATTAGGATGTAAGTTTTGCTTTATTTAATCTAACGTTTTACTTGTTTTATCACTGAAACACTTTGTTTCTTCTATTTTTGTTCAAAACTGTAGAAAGCGCTTTCAAAATGGCGCCCATCCAGTTGTTCTTCCACCCATATTCTGTAACACTTCTGTAACACTTCGCTGATTGAACCGTTTACATGAGCTGTAAACAGTCAACTGAACGGGCATTCAGATCCAAAATTCAAGATCCAAACTCTCCTAAAAGTCTATGGAAGTGCATGTAATATACAGATTATACATTTCTCCTATTTGAAATATGGGATTTATAAACCTCGGGAGGTAAAACAATCCGTTAAAGAAACTCGTGCTTCGCACTCGTTTCTTTATCGGATTGTTTTACCTCCCTCGGTTTATAAATCCCATATTTCAACTAGGAGAATGAATAATCTATATATAGATCATATTTGAATGTCATTTCATCTCAATGTACCGGTAGTCCCACAAAATCGGAAGCAATGTCTCCAAAATGACCTAAATAGTGTTGACAGGGATACATGTATAAAATCTCATCACAACCAATTGGCGAAGAAGCACAGACAAACAAAACATATACACTGTTGTTATTTACTGAAGAAAATAATGGGTTAAAACACGTCTATGCCCTGAAACAGCAGCCTAATTTAAATAAGAAATCAATAACATATTCAGTATATTCATTGACTAACAATAACAAGGAATGACAGGAGAAGTTAAGCCAATATTAACACTTGAAGCACTTATCACGAGTGGATGGCACTGGCTTTGGTAGCATTGTCAATGTTTTGATTTTCGTGTCTTTTTTTTCTTGCTCTGTTTTTAACGAATAAGGCTTTGACATGACATGAGAATCGCCTGCTAGGAGGATTCTTCACATGAAATATTAAGCCTTAATTCTCCGAAAAGTTAAAAGTATCAGATGGTCGTCCGCTCTAGAATTCTTCTTAGTGCCTTGAAGGTTAAACCTTTTTGTACCAAATGGAATCTTCCTGCTTATATATAGCAGGAGTCCATTTCACAATTTAGGGGTGTCAGGTTCTGTTTTCTTCAATATTTATTTGGAAAAATACATGTAGCTGAACTTTTTCCAAAAAGTGTAGGCCCTGATCGGACGCTGCATACTGCGACATCTGATCTGGGCCTGCACTGTTTGCCAGGGTACCCATTTTGGGGTTTTCGGTACAAAATGGGTTAATACTCCAAAAAATTAAATTGACTTCTCTAGAATTATTCTTAGGGTCTTGAAGATTAACATCTCTTCTTAGTGAAGAAAGTTGATTTCCTCATTGAAATTGCTTGAGGAAAACCAAACACAAACTAATACATGTGAATTGAGATTACCAGACTAGTCTTAAGTACTGTTGAGGTACACGACAACCCCAACTTCTGCAAACAGTGTAGGTCCTGATCAGATGGCTTCTGGTGATGGATATTGGTGAAGAAAAGAAAAAAACAATTTTCTCGCTGACATTGCTTGAGGAAAACCAAACACAGCCTATATACCGTAATACATATAAATTGAGATATTTACATGTAGCTCTTGTATACCAGATTACTAGCCCACAAGATTGAGATATTTAACTGTTGTATACCAGATGACTAACCCACAAAATTGAGATATTTAGCTGTTGTATACCAGATGACTAGCCCACAAGATTGAGATATTTAGCTGTTGTATACCAGATGACTAACCCACAAAATTGAGATATTTAGCTGTTGTATACCAGATGACTAGCCCACAAGATTAAGATATATAGCTGTTGTATACCAGATGACTAGCCCACAAGATTGAGATATTTAGCTGTTGTATACCAGATGACTAGCCCACAATATCTTTACAACACTACTGTTGTGGTACAAAGCAGAAATCGTGGTGGTTAAACAAACGTGTTATAAACAAACAATCTCCCTTCTGCTGATTCAAGAAGGGCAGTTGTCAGTTCCTGCCGAAAGAATGTCTACTGTACTTGTTAACCGCTTACATACATGTAATATTATGAGCCTGCCCAGGAAAAGTGTTGATAGGTAAACTACCCGCTCAAAAATGACCTAAATAGCGTTGAATGGGTTGTTAAACTCCAATACAATCAAACATAACAGAACCAAACAAAAATTTATAGATTATTTGTACATGTACATGTATATACATGTAGGCAGCCCCCGCCCATTGGGGCTTGAAGAAATAGATGGGCTGCATGATGCTTCCAAGCAGAGTTGAAACCAACCTTCACACGAGTACTGGTAAACCGCTTAGAGGATCTAACCATGCCCAGGCAAAGCGGTGCGAGTCCGACCGTCCATGCTTATAAACACTGTTGGTTTTATTGGGCGACAAGGCTTCTGATGTCATTTCATCTCAATGGCGGGTGAAAGTCCCACAAAATTGGAAGCAACGTAGCCAAAATGACCTATACAGTGTTAACGGGGACGTTAAACCTCAAATCAAATAAACAAACAAGATCATACTGAATAAAAAACCAATATATACATTTTTGTTTGGATATACACACATCACTGTTTTCTGCTTTGGACCCCAACTATAGTGTTATTTACCCTTAGGATGCCACGAAAAACTGCGTCTGAAAATGTTGTCTGTTTATGCCGTCTGCTGAAAACTTTTCAAACATATGTTTGCATACAGGCAAACAGTGTGGACCCAGATCAGACTGCTCCTAAAGGAGCAGTCTGATCTGGGTGCACACTGTTTGCAAAAAGCACTTTTAAAGTTACCAGCAGACGACAAAACAGACCACATTTGTCGTGATCGGCATCTTTTTGGTTGTAGTCTTCAACCTCTTTTTCAATATAACTCTACTGTTGGGGTCCAAAACTTTGTAGTGTAAAGTTTTTATTGTCTTATCTGTTTCTGATGTACCGGCCCCGATAGCTCAGTTGGTAGAGTGTCCGCTCCGGGGAACGGGAGGTCACGGGTTCGATCCTGGGCCACGACATACCAAAGTCGTTAAAATGGTACGAGCTGCTCCTCGCTTGGCACTCAGATTTACCGGGTAGAGCTAGGACTGGTCGACCCAGTGTCAGGATAATGTGACTGGGTGTGGTATCATGTAATGTGTCTGGGACATGATACTTCAGTGAGGCAGCACTATAAAAGTGAGCATTGAGCTCCCTGTTGCAACCAGACACCGTCGTGATATGACTGAAAAATTGTTGAAAGCGACGTTTAACCCGAATTCACACACACACAACCTCTTTTTCAATATAACTCTGTTGTTGGGGTCCAAAACTTTGTATAGTGTAATGTCTTTATTGTCTTATCTGTTTCTGATGCTGTATTAGAGTCACTTTATCTATCCATGATCGGCTTTATAATTGATTGGGATACAGAGGAATATGAATAGAAAATAAATTAAATACATGGCTGACACACCATCAAATAGCAGCAATAAGATAGCAGCAGTAGCTGTGATCAATACGAATAAAAGATAGCCATCATTGCCCCAGATAAGGAGAATTTTTTTTGTTTCGGTGATTCATGTGTTAAGAATATTTCTTTATTTATTACCGTAAAAGTCCTAAAATTTCGGACACTTGGAGGACTCGTAATTCTTCCAAAAATTTTAACAAATTTGTTTCAGGATCCAGCAAGGAGTCCAAAAGGTGCAGACGGAATGGCAAACAGTATAGACGTATAGACCCTGATTAGACTGCTCCTTGAGGAGCTGGGTCTGCACTGTTTGCTTAAGCCTGTCTGTCCCAATACTTAGGATCATTACGGTAACCCTTCAAACACTCTGAAAATACTGTAGCAAACTGCAAGCTATTTTATTATTTGTCACTGAAAATAAGTGTTGAGGTCAATGAGTACAAAACACAGACCTGTCAAACTTTATCTTTAAGCCCCCACCCATCAGGGCTTGGAGAAATAGATTGGGCTGCATGTTGCTTCCACACAGAGCTGAAAGTGACCACACATGAGTTACTGGTAAACAGCTTAGAGGGTCTAAGCCTGCCCAGGCAAACTGGTACAAATCTGACCCTCCCTACATATAAATCCTTTTGGTTTGTTTGGGTGGCAGGTCTTGAGATGTCATTTCATCTCAGTGTTGGGTAAACGTCCCACGAAGTTGGATGCAACATCTCCAAAATGACCACAATTTTAACTGCCTGCCCAGGAAGAATGTGGTCAGATCAGTATGACCTAAATATTGCTGCCTGGGCCATTAAATTCCAAACCTTAACAAACAGATAAGACATTTACAGACATCATTTTTCAGAGAAAATAATGCTTGACATTACATGTGAATTGTCTGCTGGGCAGATTATTCATATGTAATGTCAAGCCTTATTTTATTCAGAAAAATAATTTAGAAAATAAAATTGTCATGTTTTATAATTACTGTTTTGTACTTTGTGTTGTCTGCCCGGAAGCATGATGCATCCAAATCTTATTTCTTCAAGCCCTTGATATAGAAGCCTCTGTGGTGTTGTGGATAAGCTACTCGCCTTATAAACCAGGGGTCTTGGGTTTGATCCCAACCTTCTCCAGACTTTCAGATTAGTCTTTATGAACTCCCATCTCCAGATGACCTTAGCTGTTGGTGGGACATAAATCTCAAACACACTCACTCAAGCCCCTGATACAGTTGAATAGTAAGGGTACCTTGGGAGATGTTTCCTTGAAAATGATTGTTGGCTGTAGGAGCAGTCTGATCAGGGTCTACACTGTTTGCCATTCCGTCTGCACCTTTTCGACCCCTTTCTGGATCTTGAAACAAATTTGTAAAAATAATGGGAGAATTACAGCAAGTCATCCAGCTGTCCGAATTTTTAGGATTTTTATGGTTCTTATCTGAATCAAAGCACTGACAGTACGGGCGGATCAGTGGTATCTTGAGTGTAGGTTGGGAAAATGGTCTTGAATGGGGATTACGACTGTTTTGTTCCTATTCTTTAACCCTTGTTCTGCTGTGTCTGGATATGCCTTTTCTTTGAAACAATGTAGATCCAGATCAGATGGCTTCTGAAGAAGCCATCTGATCAGGATCTACAATGTTTGTCATTCAGGTTGTGAATTTGTTGTAATAATTTGCATCAAGTAATCTGATTGGTTGATAATCGGTAGTGGGTGTGGCATATATGAATATTCAGAAGGACAAGGGTTAACACGCTGCATGCTCGGTATTTGTTTTAGCTATGACAGTTTGAAATATTTTCTTATTTTTCCCAGAAAACAAGATTTGGCATTGCATCCAAATAGTCTTTATTGGAGACAATTTGCATGAAATGTTAACCTGTTTTCGGGGAAGAATATCATCAATTTTAGTTGCTGAATTTGTCTAGAGAGCAAACAGTACAGGCCATGATCAGATGCTGAAATCTGTTGTGTCTTATCCAGATTAACACTGTTAGGTTTAAGTGGTGTGAGTCAGACCACTCTTTAAACCCTAGTTGTTTCTTTGGTTGGTAGGGCTTAAGATGTCATTTCATTTCAGTTTTTGATAAAAGTCGCACAAAATTGGAAGCAATGTCTCCAAAATGGTCTAAATAATGTTGACGGGGACGTAAAACCTCAACATACACACACAAAAAATCACTGTTTGCCCATCCCGACAGCTGAGCCCAGTCCATGTTTTACAGATACAAGTTAACCCATATGACGCCAATCACAACAATTGTCATCTGCTTTGTCGTCTGCCGGTTACCTTAAAAGTAATTTTGTTGCAAACAGTGTGGACCCAGATCAGACTGCTCCTACAGGAGCTGTCTGATCTGGGTCCACACTGTTTGCCTGTTTGAAAAAAAATATTTTTAAAAAGTTTGTAAAGACATTCAGCAGACTACATTTTCAGATGTAGATTTTCTCGGCGTTTTAAGGGTTAACAGTCACTCTGTGATGTCATCACGACAAGAATAGCATATGGCTATAAATAACAATTTCATGCAAATGCTTTTTGCACAGGGGCCTGTGATAGTCACATGGACATCAGCACAAAGCACTATGATGTCATAACGACAAGAATACCATGGTTATAAATACAGTTTCCTGTTGGTTGATTGATTTGAGGTTTAATGTCCCTGTCAACACTGTATAGGTAATTTTGGAGATGTTGCTTCCAATTTTGTGCAACTTTTACCCGACATTGAGATGAAATGACATCTCAAGCCCTGTCGTCCAATGAAACCAATAGGGTTTATAAGCATGGACGGTCCAACTTGCACCGCTTTGCCTGGGCAAGCTTAGATCCTGTAAGCGATTTACCAGTACCAGTACTCATGTGCGGTCGGTTTCAGCTCCGCGTGGAAGCATCATGCAGCCCCAATGGGCCGGAACAGTTTCCTGATTTATCATATGACGTCGAGTCTGATGGTGTAATAAGGCTGTGTAATATTTTGGATAATCCACTAGTGGATTAAATATGCAAATTAGCTAGATACGTTCCGTAACATTACATGTACGACGTCCTCAACGACGTCGCGTTTACTAATGGCGGATAATTGACATTTTTGTAAACAATCGTGAATAAAATGCGTTTTAAATGTCATATGATAAATAGAATCTTGCATTCGTGCCCATGTATTATTGAATTTATCAAACTCATTGATGAAAAGGGATAAAATGCTCGGCAAAGCCTCGCATTTTATTCCTTTTCCTCAACTCGTTTGATAAATTCAATAATACATGAGCACTCATGTAAGATCCTCTATGTCATGCAAATGCTTTTTGCACAGGGGTCAGTGATAGTCACATGGGCATCAGCATACAGCATTCTGATGTCATAATGACAAGAATAGCATGACTATAAAAGACAGTTTCCTGATTTCATACATAGAGGATCTTACATGAGTGCTCATGTATTATTGAATTTATTAAACCAGTTGAGGAAAAGGGATAAAATGCGAGGCTCTGCCAAGCATTTTATCCCTTTTTCTCAACGAGTTTAATAAATTTAATAATACATGAGCACGAATGCAAGATTCTATTTATCATATGACATTAAAAGCGTATTTTATTCACGATTGTTTACAAAAATGTCAACATTCCCCCGTTAGTTAACGCGACGTCATTTAGGACGTCGTACATGTAACGTTACGGGACGTATCTAGCTAATTTGCATATTTAATCCACTAGTGGATTATCGAAAATAATACATGACGTTATTACACTCTCAGACGCGACGTCATATGATAAAAATGCTTTTTGCACAGGGGTCAGTTACATGGACATCAGCACATAGCATTCTGATGTCATGGTCACAAGAATATCTGAGCTATAAATAAGATTTACCTGGGTTTTATACATAGAGGGTCTTAAATGAGTGGTCAAGTATTAGTGAATGTAATATTTCATAGCATGACTCTTGTGTTTCAATGCCGTTTCCTGTTTTTTTGTTTTTTTTAATTGTTCAATATTATCGTTAAATTGTTTCATGTTGTCATGTTTATAATATGTGCCATGTAATGTTTTTGCTTGCCTTTAACCCTTATAGGGTAAAGCTGTGCAGTAAATAAAATTCTATTCTATTCTATTCTGTATTATTGAATTTATGAAACGAGTTGCGGAAAAGAGATAAAATGCAAGGCTCTGCTGAGCATTTTATCCCTTTTCCTCAACAAGTTTAATAAATTTAATAGTACATGAGCAGGAATGCAAGATTCTATTTATCATATGACATTTAAAACGCATTTTATTCACGATTTACTTAAAAAAAATGGCAATATTCTGCCATTAGTAAATGTGACGTTGTTAAGGACATCATACATGTAACATTACAGGGCATATCTAACTTATTTGCATATTTAATCCACTAGTGGATTCTGGAATTTATTACGCGGCATTATTACATTCTCAGACGTAACTTCATATGATAAAAATGCTTTTTGAACAGGGGACTGTGATAAACTCATAGACATCAGCAATATATCTTGTACATGTATAAAAGTTTTGGGTCAGTTGATAAAGAGTTGACCCATAACTAGGGAAAAATAGAAAATCATGCAAAACCGAGGTTAATACATTCATATAAATTCTCTTAAGAGAATAGTGTCGTCCTTTGTTGATGCTACAGAAATTTGTCCCCAAGAAATCAATAGCAATGATAGTGAGTGTGGACTGAAGTTCTGTTTCTATTGAGAGCCACTGATTGATTGCTACACAGCCAGATGTTTTATTGACTGTCACCCTGTGAAACTCTTATTTGACTGTCACTGTGTGAATTGTTTTTGTTTGTTTGATTTGAGGTTTAACGTCCCCGTCAACACTGTAAAGGTCATTTTGGAGACGTTGCTTCCAATTTTGTGGGACTTTTACCCGACATTGAGATGAAATGACATCTCAAGACCTGTCGCCCAATGAAACCAATAGGGTTTATTAGCATGGACGGTCTGCCTCGCACCGCGGTTCCTGGACAGGCTTAGATCCTCTAAGCGGTTTACCAGTACTAGTGTGCGGGCCGGATTCAGCTCTGCGTGGAAGCATCATGCAGCCCATATATTTCTTCAAGCCCCTATGGGAAACTCTTATTTGACTGTCACCGTGTGAAAGACTGTGCTGTGCACTTACAGGAACTGGAGACTGACAAAACGTACCAAAAAGGTCTGTGTGACCAGTGTAGATCTGTAGATCCGCCTGTGTATTCCCCCAGTAGTGTCAGTCTTCACAAATCTCACTTTGGAAAGTCCTGAGGAAGCTGACATGACCAGCAAAGACTCAGATCAGACTGTGCAGATGCACAGTCTGATCTGAGTCTTTGCTGGACATACAGTTCATACTGTAGGTTTTGTTGTGTGTTGGCTCCTTAAAAATGAACTTGGCCATTAGAAAACATGTTTAAAGGGCCTAGTTGGTAAGAGTGATGGCTTAATCTGCTGAGGTTCAAGCCTCGCAAGCCTCACTTGGGTCACAAGTGACACTCCAAGTTCTGCAACGGAAGGTTAGGTGTTTTTTCTCTGGGTTTTCTTGTTTTCACCCACCTCTGGTTAACGAAAAAAGTGATATAATCTTTATAGGGCCTTAAAACAACAACAAAAATAAAAATGAACTAGGCTATTAAGAAAACGTGTTGTGTCCTTTAACTTGTGGAGACGTAAATCAGGTGTTGCATCCGAATTGTAGCATTATATATATGAAAAAAGGAGGGTTTAACTTTTCCTTGAGATTATATTTTCAGGGACGCATGTCCCCTCTGGGACATTTAAGATAACTGGTATTTGGGGGGACATTTATTGGTACATATTGGATGTACATGTACCAGTATATTACAATTTGGTCAGGAGGGGGGAAATATTCAGGGTTCCTACCAGTGCTTTTATTAGCTCACCGAAACGAGCTCACCGCTCACGGCGTCGGCATCTACAAATGTTAAAGTTTTTGCGTTAAGGTTTTTAGTTGCTTATTACTTTTTTATGTGTACATGGATTGAGTTCATATTTGGTATTGTGATAGATACTTGGCTAAAGTTTTTATGTGACATATCAGCACCCATGACCGTGACCTTGGGTTCAAGGTCACAAACTTAGAATTTTATTGTTATAGTTTTTAGGAGCTCATTACTTCTTTATCTTTGGCTGGATTTAGTTTATACCTGGTATGGTAATAGATACTGGTCTCAATTTTCTAGCAGCAGCAGCATCAGCAGTTGTCATGACCATAACACCTGATTGACCCATTTCATGCTGAACAAATTAGTTTAGACACACCCATTGCTGACTAGTGACTATCAACCAATCAATTTACTTATATAACCCTTGTCCTGCTGAATATTTATGTATGCCACACCCACTACCGATTATCAACCAATCCGATTACTTGATGCAAATTTTTGCAACAAATTCACAATCTGAATGGCAAACAATGTAGATCCTGATCAGATGGCTTCGTCAGAAGCCATCTGACCTGGATCTACATTGTTTCAAAGATAAGGCATATCCGGGCTTAGCAGGACAAGGGTTAATAAACTGTATTTTGTTCAATTCATAAACTGCTTGATCACATGGCTTCAGAAGTCATTTGACCTGGATCTACACTGTTTGCAAAGGTAGGGGTTGTTGTGTTTAGAAGTTTAACCCTTAACCCTTGTCCTGCTGAATATTCATATATGCCACACCCACTACCGATTATCAACCAGTCAGATTACCTGTAGCAAATTATTGCAACAAATTCACAATCTGAATGACAATGTAGATCCTGATCAGATGGCTTCTTCAGAAGCCATCTGATCTGGATCTACATTGTTTCAAAGAAAAGGCATATCCGGGCTCAGCAGAACAAGGGTTAACCCATTGCATGCAGGAAACCCATAAAGGGGTACCTTGGCAAACAGTGCAGACCAGATCAGATAGCGCAGAATGCAGCATCTGATCATTGCCTGCACTATCTGCTAACAGAATTTTTCCATCAAAAATAGAGTAAAAACGAAAAAAGAAACAGACCTGACACCCCTTATATGACAGATGCACTTGTCCAACATATGACCATGGAAGATTCCACTAGCATACAATGGTTAACCCATTTTGTACAAGGCCCCCCCCCCATCGGGGCTTGCAGAAATAGATGGGCTGCATGATGCTTCCACGCAGAGCTGAAACTGACCCGCACAATAGTTCTGGTAAACTGCTTAGAGGAACTAAGCCTGCCCAGGCAAAGCAGTGCGAGTCAGCCCGTCCATGCTTATAAACCATATTGGTTTCATTTGGCGGCAGGGCTTGAGATGTCATTTCATCTCAATGTTGGGTAAAAGTCCCACAAAATTGGAAGCAAGGTCTCCAAAATGACCTATACAGTGTTGACGGGGACGTTAAACCTCAAATCAAACAAACAAACAAACAAAACCCATTTTGTACAGGTAACCCCAAAACGGGTACCCTGGCAAACAGTGCAGGCCCAGATCAGATGCCGCCTTCTGCTTTCAGGGCCTCCACTGTTTGCTCAAAGTTCAGTCATTTTACAAATAAATTTTGACGAAAACACAACCTGACACCCCTAAATTTTGAAATGGACACCTGCTATATATAAGGAAGAAGAAAAAGTGTTAAACATGTGGTTATATCATTTTTATGCTGGTGAAGTTAACCACTAATTAACAGCCACATTATATGATAATTTACTTGTACCAGACTCTATAATAACAGTAATTACAAGAAAATTTTACTTTGCCCTTAATTGAACAATAATTATTATAGCCCCGCTTTGAAAAAGTGGGGGCTATAATGGATTTGGCTTGTCCGGAATTCCGTCTGTCTGTCTGTCTGTCTGTCTGTAATTTGTCCGGAATTCCGTCTGTCTGTAATATTTGATAGTGGGTACCTTGTTACCGCAACTCCTCTTACAGTTCTAGGTCAATCCTTTTGAAACTTTACAGGTGTTTTCATATAGGTCTGAAGATGTGCATATTCTTTTTTCATTATCCTTAAATAATTTTTTTCACTTATTTCACCTTTTTTAACTTAGACTATTTTTGAGATCTACTAATGTTAAAATGTATAGGGAGTAGCTACCTTGTTACTGCAACTCCTCTTACAGTTCTAAGTCAATCCTTTTGAAACTTTACAGGTGTTTTCATATAGGTCTGAAGATATGCATATTCTTTTTTCATTATCCTTAAATAATTTTTTTCACTTATTTCACCTTTTTTAACTTAGACAATTTTTGAGATCTACTAATGTTAAAATGTATAGGGAGTAGCTACCTTGTTACCGCAACTCCTCTTACAGTTCTAGGTCAATCCTTTTGAAACTTTACAGGTGTTTTCATATAGGTCTGAAGATGTGCATATTCTTTTTTCATTATCCTTAAATAATTTTTTTCACTTATTTTTGGTTTCTAAAAATTTAAAAAAAGAAGAAAAAATCCAATTTTTCATGAACATGTACATAGATGATTGTCACTGTGAAGAGTGGAGGACACTACCAAACTGTTACAGTTGAAGTCAACTTCCAGGTATGGCTGTCCACCACAAGAGAATAACTTAAGCCTTGCAGCTCCAAGGCATAATTAACTACTGTAAAAGTCCTAAAAATTCGGACACCTTGAGGAAGTGCTGTAATTCTCCTAAATTTTAACGAATTTGTTTTTCTATCCACAAGGAGTCCAAAAAGTGGAGGCGGAATGGCAAACGGCGTAGACTGATCCTTCAGGAGCATTCTGATCTGGGTCTGCACTGTTTGCTTTGGCCTGTTTGTCCCAATACTTAGCATCATTACAGTACACATACACCTCTTTTAACCCTTCTCTTGCTGAATATTCATTTAAGCCACACCCATTCCTGTCTATCAACCAATCAAATTACTTGATGTAATTTATTGCTACAAATCCATAAACTGAATGCCAAACAGTGTAGATCCAGATCAGATGGCTTCTTCAGAAGCCATCTGATCTGGATCTACACTGTTTCCAAAGATAGGGGTTGTCGTGAACAGCAAGATAAGGGTTAAACACTGATCGTTATAACACATGATATCTGGCTGAAATCTGAGAAAAATGTTGTCTGCTTATGTCGTCTGCTGTATCTCATCTTGCAAAAAAAATTAAACAGGCAAACAGTGTAGACTCAGATCAGACTGTTCTGGGTCCACACTGTTTGCAAAAATGACTTTTAAAGTAACTGGCAGACAACAAAGCAGACGACAGTTGTCATGATTGGTATAGCTCGAACAATTTGACATGAGACTGACCTTTGTGGATGGAATAAATTAGTCAATGTTATCGCCTAATACGTTAGCTTTCGTAAACTTCTCGTGAATTTTCGGCATCACGTGAATTGCGACCCATTTACCGACTTCTATGTATTGAATAACAATATCGCCATTTTCGGGAGACAGCGAAGATAAATACATGCATGCAGTCGGGTGTGAAATTATGTTAATAGAGTTCACCAATCTCAGGTCAATTTGTTCGGACTATATTTTATGGGCTAAAGTCTAGATTTATTAAAGTCCCTCAGGAAGACTTTCTAGACATTATAACATGCTCAAAGAACTTAAAAATGTCACATGGGGCTGGCACGTAGGGGGTTACTTTGCCCAAAATGACCCAAAAATTGTGATATGTCTGTGACACAGTAGTTGTCAATAGATACATTATATATCAGGCTTATCTCAACTTTTTGGGTGCTGGCCCCATGTGGAAAATGTATGGCTCATACAGAAAAATGACAAAAAAAGATGTCATTTTTCTGCATACAGGACTGGTAATCTATACAGTAGAACTTCGATGGCTCGAACACCGATGGCTCGTTTACCATGGCTGAGTCGAACCCTTTTTTGAGTCCCTATGGAATTTCTGTACGTAAGAAATAGGGAGAGTAAAAATTAGGATAGTTTCGTCTTTTATCTTGCAAATGTATGCTGTGTGTACTCATTAGAATCGCCTCGATGAGGCGATTCTAATGAGTACACACAGCATACATTTTTCATTATAGAACACAGAAAAGATGTCCTAAAGTATGTCGTTATGCCTCCTGGCATTAGCCCTCAGTGGCTCGAACTACCCCTGTTTCGAACAGATTTTCATGGTCCCAAAGGTGTTCGAGCCATTGAAGTTCGACTGTATGTTTTTGTTTGGTTATATCACAGTTAGTCAACTGACACGGATTCTGCTTTGCACCCCACGATAGTTTTATGATAAGGGTTGGGGTGTATAGGATTGTAAGCCCCTTAGATAAAGATCTATCTATATTTTGATCTTATCATATTTCCTTTTTTTTGTTTCAGAAACTTTCACAATACAGCAAGCTATAGACAATATAGGGTTTGGTAAATTTCAAGTCAAGTTGTCTATCCTCACAGGAATTGCTTGGGTAAGTTAACCCATAAAATGCAAATCACGACAATTGTCGTCTGCTTTGCCGTCTGCCGGTTTCCTTAAAAGTCCTTTTTTCGCAAACAGTATGGACCCAGATTAGACAGTCTGATATGGGCCCACACTGTTTGCCTGTATACAAAAATATTTTTAAAAACGTTTGATAGAAGATTCGGCAGACAACATAAGCAGACGACATTTTCAGATGTTGTTTTTCTCGCCAGCTTAAGGGTTAATTGACTTGTGGCCCCTGCTTGAAGAAATAGATGGGCTGCATGATGCTTCCATGCAGAGCTAAAATCGACCGCACATGAGTAAACCTTGGAGGATCTAAAATAGATGTGAAGGCAATCAGGAATCGATACAATTAACCCACAGCTCCCAGCAGTGACACCAAAGGGAAAGAAACACAAACATGAAACAACAGACCCTAATGGAAACATCAATAGAGGAAAACCAAAAGGACAGTTACTTTCCCACAAAATGGCCAGCTGGCTATCCAAAACAAAATAATATAAGTGAAACACACACTCAAAGATAAACCATAACAAAAATAAACCGTGACAGAAGAACCACGTTGGAATGGTCAGTGAAACGAATTCCAATCGGGGGGCTTAAATAGATTTTACGCAGCTGCAATCCTCACCCTTACTTCTGTCACGATTTAGACAAATAATTTGTTCAGTCTGCATGAAGGCCTCCTAACTCATCAGTGCAATATCTCCGAGAACACAAAAATAAAACAACCACAGAGATGAAACAACGGTGAAGACACAACAACAAGAAACCACTGAAATGCTGGAGCAAAAGACAACAAACAGTTAGACTCTGATGTTAGACCAACAGTTAGACTCCACCTCTAAGCCTGCCCAGGTGTGAGTCTGACTGTCGATCTATGCTTATAAACCCTATTGGTTTCATTGGGAATGTCATTTTATCTCAGTGTCAGGTAAAAGTCCTACAAAATTGGAAGCAACATCTCCAAAATGACCTATTCAGTGTTGACAGGGATGTTTAACCTCAAATCAAACAATCAAACAAACAAACAAACAAAGTTAATTGACTTGACTTGACCAGGTCTCTTGTGGGACACCATGGCTTAAGCTGTCATTTCATCTCAGTGTCATTTAAAACTATGAAACTATGAAGTTTAGCAGGGAAAAAGTTGAAAAACACATCACTTATTCAGATCTGTTCTGTATTCTTTGCTTCTAAGGTTTATTGAATCAGGGCCTGACAAATCCAATGTCCAAATTTTGGCTGGGGAAGTGATTATTTATTTCACTTGCCCAGAAAAATGTATCAACTATATATATGGAATATTGTAACTCGGAGCCATTTAGAAGCTGGGCAAGTGGTTTAAACTTGGATTTGTCAGGCCCTGTTCAGAGGTGTAAAATTTCCCTTAAACTTACTCGCCCTTATCGTCTACACTTTTCATTTAGATGCTAAAAATGAAGAAAAAGTAAGGTCAGTTTTGAAAACCTTACTCGCCCTGCCTTAAAACTTACTTGCAAATGCGAGCGGGCAAGTGGAATTTTACACCCCTGCTGTTGAATTGTGTTGTAAGACGGGTTTATGGGATTTTTTTCTTCTTCTTATTTCAGATGGCTGACGCTATGGAGATGATGATTTTGTCCATATTGTCACCAGCATTACATTGTGATTGGCAGATTGACAGCTGGAAACAAGCACTTATCACCACGGTAACTAAACGTGAGCCATGTCATGACAAAGCCAATTTTTGCCATTTGGGCCCTGTCAAGCGATTTTGGTACTTATCGCCTATGCGAGCAGCGAAGGTTCAGGTGAGCCTGCACTCCACGCAGTCTCTTCAGAACCTTCGCTGCTCGCTCATACAAGCAGTGAATCAAGAGGAACCTTCAGACAGAAAGCCATATCCCTGGCCCCTCTGAATGGCTGGGCATGCGCAGTGAAAATTTGTCATGACGGAATGCTCAAAGACACAAATTCGCTTGGCGGGGATCATTTGTGAACAGCAAAGGTGTAGATCAGCCTGCACTTCCACACAGTATGATCAGCATCTTAGTTTTAGCTGCTTGGATAGTACAATGCCTCTACACCCCCTGCCCATCGGGGCCTGGAGAAATAGAGTGGGCTGCATGGTGCTTCTGCACATAGCTGAAACCAACCCAACACGTACTGGTAAACAGCTAAAAAAAGGTCTAAGCCTAACAAGGCGAACCGGAGCGATTTGGACCCACCTTGCATATAAACCCTAGCATTTCTTTGTGTAATAGGGCTTGAGATTTCATTCCATCTCAGTGTCAGATAAAAGTTTCTTAACCCATTGCACGTGGGGAAACCCCTAAAGGGGTACCTTGGCAAACAGTGCAGGCCCAGATCAGATGCCACAGAATGCAATTACAGAACAAGATAATTATGAAGCTGTGCAAACAAGATATTATCTTGTGCACACTAGATAATATGCTATGCTTGTGCAGACAACATAATATATCTTGTGCAGACAGCATACTATCTTTTGCACACAAAATAATATCATGTTTGCACAACTTAATATCTTGTGCGCACAAGATAATATTTTGTGCTTGTGGGGACAACATAATATATCGTATGTGGACAGCATAATATCTTGTGCACAGAAGATAATATCTTATTTACACAACTTAATAACTTGTGCGCACAAGATATTGTCTTGTTGGCAGAACATATCTTGTTTGCACAACATAGATCTTGTGAAATGTGATTATTAAAGTCAAACTTCAGTAGCTGAAACACCTTTGGGACCATGAAAATTTGTTTGAGTCGGGGGTAGTCTGAGCCATGGAGGGTTAATCATAACACAGGATCAGGACATATAATGCAGATTATTAGGTGCCCACACACATTGCACATAGTGCATTCTTTCATTTCTCCAAAATGGCTGCTTTTCCTATGAAAATTTGTGATATTTTTCTTATTTATACTCCAAACATAGGTTGTGGGTGCTCGTTAGAACCGCCTCAATGAGGCGGTTCTAACGAGTACCCACAACCTATGTCTTGGAGCAAAAATAAGCAAAATAATGTGTACCCCTATAAACCCAAATTTTTTCCTATATAATTGCGGTTTAGACTAACAAGTACCCACAACCTTTTGTCTTGGAGCAAAAATAAGCAAAATAATGTGTACCCCTGTAAACCACAGTTTTCCCTATATAAAGTGGGGTTTAGAGGGGTGTTCATTTCACGGACTTGTTAATATGATAAGATTTAGGGATGTGTTTTTGATTTTATACAAAATATGTTGTCGGCTCCCGCCCATTGGGGCTTGAAGAAATAAATGGGCTGCATGATGCTTCCACGCAGAGCTGAAACTGAGTGCACACGAGTAATGGTAAACTGCTTAGAGGATCTAAGCCTGCCCAGGAAAAGCGGTGTGGGTCAGACCGCCCATGCTTATATACCCTATTGGTTTCAATGGGCGACAGGGCTTGAGATGTCATTTCATCTTAATGTCGGGTAAAAGTCCCACAAAATTGGAAGCAACATCTCCAAAATGACCTACATGTATACTGTGTTGACTGGGCATTAAATCTCAAAACAAACCAACAAAAAAAAAATAAGTTGTGTGTACTCATTGATGCATTTCTAATAAGTACCCACACCAGTCTTTTCCAAGATAAAATAAGAAAAATCTCAAATTGAACACGACTATTTCTTATCTCTAGCTATTGGAAGAGTTTTCTAGGCACTCCAGAACAAGTTATTGTGAGCAATTCAAGACAGACTAGCTGAGAAAACTAATTCCATGGCTTTCATAATACTACCAATTTCAATATCCATTAGATTTTCAGTCAAATGCAGCAGATTCAAGGGGTACATTCTGATGTAATTTCAGAGGTCAGTGCACTAGAAAGGTACATCAAACTTCACCAATTTCTTTGTACTCTAGACTTGTCACAGATGACTGACATGTGATTGACTATCTCTTATTGGTCAGGTGCTAGTTACTGAAATGTGGAAATTGTATCTGATTGGATACCAGCACACTTGTTGTGTCATATTTGTTCAAATACTTTTCAATCCTTGTCAGTTTCAGGGGGAACAACCTACGTCAGAGCAGTGACGTCATAACCATTCTTAGGTTTGCCGCGTTTACTACACAAAAGGCATTTGTCACAACACGTAGGCGCAGTCGGTGCATTAGATCATAAAAGAACAAAAAATACTGAAATCTGTCCCAGAAATGTGGCCTTTTCTTCAAATAATTCGACACAAGCTGATTTGGCAATGATGTCGGAACTATCATTGTTTACAGCGCCGAATCAAATCTTGTGGCGAAGCTATCAAAGTCTTTTCAATGTTTCTAGGTGGAATTAGCTCACTGATGGGATGCAAATATTGTTCGTTACCAGCTGAAGTATGTTTTCTGAAGACTTGTAATGTACAAATCTAGTTTCAAGCATTTTATTTACCCTATTTACACCAATATGGCCGCTTCTGATATGGGTACGACATCTCTGCTATGACGTAGGTTGTTACCCCTGAGTTTGTGACATCATAATCTTAAGTTCCAAGGATGCAGCAACAGCTTTGAAATTGGTTGGGGTTTGACAGTTATTGAGTATCATGTCCACTCCAAAGTCTAATGAATATTGAAATCAGTAGTATTATGCTTGCCTGGTGTAAGTCAGTATTAACCCATCCCCTTATTTGGGACATTGGCAATCAGTGTATACCCAGATCAGACGCCACTGATCCGGGTATACACTGTTTGCTCAAAGTACAAGCATTTGTTTGTTTCTTTGTTTGTACTGGAGTTTAACAGCCCGGTCAACACTATTTTAGGTCGTTTTTGAGTCGGTCAGTTTACCTATCCACACTTTTCCTGGGCAGGCTTAAATGTAAGCGGTTAACCAGTACAGTGCACATTCTGTCGCCAGAACCTGACAACTGCCCTTCTTGAATCAGCAGAAGGGAGAAAATGACCGCTTGCCTGGTGTAAGTCAGTATTAACCTATATATGCCCAGCACCCCTTATTTGGGACATTGGCAAACAGTGTATACCCAGATCAGACACCACAGGACGTGGCATCTGATGTGGGTATACACTTATTGCTCAAACTACATGCATTTGCTTACAATTTACCTAAAACAAAACAAACCTGACATCCCTATACATGTAATTGCAAATGGACTACTCCAAACTTATTAGGTAGGCGATTCCATTGTCATACAGGGGTTAAATAAATATATCATAGAACAACAAATATGCAGATGACCTTCAACAGCCATAAACATTAGGATAATGAAAAATTGTATGACCCACTGAGGTTTACTCCTAGTGAGCAAAAGTCACACAAAATCAGAAGCAACCTCTCCAAAATGACCTACATAGTGTTGAAGAGGATATAAAACCTCATTGCAAACAAAACAAACATAGTACCAGCCTAGGAGACATTATGGAAATAATTAAGGCATACCTTTTTGATCCTCTTTAAAATATAGTTATATACTCATTAGAATCGAAGCGATTCTAATTGGTACACACAACATACAGTTTCAAGATAAATTGACCATCCCGGTTTATTGTCTTGAGCTTGGAGAAGAATTTTTTGTTTGTTTGTATTGGAGTTTTACAGCCCTGTCAACACTATTTAGGTAGGTCATTTTTGAGCTGGTCAGTTTACCTATGCACACTTCTCCTGGGCAGGTTTATACGTAAGCGAATAACAGGTACTGTGCACATTTTTTAGCTCACCTGTCACATATTGACGAGGTGAGCTTTTGTGATTACTTTTTGTCCGTCGTGCGTGCGTCCATCCGTGTGTGGGTCCGTCCATCCGTGCGTCCGTAAACAATTTCAAATAAGTATATCTCTAATACCCCACGGTCAGTCTTGATCAAATTTCATGAGAAGCATCATCAGGTAGGGAGGAAGGCTGCATAAGATTTTTGGGATGATCAGATTGGAATTCTGGTTGCCATGGCAAAATATAGCTCCCATAGACTTACAATGGGAAAAAATTAAAATATCTTCTTCTCTGAAACCGCTGGGCCCAGAGCTTAGATATTAAGCTTGTAACAATGTCAAGTGGTCACCTACATAAATCCTGCCAATCATGCCCGTGGGGTCCAAATTGGACACACCCCGGGGCCCTTTAACTCCTATAGACTCATAATGGAAAAAAAAAAAGCTTCAAAAATCTTCTTCTCTAAAACCAAAGGGCCCAGAGCTTAGATATTTAGCATATAGCAATGGCAAGTGGTCACCTACATAATTCCTGCCAATCATGCCCCTGGGTTCCAAATGGGCCATGCCCCAGGGCCCCTTCGCTCCCATAGACTCATAATGGAAAAAAGTTTCAAAAATCTTCTTCTCTGAAACCGCAGGACCCAGAGCTTAGGTATTTAGCATGTAGCAATGGCAAGTGGTCACCTACATAATTCCTGCAAATCATGCCCCTGGGGTCCAAATTGGCCACACCCTGGGGCCCCTTAGCTCCCATAGACTCATAATGGAAAAAAAAGCTTCAAAAATCTTCTTCTTTGAAACCACAGGGCCCAGAGCTTAGATATTTAGCATGTAGCAATGGCAAGTGGTCACCTACATAATTCCTGCCAATCATGCCACTAGGGTCGAAATGGGCCACACCCTGGGCCACCTTAGCTCCTATAGACTCAGAATGGAAAAAAGGTTCAAACAGCGTCTTCTCTGAAACCACAGGGCCCAGAGCTTAGATATTTAGCGTGTAGCAATGGCAAGTGGTCACCTATATAAATCCTGCCAATCATGCCCCTGGGGTCCAAATGGGCCACCCCCCAGGGCCCCTTAGCTCCTATAGACTCATAATGGAAAAAAAAGCTTCAAAAATCTTCTTCTCTCAAACCACAGGGCCCGGAGCTTAGATATTAAGTGTGTAGTAATGGCAATTGGTCACCTACATAATTCCTGCCAATCATGCCCCTTGGTTCCAAATGGGCCCCGCCCCGGGGCCCCTTTGCTCCAATGGACTCATAATGGAAAAAAGCTTCAAAAATCTTCTTCTCTGAAACCACAGGGCCCAGAGCTTAGATATTTAGCACGTAGCAACGGCGATTGGTCACCTACATAATTCCTGCCAATCATGCCCCTGGGGTCCAAACGGGCCACACACCGGGGCCCCTTAGCTCCTATAGACTCATAATGGAAAAAAAGCTTCAAAAATCTTCTTCTCTTAAACCACAGGGCCCAGAGCTTAGATATTTAGCATGTAGCAATGGCGAGTGGTCACCTACATAAATCCTGCCAATCATGCCCCTGGAGTCCAAATGGGCCACGCCCCGGGGCCCCTTAGCTCCCATAGACTCATAATGGAAAAAAGCTTAAAAAATCTTCTTCTCTGAAACCACAGGGCCCAGAGCTTAGATATTTAGCATGTAGCAACGGCAAGTGATCACCTACATATTTCCTGCTTATCATGCCCCTGGGGTCCAAAAGGGCCACACCCCGGGGCCCCTTAGCTCCTATAGACTCATAATGGAAAAAAAAGCTTAAAAAATCTTCTTCTCTGAAACCACAGGGCCCAGAGCTTAGATATTTAGCATGTAGCAATGGCAAGTGGTCACCTACATAAATCCTGCCAATCATGCCCCTGGAGTCCAAATGGGCCACGCCCCGGGGCCCCTTAGCTCCCATAGACTCATGATGGAAAAAAGCTTCAAAAATCTTCTTCTCAGAAACTGTGAAGCCCAGCACTAAGATATTTAGTATCTAGCAACATAAAATAGCCAGCTTCATAAATTCTGCTAACCCTGCCCCTAGGGTCAAAATTGGCCACGTTCGAGCTCATCAGCTCCAATGGACTTATAATGGAAAAAAATCTTAAAAAATCTTCTCCTATGAAACCATTAGGTCCAGAGCTTAGATTTTTAGTATGTAGCAATGTCAATGTGGCCACCTACATAAATCCTGCCAGTTATGCCCCTGGGATCCAAATTGGCCACACCCCAGGGCTCTTTAGCTTCCATAGACTTACAATTGGAACTTCAAAAATCTTCTTCTCTGAAACCACAGGGCCCTTATAATGAAAAAAAAAAAACACACACAAAAAAAAACTTGAAATGGGGAAAAATCTTCATAAATCTTCTCTGAAACCATAAGTCCCAGAGCTTAGGTATTTAGCATATAGCAATGTCGAGTGGTCACCTACATGAATCCTGCCAATCATGCCCCTGGGGTCCAAATTGGCCAAATCCTGTGGCCCCTTAACTCCAACAAACTTATAATGGAAAAAAGCTTCAAACATCTTCTTTGAAACCATGAAATACAGACCTTAAGATATTTAGTATATAGCAACACAAAATGGTCGCCTACATAAATCCTGCCAACCATGCCCTTTGGGTGAAAATTGGCCAAGCCCCAGGGCTCATTAGCTTCTATAGACTTATACTGGAAAAAACTTAAAAAAAAATCTTCTTTTCCAAAACCATAAGGCACAGATTTTGTTTGAATTGAGGTTTTGCATCGCCGTCAAAACTGTATAGGTCATTTTGGAGATGTCTTTTCCAATTTTGTGGGACTTTTACCCGATATTGAGATGAAATTACATCTCAAGGCCTGTCGCCCAATGAAACCAATAGGGTTTATAAGCATGGACACCGCTTTGCCTGAGATTAGATATTTAGAATGTAGCAATGTCAAGTGGTCTCCTACACTAATGATTTTCTGGTACACAGGTGAGCGATATAGGGCCATTGCGCCCTCTTGTTTTTATAAGAAACTGACCACTACCCTTCTTGAATCAGTGGAAGGTAGAGAATAACTGTAGAAAAGATTTCATGATTAATCTCCACGAAAGAATGTTGCCGCCCCCAGGAAGGTATCAAACCTGATTCCTTCTGATCACCAGTCAGATGCGCATCCATCTGAGCTACCAAGGCCGGCCGATGAGAAGAATTCCAAAGGGACTCAAGTTTGGGTTGGACCATGGTAACCATGGTAAATTTTAAAATGGGCTTCTGTTGTATGTAAGGTGGGAGATTCTGTTCGGGACAGAATATGTAAAGTTATTGAATTGACATGATAAAATTAATAAAATCAGTTTCTTACTTCAGATGGTGTTTGCTGGTATGATGTGCAGTTCCAGCATCTGGGGAAGTATATCAGACAAATATGGTAGAAAATCTGTAAGTATCCATAAACCTTTTTATAACACTGTTCATTACCCTATTTATCCTAAATATTCAAATACCTCATTCATGGAGATTGATCATGAAATCTTTTCTACTGTCATTTTCTCCCTTCCACTGATTTAGTATCAAGAAGGGCAGTTGTCAGTTTCTGGCGAAAGAATTTGAACTGTACTGGTTAATCGCTTACGTTTAAGCCTGCCCAGGAAAAATGTAGGTAAACTGACCGGCTCATAAATGACCTAAATAGTGTTGAGCAGTTAAACTCCAATACAAACAAAACAAAACCTCAACACCTTACAATACAAGTACAATATACCAAAATTTAATGATGTTGTGTCTTTAACCCATTGTATGGTAGCGGACTCTTCCATTGCTATATGTTGGACAAGTCCATTTGTCATATAAGGGGTCAGAATATGTTAACCCATTGTATACTGGTGGACTCTTCCATTGCTATATGTCAGGCCTTTTTTTTCCGTTTTCTATTTTTTACGAAAAATTCTGTTAGCAAATAGTGCAGGCCCTGATCAGATGCTGTGTTTGGCTTCATCTGATCTGGGCCTGCACTGTTTGCCAAGGTACCCCTTTAGGGGTTTCCTGCATGTAATGGGTTAAAATAGCTTGATGATTGGCAGACAGTGTAGACCCTGATGAGATGCCACATTCTGCGACACCTCATCACGGTTTACGTTGTTTGCTTGGGTCTACCTGTCAGAATACATACGGTAAGAACAGTATAACATGGTTTTAGATGTAACAAGGATGGATCCAAAAGTAAAGATTGTATAGAAAAAAGGACCATAGATGGTCATTTTTCTATAAAATTTTGACACTTTTGTTTGACTATCAAGGTCTCTCAGCAGGGCTTGGAGAAAAAGATTGGGTTGCATAGTGCTTCCCCGCAGAGCTGAAACAGACAGAACTTGAGTACTGACATAAGAAATGACTGTAATCACACTCCGAACATTAAGACCCAAAGGTTTCAGTGTATGGAGCTGATAAATCCAGTACTTTTTGCGTTCTAGATGCTTTACAGTGGACAGGTCACTCTCATGATCAGACAGGAGTATTTGTGCCTCTTCCTGGGACGAAGCCAAACTGGGAATCGTCGATGGACACCAACTGCCTAATGAGGCCATCCACAATCCTCTCCAGGACTTTCATGACCTGTTCTGTCAGCTTGAGACCGCGGTAGTTACCCCACTCCAATGCATCTACCTTGCTCATGTAGAGACAGACAATGAAACTCTGTTCCCAATCAGAGGGTACCTTTCCATCACAGATGATTGCAGCTGCAAGGTCGCGGATCATTGAGGCACCCACATCACCTGCAGCTCTTATCATCTCCACCACTATGCCAGAAGGGCCTGGTGCTTTGCCAGTCTTCATCTGTGAGATAGCCTTCTTAACCATATCAGTAGTGATTGGCTTGGGCGTTTCATCAGACAGGTGGTCTGGGTCCCAGTCAAACTCAACGTTGAGTAGCCTTTGGTAGTGTTCTAACCAGGCCCTCTGCTTTGAGTCTTCACTCATTGACATCTCCCCTGCATCATTCTTGACTGGTTTGTCTCCCTTCTCATCTGGTTAGCAAGGCAGTAAACTTCTGAGGACTTAGGGTCAATATTCTTGCAGATCTCCTTCTCAGCTTCTTGGCGAGCATGGTGCACTGCACGCCTGGCTATGCGTTTGGCCGCAAGATATGATGCATGAGTGCCCTTACCAGTCTTATATTTTATACCCCCGCAAACGAAGTTTGAAGGGGGTATATAGGAGTCAGCTTGTCGTCTGTCGTCGTCGTCTGTCGTCGTCGGTCTGTTACAAAAAACTTTAACATTGCTCATAACTTCCTTATTCTTTGACCGATTTCTTTAATATTCACACACCACACACCTTGCCACTAGTACTTAAGATTGATATACACAAACCTGACCTTGACCTTAACATTGACCTTCCTCAAGGTCAAATACTTGTAAAAATTTGTCGTTCCAAAAAACTTTAACATTGCACATAACTTCCTCATTCTTTAACCGATTTCTTTAATATTCACACACCACACACCTTGCCACTAGAACTTAGGATTGATATACACAAACCTGACTTTGACTGAGTGACACCTTGCATGTAATTGGATTTCTATGATTATGAGTTACTATCTGACAACGCATGCGGGGGTATAATTGGCGCCCGTTAGGCGGCAGCTCTAGTTTACTTTTGGTCCTTTGAGATCAGCGTGAATATTCTGAGAAATCAGAAATAAATTATTGGTTTAGACTCACATTCTAGACAGGTTTTTAGCTCACCTGTCACATAGTGACAAGGTGAGCTTTTGGGATCACTTTTTGTCCGTCGTGCATCCGTGCGTGCGTGCGTCCGTCCGTCCGTAAACTTTTCTTCAAACAACATCTCCTCCTAAACCACTGATCGTATTTTGACCAGACTTCACAGGAATGATCCTTAGGTGGTCCCCTTTCAAAGTTGTTCAAATGGTTCCGGTCCGTTGCACATATAGGTCACAGTAGCCAAAAATAGATTTTTTTCACCGCAAACTTAAAAAATCTTCTTCTCTGAAACTACAAGGCCCAGGTCTTTGATATTTGGTATGAAGCTTCATCTAGCGGACCCTTACCAAGATTGTTCAAATTATAGTGCTGGGGCCAAAAATGCCCCCGCACGGGGGCCCTTTGGTTTTACATGGGCTTATATAGGGAAAATCTTGAAAAATCTTCTTCTCTGAAACCGCAAGGCCCAGGTCTTTGATATTTGGTATGAAGCTTCATCTAGTGGACCCCTACCAAGATTGTTCAAATTATAGTGCTGGGGCCAAAATGCCCCCACACGGGGGCCCTTTGGTTTTACATGGGCTTATATAGGGAAAATCTTTAAAAATCTTCTTCTCTGAAACTGCAAGGCCCAAGTCTTTGATATTTGGTATGAAGCTTTATCTAGTGGACCCCTACCAAGATTGTTCAAATTATAGTGCTGGGGCCAAAAATGTCCCCACACGGGGGCCCTTTGGTTTTACATGGGCTTATATAGGGAAAATCTTGAAAAATCTTCTTCTCTGAAACCGCAAGGCCCAAGTCTTTGATATTTGGTATGAAGCTTTATCTAGTGGACCCCTACCAAGATTGTTCAAATTATAGTGCTGGGGCCAAAAATGTCCCCACACGGGGGCCCTTTGGTTTTACATGGGCTTATATAGGGAAAATCTTGAAAAATCTTCTTCTCTGAAACCGCAAGGCCCAGGTCTTTGATATTTGGTATGAAGCTTCATCTAGTGGACCCCTACCAAGATTGTTCAAATTATAGTGCTGGAGCTAAAAATGCCCCCCACACGGGGGCCCTTTGGTTTTACATGGGCTTATATAGGGAAAATCTTGAAAAATCTTCTTCTCTGAAACCGCAAGGCCCAAGTCTTTGATATTTGGTATGAAGCTTCATCTAGTGGACCCCTACCAAGATTATTCAAATTATAGTGCTGGGGCCAAAAATGCCCCCGCACCAGGGCCCTTTTGTTTTACATAGGCTTATTTAGGGAAAATCTTTAACAAGAGGGCCATGATGGCCCTGGATCGCTCACCTGATCCATAGTGTAACAAGTGGGCCCCAGAGAGGGCCATTATTGGCCCCAGGGCTTTAATGTACATAATGTTGAGGGAGGTCTTAAAGGTGAAGCTTCATACCAAACATCAACAAAGGCTAAAATTTGAACAATCTTGTCAAAGGTCCACTAGATGAAGCTACACATCAAATATCAAAGACCTGGGCCTAGCGGTTTCAGAGAAGAAGATTTTTAAAGATTTTCCCTATATAAGCCTATGTAAAATCAAAGGGCCCCGGGACAGGGGCATTTTTTGCCCCAGCACTATAGTTTGAACAATCTTGGTAGGGGTCCACTAGATGAAGCTTCATACCAAATATCAAAGTTCTGGGCCTTGTGGTTTCAGAGAAGAAGATTTTTAAAGATTTTCCCTATATAAGCCTATGTAAAACCAAAGGGCCCCGTGGCAGGGGGGGATTTTTTGTCCCAGCACTATAATTTGAACAATCTTGGTAGGGGTCCACTAGACGAAGCTTCATACCAAATATCAAAGTCCTGGGCCTTGTGGTTTCAGAGAAGAAGATTTTTAAAGATTTTCCCTATATAAGCCTATGTAAAATCAAAGGGCCCCGGGACAGGGGCATTTTTTGCCCCAGCACTATAGTTTGAACAATCTTGGTAGGGGTCCACTAGATGAAGCTTCATACCAAATATCAAAGTTCTGGGCCTTGTGGTTTCAGAGAAGAAGATTTTTAAAGATTTTCCCTATATAAGCCTATGTAAAACCAAAGGGCCCCGTGGCAGGGGGGGATTTTTTGTCCCAGCACTATAATTTGAACAATCTTGGTAGGGGTCCACTAGACGAAGCTTCATACCAAATATCAAAGTCCTGGGCCTTGTGGTTTCAGAGAAGAAGATTTTTAAAGATTTTCCCTATATAAGCCTATGTAAAACCAAAGGGCCCCGGGGCAGGGGCATTTTTGGCCCCAGCACTAAAATTGGAACAATCTTGGTAGGGGTCCACTAGATGAAGCTTCATACCAAATATCAAAGTCCTGGGCCTTGTGGTTTTAGAGAAGAAAATTTTTAAAGATTTTCCCTATATAAGCCTATGTAAAACCAAAGGGCCCCGTGGCGGGGGCATTTTTGGCCCCAGCACTATAATTTGAACAATCTTGGTAGGGGTCCACTAGATGAAGCTTCATACCAAATATATAAGACCTGGGCCTTGTGGTTTCAGAGAAGAAGATTTTTAAAAATTTTCCCTATATAAGCCAATGTAAAAGCAAAGGGCCCCGTGGCGGGGGCATTTTTGTCCCAGCACTAAAATTTGAACAATCTTGGTAGGGGTCCACTAGATGAAGCTTCATACCAAATATCAAAGTCCTGGGCCTTGTGGTTTCAGAAAAGAAAATTTTTAAAGATTTTCCCTATATAAGCCCATGTAAAACCAAAGGGCCCCGTGGCGGGGGCATTTTTTGTCCCAGCACTAAAATTTGAACAATCTTGGTAGGGGTCCACTAGATGAAGCTTCATACCAAATATCAAAGACCTGGGCCTTGTGGTTTCAGAGAAGAAGATTTTTTAAGATTTTCCCTATATAAGCCTATGTAAAACCAAAGGGCCCCGGGGCGGGGGCATTTTTGGCCCCAGCACTGTAATTTGAACAATCTTGGTAGGGGTCAACTAGATGAAGCTTCATACCAAATATCAAAGACCTGGGCCTTGTGGTTTCAGAGAAGAAGATTTTTAAAGATTTTCCCTATATAAGCCAATGTAAAACCAAAGGGCCCTGTGGCGGGGGCATTTTTTGTCCCAGCACTATAATTTGAACAATCTTGGTAGGGGTCCACTAGATGAAGCTTCATACCAAATATCAAAGTCCTGGGCCTTGTGGTTTCAGAGTAGAAGATTTTTGAAGATTTTCCCTATATAAGCCTATGTAAAACCAAAGGGCCCTGGGGCGGGGGCATTTTTGGCCCCAGCACTATAATTTGAACAATCTTGGTAGGGGTCCACTAGATGAAGCTTCATACCAAATATCAAAGACCTGGGCCTTGTGGTTTCAGAGAAGAAGATTTTTAAAGATTTTCCCTATATAAGCCAATGTAAAACCAAAGGGCCCCGTGGCGGGGGCATTTTTCGTCCCAGCACTCAAATTTGAACAATCTTGGTAGGGGTCCACTAGATGAAGCTTCATACCAAATATCAAAGTCCTGGGCCTTGTGGTTTCAGAGAAGAAGATTTTTAAAGATTTTCCCTATATAAGCCTATGTAAAACCAAAGGGCCCCCGTGCGGGGGCATTTTTGGCCCCAGCACTATAATTTGAACAATCTTGGTAGGGGTCCACTAGATGAAGCTTCATACCAAATAACAAAGACCTGGGCCTTGTGGTTTCAGAGAAGAAGATTTTTTAAGTTTTTGGTGAAAAAAATCTGTTTTTGGCTCCTGTGACCTAGATGTGCAACGGACCGGAACCATTTGACCCATATTCAAACTTGACCGAGATATTGTCATGATGATCATTCTGAGCAAGTTTGATTAAGATTGGACCAAAATTGTGGCCCCTAGGGTGTTCACAAGGTTTTTATATGATTTGACCCGCTGACCTACTTTTTAATCCGATATGACCCATATTCGAACTGGACTGAAATATTGTCACAATGGTCATTCTGAGCAAGTTTCATGATAATTGGACCAAAACAGTGGCCTTCAGAGTGTTCACAAGGTTTTTCTATGAATTGACCTACTGACCTACTTTTTGACCCGACATGACCCATATTCAAACTTGACCGAGATATTGTCACAATGATCATTCTGAGCAAGTTTGATGATAATTGAACCATAACTGTGCCCTCTAGAGTGTTCACAAGGACTATCTATGGTTTGACCTACTGACCTACTTTTTGACCCTACATGATCCATATTCGAACCTGACCGAGATATTGTCATGATAATTATTCTGAGCAAGTTTGATGATGATTGGACCAAAACTGTGCCCTCTAGAGTGTTCACAAGGTTTTTCTATGATTTGACCTACTGACCTACTTTTTCACCCGACATGACCCATATTCGAACTTGACCGAGATATTGTCATGATGATCATTCTGAGCAAGTTTGATGATGATTGGACCAAAACTGTGGCCTCTAGTTTGTTCACAAGAAAAAGTTTACGCACGACGGACGACGGACGACGGACGACGCACGACGACGCCGGACATCTTACGGTCACAAAAGCTCACCATGACCTTCGGTCAGGTGAGCTAAAAATCTTCTTCTCTGAAACTGCAAGGCCCAGGTCATTGATATTTGGTATGAAGCTTCATCTTGTGGACCTCTACCAAGATTGTTCAAATTATAGCCCTGGGGCCAAAAATTGCCCCCGCTCTGGGGCCCTTTGGTTTTACATGGACGTATATAGGGAAAATCTTGAAAAATCTTCTTCTTTGAAACCACAAGGCTTAGGTCTTCGATATTTGTTATGAAGCTTCAGCTAGTGGACCTCTATAAAGATTGTTCAAATTATAGCCCTGAGACCAAAAATGCCTCCGCCATGTGGCCCTTTGGTTTTACATAGACTTATATAGGGAAAATCTTTAAAAATCATCTTCTCTGAAACACAAGGCTTAGGTCTTTGATATTTGTTATGAAGCTTCAGCTAGTGGACCTCTACCAAGATTGTTCAAATTATAGCCCTGGCGCCAAAAATGCCCCTGCTCCGGGGCCCTTTGGTTTAACATAGACTTATATAGGGAAAATCTTGTTTTACATAGACTTCTATATGCAGGGTAAACCTATAAAATCTTCTTCTCTGAAACAAGAAAGCCCAGGTCTTTCATAGTCGATGTGAAGCTTCATCTTGTGGACCTCTACCAAGATTGTTCAAATTATAGCCCTGGGGCCAAAATTGGCCCTGCCCAGGGCCCACTTGTTATACATTGGATCAGGTGAGCGAACCAGGGCCCTCTGGGCCCTCTTGTATAGGCTTATGTAGGGAATATCTTTAATAAAAATCTTCTTCTCTGAAACCGCAAGGCCCAGGTCTTTGATATTTGGTATGTAGCATATCTAGTGGACCTTTGCCAAGATTGTTCAAATTATAGCCTTTGTTGATATTTGGTATGAAGCTCCACCTTTTTAGACGTCTCTGAACATTATGCACATTATAGCCCTGGGGTTAATAATGGCCCTCCCGGGTCCCACTTGTTACTCTATGGATCAGGTGAGCGATCCAGGGCCATCATGGCCCTCTTGTTAATTATTTAGACCTCATTTTGATTTATATCAGTCTTTGAATCTACTGCCTATTCGAAATTCGTAAAATTGCGGTATGTTTCCTCTGGCTTTCTTTGCCGGATCATTACAGGGTCACTGATGAGGCTTTATTAGCCGAAACTACTTAGTATGACCCATCTTCTTTCTTATGAATGTTTTCATTGCTCTTAAAGGAACTCATTTTTGATTTTTATTTCCATGCCTTAAAGGCTTGCCACTTGGCTGCTTGGTCGCTTAGTCAAGTGTTTTGCATTTTGTAAAATTTCTTTATTCTGACCACCTTTGGGGCTGTTCAAATGTGGTCTTAAAGATCACTTTTGAACAGCCCCAAAGGTGGACTAGCTCTTACTAGACAATACTGGGTATAGTCCACATAAGGAATGAACAACTAAAACCTTTCTTCATGTAAAAATTATTTCAAAGAAGAACTAGTCCATATTTTAGCTTGTATTGATAAACAAAATTTAACTGTAGTCAGCTCTGTTTGTGCAGGCTTTATTATTTTTCTATTTCAGGAATTGATCCTTTGTTCAGTGTTTACATGTTATTTTGGAATACTAAGTGCATTTTCACCCACCTTTATATGGATGCTAATTTTACGAGGTTTGGTTGGTTTTGGAATTGGTGGAGCACCACAATCGTAAGTAGATCTGTATACAGTTGAAGGTCTATGCCTCGAAATTCTGTGGGACTATGAAAATTTGTTTTAGCCACTGAGTGCAAATCATAGGCTCAGTTCAGAAAGAATATTGGAGATAATTGAAGCCTTTCTAATTAGTACACACAACATACCAATCAAGTAAGAGAAAACACCCTAAATTACCCCATACCTCCGACACCCTGTTACCAATAAATATGACAACAACCCTGAAGAACTGTAAAAATTATGCCACTTAATTATTTCTTTCATATCTGCTACTTCTTGCTTGATTTGATGAAATGTTCTAGATTATACAGACATGAATGCTCGATGGAAGATAAAAACTATAAACAACTGAAAATGGAAGTTGGGTGAAAAATAATTAATTAAGTTTCCATTTCAAACAAGATTTTGAATTAACAGAATGATGGAGGTTTTTTACTGCAGTTCCTTTTCATCATATGTTAAATTTTTCAATTAAAAATATTATGTTATGTTGCTTATTCTCGGGAAGCATGTTTTGATAATCAGAAGATGATAACTATATACCCTATCATGGTGGTATATCTTTGTTTAACTCCGAACTCCCGGAACTTCCAAAATCCCTACATCCAGTTTACCTGGGTGTAACAACAGCTCGCGTATCAAGTCAACTGTTCAGAAAATCTTTATAACATAAGTTAGCCCTGCCTTCAGGGTAGGCAACCAGGTAAGGCACAAACTGGTTCACTCAGCATCACAGACTGGCCAGAGTCTTGAAATTTTAGATGTAGAACACTAAGGTATAAAATAAGGCTTGATATTTCATGTTAGTCATCTGCTCAGCATACTTGATGTTTCATGCGAGTCTTTTGCTCAGTATACAATTAGGCTTGATAATTCTAATGTCATCTGCTCAGCATTAAATAAGGCTTGATATTTCATGTGAGTCATCTGCTCAGTATAAAATAAGGCTTAATATTTCATATGAGTCATCTGCTCAGTATAAAATAAGGCTTGATATTTCATGTGAGTCATCTGCTCAGCATTAAATAGGGCTTAATATTTCATATGAGTCATCTGCTCAGTATAAAATAAGGCTTAATATTTCATATGAGTCATCTGCTCAATATAAAATAAGGCTTGATATTTCATGTGAGTCATCTGCTCAGTATTAAATAAGGCTTGATATTTCATATGAGTCATCTGCTCAGCATTAAATAAGGCTTAATATTTCATATGAGTCATCTGCTCAGCATTAAATAAGGCTTGATATTTCATATGAGTCATCTGTGTAGTATAAAATAAGGCTTAATATTTCATGTGTCATCTGTGTAGTATAAAATAAGGCTTGTTTGTTTGTTTGATTTGAGGTTTAACGTCCCTGTCAACACGGTGAAGGTCATTTTGGAGACTGTTGCTTCCAATTTTGTGGGACTTTAACCCAACATTGAGATGAAATGACATTTCAAGCCCTGCCGTCCAATGAAACCAATAGGGTTTATAAGCATGGACGGCTGACTCGCACCGCTTTGCCTCTAAGTGGTTTATCAGTACTAGTGTGCGGGTCAGTTTCAGCTCTGCGTGGAAGCATCATGCAGCCCATGTATTTCTTCAAGACCCAAGGGGGGGTGGGGGGGGGAGGGGAGGCGATATTTCATGTGAGTCATCTGCTCAGTATAAAATAGGGCTTGATATTTCATATGAGTCATTTGCTCAGTATAAAATAAGGCTTGATATTTCATGTGAGTCATCTGCTCAGTATAAAATAAGGCTTGATATTTCATGTGAGTCATTTGCTCAGTATAAAATAAGGCTTAATATTTCATATGAGTCATCTGCTCAGCATTAAATAGGGCGTAATATTTCATATGAGTCATCTGCCCAGTATAAAATAAGGCTTAATATTTCATGTGAGTCATCTGCTCAGTATAAAATAAGGCTTGACATTTCATGTGAGTCATCTGCTCAGTATAAAATAAGGCTTAATATTCCATGTGAGTCATTTGCTCAGTATAAAATAAGGCTTGATATTTCATGTGAGTCATCTGCCCAGTATAAAATAAGGCTTGATATTTCATGTGAGTCATTTGCTCAGTATAAAATAAGGCTTAATATTTCATATGTGTCATCTGTTTAGTATAAAATAAGGCTTGATATTTCATGTGAGTCATCTGCTCAGTATAAAATAAGGCTTAATATTTCATATGAGCCATCTGCTCAGTATAAAATAAGGCTTAATATTTCATATGAGCCATCTGCTCAGTATAAAATAAGGCTTGATATTTCATGTGAGTCTCCTGTCATTCTGCAGCAGATGTTGGAGGTTTGGTTTTGTCAGTTGCCAAGACACACTGGCATGGTGCTTTGCACACAAGAGCTGTACACATGGCCATGTGTCTTGAACAAGAAGTGGTGGGAAGAGAGGACTTGTAATAGCTCTTTGAACTTCTTCCAAGCTGTTTTCACACATGATATGGCAGAAAGGTTACAGCTGCTGGCTGCAGAGAGCATGTCTCCTAAGTAGCAAAAGAAGGCTACCACCTTCAGCTCCTGAGGTCTGACATGGACTTTCTTTTTGTGGTCTGTCATCTAAGAGACGTGCAGATACCTGGCACCGTGTACACCTGTAATAAGGGTACTCTGTTATGTGCTTGAGCCCACTGCATTTCTTGTGCACCCAGAGCTTGCAACCACTGCAAAGGATACTGTTGCCTCCCACTCCAGTGTGACATACAGTGCATGGGAACTTACCTGAACTCTGCGGGAGGTCCAGGCCAGTACCACACCATGAAATTGGTCCTGCTCATATATTTCAAAATGCCAATTTTGTAAGCAGCACAAACAACATTCTTAGCTGATCTGAGCAGAAAATTGCCTCATTTGATTGTACATTAATATTAATGAGCATTACAAATCTAATGCTCATCTCATGTAAGTTGAGCATAAGACTGTTTAAGCTGGGAAATATAATATAATCACACTTGTTTTTCAGATGTTACTTGTTTTTGACAAAGCCATTCTCAGCAGCCCAGTCACGTGCACATCTAACTGATGATCAGGTTGTGGGTTCCATACCTACTTGGTCAGCATAATTCTTTTGTGGAGATTGGTCATGAAACCTTTTCCGTGGTCACTGATTCATGAAGGGCTGTTGTCAGTTTCTGGCAAATGAATGTGCACCATTGTGGCTAACTGCTTATGTTCATGTATATGTATAAGTCTGCCCAGGAGAAGTGTTGTTAGTTAAGCTGGCTCAATATAACCTAAATAGTGTTGACTGGGCCTTTCTTGCACACCAGACAAGGAAACCCATGATTTTACCCTGGGATAGAAGTTTATGCTCTGACCCTGGTGTTCCAACCCAGGCAACTAACATAAATGCGCTTCAGTTCTATTCAACTGCCGGAACTACTTCCGCACTACTTTTATTTTGTAAACAGTATACATGTGCGAGCTGTCAAATGTTGTGCAAGAAAAAGAATCCAATATGGGGTTCTGTTGTAGATGGGCATTTCCAACCCACGGGATGACCGTGCTGAGCGGAACCGAGGCGTAGCCTCGGTTCCGCTCAGCACGGTCATCCCTCGGGTTGGAAAGGCTCATCTACAACAGAACCCCATATTGGATTCTTATATTAAACTCTCAACAAACAAACAAACAAACAAAACATGATTTTTGACTGCTTTGATTAATGTTGAGGAAGTCTTTATATTTTATCATATATGCTTTGTATGCCAACTTAAAGACATGTTTGGTACTATCATAGCAACAGATGAACTTGGTATTTTGTGATATTTGAAGGATAGTTTTTATCAATTCTCCATAAAAACCTATGTTGTGGGTATTCATTAGAACTGCCTCGATGAGGCGGTTCTAATGAATACCCACAACATAGGTTTATATGGAGAAATAAGGAAAACTGTCCTTCAGTTATCACAAAATAGCCATCTTATCTGTTGCTATGTACTATTAAGTATACTTTACCTGACGGTGTGCTTAACGGAAGTACTTTCTACAAATTGTTTGTGAATAACCCTCTGAACCAAGATAATATTGACCTTTACAAACAGTGTAGATCCTGATCAGATGCACAAAAGAAGCCATCTTTTGAAGAAGCCATCTGATCAGGATCTATCCTGTTTGTCATTCTGTTTGTAAATTTGATTGATAACATTACATCAAGTCTTTTGACACATCACGAAAACATGCCTATATAGCTTTGGCCCCCATGAACCCTACTTTTGTATAGTAAACTGGGGTTTACAGGGGTAAACCTTATTTTTCTTATTTCTGCTCTAAAATATAGATTGTGGGTACTCGTTAGAACCACCTCCATGAGGCAGCTCTAACATGTACCCACAATCTATATTTTGAGCAGAAATAAGAAAAATATCACAATTTTTCATTAGCTCACCTGAGCACAAAGTGCTCAAGGTGAGCTATTGTGATCGGTCTTTGTCCGTCGGACATCGTCCGTGTGTGCATGGGTGCGTCCATCCGTCCGTCCATCATCAACTTTTGCTTATAATGACTTCTTCTCCAAAACTGCTGGACAGATTTTGAAATAATTTCACAATAATTTTAATGTTCCTTGGGTGACCATATACCAAAATTGCTCAAATCGTTCCGCTCGGGTGAACAAGATGGCCACCACAGCTAAAAATAGAAAAACCTGTAAACGACTTCTCCTCCTTAACCAGTGCATGTATTTTGAAATAATTTCACAGGAATGTTCCTTTGGTGACTCTCTACCAAAATTGCACAAACCGTTCCGCTCGGATGAACAAGATTAACGCCAGAGCTAAAAATAGAAAAACCTTTAAACTACTTCTTCTCCTTAACCAGTGAATGGATTTCAAAATAATTTCACAGGAATGTTCCTTGGTTGACCCTCTACCAAAATTGCTCAAATCGATAGTGTGTGAACAAGATGGCCGCCAGAGCTAAAAATAGAAAAACCTTTAAATGACTTATCCTCCTTAACCAGTGCATGGATTTTGAAATAATTTCACAGGAAGGTTCCTTGGGTGACCCTCTACCAAAAGTGCTCAAACTGTTCCACTTGGTTGAACAAGATGGCCGCCAAAGCTAAAAATAGAAAAACCTTTAAATGACTTCTTCTCCTTAACCAGTGAATGGATTTCAAAATAATTTCACAGGAATGTTCCTTGTTTGACCCTCTACCAAAATTGCTCAAATTGTTCTGCTTGGATGAACAAGATGGCCACCAGAGCTAAAAATAGAAAAAAACCTGTAAATGACTTCTCCTTAACCAGTGCATGGATTTTGAAATAATTTCACAGGAACGTTCCTTTGGTGACTCTCTACCAAAATTGCTCAAACAGTTCTGCTCGGATGAACAAGATGGCCACCAGAGCTAAAAATAGAAAAAACCTTTAAATGACTTATCCTCCTTAACCAGTGCATGGATTTTGAAATAATTTCACAGGAAGGTTCCTTGTTTGACCCTCTACCAAAATTGCTCAAATTGTTCTGCTTGGGTGAACAAGATGGCCACCAGAGCTAAAAATAGAAAAAACCTGTAAAGGACTTCTCCTCCTTAACCAGTGCATGGATTTTGAAATAATTTCACAGGAATGTTTCTTGTTTGACCCTCTACCAAAATTGCTCAAATTGTTTGGCTTGGGTGAACAAGATGGCCACCAGAGCTAAAAATAGAAAAACCTGTAAATGACTTCTCCTCCTTAACCAGTGCATGGATTCTGAAATAATTTAACAGGAAGGTTCCTTTGGTGACTCTCTACCAAAATTGCTCAAACAGATCTGCTTGGATGAACAAGATGGCCACCGGAGCTAAAAATAGAAAAACCTTAAAACAACTTCTTCTCCTTAACCAACAAATGGATTTCAAAATAATTTCAGAGGAATGTTCCTTGGTTGACCCTCTACCCAAATTGCTCAAATTGTTCCGCTCAGGTGAACAAGATAGCCGCCAGAGCTAAAAATAGAAAAACCTGTAAATGACTTCTCCTCCTTAACCAGTGCATGGATTTTGATATAATTTCACAGGAAGGTTCCTTTGGTGACTCACTACCAAAATTGCTCAAACAGTTCTGCTCGGATGAACAAGATGGCAACCAGAGCTAAAAATAGAAAAACCTTTAAAGGACCTCTTCTCCTTAACCAGTGGATGGATTTCAAAATAATTTCACAGGAATGTTCCTTGGGTGACCCTCTACCAAAATTGCTCAAATCGTTCTGCTTGGGTGAACAAAATGGCCACCAGAGCTAAAAATAGAAGAACCTTTAAACAACTTCTTCTCCTTAATCAATGGATGGATTTCAAAATAATTTCACAGGAATGTTCCTTGGGTGACCCTCTACCAAAATTGCTCAAATCGTTCCGCTTGGGTGAACAAGATGGCCACCAGAGCTAAAAATAGGAAAACCTTTAAACGACTTCTCCTCCTTAACCAGTGAATGGAGTTTGAAATAATTTCACAGGAGGGTTCCTTGAGTGCACCTCTACCAAAATTGCTCAAACCATTAATTATGCTCGGATGAACTAGATGGCCACTAGAGCTAAAAATAGAAAAACCTTTAAATGACATCTCCCAAACCAGTGGATGGGTTTCAAAATATTTTAACAGGAATGTTCCTTGGGTGACCCTCAACCAAAATTGCTCAAAATGTCCCGCTTGGATAAACAAGATGGACACCAGAGCTAAAAATAGAAAAAATCATTAAAAGTCTTCTCTTCCTTAACTATTGGATGCATTTTGAAAAAAAAATGCACAAGAATGATCCTTGATGGACCCTCTACTAAAATTGCTGAAACTGCTCTGCTTGGATAAACAAGATGGTCACCAGGGCTAAAAATAGAGAAAAAATTTAAACGACTTCTGGCCCTTAACCAGTGGATGGATTTCGATATAATTTCACAAGAATGTTTCATGGGTGACCCTCTATTAAAATTGTTCAAACAATTCTGCTGGGATGCAAAAGGTGGCCGCTAGAGCTCATAATAGAAAAACTTTTAAATAACTTCTCCTGCTTAACCAGTGGATGGATTTCGAATTAATTTCATTATGATAACACACCCGTGTGTCTTAGTGCATTTTTCATATCTCCAAAATGGCAACTTTCCTGATGAAATTCCATGATATTTTTCTTATCAATGCTCAAAACATAGGTTGGTGCTCGTTAGAGCGTCCTAATTGAGGCCGTTCTAACGAGTACCCACAACCTATGTCTTGGAGTAGAAATAAGAAAAATAATGTATACCCCCATAAACCCCAGTTTTCTCTATATGGAGTGGGGTTTAGGGGGGTCTTCATTTCACAGACTTGTTTTAAAATTGCTCAACCTGTTGTGCTTGGATGAACAAGATGGTTAAAATTATAAAAACTCCTTGTGTCAACCAAAATTGCTCTAACCCTCTACTCTACCATATATTATCTTCAATTTCATTTGTACAATATGGATCAGGTGAGCGATCCAGGGCCATCATGGCCCTCTTGTTTTAATTTTTTCATTTTTACGGCTGCAAAATTTACAGTGTATTTGTATAGGCGTGTTTTTAGCTCACCGTCACGTAGTGACGAGGTGAGCTTTTGGGATCACTTTTCGTCCGTCGTGCGTCCGTGCGTCCGTCCGTGCGTCCGTCCGTCCGTGCGTGCGTCCGTCCGTAAACAATTCTTTAAACGACATCTCCTCCTAAACCACTGATCGGATTTTGACCAAACTTTACAGGAATGATCCTTAGGTGGTCCCCTTTCAAAGTTGTTCAAATGGTTCCGGTCCGTTGAACATCTAGGTCAAAGGAGCCAAAAACAGATTTTTTTCACCAAAAACTTAAAAAATTTTCTTCTCTGAAACCACAAGGCCCAGGTCTTTGATATTTGGTATGAAGCTTCATCTGGTGGACCCCTACCAAGATTGTTCAAATTATAGTGCTGGGGCCAAAAATGCCCCCGCTCTGGGGCCCTTTGGTTTTACATGGGCTTATATAGGGAAAATCTTTAAAAATCTTCTTCTCTGAAACCGTAAGGCCCAGGTCTTTGATATTTGGTATGAAGCTTCATCTAGTGGACCCCTACCAAGATTGTTCAAATTATAGTGCTGGAGCCAAAAATACCCCTGCTCCGGGGCCCTTTGGTTTTACATGGGTTTATATAGAGAAAATCTTTAAAAATCTTCTTCTCTGAAACCGCAAGGCCCAGGTCTTTGATATTTGGTATGAAGCTTCATCTAGTGGACCCCTACCAAGATTGTTCAAATTATAGTGCTGGGGCCAAAAATGCCCCCGCTTCAGGGCCCTTTAGTTTTACATGGGCTTATATAGGGAAGAGCTTTAAAAATCTTCTTCTCTGAAACCGTAAGGCCCAGGTCTTTGATATTTGGTATGAAGCTTCATCTAGTGGACCCCTACCAAGATTGTTCAAATTATAGTGCTGGGGTCAAATATGCCCCCACTCCGGGGCCCTTTGGTTTTACATGGGCTTATATAGGGAAAATCTTTAAAAAATTTCTTCTCTGAAACCGTAAGGCCCATGTCTTTGTTATTTGGTATGAAGCTTCATCCCACACGGCCATGGTCCTTCTCCCCCCCCCCCCACTCCGGGGCCCTTTGGCTTTAAATGGGCTTATATAGGGAAAATCTTTAAAAATCTTCTTCTCTGAAACCGCAAGGCCCAGGTCTTTGCTGCTTCATCTAGTGGACTCCTACCAAGATTGTTGAAATTATAGTGCTTGGGCTAAAAATGCCACCGCCCCGGGGCCCTATGGTTTTACATGGGCTTATATGGGGAAAATCTTTAAAAATCTTCTTCTCGGAAACCCCAAGGGCCAGGTCTTTGCTATTTGGTATGAAGCTTCATCTAGTGGACCCCTACCAAGATTGTTCAAATTATAGTGCTAGGGCCAAAACTGCCCCCGACCTGGGGCCCTTTGGTTTTACATAGACTTTTATAGAGATATTCCTTAAAAATCTTCTTCTGAAACAGCAAGGCCATGGTCTTTGATATTTGGTGTGAAGCTTCCTCTAGTGGACCTCTATCAAGATGGTTTAAATTATAGCCCTGAGGCCAAAAATGCCTCGCCCTGGAGCCATTTGGTTTTATATAGGCTTATATAGGGAATATCTTTAATAAAGATCTTCTTCTCTGAAACCGCAAGGCCCAGGTCTTTGATATTTGGTATGTAGCATATCTAGTGGACCTTTGCCAAGATTGTTCAAATTATAGCCTTTGTTGATATTTGGTATGAAGCTTCACCTTTTTAGACGTCTCTGAACATTATGCACATTATAGCCCTGGGGTTAATAATGGCACTCCCCGGGTCCTACTTGTTACTCTATGGATCAGGTGAGCGATCCAGGGCCATCATGGCCCTCTTGTTGTAATTAGGTGTTGATAGTCATAAATTGGTGTGGAAAAATTAACTTATTCAGCAGGACAAGGATTAAAATGCAGTTTCTAATTTCACTATGCTCTGATTACAGACAATATATTATATTATATTTCAGAGTAACCTTGTATTCAGAATTTCTTCCCACCTCATCAAGAGCTAAATGTATTGTCTTAGTCGAAGTGAGTATCATTCACACAGGTTATAGGTGTAACAAAAAAAAAGTGAGTGGCATTTTCTAGACCTTTGGGACTGTTGAGCTTTGACTCAGTTTAAAGTGTCTGGAAGTGAGCACTAGTACTGGTTTTGTGTCCATTTGAAAACAAATTTTTACATTCTCATTGTCTTTACAGGAAAAAAGTCCTATTGTCAAATATTGGGATGTAGTATTTTAAGCTTATGCCGTGGCATATTGTCCGGCGTCTCTCTTTCATTGTCTGCCTGTCATTTGTCATACGATGTTCAGATTGGTTATAAACCTTTCCATTTCGATATCCAAAATGGCTGCCGTTGCCGCCATATTCAAATTCTTAGAATGTCAAGAATGTCATTGCCTCCCAGTCCGAAAGTCAGGTTGAGATGAAACTTGATGGAAGGCAGTGGGGCAACATCGAGATTTGGAATCACTAAAATCATTCTTTTCTGATGTCCAATATGGCCCCAATGCCAGCCGACTTGAAATTCTTCAAATGACATCTCCTCCAAAACCAGTACTTTGATTGAGATGAAACTTGATAAGACACATTTGGGCAGCATGATAATTCAGAATTGCTTAAGTCTTTAAGTGCCCATATCCAAGATGGCCACCATTGCAGCCATCTTGAAATTATCTCTTAAGGGGAATTGGAACACCTGGCAGATTTTTCCGCCATTTTTCAATTGGAGACAATTTTCAGAACTTCCTGTTCAATTTCTGCAGGCTTAGTCCCACCAAAAAGGGATCAGCCCCTAAAAGAAAGAATTTGCTCATCAGGAGCAAATTTTTAGCTCACCAGAGCCGAAGGCTCCGGGGGAGCTTATAGGATAGGCAGTTGTCCGTCGTTGTCGTCGTCGTTGTCGTCGTCTGACGTCAACACTTTCAAACATCTTCTTCTCTGAAGCCACTGGACCGATTCAGCCCAAATTTTATCTGTAGCATCCTTGGGCTGGGGGATTGAAAGTTTGTGTTTTTTATGAAATTCGGCTTATTAGTTTGGTTGCTATGGCAACTTACAGTTTCCATAGACTTATAATGGGGAAAATTGAAAAATGGCATTTACTGCTAAGCCGCTGCAGATATTTTGACAAAACTTTCATAGAAATAATCCTTAGGCAATCTACTATCTGCCATATGATTTTAGGCGTACTGCTCATTTGTATTGGTTGCCATGGAAACCAAAATGAAAAAAATAGAAAAAAAATACTTAAAAAATCATCTCCTCAGAAACCGTATGCTCTATGAGGCTGAGAGTTTATGGAAATATTCACCATATTTGCCTTTACAGGTTTTGTGTTTTTTATGAAATTCGGCTCTTTAGTTTGGTTGCTATGGCAACTTAGATTTTCCATAGACTTATAATGGAGAAAATTGAAAAATGGCATTAACTACAAAGCCTTTGCAGATATTTTGACAAAACTTTCATAGAAATGTTCCTTTAGCAAACTTCTCTCAGCCATATGCTTTTATGTCAACCTGGGGGTCCAGTAGGTTGTGCCGGGGCCATGCGCCGCCCCCCAGTACTTCATAAAATGCCTTACATCTCAGAAACCTTACAGATCCCCACCCCTAAACCATATATATTCTTGTTTCTATTGATAAGACGCATTCATTGACACCAACCTGGAGGTCCTCCGGGATGCGACGAGGCCATGCCCCACCCCCTCCACTTCATAAAAGGCCCAATATCTCGGAAACCATTCAGATCCCCACCCCTGAACCCTATATACTCTTGTTCCTTATGATAAGACCCATTCAGTGACATCAAACTGGGGGTCCCCCGGGATGCGCCGGGGCCATGTCCCGCCCCTCCATTTCATAAAAGGCCCAATATCTCGGAAACCTTACAGATCCCCACCCCTAAACCATATATATTCTTGCTCCTTATGATAAGACACATTCATTGACCCCAAATTGGGGGTCTTCCGGGGTGCGCCGGAGCCATGCCCCACCCCTTCACTTCACAAAAGGCCATATATCTCAGAAACTGTTCAGATCCCTACCCCTAAACCATATATTTTCTTGTTCATTATGATGAGACACATTCAGTGACACCAACCTGGGGGTCCCCAGGGATGTGCTGGGGCCATGCCCCACCCCCTCCATTTCATAATATCACAATATCTCGGAAACCTTACAGATCTCCACCCCTAAACCATATATATTCTTGTACCTTATGATAAGACACATTCATTGACACCAACCTGGGGGTCTCCCTGGGCCTTGCCCCACCCCTGCACTTCACAAAATGCCTTTTATCTCAGAAACTGTTCAGAGCCCCACCCCTAAACCATATATATTCATCTTCCTTATGATAAGGCACATTCATTAACACCAGCTTGTGAGTCCCCGGGGCATGCCCGGGCCTTGCTCCACCGCTTGACTTCTTTAAAAGCCACATATCTCAGAAATAGTTCAGATCCCCACCCCTAAACCATATATATTCTTGTTCCTTATGATAAGACTCATTCAGTCACACCAACTTGGGGGTCTCTTTGTGCTGAGGCAATGTGCCCCGCCTTTCCACTTCATAAAAGGCCATATATTTCAGAAACCATTCAAATCCCCACCCCATATTCATATATGTTCTTGTTCCTTATTATTAGCACACCTACTGTAGGGGTGTCCGCAGGGGCCAGTCCTCTCCTTTCCACTTCATGAAAGGATATCTTGGATACCGTTCAGATTCCCACCCCTAAACCATATATATACTTGGTCCTTATGATAAGACACATTTAGGGACAACAATCTTGGGCTTTCCTGGGAACGACAGGGCATGCTCCAACCCCTCCACTTATATCTCCAGCCATGCAGATCCCCACTGCTAAACCATATATATTCTTGTTCTTTGTGATAAGACACATTTAGTGACACCAACCAGGGCTCCATTGGGTCCATGCCCCACCCCCTCTACTTCATAAAAGGCCTAATGTTTCATATACTGAGTGCACATGGGTGCTCATTTGGATATGGGGGTTCATTTGGCAGATTAAAATGATATCATGTTAAAATACATGGCTGCAATTGGGCAGTGCCCACCTGAGCTCTGGTGAGCATAGTGGCCCATGGGCCTCTTGTTTCCTTAAAGAGTTGACCCCGATTGACATGGGAGCAGAAATACTTTTGCAACTGTTGCCTCCCCTAAAGGTGTACCCATTCGCCTTAAGGGATAATTTTTCTTATTTCTCCTTAAAAACGTTCTGTCAAACTTCAATGGATCGAACACCTTTGGGACAATGGAAGTCTGTTCAAAATAGGGGTTGTTTGAGTCACTGAGGGTTATTGCCAGGAGGCATAACAGGGATAATTTTGGGACATCTTTTCAGTGTGCTAGAATCAAAATGTATGCTGTGAGTACCCAATTGGAATAGCCTCATCGAGGTGATTCTAATGAGTACACACAACTTAATATATTCCCAAGATAGAAGTCGAAAATCTCACCCACACTGCTTCTTATGTAGAGGAATTCCCTAGGGACTCAAGAACAGGATCGACTTAGCCATGGTAAATGAGCCATCAGTATTAGAGCCATCAAAGTTCTACTGTATGTATTGGGTACTTGTTGCCTCATTGAGGCATTTATAACAAGTACCCGTCAGCCTAAATAGTTTTGTTGGATGTACATCTGACTGTTGACTAGAAGGGTCATGGGTTCGATAGCGGCCGGGATGGCAATATTCTTTTATGGTAACTGATCATGAAATCTGTTCTACGGTCCTTCTCTCAATTCCGCTGATTCAAGAAGGGTAGTTGCCCCTGCCCATCGGGGCTTGAACAAATAGATGGGCTGCTTGATGTTTCCACGCAGAGCTGAATCCGACCGCACATGAGTACTGATAAAATGCTTAGAGGATCTAAGCCTGCCCAGGCAAAGCAGTGCGAGTCGGACCGTCCATGCTTATAAACACTATTGGTTTCATTGGGTGACAGGGCTTGAGATGTCATTTCATCTCAGTGTCGGGTAAAAGTCCCACAAAATTGGAAGCATCGTCTCCAAAATGACCTATATAGTGTAGATGGGGACATTAAACATCAAATCAAACAAACAAACAAAACTAAGAAACAAGTACCCACAACAGATATTTCTAAAAGGAAATAAAGCTTAATTATCCTTGTGATTTGTGGCATTGTAACCAGATCCTCTGACAGTGTAGTTTTGTTTTTACTTTCAGATATTTTGGGCAATCGGTGCTTGTTTTGAAGTATTGCTAGCTCTGGCTGTGATGCCAACTCTAGGCTGGAGATATTTATTAGGATTCTCAGCTATACCACTTCTGTTCTTTTCTGCTTGTTGTTTTGTAAGTACAGTCAAACCTGTCACAGTGGCCATCTTTATTAAGCAACCAACCTGTCTTAAGCAAGCATGCATTTAGTTCCTGAAAAAGGCAAATGCATTAAAATCCACCTGTATTAAGCAAGCACCTGTCTTAAGCAAGCAGATTTTGATTGTCATTGAGGTGCTTGTTTAACACAGGTTGGACTGTATACCATATTGGCCATTTAACCTATTGTGTGCGGGGGAAACCCCTAAAGGGGTACCTTGGCAAACAGGCAGGCCCAGTTCAGACGCCGCAAAACGCGGATCTGCGGCATCTGATCAGGGCCTGCACTATTTGCTTACAGAATTTTCCGTCAAAAATAGAATAAAAAAATGAAAAAATAAGCCTGACACCCCTTGTTTGACAAATGGACTTGCCCAACATACAGCAATGGAAGAGTCCACCAGTATACAATGGATTAATAAAGGCACAGTTGGTTTTATAGACATTTCATTATATTTACATTCTCAGTTCATTTACAGAAAATCCCTATTCAGTCGAACTTCAATGGCTCAAACACCTTTGGGACACTGAAATTCTGTTCTAGATAGGGGTAGTTTGAGCCACTGAGGGCTACTGCCACGAGACATAAAGGGGATAATTTTGGGACTTCTTTTTGGTGTTTTTTTTTAAGATAAATGTATGCTGTGTGTTATCATTAGAATCGCCTCCTTGAGGCAATTCTAATGAGCACTCACAGCATACTCGAGACGTCAGTCAAATCAAAATAAACAACGGTTCTCTCCAGTATGATCAGACAATGGCAAGGTTATGGCACCAACAACGATGTTCCGTTGATAATGGGAAAATTGTGTGGTTGCTTTTGCAAATAATGGATGGAGAATAATGTAAATATAAGTAATGTAGGTAATTTATTTAACATTCATTGAGTGCCCCCACTCATCGGGGCTTGAAGAAATTGATTGGCTGCATGATGCTTCCATGCAGAGCTGAAACTGACCGCACCCGAGTACTGGTAAACCACTTAGAGGATCTAAGCCTGCCCAGGCAAAGCGGTGCGAGTCGGACCGTCCATGCTTATAAACCCTATTGGTTTCATTGGGCGACAAGGCTTGAGATGTCATTTCATCTTAGTGCTGGCCTAGGTAGCTTATTCGGATGTGCGTCTGACTGTGATCAGGACACGTGTTCAATACCTGCTGGGGTAGGGCTCATTCTTTTGTGGAGATTATTCATGAAATCTTTTCTACGGTCATTCGGTCCCTTCTGCTGATTCAAGAAGGGCGGTTGTCAGTTTCTGGCATTAGCATGTGCACTGTATTGGTTAATCGCTTAAGTATAAGCCTGCCCAGGAAAAGTGTGGATATGTAAACTGACCGGCTCAAGAATGAACTAAATAGAGTTGACTGGATCAACCAAAATGCTTAACCCTTAAGATGCTGAGAAAAACTACATTTGAAAATGTCTGCTTATGTCGTCTGCTGAATCTTCTTGCAAACTTTTTAGAAGTATTTTTTTCATACAGACAAATAGTGTGGGCCAAGATCAGACTGCTCCGAGAAGAGCAGTCTGATCTGGGTCCACACTGTTTGCAAAAATGACTTTTTTAAGTAACTGGCAGACGACAAAGCAGATGACAGTTCTCGTGATTGGTATTTTATGGTTTAACTCCATTTTCCCAGAATTACTATCACATGCATGACATAGCCTTCAGCTGATTTCTTTTCTTTATTTTAGCAGAGCCATGAAACAGAATATTTCACCATAAATTTCACCATAAAATAACAATCTTCTTACCCAGGTGACAAACAAAACAAAAATTGAATAATTTTACAAAGAGGTTTATGTGTACTTGTAGTGGTTACCGGAAAGTGCGAGATTTGACATGACAAGGGGTAACAGAGAGCGGGCTCTTGCCACCCTAGAAAGAATAGCTAAGGACAATGGCAAACCCATGCCGCTGGGAAAACTAGTGGAACCATCTGCTAAAGTAAGTATGCCTTTGGATGAATTGTTTTGAACTCACAATGATATGAATGGTATCAGCGGGTTGTTTTATACTTGATATAATATGAGGGGTATCAGCGGGTTGTTTTGAACTTACAATAATATGAGTGGTATCAGCGGGTTGTTTTGAACTTTATATAATATGAGTGGTATCAGCGGGTTGTTTTGAACTTGCAATAATATGAGTGATATTAGGCGGGTTGTTTTGAACTTACAATAATATGAGAGTATCAGTGGGTTGTATTGAACTTTCAATAATATGAGGGGTATCAGCGGGTTGTTTTGAACTTTAAATAATATGAGGGGTATCAGCAGGTTGTATTGAACTTACAATAATATGAGTGGTATTAGGCGGGTTGTTTTGAACTTCCAATAATATGAGGGGTATCAGGCGGGTTGTTTTTAACTTACAATAATATGAGCGGTATCAGTGGGTTGTTTTGAACTTTCAATAATATGAGGGGTATCAGCAGGTTATTTTAACTTACAATAATATGAGCGGTATCAGCAGGTTCTTTTGAACTTTCAATAATATGAGGGATATCAGCAGGTTGTTTTGAACTTTCAATAATATGAGGGGTATCAGCAGGTTGTTTTGAACTTTCAATAATATGTTGGGTATCAGAGGGTTGTGTTGAAGTTACAATAATATGAGTGGTATCAGCAGGTTATTTTGAACTTACAATAATATGAGCGGTATCAGCAGGTTGTTTTGAACTTACAATAATATGAGTGGTATCAGCAGGTTGTTTTGAACTTACAATAATATGAGCGGTATCAGCAGGTTGTTTTGAACTTACAATAAAATGATGGGTATCAGCAGGTTCTTTTGAACTTACAATAATATGAGCGGTATCAGCAGGTTGTTTTGCACTTACAATAATACGATGGGTATCAGCAGGTTCTTTTGAACTTACAATAATATGAGTGGTATCAGCAGGTTCTTTTGAACTTACATTAATATGATGGGTATCAGCAGGTTCTTTTGAACTTACAATAATACGATGGGTATCAGCAGGTTCTTTTGAACTTACAATAATATGATGGGTATCAGCAGGTTCTTTTGAACTTACAATAAAATGATGGGTATCAGCAGGTTGTTTTGAACTTACAATAATTTGATTGGTTTCAGCAGGTTCTTTTGAACTTACAATAATATGAGCGGTATCAGCAGGTTGTTTTGAACTTACAATAATATGAGCAGTATCAGCAGGTTGTTTTGAAGTTACAATAATATGAGTGGTATCCGAGGGTTGTGTTGAAGTTACAATAATATGAGCGGTATCAGAGGGTTGTTTTGAAGTTACAATAATATGAGCAGTATCTGTGGGTTGTTTTGAAGTTACAATAATATGAGTGGTATCAGGGGGGTTGTTTTGAACTTACAATAATATGAGTGGTATCAGCGGGTTGTTTTGAACTGAAAATAATATGAGCGGTTTTGAAGTTAAAGTAATATGAGCGATATCATCGGGTTGTTTTGAAGTTACAGCAGGGATGTGATTCTTCCTCTTTTCAGAGGAATTCCTCTTTTTGACTCAATTTTTACAAAAATAAAAGGTTATTAATTTGATCTGAAATACTAAGAAGCATCATTTTCTGAAAGGGATATAGGGGTTTCCTGTGCTTCTACAGATTTTCCTCCCCCAGAAAAGTAGACCAATCACACCCCTGTACAGTAATATGAGCGGTATCAGCTTCGTCTGTCTGACCTAGTGGAAGGCTTATCAGCTGGGTATTTTACATTACATAGGCCTCCAACTGATGTTGGCTTACAATTGGGCAAGGCCTGCTATCCTTCCCATTCAGTAACACACCTGTGCGACATAGTGCATTTTTCACATCATCAAGATGGCTACTTTTCTGATGAAAAAAGTGGTATTTTTAGCTTACCTGAGCCGAAGGCTCATTGGTGAGCTTATAGGGTGGTCATGCTGTCTGTATGTATGTCAACATTTTCAAACATCTTCTCCTCTGGAACCGCTGGGCCGATTGAAGCCAAATTTCATGTGGGGCCTCAGTGGGATGGGGGAACAAAAGTTTCTTCGCGGGTTCCAGGTCACATGACCAAGATGGCCGCCATGCCCATATATGGTAAAAACCCTTCAAAAATCTTCTTCTCCGGAACCAGTGGGCCGATTGGCCTGAAACTTAGTATGTAGCATTGGGGACTCGGGCCCATCATATTTTGTTCCAATGATGACCCTTGGATGACCTTGACCAATTTTAGGCCAAGGTCAAATTTGGTCGCATAGACTTTTGTATGGGAAAAAGTCAATCCGTGTTTTTTTTTGGAAACTATTGCAGCCTGTGATCTGAAAATTAGTAGATGCAGTAAGCTAAATGGGTGGATGAAACCACATGAGTATTCAAGGTCAAGGTCATTCTTTGACCTTTGTTCAAGGTCATTCAGATATGAGAATTAAAACTTATTTTTATCAGAAACCACAAAGCCATTTGTAACGAAATTGCATACGAAAGTTTTTTAGAAAAAGGTAATGACAATTAATCAATATGAATTTGGTCACGTGACCAATATGGCCACCATGCCCATATAAGGTAAAAACCCTTCAGAAATCTTCTTCTCCGGAACCATTGGGCCGATTGGTCTGAAACTTGGTATGTAGCATTAGGGACTCGGGTCCATCATATTTTGTTCAAATGATGACCCTTGGATGACCTTGACCAATTTCAGTCTAAGGTCAAATTTGGTCGCATAAACTTTTGTATGGGAAAAAGTTAAAACCGTGTATTTTTGGAAACTATTGCAGCTTGTGATCTGAAAATTAATAGATGCAGTAAGCTAAATGGGTGGATGAAATTACATGAGTATTCAAGGTCAAGGTCATTATTTGACCTTTGTTCAAGGTCATTGAGATATGAGAATTAAAACTTATTTTTCTCAGAAACAACAAAGCCATTTGTAACGAAATTTCATATGAAAGTTTTTAAGAACATGGAATGACAATTAATCAATATGAATTTGGTCACATGACCAATATGGCCGCCATGCCTATATAAAGTAAAAACCCTTCAAAAATCTTCTTCTCCGGAACCATTGGGCCGATTGGCCTGAAACTTGGTATGTATCATTTGGAACTCAGGCCCATCATATTTTGTTCAAATGATGACCCTTGGATGACCTTGACCAATTTAAGTCCTAGGTCAAATTTGGTGGCTTAGACTTTTGTATGGGTAAAAGTCAAAACCTTGTATTTTTTGGAAACTATTGCAGCCTGTGATCTGAAAATTAGTAGATACAGTAAGCTAAATGGGTGAATGAATCTACATGAGTATTCAAGGTCAAGGTCATTATTTGACCGTTGTTCAAGGTCATTCAGATATCAGAATTAAAACTTATTTTCTCAGAAACCACAAAACCATTTGTAACAAAATTTCATATGAAAGTTTTTAAGAACAAGGAAATGACAATTAATCAATATGAATTTGGTCACATGACCAATATGGCCGTAATGCTCATATAAGGTAAAGCCCTTCAGTAATCTTCTTCTCCGGAACCAGTGGGTCGATTATCATGCAACTTTGTATGTAGCATTAGGGACTTGGGTCCATCAAATTTTTTCTCAAATTATGACCCTTGGATGACCTTGACCAATTTTAGGCCAAGGTCAAATTTGGTTGCATAGACTTTTGTATGGGAAGAAGTCCAAATCGTGTATTTTTTGGAAACTATTGCAGCCTTTGATCTGAAAATTAGTAGATGCAGTAAGCTAAATGGGTGGATGAATCTACATGAGTAGTCAAGGTCATTCTTTGACCTTTGTTCAAGGTCATTCAGTTATTGAGATTTAAAACTTATTTTTCTCAGAAACCACATAGCCATTTGTAATGAAATTTCATATGAAAGTTTTCAAGAACAAGGAACTGACAATTTATCAATATGAATTTGGTCACATGACCAATATGGCCGTCATGTCCATATAAGGTAAAAACCCTTCAGAAATCTTCTTCTCTGGAACCAGTGGGCCGATAATCATATAACTTGGTATGTGGCATTGGGAACTTGAGCCCATGATGATGACTCCTGAATGACCCTGACCTATTTTAGGCCAAGGTCAAAGTTTTTCGCGTAGACTTTTGGATGGGGAAAAAGTCAAAACTGTGTCTTTTTGAAAATATTGCACCTGGTGATCTGAAAATCGGTAGATACAGTAAGCTAAATTTATGGATGAAATGACATGAGTATTCAAGGTCAAAGTCATTCTTTGATCTTGATTCAAGGTCATCCAGATATGAGAATTAAAACATATTTTTCTCAGAAACCACTGAGCCATTTGTAACAAAAATTTCATATGCAGCATTGGGGGCTCGGGCTCATCACATCTTATTCAAATGCTGACTTTCTGATACCTATTTTACGCCAAGGTCAAATTTGGTCACATAGATTTTGGGATGGGAAAAAGGTCAAAACCATGTTTTTTTCGGAAACTATTGCAGTCTCTGATCTGAAAATTGATAAATGCAGTTAGCTAAATGAGTGGATGAAACAACATGCGTATTCAAGGTCAAGGTCATTCCTTGACCTTGGCCTAAGGCCTTTCAGATATGAAGATTAAAATTTATTTTTAACCAGAACCTCTGTGCCGTTTGTGACCAAATTTTATACTAAGCTCGTAGAAACAAGTAAATGAAGATTTAAATACATGCGTTTGCTCAAATGACCAAAATGACCTTCATGCCCATATAAGGTAAAAACACTTCAGAAATCGTTTACTCCAGAACCAGTGGGCCGATTTTCATTAAACTTGGTATGTAGCATTTGGGATTTGGGCCCACTATAGTTTCTTCAAATGATGACCCCTGGATGGCCATAACCTGTTTTACGCAAAGGTCAAATTTGGTTGCCTATACATTTGTATTGGAGAAAGTAAAAAAAAATGTGTATTTTTTGGAAACTATTGCAACCTGTGATCTGAAAATTGGTAGATGCAATAAGCTAAATGAGTGGATAGAACTAAGGTCAATATTATTCTCTGACGTTGTCCCAAGGTCATTCAGATGAAATTAAAATTTATTTTTCATAGAAATCACTACTCCATTTGTAGCCAAATTTCACTTGAAAACTTATAGAACAAACAAATGAAAATTTATTAATATGAATTTGGTCACATTACTAAAATGGCTGCCATGTCGATATACATGTATACCCTTCGGGGTTTTTTTCTTCGAACCAATGGGCCCATTATCAAGTCACAAGACCGAGATTAATACTTGGTAAAAACCCTATAAATCGTCTTCTCAGAAATGAAATGGCTCCATAAGCTCTCAGCACTCAGGTGAGCGGGTCAGGACCAATGGTCCTCTGGTTCTTATTGCATGCATAGGTTGTGGGTGCTTGTTAGACACCTCAAAACAGCCTCATTGAGGCGGTTCTAACGAGTACCCACAACCTATGTCTTGGAGCAGAAATAAAAAAAAATAATGTATACCCCCGTAAACCCCAGTTTTCTCTATATAAAGTGGGGTGTAGAGGGGTGTTCATTACACAGACTTGTTAACGTGATGCAGCAGGTAAGAGTAGATGTGAAATATTGTTATTTCTTCCATTTCTTCCATTTCAACACTGTCTTTCATTCTCCTATTTCGAGCCTGTTCCTATTTTTTGAGCTCACCTGTCACGTAGTGACAAGGTGAGCTTTTGGGATCACTTTTTGTCTGTCGTCCGTCGTGCGTCCGTGCGTGCGTCCGTGCGTGCGTCCGTGCGTGCGTGCGTGCATCCGTCCGTAAACTTTTCTTCAAACAACATCTCCTCCTAAACCACTGATCGGATTTTGACCAAACTTCACAGGAATGATCCTTAGGTGGTCCCCTTTCAATGTTGTTCAAATGGTTCCAGTCCATTGCACATATAGGTCACAGTAGCCAAAAATAGATTTTTTTCACGGAAAACTTAAAAAATCTTCTTCTCTGAAACCGCAAGGCCCAGGTCTTTGATATTTGGTATGAAGCTTCATCTAGTGGACCCCTACCAAGATTGTTCAAATTATAGTGCTGGGGGCAAAAATGCCCCCGCACGGGGGCCCTTTAGTTTTACATGGGCTTATATAGGGAAAATCTTTAAAAATCTTCTTCTCTGAAACTGCAAGGCCCAGATCTTTGATATTTGGTATGAAGCTTCATCTAGTGGACCCCTACCAAGATTGTTCAAATTATAGTGCTGGAGCTAAAAATGCCCCCGCATGGGGGCCCTTTGGTTTTACATGGGCTTATATAGGGAAAATCTTGAAAAATCTTCTACTCTGAAACCGCAAGGCCCAGGTCTTTGATATTTGGTATGAAGCTTCATCTAGTGGACCCCTACCAAGATTGTTCAAATTATAGTGCTGGGGCCAAAAATGCCCCCACACGGGGGCCCTTTGGTTTTACATGGGCTTATATAGGGAAAATCTTTAAAAATCTTCTTCTCTGATACCGCAAGGCCCAGGTCTTTGATATTAGGTATGAAGCTTTATCTAGTGGACCCCTACCAAGATTGTTCAAATTATAGTGCTGGAGCTAAAAATGCCCCTGCACAGGGGCCCTTTGGTTTTACATGGGCTTATATAGGGAAAATCTTGAAAAATCTTCTTCTCTGAAACCGCTAGGCCCAGGTCTTTGATATTTGGTATGAAGCTTCATCAAGTGGACCCCTACCAAGATTGTTCAAATAATAGTGCATGGACCAAAAATGCCCCCGCACCAGGGCCGTTTTGTTTTACATAGGCTTATATAGGGAAAATCTTTAAAAAATCTTCTTCTCAGAAACTGCAAGGCCCAGATCTTTGATATTTGGTATGAAGCTTCATCTAGTGGACCCCTACCAAGATTGTTCAAATTATAGTGCTGGAGCTAAAAATGCCCCCCGCACGGGGGCCCTTTGGTTTTACATGGGCTTATATAGGGAAAATCTTGAAAAATCTTCTTCTCTGAAACCTCAAGGCCCAGGTCTTTGATATTTGGTATGGAGCTTCATCTAGTAGACCCCTACCAAGATTGTTCAAATTATAGTGCTGGGGCCAAAAATGCCCCCGCACCAGGGCCCTTTTGTTTTTCGAAGGCTTATATAGGGAAAATCTTTAAAAATCTTCTTCTCTGAAACTGCAAGGCCCAGGTCTTTGATATTTGGTATGAAGCTTCATCTTGTGGACCTCTACCAAGATTGTTCAAATTGTAGCCCTGGGGCCAAAAATGCCCCCGCTCCGGGGCCCTTTGGTTTTACATAGACTTATATAGGGAAAATCTTGAAAAATCTTCTACTCTGCAACCACAAGGCTTAGGTCTTCGATATTTGTTATGACGCTTCAACTAGTGGACCTCTATCAAGATTGTTCAAATTATAGCCCTGAGACCAAAAATGCCCCCGCCATGTGGCCCTTTGGTTTTACATAGACTTATATAGGGAAAATCTTTAAAAATCATCCTCTCTGAAACACAAGGTTTAGGTCTTTGATATTTGTTATGAAGCTTCAGCTAGTGGACCTCTACCAAGATTGTTCAAATTATAGCACTGGGGCCAAAAATGCCCCCGCTCCGGGGCCCTTTGGTTTAACATAGACTTATATAGGGAAAATCTTGTTTTATTTAGACTTCTATATGCAGGGTAAACCTTTAAAATCTTTTTCTCTGAAACCAGAAAGCCCAGGTCTTTCATATTCGATATGAAGCTTCATCTTGTGGACCTCTACCAAGATTGTTCAAATTTTAGCCCTGGGGCCAAAATTGACCCTGCCCGGGGCCCACTTTGTATGCTTTGGATCAGGTGAGCGAACCAGGGCCCTCTGGGCCCTCTTGTTTGTCTCCTCTTCTATCTGTCCCATCTCCTTTCTCCTTTTCTCTTAGAGATGATTCAAAATGAGCCAGAATGGTTGATTTGTACCCAGCTAATCAAGAACGCTTATTTTTGAGACTATCAATAATATAATGTTATTAATCAAGTCATTTCGTATTGACCCAGGTACAGGACTGAGGTCGGCTTCATTGGCCAGAGGCGGAAGGCCAAGCCAATGCAGCTGACCGGGGACCTGTAACTGGGTCAATGCGAAATGACTTGATTAATGACAATTTTATGAATTGACACACTTAAAAAAACATGATTATTGATGTTTTGACCTCACTTGACCTCAGTTAATATTGGTTTACCTGGTATTAATACGGATGACCTCCGATCAATACAGGATAGTCAATTAATAATAGATATTATTAATTGATTATCCTATATTACACAAGGTCAACCAATATTCAAAAAGCATAAATCATGTTTTTAATTGCGTCAATTAATAAAATTGTCATTATTCAAGTAATTTCATACTGGCCCAGTTACAGGTCCTCGGTCAGCTGTATTGGCCTCGGCCTTCAGCCTCGTGCCAATACAGCAGACCTCGGACCTGTAACTGGGCCAATACGGAATTACTTGATTAATAACATTATAATAATAGCGACTGCATGAGAAAACCTGTTTTGCAAACATCAAAGGTGCAGATCAGCCTGTGCATTATCTCAGCTGTATATAGGCTACATGTTTTATATTAGGCCATCCTCCATCAGGCTTGGAGAAATAAATTGGGCTGCATGATGTGTCCACGCAGAGCTGAAACCAGCGGTACATGATTACTGGTAAACTGCTTAGAAGGTCTAAGCCTGCCCTGGCAAAGTGGTGCCGGCCGGACTGTCACTGCATACAAACCTTATTGGTTTGTTTTGTTTGGCCAATCAGGCTTGAAATGTCATTTCATCTCAATGTTGGGTAAAACTCCCACATAATTGGAAGCAACATCTCCAAAATGACCTAAAAAGTGTTGATGGGGATGTATAACCTCAATTCAAACAAACATGTTTTATATCAGCTGTTTTTCTGGCAGGCAACATGTATTATCTCAAATGTATTTTCAGGCTACCTCAAGAGGCAGTTTAAAAGAACTGTTTATACCAGAACTGAGAAAAACTACATTCATTTTATGGATAATATGGTATGTATATTATTTTCTTCAAAAAACAAGAGATATGAAAGAAAAACTTAAGTTCACAAAATATTATCACCTTTAGAAAAATGCCTGACTCCATGTACGCTTTCAGGCATACCTATTCATCTTTGTGAGGATGAAGTGATACGCAGTCTCTGTGGCCTACTATATCTTAACCCTTTTTGTACCAAATGGAATAATCCTCCTTATATTCGGCAGGAGTCCATTTTGAAATTTAGGGATGACAGATTGTGTTAACTTGAAATTTTGGGAAAATAGCTGAACTTTTTGCAAATAGTGTAGGCCCTGATCAGACCCAACGTTCTGCGGCATCTGATCTGGGCCTACACTCTGTGCCAAGGTACCCGTTTTGGGGTTTCCGGTACAAAATGGGTTATACATAAAGATGTGAGATGTCATCTGCATGTGAGTAGGTCTCAACATTCTGCACTGGTACATGCAATAAAAATGATATGTTACCATATTCATTTAGGCCACCATGACCACACAAAGACCCAAATCATTTGAATAGAAAGCAATGGGAATCCGACGAAAATAGCCTAATTTTCAAACTTTTTGGCCAGTAGAAAATAAACTGGCCCATAGATTTTTCTAAAAACTGATATTTTTTGTCGTATTTATTGTTGAATGAGATAAAAAAAGTCCTTGACTACCAGGTTAGTTTATTAGCTATAGCAGCATAAAGAAGTATAGGGTGTATAATTTGGACTCATTTTGATGTAAATTGTAAACAACGTTTAAGAAGTGCGCCATCAACTTTTCTTTAAGCTGTAGCCTAATATAGAGAGCAACCAGAACATAATTTCCAAATCATCATGCATCAACATATATGTCAACAGCCCCTTTAGATGCCTGTTGAGGCATTTTTCCATTGGTAAACATGAAGAAAAATACTCTATTCATACGTTTACAGTTCCACAAACATAGATTCTATGTGCCTATGAGAGAGGCGTGGTAAAATGTTATCTACTTATACCTAACAGGCCTCCGTGGCCTAGTTGATAAGAGCGCTGTCTCTTGTTCATTAGGTCTCTCACCGCTGTGGGTTTGAGCCTCGCTCGGGTCACATGTGAGACACCAAGTTCTGCAACGGAAGGTCAGGTGCTTTTTCTACGGGTACTCCGGTTTTTGCCCACCTCATTAACGATCAGCTGGATATGAGTGAAATAATCTTGAAAGGGCCGTAAAACCAAAATAAAAAAAAAAATAAAAAATCTTATGCCTACAATAAAAGTTTTATTAAAATTAATGCATACCTCACTTCCCCTTGCAATAGATAGCGTTTCTTGACTTCAACATATAATTTAGTGGATTTGAGTTATGTAAAATGATCCGCGTATTAGAAACATAATTATTTGGAACAGTGAAGACTATGAATAGACAGCGCGAGTATGCAGACTGATCTCAGTTGTCGCTAAATGTTCGTACTATTTTACATTTTCTCATGACTGTTAACGTTTATCTAGGCTAGGCTAATTTATTTGAAAGGTTGCAGTAAATGGCTTTGTCAATCCATCAACTTTTGCGACAATTCTAGCATCAAAAATTGTGTTCTATACAATTTCACAAGAACTACAGTCACAGGCACAACATAGCCTTCAGTGGAACTGTTTATTACAATTGACTTAAACTGATGCTAGATATAGTCATAGGAACTGTGATGCCTAAGAAAAGGAAAAAAAAGCAAAGAAAACTCACAGTTTCATAGGGTGCTGCGAGGAAATGGTCAGATCGTCCTTGGAAACTACAGTACCACTAAATTTTATAGCTGAAATTTCAAAACTCTAGCTTGTCTGTGTAACTGAGCAGGTCATTTTTGTCTTACCTGGTTACAAACCCAGAAGACAGAATTTTTCATGACTGGGCATATTTTCTAGATTTTTTTTTAAGATTTGTAGGTTGTATGCCTCTGGGGCCAGTTGTTCAAAACTGACCATAATGGTTAAATCTTTGATAATTTAATATGGCAGAAATGCTAATTTTTTGCTGAAAAATGTGAGCAGCTTTTGCATTTGCGAAAGCTACTCACATTTTTTCACTGTCCACACCCGTCAGGGCTTGAAGAAATAAATTGGGCTGCATGGTACTTCCACGCAGAGCTGAAACTGACCAAACACATGAGTACTGGTAAACCGCTTTAATAGAAGGACTTAGCCTGCCAAGACAAAGTGGTATGAGTCAGACCATCCAGTGCATATAAGTCTTTTGGTTTCATTGGACCGCAGGGTTTGAGATGTCATTTCATCTCAATGTTGGGTAAAAGTCCCACAAAATTGGAAGCAATGTCTCCAAAATGACCTAAATAGTATTGATAGGGACATAAAACCTCATTTCAAACAAAAACTAACATTTTTTCAGCAAAAATCCAAGAGTATTAGATATTGTACTTACTGGAATAGATAACACGTGACAACTAACGAGTGCAGTAAGCTAACAGTGCTTTGATGTTGTTAATGCTCAAGTATTTTTCCATGAAATTGCAGGTTAGTTTCAGCATTTTCCTACTATGGGATAGTATTGTTAACAACAGAGCTGTTTGAAACTCCTGATGGCTGTCATGGTAAGTTGCTGGACATTTCCGATAAGCGTAAATTTTCAGGCACACAGGGTTGAGTGAATTGTAGATTTGAATCTGATAAATGAGTTGAAGGAAGTAAAAATGTTTTTATGTTTATAAAGAGAGAATTGGGGTTTACAAGAACATACATTATATTCAATATTCTTCCTCAAAAACATAGATTGTGGGTACCTGTTAGAGCCACCTCCATTAGGCAGTTAAAACGAGCACCCACAATGTGTATTTGAATCCATAATAAGAAAACTACCACAGTTTTTCATCATAAAATGTTTACTTTTTTGATCATGAAGGAATATGTTTTTGTCATGCCTGCTTTAAGCATGGCACAATATAGGGAGTCCAAATTTCTGTCCATTCATCCATCTGTCTGTTCGTTAGTCGAGCCGTCAACATTTGCTACAACCCTTGCTTTCACCCTATTCAAGTACATGTACATTTCTCAAGAAGTATAGGAGCATCATAAATGATACTTGGTACAAACTTGCATCTAGGGATGGCAACTTAAATGCATCCATATTTGACCTATACATATATTTCATGGTTTACTGACTTTGTGAACTATTGCGTCAACCCTAGCATTCACCCTTATGTTCAAGTCCATTTCTCAAGAACTGTGAAGAGCTTCATTAATGATACTTGGTACAGTTAAACTTGCATCTGGGGACTGCAACTTTATTGCAAGTATTCATATTTGACCTTAACCTAAATTTCATGGTTCACTGCATTGGTGATCTATTGTGTCAACCGTAGCATTCACCCTTCTATTTAAGTTCATTTCTCAAGAACTATGGTGAGAGCTTCATTAATGATTTTTGGTACAAACTTGCATCTAGGAATAGCAACTTTTATGCAAGCACCCATGTTAGACCTTGACCTACATTTCATGGTTCAGTGACTTTGTATCCCAAAAAGGCGTAACCTAGCCTTCAGCGGAATTCTTGTATTATTATGGGAATGAATTTCATATTTGTTGATTTTATCGATGTGTAAACTCCACATTGATAAAAGCCACAAAAATGATAATTCATTCCTTATAATTCCAACTTTCTCATCAAAATGTTACAAATGCCACCAAAATGGAATGTTTTTGAGGAATTCTTCCGAAAGCGTAAGAATGCACTTACCAACGGCCATGGTGGAATGATTATTCAATTGGAAGCTGCCATCTTTGAAAGAAACCCAAGCTAAAAAAAATCAAGTCTTGAAATTCAGTTTATTTGTCTGCTAACATTTACGGTTTCAATAGTTTTCCGTCTTTTAATGGAACGCTGTTGACATCGCTTCATAAACAATGACCTGACACGCGGGTTCTAAACATGCTCTTTGACATCACGTTATATCGCTACCTGTCGCTATGCAAAACAGATCTGAGATTCTTGCTCATGGAATTTATCAAAGTATAAAACTTATTTTAACCAATCAAATCGCTTGAAATGTATATAATGATGGAGAATTGGAATTATATGGTTATAAATATTCGGTGGTTACAAATGAATTATAAAACCTGAGGAATAGTCATACTGCTATCAGCACCCTTACGAAATTATAAGAATCTTACAAGGGTGTGAGGGGTGGATGGAAAAATCCTTCCCTGTTGTCACTGTCCTGCATCACGAGGCTTGTTGAGTGATGCCGGACAGTGATCCCGAGGGACGGATTTTTCTATCACCTATCACACCCATCCTAATGTCCCAATACTTAGGATCATTACGGTATCCTATTAAAGGCAGTCTTAAGCAAAAGAAACAAAAATAAATAGCATTATATTCTGCAGCAGATGGTCAGGTAGTTTTTCTCCGGGTATTCCGGTGTCTGCCCACCTTTGATTAACATTTGGCTTGATTTAAGTGAAATAATCTTGAAAGGGCCCTAAAACTGTAATAAAAAATAACATAACTAAATGTATATTTGGATTGGATTGTTTTGGGTTTTAACATCCCTGTCAACACTATTTAGGTCATTTTGGAAACAATTTTGTGGGACTTTTACCCGACACTGAGATGAAATGACATCTCAAGCTCTGCCACCCAATGAAACCAAAATGGTTTGTATGCATTGTCGGGCCGACTCGCAATATTTTGCCAGGCTTAGAGCCTCTAAGCGGTTTACCAGTACTCATGTGCGCGGTTGGTTTCAGCTCTGAGTGGAAGCATCTTGCAGCCAAATCTATTTCTTCAAGCCCTGATGGGGGGGGGGGAGGTTGGGGGGGGGGGGGGGTGCGACAACTAAATGCATAAATAAATAGCATATTGATTCAACAGGTACCACTAATCAGAAGAAAGAAGAGGGATGTTATGTTCATTGCAAGTCTTTGACAAGAGATGACTATGTTGATCTAACCTGGACAACATTTGCAGAATTCCCTGGTAAGTGAACTGGTAACTATATCTTGGACCAGAGACTCTTCAAAACGATATCCAGATAAGAGGGATATTTTCTAAGCATAGGAACATATTTATTGAAAAAAAAAACAATGTGTTAGTTATATTTTGAAATCTCTGTGCTCTGTGGGATATGCAAAATTGTTGACCAGCATATTTTAACCCTTATCTTGCTGAATATTCATTTAAGCCACACCCATTTCTGTCTGTCAACCAATCAAATTACTTGATGTAATTTATTGCTATAAATTCATAAACTGAATGCCAAACAGTGCAGATCCTTCTTCAGAAGCCATTTGATCTGGATCTACACTGTTTGCAAAGATAGTGGTTGTTGTGAACAGCAAGATAAGGGTTAATGTTAACTCTATAAGTACCAAATAATTTTCTAGAGCTGTCATCAACAGTTTGTGTGTGTGTGTGAGGGGGGGGGGGGATAAGGCTTGACATTTTAGGAGAATCGTGTAAGTTTCGGAATTGAGATCTTGGATATGTCCAGTCTATTAAAGAGTGAATATAGTGAAAATTCATTAACAGGATTACAAGCAGTGTAGATCCTGATGATTATGAGCCATCTCATCAGGATCTACACTGTTTGCATAGATATCTGTAATGGTTCATTGAAAGGTTAAATTTCAACACAACATGTTTTATAACAGGATTACCTTTTTATGGAATACATTTAAATTCACTACAGCTAGTTTTAACCCATAGTCTGCAGAGAAACACATCTGAAAATGCCATCTGCTTATGTCGTCTGTTTATGTCGTCTGCTAAATCTTCTTGCAAACTTTATACAAATATTTTTGCATACAGGCAAACAGTGTGTACCCAGGTCAGACTGCTCTTCTAGTCTGATCTGGGTCCACACTGTTTGCAAAAAATGACTTTTCAGATAACCGGCGGACAGCAAAGCAGACGACAATTGTCGTGATCAGCATTTTATGGGTTACGGGAATACAATGCAGCTGTAAAGTCTCCTGGCCTTCAACATAGTAAAGATTACATTTTCTAGTCCTTTTGGACCATTGGTTTCATTATGGAATTTTGAAAATAGTTGAGGGTCACTGATGAGGCCTAATTGGCCAAAGCTGTTCAGTCTTGCTCAGAAAAACTTGAACACTTCACGATTTTTCATTTCTTCTTATAGAACGTAATTTATTTCTGTATAATCACTAGTACAGTAAAATTGCTATAATAAGACCACCTTTGGGACTGTTCAAAAGTGGTCTTTAAGACCACTTTTGAACAGTCCCAAAGGTGGTCCCTGACCAGAGGACATCGTGTGCAGAAATCACGAGGTAAGAATAACTGCACCCTTCTAAATAAGCCTTTTAAAGCAGAATTAGTCTTAACCCTTATCTTGCTGAATATTCATTTAAGCCACGCCCATTTCTGTCTGTCAACTAATCAAATTACTTAATGTAATTTATTGCTACAAATTCATAAACTGAACGCCAAACAGTGTAGATCCTGATCAGATGGCTTCTTCAGAAGCTATCTGATCTGGATCTACACTGTTTGCAAAGATAGGGGTTTTTGTGAACAGCAAGATAAGGGTTAATTTTAGGTGGTCTTAATAGCGGAGTTTTACTGTAATTTTTTTCAGGCTTATTTATTACAATAATCATCATAGAGAGGCTGGGAAGGAAATATACAATGGGTCTGGAGTTCCTCGTGTTTGCCGTCTTTGTTCTCCTCTCTAATCTATGTACAATAAGGTTTGTTGATTTGCATACTTACCAGCTATTCATAGTGTAAAAGGAGCATATTTCTATGTCCAGCCCCCACCCACTTTGAAACCATTACAATAACACACCCATGTGACATTTTTCACATCTCCAAAATGGCTGCTTTTCTGATGAAAATCCGTGATATTTTTCTTATTTGTACTGCAAACAAAGGTTGTGGGTGCTTGTTAGAATCGCCTCATCGAGGTGATTCTAACGAGTACCCACAACCTATGTCTTGGAGCAGAAATAAGCAAAATATAATATACCCTCAATATAAAGTGGCATTTAGAGGGACTTGTTACCATGATGAGGGGCAAGGTCATATAAATTTGCTCTTGTTCATACTTACATATGTATATGCATACACCACAGCCTCTGTATAACACTGTTTATTGTAATGAGGTTTTGGATACAAAGCAGTTCAAAGATGGATCCCAAACGTGTAAATATCATATAGAAAAATGACCATAAACTATCATTTTTCTTTATAATCTATACATTTTTCTTTGGATTTATCATGGTCATTAAACTAGCATGGCTCTAGTTTTGGACGCCAACAATAGTGTTATAATATGATTTGGGTGTGCTTATGTCCGTTCATCACACTTAACCCATTTTGTACCGGAAACCCCAAAACGGGTAGTTGGCAAACAGTGCAGGCCCAGATCAGATTCCACAGAATGCGGCGTCTGATCAGGGCCTACACTGTTTGCAAAAATGTTCAGCCAGCTTCCAAATAGATTTTGAAGAAAACACAACCTGCCACCCCTAAATTTTGAAATGGACTCCTGTGGTACAAAAAGGTGGCAATGTTGTCATATATCTTTAACCCTTCTCTTGCTGAATATTCAGTTTAGCCACACCCATTTCTGATTTTTAACCAATCAAATTATTTGATGTAATTTATTGCTACAAATTCATAAACCGAATGCCAAACAGTGTAGATGGATCTACACTGTTTGCAAAGATAGGGGTTGTTGTGAACAGCAAGATAAGGGTTAATATCAATGGGGTTTTTACAGTTGGGCAAGACCTGCTGTCCTTGCAACAGGTAGTGTTCAAAGAGATTGCTTGTACTTCTACTTTCATTCTCCTCTACTATTTCATCCATCTCATTGCTCCCTTTGTCTGGGAGATGACACAAAGTGACCCACAAGAGTTGACGTGATGTTATACACCAACACAGTGAATCAGTCTCTACTGATCTGAGTGCTGGTCATAATCGTGTCCACTGTTATCATTCCCAGAAAAAGATAATGACATATACAGTAAAATTCCGCTATTAAGACCACCTAAAATTAAGGCTAAATTTGCTTTTAGAAGCCAATTGAGAAGATCTCAGTCATTCTTTGTATTTTCTACACCCAGTGAGTCCTATTAAGAGACCACCTTTCGGACTGTTCAAAAGTGGTCTTAAAAACACTTTTGAACAGTCCAAAAGGTGGTCTAAATATAGAACTTTTACTGTACTATGTATATGTATTGCAGATATGAAAAAAATAAACATTTTGAAAACTAATCTTTTTATGCCCCGCCATTAAAAAAATGGCGGGTATTATGTTATACCCTGCGAAGTTTTGAGTGACTGTCTGTCCCTACGTCCATCAGTCTGTCAGTCAGTGCCTCATAGTTTTGTGTCGGCTCCATAACTCTGATACTGTTTGAGATATTTTCACGAAACTTCACAAATATGTAGAGCACTATCAGACAACGTGCAGGACATATGAACCGTAACTCTAATTTTCCTACTTTTGGAGTTGTGGCCCTTTGAACATTGACAATAACCATTACAGTCATAGTTTCATGTCCGCTCCATAACTTCGATACCGTTAGAGATATTTCCATGAAACTTTACAGATATGTTGAGCACCATGAGACGACGCGCAGAACATATGAATCGTAACTCTGATTTTCCTACTTTTGGTGTTATTGCCCTTTGAACTTTGCATATAGCTGCTGCTATCTGTTTTATGTCCAATCCAGAACTCTGATACCATTTGAGATATTTTGATGAAACTTCACAGATATGTAAAACATCATGAGACAACGTGCAGAACATATGAACCATAACTCTTATTTTCTTACTTTTGGAGTTATTGCCCTTTGAACATTGAACATGGCCATTTCTGTCATAGTTTGTGTACGCTCCATAACTTCAATACCATTTGAGATATTTCCATGAAACTTCACAGATATGTAGAGCACCATGAGACGACATGCAGAACATATGAACCATAACTCTGATTTTCCTACTTCTGGAGTTATTGGCCTTTGAACTTTGAATATAGCTGCTGCTATCAGTTTTATTTTCAGATATTTTTACTAAACTTCACAGATATGTAGAACACTTTGAGATGACATGCAGAACGTATGTACCCTAACTCTGATTTTCCTACTTTTGGAGTTGTTGCCCTTTGAACATTGAACATAGCCATATCTGTCATAGTTTCGTGTCTGCTCGATAACTTCGATGCCGTTTGAGATATTTCCATGGAACTTCACAGATATGTAGAGCAGAATGACACGATGTGCAGAAGATATGAACCATAACTCTGATTTTCCTACTTTTGGAGTTATTGCCCCTTGAACATTGAACATTGCCATTTCTATCATGTAGTCTGTTTGAAGTACCATATCTCCTGAACCTTATGATTGATTCTGACCAAACTCGCATGGTTACATCACTAGGATGGGTGAAAACAGCATTTAGGTTTTGGAGACCTTGACCATATTTTCAAGGGCACAGGCCCCCAAAAACTGTCAATTTTGGGCCAAAGATAGCTTGTCTGCACCCAGTCTCATGACCACATCAATGAAATGTGGTCTAACTTGGTACAAAATATCATTATAATTGATCAAAGATTTGACTAGATTTTGAAGACCTTGACTTTAGTTTAAAGGGCACAGGCCCCCAAAAACTGAAAATGAGAATTTTAATTCTGGTTTACTTTCTTTTGGAGCCATGGCGCTTTGAAATCTTAGTCATGTATTCCTGTCAACTTTATTAAGGGAAATGGTAATGCATCCTTACTTGGAATTCCTTTTTCACTGTGATATGGCACATGCTTGATGTAATTGTAGTGGCGAGGCATCATGCAGTGCTTGCAGTTTTATTATTTTGGCAGAGAAAATAAAGATTGACATTACATATAAATTGTCTGCTGCTTAGACAATTTACATGTGAAATGTCAAGCCTCCGTTTCTCTGAAAAATAATTTAGAAAATAAATTTGCAGTCTGCTCTTAACATTTCTTTGGAGCGTACACGAATAAGATAAAATTTATTGTTTTAAAGGGAATGGAAACACCTAGCAGGTTTTCCGCCATTTTTCAAAGGGAGACAACTTTGGGACTTCCTGTTCATTTTTCTATAGGCTGAGTCCCACTGAAAAAGGGGTCTACTCTTAGAGGAAAGAATTTGCTCCTCAGGAGCAAATTCTTTCCTTTAAGAGTTGACCCCTATTGACATGGGAGCGGAAATACTTTTACAGGAGTTGCCTTCCCTGAAGGTGTATCCATTCCCCTTAATTATTTTCAGGCCAGTGTTAACATTTTTCCTGTTTGTTGCGAGAGCCTTAATATCTGGAGCTTTCCAAGCAGCTTATGTCTACACGCCAGAGGTAGGTTAAAACATAAGATGCTAATCACGACAATTGCCGTCTGATTTGTCGTCTGCCAGTTACTTTAAAAGTCATTTTTGCAAACAGTGTGGATCCAGATCAGACTGCCGCTCTAGGAGCAGTCTGATCTGGGGCACACTGTTTGCCTGTATGTAAAAAATATTTTTAAAAAGTTTGCAAAAAAAATTCAGCCGACGACATAAGCAGACGACATTTTCAGATGTATTTTTTCTCGTCGTCTTATTGGTTAAAACATAATTCTGGATAAGGAGGTGTGTGTGTGTGAATTCGGGTTTAACGTCGCTTTCAACAATTTTTCAGTCATATCACGACGGTGTCTGGTTGCGACAGGGAGCTCAATGCTCACGTTTATAGTGCTGCCTCACTGAAGTATCATGTCCCAGACACATTACATGATACCACACCCAGTCACATTATCCTGACACTGGATCGACCAGTCCTAGCTCTACCCCGTAAATCTGAGTGCCAAACGAGGAGCAGCTAGTACCATTTTTAAGGACTTTGGTATGTCGCGGCCCGGGATCGAACCCGAGACCTCCCGTTCCCCGGAGCGGACACTCTACCAACTGAGCTATCGGGGCCGGTCTGGATAAGGAGGAAAAAGAATGTTAATTTTTGCATAATTTTCCTTATTATGTTAGAAACATATGCTGTGGGTACTTGTTATAGTTGTTGCCTGTTTTGTCGTCTGCCAGTTACTTTAAAAGTCATTTTTGCAAACAGTGTGGATCCAGATCAGACTGCTCCTCTAGGAGCAGTCTGATCTGGGTCCCAACTGTTTACCTGTATTCAAAATTTTTTTCATTTATTTTGTTACATTAGGCTAGCATATCTAATAGAAAATGAACCAAAACAATGACTGACCTTAAGAAACCGGAACATATAGATAGTAGGGGTCAGTGACTGGTCAGTAGACAGAATATGGAAGCTGCATCTGTATTTACTTGCTTGGAAGTTCCGGAAAGGCAATTTATATTGGTTCATTAGGGAGAGATAGCTTCTCACACAAACTTAAATTTATTAAAATAAAATAATATTTCCGGATAAGGAGGAGTAAAGATGTTAATTTTTGGATAGTTTTCCTTATCATGTTAGAAACATATGTTGTCTGTACTTATTACAATGTGGGTACTTCTTTTAAGTACCAACAACATACGTTTTCATAAAGAAGTAAGAAAAAAATATGTTTCCTTATTTCTTAAGAAACATCTGCTGTGGGTACTTGTTAGAATTGCCTCTTTGAGGCAATTATAACAAGTACCCACAACATATGTTACGGAGAAATAAGAAAAAATTATCCCCAAATTATCTTCATGTGGAATTATGTATGTTAGAATTTAGGACATTTACATTAGAATTGAAGTTAAGACACAGTGTATAACAACAATACATTAAAGCATCACTCTATTTTTCTCCAGAATGAAATTTATATTATGTCCCCCCACCAAGGGCAGGGGGACATTTGTTTTTGGTGCAGATTCCGTTTGCATTGGAATTGATGAAATTTGATGAAACTTACAATATATCACTGCAACCTACCAAAGATTTGATTAGATATTGGTGACCTTGACCTTATTTTCAAGGGCACAGGCCCCAAAACTGTCAATTTCGGCTTGTCTGCATCAGTTTCATGAACAAATTGATGAAATTTGTTCAAACTTGGTACAATATATCACTGCACCTTGACAAAGATTTGGTCAGATTTTGGTGACCTCGACTTTGTTTTCAAGGTCACATGCTACGGAAAACTGTCAATTTTGGGCCAATAATGGCTTGTCTGCACCCTGTTTCATTTAAGAATTGATGAATATTGGCCAAACTTGGTACAATATAGATTGCAGCCGACAAAAGATTTGATTAGATTTTGGTTACCTTGACCTTATTTTCAAGGTCACAGGCTCCCAAAAATTGTCCTCTTTGGCCAAAAATGATTTGTATGCACTTTGATTTTTTGGTGACCTAAACCTAGTTTTCAAGCCTAAATGGGTGTTAAAGTTGTATTTATGGTGGTGGGGTGGGGGACATTGTTTTCCAATGAAAACATTTCTAGTTTCATTTCTTTTGGGGGACTAGCTTCGATGGCTCGGATGGATGCGTGTCTGACTGGTGAACAGGCTGTCAGAGGTTCGATTCCCATTGAGTTCAGCAACATTCATTCATGGATACTGATTCTGAATTACTTTCCATTGTCATTTTCTCCCTTCTGCTGATTCAAGAAGAGCAGTTGTCAGTTTCTGGTGAAAGAATGTACACAGTACTGGTTAATGACTTATGTTTAAACCTGCCCAGAAAAATTGTGGTTAGGTTAACTGAAAAGCTCAATATGATCTAAATAGAGTTTACTGGGCCATTTAACTCAAAAACAAACAAAAACAAACAGGCTTTCTCGGCAACTGGCAAGTGCTGGGTGGACAATTCACATAAAATGTTATCTGAAAATAATTTAACCCATTTTGTACCAGAAACCTGAAAACCTGTACCCTGGCATACAGTGCAGGCCGAGATCAGACGCCGCAGTATGCGGTGTCTGATCAGGGCCTCCACTGTTTGCTAAAAGTTCAATCATTTTCCAAATACATTTTGATGAAAACACAACCTGTCACCCCTAAATTTTGGAATGGACTCCTGCTGTATATAAGGAGAAAGAGTCCATTTGGTACAAAAAGGGTTAAATAGATAAATTGCCATCTGCTCCAAAAAGTACTATGCTGCTTATAGGGGTAATGCATACATTTCTTGAATATTAGCTTTGTTTCATTTTAATGCTTTCCATCATGTCCACCAATATTGCCAAAATAAAGTTACCAGTGTGTTTTCCTGTACTTTCTTGCACACCAGATAAGGAAATCCATAGTTTTAGCTTGGGATAGAAATTCTGTTCTAACCCTGGTGTTCTTACCCAAAATCGAATATTCATGCGTGCTTGATAAATGCACTGGTTGAATACAATCTCATATGCGCCGTCGTTAAGGTTGACCTCACAGCACGTTTTGTGATGTCATTAAACATTCCTGTAGTGTCATCACAATATGGTGGACGTCAGTAACCTAAGTGACTGCAGCATTATAAATCCACGCTAAGAAATGGAAGGTATGCAAGAAAAAAGAATCCTATATGGGTGTTTGGGATGGATAGAAAAATCTGTCCCACAGGATCACTGTCCGGCATCACGAGGCATGCCGAGTGACCCTTGCGATGGATTTTTCCATCCACCCCTCACACCCATATAAGATTCTTATATTCTTAGGAGTTGAATTGTGTAATTTTCAGGTGTACCCAACATCCATGAGAGCTGTAGGTCTAGGTGCTTGCAGTGGTATGGCTAGAATAGGAGCAATTGTTACACCTTTTGTTGCACAGGTTGGTATATTTGACAAGGCGGGGCTTGGAGAAATAGATTGGGCTGCATGATGATTTCACATAGATCTGAAAGTGACCGCACATGAGTACTGGTAAACCCCTAAGGCGGTCTAAGCCTGCCCAGGCAAAGTGGTGCAAGTTGAACCGTCCATGCATATAAAGCCTATTAGTATCATTGGGCAACAGGTCATTTCATCTTAGTGGGAGGTAAAAATTTGCTTTTAGAGTAGACCGATCAAAATTAATAATAGCGGAATTGCAATTGCACAGCGGCTGGTTAGCCTCATTCCTGCTCTGCCCACAACCACAAAACTCTCCACAGAGCACGAGTACTAGGACATTATGCAGTAGCTGGAATTGGCTGGTCTATTAGTACCCTATTAGTACCCTATTAGTACCCTTCCTGGGTCACCTTTGGCTGCTGTTCAAAATTCAAAGTTTCATGTATTATCAATCTTTCACAAAGCACCCTGTCTGGAGGGGTTACTCTATCATATAGGGGTGGGGGTTGGGTCTAATGGAAGCCAAAACCAATAATGCATGTAAAGCTTCTTGCCAAGGCCAAGACATTGGGCCGTGTTATGACACATTTCAGAGCCGGAATTTGCAGTGTCAACACAGACGAGAGCCCAACTTTGGTCTGATTTTGCATTTGCCAATGAACTGCTCACTTTACAGGACAAAGGCTTTTCCTTGGGTGTGCTTTGTGCCATCATGGCATCTGGAGCATAGGTTTTGCAAAGTGGGATTGACCTTCTTTGTACATGCGCTGCAATAGAAGGCGCTTTTCTTCCTATCAGCTAGCTGACAACTGCCGAATTGTTAGGAGTTAGTTCATTGGCAGCCATAGGAAAAGAGCAGTTAACAACTAATCCAAACTAGAAAACTGGGGGTATCCCCAATGTGCTTCTAGCGCCCGGTTACCAAGGTTATGGTCTTCTAATTTCATTTGCATGAGCTAACATGTTATCATTTGACCATGTACCTGCATTTCAAATTGATTTTCTAACCCCAAAACATGGTAAACAAACTGCCACCTACAAAATTATCCAAAAAAACAAGGGTGTCATGTGGCAATACAGTCTAAGGGAGGTAACCCTGCCTCAAAGTGAAAATTCAGTCTTTGGAAATTCAGAGATACCATATGTACAATTATTATCACAGCAAAAAAATCAGGAAACAGATCACTTTGTTTTCTTTATGTATTTACTGGACAAATAATGCCCTGCAAGAAAAAAATAACAGATAATTGTTATTCGTCAATTTCATAATTATATCCAATCAAATGGGACTATTGTCTCATACATGGCTAAAGCCTGTGTCCACTAACCTCCTTTACCTTAAAAACCAAATCAATCGATCAATTGAGAGAAAATAGGCCTTGACATTAATTGTGAATGTGTATCGACTGCTGGGCAAACAATTCAAATGAAATGTCAAGCCGTTTTTAAAAAATAAAAATAAAACAGAAAGTAAAATTACTGTCTGTTGTAAAAATTTCTGTAAGGGTAAAGTGGAGGTAATCAAACACTTTTCTTACATTGCAGGTTTTACTTAAAGAGTCAGCATACCTAGCTATATCAACATATGGAGTTATGTCCCTTATAGCTGCTGTTGCTGCTGTTTGTTTACCTATAGAAACAAAAGGCAGAGAAATGAAGGTAAATATAAGGGGAATGGGAACACCTGGCAGATTTTTCTGCCATTTTTCAAAGGGAGACAACTTTTGGGACTTCCTGTTTGCTTTTCTACAAGCCCTGTCCCACTGAAAAAGGGGTCTACTCTTAAAGGAAAGAATTTGCTCCTCAGGAGCAAATTCTTTCCTTTAAGAGTTGACCCCTATTGACGCGGGAAACAAAAATACTTTTGCAGGAGTTGTCTCCCCTGAAGGTGTTCCCATTCCCCTTAAGATATCACTATTTGTCATTCCTTGAAACTACAGTCAAACATGGCTACATTCAAGGAGGATAATCTGATAATTTTAGGACATTTTGCGTTATTTCTCTATATAAACATTCTTTGTGGGTACTTATTAGAATTGCCTTATTCAGATGATTCTGATTAGTACCCACATCATATGTTTCTACAGTAAATTATCCCCAGCTTATCCTCACACGGCCCCGAGAAGCCTCCGTGGCACAGTGGTTATGCTACTCGCCTTGTAAACCAGGGATCGCAGGATCGATCCCGGGCTTCTCCAGACTTTCGGATGAGTCTTTAAACCGAGGCCCCATCTCCGTATGACCTTAGCTGTTGTTGGGACGTAAAACTCAAACACTTTTTTCCGCTAAAATAAACAAAATTTTAAGATGAAAAATTGTGATATTTTTCTTATTTCTGCTAAAACTATTGATTGTGGGTACACATTAGAGCCGCCTCATTGAGGCGGTTCTAACGAGTACCTACAATCTATATTTTAGAGCAAAAATAAGAAAAATAAGGTTAACCCACGTAAAGCCCAGTTTTACTATATAAAATTGGGGTTCAGGGGGGTAATAATTGTATAGCGCTTCCATGATTACAGGTTCATCCCCACCAGACCCAGCAAATTCTTGCTTGAATATTGATCATGAATGTTTAATTCAGTCATCTCATTGATTCAAGAAGGTATTGACAGTCACTGGAAACTTGCATGTACTGTACTTGCATGTACCACTGAGTAGGATTGAACTTGCCCAGGAAAAGTGAGGCTAGGTTAACGGACACAAACATAGTTATTGCAACCAGACAACAACAAAAATACCTCAATGTGCTGCATCGTGGGAAAACCTGCCACCTTTGGAACTGTACCTAATTTTACCTGGTCTTAATAGCAGAATTTTGCCAAATTGTGAACAAGAAAAGTGCAGATCTGCTTCCAGTCTGTGCAATCTGCTCGGTACCTTCATGTTCACTGTTTGGATACCACAATTTCTCTAGGTTGAATATTTAACCCTTGTCCTGTTGAATATGTTGATCTTTCACACCCACTACCGATTATCGACCAGTCAGATTACTTGATGCAAATTATTGCAACAAATTCACAATCTGAATGACAATGTTTGAAAGATAAGGCATATCCAGGCTCAGCAGGGCAAGGGTTAAAATATTCAGACTCTTGCAGGTCTCTGTAGCCATCAAGCCAGTTTGTGTCTTACCTGGTTTCCAAACCCCAAATTCCCTTAAACCCTAACAGTTTCTTTGGGCGGTAGGGCTTGAGATGTCATTTTTTCTCATTGTTGGTTAAAAGTCCTACAAACTCGGAAGCAACGTCTCCAAAATGACCTGAATAGTGTTAATGGGGACATTTAACCACAACACAGGTTCTAACCCCAAAGACAGATTTTCTTATGAGGGGGCGGAAATGTGTCAAATTATGCCCGTATTGTATAGTAATGTTAATGGATAGTCTTTAATTTTGGATGTTTTGTTTTGCAGGACCATAGCCATGACCATGAGCAGAAGGTAAAAAAACCAAGTTAATGACATCATAATTACATCATAGTGATGCCAAGATGACATGACAAAGTTAATGATGTTATTATGACATCATAATATTGCCAAAATGACATCATTAGAAACCATATGACATCACAAGGTGAAAAACAGCAAAAGATCATGCCAGTCCTGAATATTGTGACAATGCTTTTTAGTTGTCATGGTGACTCAGAGTGTGAAACAATATTACACCATTATGTGTTTTCTGGGTCCAGTGGCATGATAGAATAGATCCATAATCTGTGTTGTGCAATATGTGAATTATTTACTCTAATTATTGCATAGTTTGTTTTATGTGTCAAAGCATATTAGAATTATTTGACTATTTGAATCTCATTATTTTTATACTTTTTGTGTTTATGATGTTTAAAATTGGAGGTAGCATACGGAGACAGGACTTCGGTTTAAAGAGTCATCCGAAAGTCTGGAGAAGCTCGGGATCGATCTTGCGATCCCTGGTTTACAAGGTGAGTAGCGTATCCACTTCACCATGGAGGCTTCTAAAATATAGCAAGGAAGAGTCCACTAGCGTACAATGGGTTAAGTAGTGACAGTATACATTTTTGTGGTGAAATAAGAAAAAGAAAATATATTCAAATTATTGTCAATGCTCCTAACCTTGACTACCTACTTCTTTAAGATAAGTCACCTACTCTTAAAGGAAAAATGTTCCATAACCCTTTCACCATCAAGTTTCTGAGGTGGACTAGTCAGCTTTTGAATTTTGAGACATTCATTTTCCTAAATAGTGGTTTTACTTAATCCTTATAATGACGTTCACAACAATTGTCGTCTGCTTTGACGTCTGCTGGTTACTTAGTCATTGTTGCAAACAATGTGGCCCCAGATCAGACTGCTTCTCTGGGTCCACACTATATGTCTGTGCAAAAATATTTTTAAAAAAGTTTGGAAGAACATTCAGCAGACGACATAAACAGACGACATTTTCAGATGCAGATTTTCATGGCATTTTAAGGGTTAAAATTATTAACAGGATGGCAAATAGTGTAGTGCCTGATGAGACTGCTCACTATGAGCCATCTCGTCAGGTTCTACACTGTTTGTACAGGCATCTTCAGTACTGGGCTACAGGGTTGAAAGGGTTGCAGCAAAAATTGTCTAACAGCAAATTCTTTAAACCCTTATTTTGCTGAATAAATTCATTTACCCACACCCATTTCTGAATATCAACCAATCAAATTGCTTGATATAATGTGTTCATTCAAGTCACACAAACAGTTCAGAAACAGTCTGATCTGGATCTGCACTGCTGAGGTAGGGGTTGTCATTTTCAGCAGGATAAGGGTTATAAAAACATTTATACTGAGAAGTGAAACAAAAATATTACCTTGCATATATATTCACATTCCCACAACCCTTAAGGGGAATGGATACACTTTCATTGGTGGGAGTTGGGGGTGGGGGTGGTTGGGGGGGGGGGAATTCCTTCAAAAGTATTTTTGTCTCCCATATCAGTAGGGGTCAACTCTTAAAGGAAAGAATTTGCTCCTCAGGAGAAAATTCTTTCCTTTAAGAGTAGACCCCTTTTTCCATTGGACAGAGTTTATAGAAAATGAACAGGAAGTCCTGAAAGTTGTCTCCCTATGAAAAATGGCGGAAGAATCAGCCAGGTGTATCCATTCCTTTAAGTCTTGATAGACATGATTGTGCAGACTGATTTGAGCTTTTTCATAGATACTGTTAAACTGAAATTGTAGCTTGCTTTTGGCACATAGTAGATGGGAATTCCATACATATGTTACATAAACTAATGGCAAATGGAATGGGATACGAAATGAGTGTAGATGTCTGATGAGAATCTTATACATATGAAATGTGTAAATGGCAGAGTTGAATCTAATATATATGTGATGCATGTAAATGGCGGATAAAAATCTCAATTTTTATTGAGACCAAAATTATTTAATAGCAGATGGGAATCGTACATGAATTTTAATGAAGGATGGGACTCTCATATATATGTTTAGGAGTGTAACAGATGAGAATCTTAACCATTTGAAATGAGTAAATAGCATATGAGAATACCATGTTTGTAAAGGGTGTAAATGGCATATGAGAATCTCATATGTTTGTAATAAGTGTAAATGGCAGATGAGAATTTCATATGTTTGTAATGAGTGTAAATGATAGATGAAAGTCTCATATGTTTGTAATGGGTGTAAATGGCAGGTGAGAATCTCATATGTTTGTAATGAGTGTAAATGGTAGATGAAATTCTCATATGTTTGTAATGGGTGTAAATGGCAAATGAGAATCTCATGTTTGTATATATATATGTTAGATGTTTAAATGCCAGATAGGACCATTATACATAAGAAACAGGGATATGCATGTGACACAAGAATTTTTTCTCCCTAAATTATCCAGAAGGCTAGGTTCTAAGCACTTAAGTCTTCATTTATACCACAGTTCAAATACTATTGATGTATATGTTTTTTTCGAATTGTTTTATTTTGAGGGTATACTGGTAGAATGATACATATTATGTTTTTTAATTTAATATTTTAATTTTCTACAACAGCACTTTACTTTATCATTTTGTAAATAAGTGCACTTTATTGTTTATTTTTGCTTCATGCAGGGATGGGCTGGGCCCATGATGAAAAAAAAAACATGAGCTGGCACATGACAAAACATACAGAGGATCTATGTGACCAGTGAAGACTCAGATCAGACTGCACATCTGTGCAGTCTGATCTGAGTCTTCACTGGTCAGATGACCAGTCTATAGCCTCTGGGTTAAGTTAAAGGCATTTATTCTTGATTATTGAGGACTATCATTTCATTACATAATATTATGTAGCCCTCAGTGCTGACTGAAGAGAGGTCCTCTGTCTTCAACAGGTAAGGGACATCCTGGGGAAAATCAGTTGTTTACTAACTGTTGACTAGAGTGTACACTATTGATTTTCCCCTTATAAGTGCCTCAATCAAAAGATTCAACAAGAGCTACTAATCACCCTATTAAGGGCAGCCTTTGATCTGCTATAGACAATTTAATCACAGGGGGGCAATGAAACAATTATGAACATGCGGTGTGTCCTACTGTTACAAGAATAAATCCCTTTAAGAGCAACAAATGAAGAGCAACAGACTGGCATGAGTAACTTACATGATGATCTGAGTCTTCACTGTTTGCACACATTTTCTTTTAGGTTTTGTCATGCTCTGGCTTCTATAATTATTATTTATCAAATAATATTGCTGATATTTAGTATTTAATGTCATGTCATAAAAATCAAATGACCATGCATGTAATAACACATGGTGACTGCTAGTAACTTACTGGGGTGTTTTGTTTGTTTGTTTGATTTGAGGTTTAACGTCCTAGTCAACACTGTAAAGGTCATTTTGGAGACGTTGCTTCCAATTTTGTGGGACTTTTACCTGACATTGAGATGAAATGACATCTCAAGCCCTGTTGCCCAATGAAACCAATAGGGTTTATAAGCATGGACGGGCCAACTCGCACCGCTTTGCCTGGGCAGGCTTAGATCCTCTAAGCTGTTTACCAGTACTTGTGTGCGGGTCGGTTTCAGCTCTGTGTGGAAGCACCATGCAGCCCATATATTTCTTCAAGCCCCGATGGACGGGGGCCAAACTTACTGGGGTGTAACGTCACAATGTCATCCTTGACAACCTGTGTTTTCTATAGAAATTCTGCTGAACTTCTTCAACAATAAAATCTAATTTAAAACCTTTATATGATAAACAGAATCTTACACTCGTAGTCATTTAATATGAAATTTATGAAACTCGCCAAAGGATCGTTACATAAATTTCATGTGTTCAATGTCCACTCGTGTAAGATACTCTATTCACCCAATCTCTTATTTAAAGGGTTAAGATGTGTTTTGGCCATGGATGAGTGAATTTTTGACTATTGGATGGTTTGATTGACCTTCTTTTAATCATAATTTTGATGCACAACTCACTAGAAGTGGAGGATCATATCTAGGCAACGATACATGACAATAAACAAGGCTGTCTGAGTGATTCAGATCACACTGGAAAGCGTCCATAAAAATGTCTGTATGCTGCATTGGACAATAAAACAGTTATTTGATAGCTGCTTAGACAATAGTCAAAACTGTATCCTCTAGCTGTTGTGGGAGACCTGATGCACTATTGCCCTCAGGCTTTGGCCTTAAGGTTATCCACATCTTGGAGCAATAGTTTTTGTCGCGCCTGCTTTGAGCATGGCGCGATATAGGAGTCCAGTTTTCTGTCCATTACGAAAACACGCCTATGCAAATACATTGCCACCTTTATCACCGAAAAAATGAAAATTTTATGATGAAAAATTGTGATATTTTTCTTATTTCGAGGCGGTTCTAACGAGTGCCCACAATCTATATTTTGAGCAGAAATAAGAAAAATAAGGTTTACCCCTGTAAACCCCAGTTTTACTACATAAAAGAGGGGTTCAAGGGGGTCAAAATTATATAGGTGTGTTTTCATGATGCCATTCGTCCGTCCGTTCATCCATTGGTTCGTCAAGCCATCAACATTTGCGACCACCCTAACTTTCACCCTAATGTAAGAGTCCATTTCTAGAGAACTATAAGAGCTTTATTCATAGTACTTGGTACAAACTTGCATCTAGGAATGGCAACTTCAATGCAAGCATCTATATCTGACCTTGACCTATATTTCATGGTTCACTGGCTTTATGAATTATTGCAACCATCCTTTATTTCACCCTAATGTAAGAGTCCATTTCTAGAGAACTTTAAGAGCTTTATTAATAGTACTTGGTACAAATTTGCATCTAGGAATGGCAGCTTCAATGCAAGCATCTATATCTTATCTTGACCTACATTTCATGGTTCACTGGCTTTGTAATATAGTGAGACCAACCTAACTTCCACCCTGTGTAAGAGTCCATTTTTCGAGTACTATAAGAGTTTTGTTATGTTACTTGGTACAAGCTTGCATCTTGGAGTAACAACTTTTATGCAGACACCTAGATTTCATGGTGACATTGTGCCCCCACAGATGCGACATAGCCTTTGGCGGCATTCTTGTGATTATTACCCAATCTCACATTTTATAAAGAGTTATAATGTAGTTTTGCTATGGGATGAGTTTAGACTAGTTTTAACCTTAGTGAACTTTATCACCTACCAATATTTTTGGGTTTTCAGTTATCATTTTGATATGCTATAGAATAGAAGTGGGTAACCATATCTAGGCAATGACACATGACTTCTCGCACAGAAATGTAAACAGTGCCATCTGAGTGATTTAGATCTCACTGGAAAGCATCCATTTGATAGTTGGCATAATATGTCTGTGTGCTGGATTGGGTAATAAATTGTATTTGATGGCTGTTTAGACAAAGGTCAAAACTATTGCCCCTTGTTGTTGTTGACAACCTGATCCACTGTTCCTCACCGCCCATGGCCTCATGCAGTAGTGCTTCAGATAATCCACAAAACCTAGGGGCAATAGTCAAACCAAACAGCCATCAAATACAGTAAAATTCCGTCATTAAGACCACCTAATGTTAAGATTGATTCTACTATTAAAAGCTTATTTAGTTGGCTGCAGTTAATCTTTCTTTGTGTTTTCTGTATACAGTGTCCTCTGGTCAGAGACCACCTTTGGTACTGTTCAAAAGTGGTCTTAAAGACCACTTTTGAACAGCTCCAAAGGTGGTCTTAATATAGGAAATTTACTGTACCTTTTTACTGTTTAACATGACAAGGTAATTTATGTCAACTGTGTAACAGTTCAGTTTTCTGTAAAAAAGTGTATATCAGCTTTAGGCAAATGCATTGTGGAGGATCTTACACGATTGATCATTACATATACATTTTTGACATGATCACAAGTGTGAGATTTTGTTCATCATATATAAACAGTTCTTTATCTCTTATAAAGCACAGGCGTTATACTCTTTTATCATATTTAATGGAAAATTGTCATAAATTGATATGACCACTTGTTTAATAGCATATGGTTACTGGTGCAAAACGTCAACACCATCTGTGACAACTCTGTGTTTTCTAATGAACTTCTTCAGCAATAAAATCCAGCTTTTAGGGGAATGGCAACACATGGCAGATTTTTCCGCCATTTTTCAAAGGGAGACAACTTTCGGAACTTCCTGTTCACTTTTCTATAAGCCCTGTCCCACCCAGCAGATTTTTCAGCCATTTCAAAGGGAGACAACTTTCAGAACTTCCTGTTCGCTTAGTCCCACCGAAAAAGGGGTCTACCCTTAAAGGAAAGAATTGTTCCTCAGGAGCAAATTCTTTCCTTTAAGAGTTGACCCCTATTGACATGGAAGGCAAAAACACTTTTGCAGGAGTTGCCTCCCCTGAAGGTGTATCCATTCCCCTTAATTATCCTCATTTCCCACCCTCAGCTGGAGTCATATATGTTCTGAATATTTATCTACAAGTTTCTTACAAAAGGGTGTGAAAAGAGACTACTTTAGGCTTATTTTCTTTAAATTTGACTTCATAGTTGAGTCCATGCTTTAAACACATGGTTAAACATTCCAAAAGGGCATGTAGTTTTACGCGTGTCCATACATGCATCTGTCAATCACATTTTATAACCTATGTGACTACTGTCTTTGCAAATTTGACAGTTTCGTAGATCATGGTTTGAAACTTTCATAATTGCTAGTGTTTAGGATAGGCATGCACATCAGCATATGGGCCAGCGCATGACAAAATCTACAAGAAGTCTTCAGCCACCAGCAAAAACTCAGATCAGCCTGCACATTTGTGCAGTCTGATCAGAGTCTTTGCTGATTGCATGTACCTACTATAGGCTAATAGCTATGCAAAGGGACAAAAACAGAAGGTCTTGTCATAGTGGATGGGTGCGCAGGTTGATTTGAGTCTGTGCTGGTCACACCGGTCTTATTGTAGGTTTTGTTATGCACCAGCTTATATAACTCTGATAGGACTTTTAGTGGAAGTGTTACATGTCCTTGAATTACCTAGACCTTCAGGGGCCAGTGGCTCAAAGCCTCCTTAGCTGAACAAGCTCATTAGTGGTCAAATTGTTGACTGTTCTAGCAAGTACAATATCTAATTCTCTGGTATTTTTGCTGCAAAAATGTGAGTAGCTTTTGCATTTGCAAAAGCTACTCATATTTTTCAGCAAAAATATTAGCATATTTCCAAAGATAAATGATCAAAGTTTCGACACTACGTTAACTAACGTCTTTAGTTTTGATTGAACAACTGACCCCTGGTGGTGGAGGCATTTATCTCTTTTTAGGGATTTTGTTCAAATTCAAAGTTTATATGATGCTACGGGGCTGGCTAAACATTCCAAACTGTCGGTAAATCAATCATGTCCAGCATTCTTGGAAGAAGGCCACTTGCAAGAGTGTGACATTTGATCAGACCTCTGCACTGTTTGCAGAATGATGCAGCCATTTTGGTTTATTCATGTTTTTCTGATGCTTAAGTGGTTAAACATTCCAAAATTTAGTTGACCCATTCATGTCTAGCATCTACAGAAAGGGACATTGGCAATCAGTGAAGATCCAGATTGGACCCCACTCTCCTCTATGGCTTCTGATCTGGATCTCCATGTTTTGCAGGAAGACAGACATCATTAAGAAAATTAAATATGCCTATCTAATTTTGACCCCCTTGAAAACCACTTTTATATGGTAAAACTGGGGTTTACAGGGGTAAACCTTATTTTTCTTATTTCTGCTCTAAAATATAGATTGTGGGTACTCGTTAGAACCGCCTCGATGAGGCGGTTCTAATGAGTACCCACAATCCATATTTTGAGCAGAAATAAAAAAAAATATCACGTTTTTTCATCTTAAAATTTTCATTTTTTAGGCGATAATGGTTACAGTGTATTTGTATAGACGTGTTTTCGTAATGTTTTTGTGGAAAAAAATATTTGAAAATAACAAAATGGTAACAGATACCATATATCTCAAATTGTAAGTGGACTGGCTCAAGTTTTATGCTTGAAGAGTCGAGTTAGGCATAAATGGGTTTAATTAAGATCACGTACTACATTCCTGTTGAGTTTGGTTTAACCCATTTCAGGCTGGAAACCCCTAAAGTGGTACCCTGGCAAACAGTGCAGACCCAGATTGGATGCCACAGAACGCAGCATCTGATCAGGGTCTGCACTGTTTGCTAACAGGATTTTCCATCAAAAATAGAAAAAACATTACACAAACACACCTATACAAATACATTGCCACCTTTATCGCTGGAAAAATGAAAATTTTATTATGAAAAATTGTGATATTTTTCTTATTTCTGCTCCAAATATAGATTGTGGGCACTCGTTAGAACCGCCTCATCGAGGCGGTTCTAACGAGTACTCACAAGCTATATTTTAGAGCAGAAATAAGAAAAATAAGGTATACCCCCAGAAACCCCAGTTTTACTTTATAAAAATGGGGTTCAAAGGGGTCAAAATTATATAGGTGTGTTTTCGTGATGAATATAATAATAGACACCGACGTAGGTTCGAGCCTCGCTCGGGCCACGTGTGAGACGCCAAGTTCTGCAACGGAAGGTCAGGTGGTTTTTCTCCGGGTACTCCGGTTTTCGCCCACCTCTGATTAACGATCGGCTCGATATTAGTGAAATAATCTTGAAAGGGCCGTAAAACCCAAACCAAAAAAAAAAAAAAAAAAAAATATAATAATAGACCTGACACTTCTTAAATGACAAATAGACTTGTCCAACATATAGCAATGGAATAGTTCACCAGTATACAATGGGATAAACAAAATATGAGTCAGCTCATGAGAAAAAAAAAGGTCATTATCACACAGGCAACTGGGAATGGGAACACCTGGCAGATTTTTCCACCATTTTTCGAAGGGAGACACCTTTTGGGACTTCCTGTTTGCTTTTGTATGAGCCCTGTCCCATTGAAAAAGGGGTCTACTCTTAAAAGAAAGAAGACTACTCCTCCTATACCCTTAGGCCAATTTCCTACAAATTGACAGGATTGTTGCCTGGGTGACCTTCTTCCAAAATAGTTAAAACAGTTCCGTACGACCAAGATGTCCATAAGAGCTAAAAATAAAAAAATCTTTCAAAATGACAAGTCTTCCTTTGCCATTGGTTGCCCCCACCCATCGGGGCTTGAAGAAATAGATTGGGCTGCATGATGCTTCCAAGCAGAGCTGAAACCGACCGCACACGGGTACTGGTAAACTGCTTAGAAGGTCTAAGCCTGCCCAGGCAAAGTGGTCCATGCATATAAACTCTATTGGTTTCATTGGGCAGAAGGGATTGAGATGTCAAAAATTGGAAGCAACATCTCCAAAATGACCTAAATAGTCTTGTTGGGGATGTTAAACCTCAAATTGATCAATCCATTACCATTCGGCCAATTTTATTCAGGCTTCACATGAATGTTGCTTTGTTTGCCCTCTACAAAAAAATCGATAAAACAGTTTCACACCAGTGAACAAGATGGCCACAGAGCTAAAAAATAGAGGACTCCTCCTATTCCCTCAGGCTAATTTTAGTTAAACTTTTCAGTAGTGTAATTGCTAAGGTGACCTTTACCAAAAAAGCTAAAACGGTTCTACTCCAGTGAACAAGATGGCTGCCAGAGCTGAAAATAAAAATAAAATCTTTAAAAAGGACAGCTCTTCCTATACTATTGGGCCAATTTTATCCAAACTTTACAGAAATGTTGTTTTGGTGGCCCTCTAGCAATTTAGCTTAAACTGTTACGCTCTAATGAATAAGATGGCCACGAGAGCTAAAAATAGAAAAAGATATGTTAGAAGACTTCTCCACCTGTACCCTTTTCATTCAAACTTCACAGGCTTGTTGCCTTGGTGATCCTGATCAAAATAACTAAAAGAGTTCTGCTCCAATGAACAAGATGGCCTAAAAAAAGAAAAAAAAAAACTTATAAAGACTACTCCCCCTATACCATATGGCCAATTTCATTCAAACTTGTTGCCTCGGTGATCCTCTACCAAAATAACTAAAACAGTTCTTCTCCAGTGGGCAAGAACTTTCGGGACTTCCTGTTCGCTTTCCTCTAGACTGAACCTCTCTAAAAAGGATCTACTCTTAAACATAAGAATTTGCTTCTGAGGAGCAAATTATTAAGTTTATAGTAGACCCCATATTGGTAAGGGAGACAGATCCTTGATGATAAAGGAGACAAAACATTTTTATGAGTTATTTCCTGAATGTGTATCCATTCCCCTCAACTGTTTTCACATCATGTTATATCCAATACTTTGCTGTAGTGACCAGTGTTATATTGGATGTTGCAGTCTTAAGGAGAATGGGAACACCTGGCAGAGTTTTCCACCATTTTTCAAAGGGAGACAACTTTCAGAAATTCCTGTTTGCTTTTCTATAAGCTTTACCACACAGACAAAAAAGACGTCAACTCTTAAAGGAAAGAATTTGCTCCTCAGGAGCAAATTCTTTCCTTTAAGAGTTGACCCCTATTGACATGGCAGACAAAAATACTTTTGCAGGAGTTGCCTCCCCTGAAGGTGTTCCCATTGCCCTTAAGCTTTGTTATTTTATATTTTGTTAAACTTATTCATAAACCACCACAAATTTGCTCCACTACTGTTATATACGTTACCAGTTATCAGCAAAGATTGTATTATTTCATTTATTTATTTGATTTGGTTGTGAACAATTGATGTGATGTTGGTGAAAGTGTTTCTCAGTCCTCGTTTAGAAGTATTTTATAATGATGCTGGGACCATTGTTCTCTGTCTGCATTCCGAGACTCGCCCCTGTTGGGCATTTATGGCATAAATTCATCTTGAACCATGATAATGCCGGGTGAAGCTGCACTGCACACGACAGTCTGAAATTTTGCTTATTTTGATTTCAGGAAAGCCAGACTTTAAGGGGAATGGGAACACCTAACACATTTGTCTTCCCATTTTTCAAGGGAGACAACTTTCATGACTTCCTGTGTGCTTTTGTATAAGCCCTGTCTCACTGAAAAAGGGGCCAACTCTTAAATATAAGAATTTACTCCTCCAGGAGCAAGTTCTTTCCTTTAAGAGTTGACCCCTATTGGACATGGGAGACAAAAATACCTCAGCAGGAGTTGCTGCCCCTGAAAGTGTATCCATTGCTTTTAAATTTTATATAAATCTGCTTGGCAGATAGTTGGCATCAAATGTCAAGCCTGATCTTCTCTGTAAAAGAATTTGGCTTGATATTGCATATGTTAACAAGGCCATGTAAGGAACACCCCTCTAAACTCCACTTTATATAGAGAAAATGGGGGTTTACAGGGTAATGACAACTGCAGAAGGTAACATTTTTAAAAACCTTTTTTTTTTATTTTTCAAAGAAACCATGGTTTACTGTATCATGTATGTCATCTACCTTGGTCACAATCTACTGAAAACAACACAATTTTTATTGCTATATATTTTACTTATATAGCACTGATATGATATGCATGAACATTGTCCTTTTTTCGAATATCAAAGGCAGCTTGCAAGCTCGCACACACACTTTGATATCCTAACTCACAGTATTGCCATATTTTATCAGTGTTGGTGCAATAACTGTAATACTGCATGGGAATATTATTATGGCCCCCGCCCATCAGGGCTTGAAGAAATAGATGGGCTGCCTGTTGCTTCCAGGCAGAGCTGAAACGGACCCGCACACGAGTACTGGTAAACCGCTTAGAGGATCTAAGCCTGCCCAGGCAAAGCAGTGCGAGTCGGCCCGTCCATGCTTATAAACCCTGTTGGTTTCATTGGGTGACAGGGCTTGAGATGTCATTTCATCTCAACGTTGGGTAAAAGTCCCACAAAATTGGAAGCAGCGTCTTCAAAATGACCTTTACAGTGTTGACGGGGACGTTAAACCTCAAATCAAACAAACAAACAAACAATGGGAATAGTATCTTTATCCACACAAAGTTCATGGTGAAAATGTAATTATACTATATATAATAAATCTTTTCCAGAGTTCTGATTGTAATATACAGTAAAATTCTGATATTAAGACCACCTTTGGGACTGTTCAAAAGTGGTTTGAAAGATCACTTTTGAACAGTGCCAAAGTTGGTCTTCTGAGCAGAGGACACTTTATGCAGAAAACACAAATAGAGTGAGTGAGTGAGTGTTTGAGTTTTACGTCCCACCAACAGCTAAGGTCATACGGAGACGGGACCTCGGTTTAAAGACTCATCCGAAAGTCTGGAGAAGCCCGGGATCGATCCTGCGACCCCTGGTTTACAAGGCGAGTAGCGTAACCACTACACCACGGAGGCTTCTAAAAACACAAATAGAGCACAGCTATAACCTATTAAATAAGCTTTTTAAAGGAGAATTCGTCTTAATTTTAGGTGGTCTAATAGTGGAATTTTTCTGTATTTTTTTTTTCTGATTTGTTTTTTTTTGGGGTAGGGATACATCTGGCATATTTTCTGCCATTTTTTGCAAGGGAGACAACTTAGTGGACATAAATTTGCTTTCCCAAAAAGGGACCCCATCCCCCCCCCCCCCCCCCCCCCCCCCCCCCCCCCGATAAAGGGGTCTTCTCTTAATGGAAAGAATTTGGTCCTTAAGAGTAGACCCATATTAACAAGGGAGACTAAGGTATTCATTTAAAAATCACTCTGATATGTTTTTGTTTGTTTGATTTGAGGTTTAACGTCCCCGTCAATACTGTATATGACTTTTACCCGACATTGAGATGAAATGACATCTTAAGCCCTGTCGCCCAATGCAACCAATAGGGTTTATTAAGCATGGACGGTCCGTCACGCACCGCTTTGCATGGGCAGGCTTAGATCATCTAACCGGTATACCAGTACTCGTGTGCGGGTCGGTTTCAGCTCTGCATGAAAGCATCATGCAGTCCATCTATTTCTTCAAGCCCCCCCCCCCCCCACTAAAGCATAAAACTTACAGATGACAGAAGCCTCCATGGTGCAGTGAATCGCAAACCAGGGGTTGTGGGATCGATTCCGGGCTTCTACAGACTTTCCGTCCCGGGCCAGAGGTTCAGTCAGATATGCGCATCTGACTGACGATCAGGCCGCGGGTCGACCCCCATACCAGTATACCAGTACTCTTGTGCGGGTCGGTTTCAGCTCTGCGTGGAAGCATCATGCAGTCCATCTATTTCTTCAAGCCCGCCCCCATAACCTATGTTTGCAGTGTAAATAAGAAAAATATTTTTGGGATTTTCATCAGAAAAGTAGCCATTTTGGAAAAAAATGAACTATGTAGCAAGGGAATGTTATCATAATGAAAAGGAAAAATGATATAGTACACCATTGCAAACCCCATGTAGTGTTTGTATGAGGGGCCTCCCCTGGAGGCGTATCCATGTCTTTCAGGTGTATTTATGTCATTTCCTTTAATACCACACAAGTAGAATAAGCAGTGTTGTGCTGAGTTAGTCATTGTGAAGTTATTCATCGTTTAAAACAAGCAAAATAAATTATTTATTTACACAAGTGTTTTGTATTTCTTCTTGATTACCTATAACACAGAACCAACAATGCTTTACTCCATCAGTTTTCAGTGTTCAATCTAATCAGTTTGAAATTAGATTCTTTAACCCATTTTGTCCGGAGTCAGCAACTTTCTTTCGTGGAGGTTGATCATGAAATCTTTTCTACGGTCATTCTGCCCCTTCTGCTTATTCAAGAAGGGCAGTTGTCAGTTTCTGGCGAAAGAATGAGCACTGTACTGCTTAATCACTTATGTATATGCCTGCCCAGAAAAAGTGTGGATGGGTAAACTGACCGGCTCAAAAATGAGCTAAACATCGTTCACTGGGCCGTTAAATTCCAATACAAACAAACAAACAAAACCCATTTTGTACCGGAAACCCTAAAACGGGTACCCAGGCAAACAGTTCAGGCCCAGATCAGACGGCGTCAACCTGTCACCCCTAAATTTCGAAATGGACTCCTGCCATATATAAGGATGATTCCATTTGAGCCAATGCATGACAAAACCTACAATAAGACCTGCACCCAACGAAGACTCGGATAAGCCTGTGCATCCATGCAGACTGATCAGTCTTCGCTGTGCACTCCAAGGATAGCAAATGTCCCAATGTTCCTTCATGCAGCAAGAGAAGTCTCTGGTAAGACTATATTGATGCGCAGGCTGATCTGATTCTTCAATGGGCACACATGTAAGTTGCAGGAAGTGCTATGCCCCGGCTCATTTGGTACAAAAGGGCCAACCCATATATGGCTGGAGTCCCCATTTTGGGCGATTGGCAAATGTATTGTCCCAAATCAGAAGCTGCATTTTGTGGCATCTGATCTGGGTCTACACTATTTGCTTATTTTAAAATTTTACCGCAAACTAAACAAACTTGCCACTCAATTACTTGAAATTGATCACCCCAAACAAATAAGATGGTAGATTCCATTGTCATTTATGGGCTAATGCCAAATACAGTATTGTCTGATCTTGTTAGGCTTAACTTCTTCAGGTAGGTCTGTCACTGCTGTACGTGGATTCCAGCCCTTTTTTTAGGTCACATGTGAGATGCCAACAAAAAAGTTGGGTGTATATGCTCCAGATACTCAAAAAATCAAACTGGTATCAACACTAAAGAATTTCTATGGGAGGCGCCATGGTCTTGTTGATCCGTACAATGTTATTTCTGATGTGTTTGTCAGTGGAAAGCCATAGGAAGACTTCCAAAATCTCGAACATACACTACTCGGCATTTACTCCTTTTCTTCGTTCAGGTCGATTGGCATGGTGGGCAAAGCTTGCTTACCAAGTAATGCTTACTATCCGCGGACTCCTGATTAAACTCTTCTGGAGTCCATGTCTGTTGGTCTGAACATTGATATTTGCCATTTTTCTATGGATTAATAATGATTTTGGTTGAGCTGCATGATGCTTCCACACAGAGCTGAAACTGACCCGCACAAGAATACTGGTAAACCGCTTAGAGGATCTAAGCCTGCCCAGGCAAAGCGATGCTAGTCGGCCCGTCCATGCTAATAAACCCTATTGGTTTCATTGGGCGGCAGGGCTTGAGATGTCATTTTATCTCAAGGTTGGGTAAAAGTCCAACAAAATTGGAAGCAACGTCTCCAAAATGACCTTAACAGTGTTGACGGGGATGTTAAACCTTAAACAAACAAATGCTTTGGGGTTAACGCTTTGGTACTACGACCTAAACTACTTTTTACGATCAGCTCCAAAATGACCTTTACAGTGTTGACGGGGACGTTAAACCTCAAATCAAACAAACAAAGGCCACTGACAAGCATGCTGGGTGTTTTTTTTTCTTTGAAATATTTTAAATTTTGTTCCTAGAAAACAGGATTTGACATTCCATGCAAATTGAGATGATTTATATGTGATGTCAAACATGACTTGACATCTCATGCAGATTGTCTCCTATGGAGACCATTCAAGTCCTGTTTTTCTGCGAAAAATAAGAAAACTATCAACAATTTGTCGTCCGTTGAATGAGCCCAGAGGATGGTAAAGGTTGAGATAATGTTGTTTTAACAACTTGGCACAAAAGTCAAAATTGGGTTTATACAGGTGTCACGTTGAATGTCAAAAGTAGCAATATTTGACCTTGTGTCCACTGGAAATCATCCAGTTTTAATAATTAAAGAGAGAGAGGCGATCAGGAACTGATACAATCAGATCCCAAATTCTTCCCACAATATCACTAGGGAAAGAAGTCAAAACATGGAGCGACGACAGTAAACAAAATGGACAACAGGTAAACCGAGTCCAGCATAAAACTTACAAATGACAGAAGCCTCCATGGTGTAGTGGATCGCAAACCAGGGGTCGTGGAATCCATTCTGGGCTTCTACAGACTTTAACCGAGGTCCTGTCTCCATATGGCCTTAGATGCTGGGGGATGTAAAACTTCAACTCACACACAGAGAGATAACCAGCTGAGGATTGATAATCTTTCCCATGGCTGATGGCAGTTTGACGGCAGAAAAATGGCAAATATAACACCGACCCGGGCCAGAGGCTCAGTCAGATATGCGTCTGACTGATGATCAGGCGGTCGCGGGTCGACCCCCACCTGTTCTGGTTACTTTCTTTTGCAGAGATTGAACAAGAAATATTTTAACTGTCATTCTCTCTCCTCAGCTGATTCAAGAAAAAAACAAAACAGTTGTCACCCTGCAAAAGTAGTTCTGTCTCCCATGTCAAAAAAAAAAAAACAACAACAAAAAAACAGTTGTCAGCTTCTAACAAAAGAAACTATGGTACCGTCTAAGTATTGGGACAGATAGGCTCATGCAAACAGTGCAGACCCCGATCAGACTGCTCCTGACAAAAAATTAGGAGAATTATAGGTTCTTAAGGGGAATGGGTACTCATGTACACCTTCAGGGGAGGCAACTCCTGCAAAAGTAGTTCTGTTTCCCATGTCAATAGGGGTCAACTTTTAAAGGAAAGAATTTGCTCCAGATAATATGTTGTCGGCACAAGATAAATAATGTCGTCCGCACAAGATAATATTTTGTGCGCACATCATATTATCTTGTGTGCACAAGATAATATCTTGTTTGCACAACTTAATATCTTGCTCCCACAACATATTAAAAAAAAATCATGTCCCTTCCCGGGTTCCGTAATTAGCGCTGTGACTTACAAAAAAAAATAGTTTTTTTTTTTTGCGGGGTCTGATCTAGCCTATGCTATTTCTAGTATCCCGTTTATGGGAATTCCTGTATAAGATGGGTTAAAATAGACCGGCAAACATTGATGGGCAAAGGAAGCAAACAAAACAGAAAATTAGTCAGTCTAGACATGCGGTCCCCGCCCATATGCGCTTGAAGAAATATATGGGCTGCATGATGCTTCCACGCAGAGCTGAATCTGACCTACACACGAGTACTGGTAAACCGCTTAGAGGATCTAAGCCTGCCCAGGCAAAGCGGTGTGAGTGTCGGACCGTCCATGCTTATAAATTACTGGTTTCATTGGGCGACAGGGCTTGAGATGTCATTTCATCTCAATGTCGGGTAAAAGTCCCACAAAATTGGAAGCAATGTCTCCAAAATGACCTTTGGACGTTAAACCTCAAATCAAACAAACAGTCTAGACATGGCTTTTATTGGTCGCTGCACTATGTAGATCTTTGTGACATTAATCCTTTACATTTAAATGATAAACCGAAACCCTTTCTACTTGAAAGAATTTTAACTATATGTTTGAATAGTGAAAACAACTTGAAGCAAACAAAAACATAATTTTTATTAAGATTCTTTCAACATTTGAATTCCTATCAGACACGAGCCCATGATCTGCTAAATGAAGTAATATTGCCATACCCATTTTTGACAATCAACCAATCAAATTACTTGGTGTAATTTATTCCAAATAATTAACCAGCTGAATTACAAACAGTGAATGGTCCCCGCCCATTGGGGCTTGAAGAAATAAATGGGCTGCATGATGCTTCCACGCAGAGCTGAAACCGACCGCACACGAGTACTGGTAGACCGCCCAGAGGATCTAAGCCTGTCCAGGTAAAGCGACGCGAGTTGGACCGTCCATGCTTATAAACCCTATTGGTTTCAGTTGGCTTGAGATGTCATTTCATCTCAATGTCGGGTAAAAGTCCCACAAAATTGGAAGCAACGTCTCCAAAATGACCTATACAGTGTTAACGGGGGCGTTACGAGTAAACCTCAAATCAATCAAACAAAAAATGAAGCCATCTGAATTGGTGGGTAGCCTGGTTCTGCAGCACCACGATAACACGTCTGTGCAATGAACACCCCCTCATACCCCACTTAATATAGAGAAAACTGGGGTTTGCGGGGGTATAAAATATTTTTCTTATTTCTGCTCCAAGACATAGGTTGTGGGTACTCGTTAGAACCGCCTCATAGGTTGTGAGTACTCGTTAGAACCGCCTCTATGAGGCGGTTCTAACGAGCACCCACAACCTATGTTTGGAATACAAATAAGAAAAATATCACGGATTTTCATTTTTGGAGATGTGAAAAAAATGCCGATCGGGTGTGTTATCGTAATGGGACGAGGGTACCGGTAAGCACTTCGGTCGTCCATATATAGTCTGTCCAAAAATGACTTCGTTGTTCGTTGACACAGTTTCTTGATGCATGCAGTTAGCGGCTGAGTAGATCTGTGTCGGTGTGTGCACACGCTCGAATGTACGTACGTGTTCACATACTTAGCCATGTCATGAGAAAAAATTGTTTTTGTCATTTGCGAACAGCAAAGATGTAGATCAGACTGCGCGCATGCGCAGTCTGATCTGCAACTTTGTGTTCGCCGCTGGATAGTACAATACCTCTAGTTAATTTCTATTCCTAAAATTTCAAGACTATTGCTATTCTGCGTAGCTGATCAAACCGGTTTGAGTCTTACCTGGTCGCAAACCTCCAAGACAGTTTTTTAGGTTTTACGTCACCGTCAACACTGTATAGGTCATTTTGGGACTTATACCCGAAATTCATATTAAATGACATCTCAAACCCTGCCACCCGATGAAACCAATAGGGTTTATGTGCATGGACAGTCCGACTCGCACCATTTTGCCTGAACAGGCTTAGTACTTCTAAGCGGTTTACCATTACTAATGTGTGGTCAGTTTCAGCTCTGCGTGGAAGCACCATGCAGCCAATCTATTTCTTCAAGCCCCGATGAGCGGGGGCCGAACCTCCAAGACAGGTTTTCTCGCGACGAGGCTGTGTGATATCGACATTATAGACTTCCTGATATATAGACTTCCTGATAAGAGACACTGCCGCAACCTGAGCGACCAGAGAACTGTGTAGTTTCTCAAGCGAGTCTTGCCAGATATTTCGCATAGGGCTATGATAGCCAAGCTGCTATAGATAGCTCATGCGAACCGCGAGGACTCTGATCGTACTGTGCATTGGCACTGGTTGATCCGAGTCTTCGCTGGTCTTATTAATCTTGCTTGCAGCTTTTGTCATGCAGCAGCCCGTGTACCATAAACATTAGCATTCAACTAACATAATTCGACTTCAAGTTACATAACAAAACTACCATTAACCCTTATCTTGCTGTTCACGACAACCCCTATCTTTGAAAACAGTGTAGATCCAGATCAGATGGCTTCTGAAGAAGCCATCTGATCAGGATCTACACTGTTTGGCATTCAGTTTATGATTTTGTAACAATAAATTACATCAAGTAATTTGATTGGTTGATAGACAGAAATGGGTGTGGCTTAAATGAATATTCAGCAAGAGAAGGGTTAAATCATTTAGAAAAATGAGTCAGGTTATGAGAAAAAAGGTACTTATCCCTTTGCCACCAGCAAAACTCCAGGGCAACCTTCGAATGAGCACAGTTAACCCTTGTCCTGCTGAATATTTTCATCTGCCACACCCACAACCAGTTATCAACCAATCAGATTACTTGATGCAAATTATTGCAACAAATTCACAATCTGAATGACAAACAATGTTGATCCTGATCAGATGGCTTCTTCAGAAGCCATCTGATCTGGATCTTCATTGTTTGAAAGATAAGACATATCCGGGCTCAGCAGGACAAGGGTTAAACTTTTGCTGCTCACAGACATGTCACGTGACTGGAGACCTATGCAAGAAGGCATGCGTCTGGACCATTACGATAACACACCCGTACGACGTAAGGCATTTTTTTTCACATCTTCAAAATGGCTACTTTTCGTGATATTTTTTCTTACTTATACTTCAAACATTGTTTGTGTGTACTCGTTAGAACCGCCTCAGTGAGGCGGTTCTAACGAGTACACACAGCCTATGTATTGGAGCAGAAATAAGAAAAATAATGTATACCCCGTTAACCAGTTTTTCTCTACATAAAGTGTGGTTTTAGAGGGTGTTCATTTCACAGACTTGTTCACATGATGCCTACTAGTTGCCTGGATATGTATGTTTGAAGAAAATAAAATTGGAGACTTCTAAGGGCCCTTATCTCAAGTGTCGACTCATATATTCAAGTGAAAAGTAGCAAAATAAATCCGTCATACTTAAACAGATTATCTTTTTGTACTACTTACAAATGCATCAACACGGAAGTCTTGTAGATTTTGCAGCAATTCAACTTGAAAATTTGCACACTAAGATAAATCATTATCATAATTATATGCCTCCGTTTTGGAAATGGAACAGAACGCACTTCGTGCTTTAGCCCCCATGAGCCGACGGATACAGTGAAACTTCAATTAGTCGAATACGGATGACTCAGGCCTGACCTAACTCGATCTCACTAGAGAATTCTTACGATAGCTCCAGATATCCCTATTTATCATATGACGTCGAGTCTGAGAATGTTATAACGTCACGTAATAAATAGACTGAGCATCGAGTGTGTTGAAAACATCCGAATTTTCACGTGTGCGAAGCACGAGTGAAAATTCGGATGTTTTCAACACACGAGATGAAATACTTTTGGTATCATGGCGCCGAAAAAAATTAAATTTAATAATTTTCCGCTAATTGGTCAATTGGTAATTGATCAATCGTATTTTTTTTTTATTTTATTTTTATTTTTGGTTTTGGTTTTACGGCCCTTTCAAGATTATTTCACTCATATCGAGCCGATCTTTAATCAGAGGTGGGTGAAAACCGGAGTACCCAGAGAAAAACCACCTGACCTTCCGTTGCAGAACCTGGCGTCTAACATGTGACCCGAGCGAGGCTCGAACCACAGCGGTGAGAGACCTAATGATCCGAGTCAGCACTCTTAATCACTAGGCCGCGTCACAATTTTGACCGGGCTATGACATCATAACTGTCAAGTTCAAAACATAAACAGATAATCATTTTGAACACAGCATTTTTACAGTTCAAAGAGTGCTTTTCAAGGTATTTTACAGAATTATTTTGTCAGAATTATTTTATTCAGAATTATTTTGTCGATAACATGTGACTTTTGGCGGGAAAAAGTTGTCCGGGCTGCTACTGTGATATTAACAAGGAAATGTTATTTTCACACTTGTTATTTTCACAGTGTGAAAATAATATAATTTTTATTTGTTTCAGATTTGATTTCACTGCAGAGTATAAAATTAATTCGACAATCCACTGGTGGATTAAATATGCAAATTAGTTAGATAAGCCCCGTAACGTTACATGTATGACGTCCTTAACGACGTCGCGTTTACTAATGGCGGAATATTGACGTTCTTGTAAACAGTCGTGATTAAAATGCGTTTTAAATGTCATATGATAAATAGAATCTTGCATTCGTGCCCATGTATTATTATATTTATTAAACTATTTGAGGAAAAGCGATAAAATGCGGAGAGGAGAGGTATAGTAGTCGCAGATAAGATTGACTAGGCGGAGTATTTAAGTGTTGTCAATATATGTCAAATTCGCCGAGCCCACCAGAAGATTCGGTAGTGTGCCTTTCGCACGCTTTCTACAAGCGGACGAAATGGTCATATACGCCACAGCTATGCTTGTGTAACAGTTGAATTCACACAATCGGGTGACTTGGTTTACCTTTTTGTTAATGGAATGTTCCTAAGGCAGGTACAAACGATAGCTCCGCCTAGTGAATCTTATCTGCGACTACTATATGTTGTGAATACTCAATGATCATGGAAGCGTTTCTAATGGATAGTACGGAGCCCGGGAAGTGACATTTAACTCTTTTATTTATTGCGTTATATCTAGAGCTGGCTTATCGGAGCTGAAAAGATAATCGATTATCAGTCCTGTCATTGCGATCGATAATCGATTAGTAATCACTGAGGTTTTTGTCATAATTTTACCTATCTGGCTTTCTGTCTGAGCATGACTCTTACCATATGTTGCACTTTACCATATGCAGATTTTTTTTTTTTTTTTTTTTTTTTTGGTTTGGGTTTTACGGCCCTTTCAAGATTATTTCACTCATATCGAGCCGATCGTTAATCAGAGGTGGGCGAAAACCGGAGTACCTGGAGAAAAACCACCTGACCATATGCAGATTTGGACAGGCCTGAGCAAACAGTGTAGACCCAGATGAGACGCCGCAGAATGCGGCGTCTATTCTGCGGCGTCTCATCAGGGTCTGCACTGTTTGCCACTCATCCAGCTATTTTAGGCATAACTTTGGGTAGTAAATTGTACCTATCAAGTAATCAAATAAAAGCAAATCAGAAATGATAATCATTTTTGTGGAATGTATCGATCGATTAATCGATTATACGATTAATCGTGTTAGCCTTAGTTATATCGAATTAATAATTCGACATATCGAATTATTATTGCGTTATATCGAATTATTATTGCGTTTTATCGAATTATTAATTTGTTATATCGAATTATTAATGCGTTTTATCGAATTATTAATTCGCTATATCGAATTGTTATTGCGTTTTATCGAATATTATTATTGCGCTTTATCGAATTATTAATTCGTTATATCGAATTATTATTGCGTTTTGTCGATTTTATTTATTCGTTATATTTAAATATTATTGCGTTTTATCGAATTATTATTGCGTATTATCTAATTATTAATTCGTTATATCGAATTATTATTGCGTTTTATCGAATTATTATTGCCTTATATCGAATTATTATTGCGTTTTATCGAATTATTAATATCTAAATTATATCACGTATTATCGAATTACTAATTCGTTATATCGAATTATTTATTGCGTTATATCGACGGAAGCGTATTTGTTGTGTCATACTGCACAATTGTGACTTCATATATAGCGAATTGGTTTGATTTTCGAGCATATTTCGACATGTATTTGTCGCCTTTTTCTGTCATGGTTCTGTAAATCGGCTTACACTAACACAAAATCAAAGTTGCCAAAAAAAATCGACATCTAAGAATTAATACAATAATTAATTTGAGAACAGGCGTCTTGAACTTGTGAAAATTTGACTACACTAGAAATGAAGAAAACATATCGCGTAAGAAAATACGATATAAGTAGGGCTGGCTAACCGGAGCTGAAAAGATAATCGATTATTAGTCCTGTCATTGCGATCGATAAGCGATTAAAAATCGCCAAGGTTTTTGTCCTTATTTTACCTGTCTGGCTTTCTGTCTGAGCATGACTCTTACAATATGTTGCACTTTACCATATGTATATTTGAACAGACAGGCCTGAGCAAACAGTGTAGACCCAGATGAGACGCAGCATAATGCGGCGTCTCATCAGGGTCTGCACTGTTTGCCACTCATCCAGCTATTTTAGGCATAACTTTGGGTAGTAAATTGTACCTATCAAGTAATCGATTAAAAGCAAATCAGAAATGATAATCATTTTTGTGGAATTTATCGATCAGTTAATCGATTATACGATTAATCGTGTCAGCCTTAGATATAAGCGCATGTAGTGTTACTTGATGATTTTGCACAAGTCGAAATGTTAATGGAGGAACTGAAGGTCGATATTTTCGAAATCGATTTTTATTGTAAAACACTCATGTCGATAATTTGAAAGTCAACTTTTGAAAGTACTTCAAATTATCGATAAAATCAAGAAGATCACCTAGGTTATATTTCTGACCCAATATTTTGAGACTATAGTATGGCACTCTGGAAACCATGAAAACAGGTCCACATGTAGCCCTACTATAGTCATTTAAGAAATGAATTTTATTTTTCTGCTGTTCATGAAAGTATGAACGCAGTGGGTCGCCTGAATAGTAAATGAACCCCATGTAAACGCTGTCGTTCATACTTTCATGAAAAGCAGAAAAAATAACTTTATTTTTTATATTTACATTCTTTGCTCTTCATCACCGGGCGAAAAAATGCTTATAGGGCAAACTTTTAAAGCTGAAAAACATTTACACGCTGTTTCCTACAAAGAGCGGAAAAGCGTTGACGTCGCCAACGCCCAATCAGGTCGTGGAGAACCATGGTTAAGACTGACGTCACTTGACTTCACTGAAAATCATGTGACTCGATGCGTTCTTGGAAGTATGAACTACACTGTTTTCTATAGGTTTACATTAGGCTTTACATTGGAAATGTAAATATTGAGGTATGAATAACATTGCTTCCCAGTATTTTCTAAAAATACAATGACAATGTATAAACTGGTTTTTGCCAGGGCATGCATAATTTGCGCAAGCTCGTTCGAAAAGGATCATGATCGCATAGGCGAGCTGCGTATATTTGCAATTTCACAAGAGCCTTCGCTGTTCACAGATGCATTAAAAATTAAAACTACCGTAGTTCCTCTTTTAAAAACTTAGGTTTCAGTTTTTCTTCCTTTTTGTGTTTCCTTCACCCATTGTCCTATGGTTAGAGACCACTTTTGGTACTGTTCAAAGCTGGTCTTAAAGATCACTGTTGAACAGCCACAAAGGTGGTCTTTATAGCGGAATTCTGTAAGGTAGCTTCATGCAAAATGTCATGCATCTAGTCCTATAAGATTGCTGCGCATGCGCATTTGAAGAAAGTAAATTGAAGAATGCTAAAGGTCTTTTTGTCATGCGTCAGCACATTTATCCCTCTTACTTCCTGCTCCAAAACATAGATTATGTCCAGTCATGCAACGCTAGAGTACAAGCAGTATGATCATGTGAGTGTATGGCGATCGCAATAACCCGTTGCATGCGGAAAACCCCAAAATGGGTGCCTTGGCAAACAGTGCAGGCCCAGATCGGCGTCTGATCAGGGCCTGCACTATTTGCCAACAATATTATCCATCATAAATAGAATAAAAAAGAAAAAAATAGGCCGGATACCCCTTATACGAAAAATGGACTTATCCTACATAATGCAATGGTAGAGTCCACTAGTATACATTGGATTAAAAACTACCATGCCAGTAAGGCGTACTTAATTTGTATGGCAGTGATAACAAAATAGCCAGCTATTTCTGCCAATAACACAAACGTTTGCATACCAAGATTTCGTACAGTCACGTAAACAATGGCCCAAACCATCGCGGAAGTACACAACACCATCCAAATCATTAAGCATATATTCCACAAATTGCTTTTTCCAGTGACTCTGTACCTTTGTAAGGCAACGTACGGAAAAGGCGTTAAGAAAAACAACAACATGCTAGGATTTAACATACCAAGCACAACTGCAACTACCAGAAATCGCCCTATAAAACTGGTAGGGCAAAAACAACAATTATACCTGAATTCAAAACCAGCATACTCTGTATAAACATGTTGCCTACGGGGTTCGATGTAAATGACCCCCAGGAGAAATAGTATGTGCAGAACAAAAAGAACTTTATTATCAGCTACGTAGGAAACTTTATCTGCCGACGCCTCGTTTTCAATTTTCTTGTTGGATGAAACTGAATATTCAATGACAGTGCCGCCATCATGTGTTACGGAATCTGTTTCGTCCTTCAACGTTGTAATCAGATTATCGTCAGACCCGCTTTTAATCAATATGCAACATCTCGGAGATGCTTCTTGAAATTCTTCAGACACATTAATGTCAATGTCTGTTAAGCCTTTTATCAAACTATCACGAAGTATTGCTGACTTTGAACCAGTTTTAACTTTAGGTATGACACAGTTTTGCAAAGTTTTGCTTCTTCTCTTCTCAAACAAAAATGTACATACTTTCGGAAGCCATCTAAATGAGTCTTGTAAGTTATCAACCACCGTGATCTCTTCTTTCCCAATTATTTTTTCTAAATCTTCTTTCAAACTTGGTTCTTCGGATTCAGCCACAACACACACGCGACATGTGGCTTCAATACTGCATCCACGACAGGTTGTATCATCATGAAACTCTCTGTATTGCACTAGTGATTGTAAGAATTCCTCAACAAAAAGGCGATTCCGTTTTGAAATCATTAAAAGAACAGCTTGGTTTTCTTCAAAGATGCTGTCGTTAAAATCCCACGTACAGCAAGATTTAAAGGTAATTTTTGGTTTTACATTACTTAGATTCTGCCGCAGTTCTTTGATATGAAGTTTAACAGAATCAGTATCATTGTGAACTATTGTTACAATCATTTTTCTCTACGAAAAATTAAAAAAAACAATTGAGAATTAAAGTTCTTTGAGAAAAGTGTTATCGGGTTTATTCGGGTTTATTTATATAAGTCAAATGATTTTGCCTGACTGAGCTCCCTCCAGCGATATTGTGTATTCGTGCGTGTGCACACAGCCTTGTCAGGGTAGGACTTCGCTATGCGCTATATGGATGCCAGGTAACCTAACCGCGCATCCATATAGCGCATAGCGAAGTACTACCCTGACAAACCTTACCGGTCATCCATATAGCGCATAGCGAAATCCTACCCTGACAAGGCTCTGTGCACTAACTGAGTTTGAGTTATGTCTTTGCTGAGTGTGCATGCCCAAAACACATTTTCACTTGTCACAGCTTTAACAAATTTAAGCTAATTGTAGGCTAGGAATTCAAGTCAGGTATACTTTTTACCCGTAGTCAGTGGCATAGCAAGGGCAAAAAAAAAGTTTACGCAAACCAAATAAATTTATAGAAACATCACTCCATAGTAGCGCTTACAAATTGGGGACCACTCTTACAGGACCCTAGATATATAAAGGGAGCAAGTTCTTCAAGAGTAGTTCCTGTGCTGAAGGAGGAAGCTGCATGGTTTGTGACTTCTTCTTCCTCCCCGTCTTTCTGCTCCTCCTTCTTCTTCTTCTTCTTCTTCTTCTTAATAATAATAATAATTCTAATAGTACTAATAATAATTTATAGAGGATAACATAATAAGCATACAGATACTTGCCTACCATATGGTTCTCTCAGCTGATAAGTAAAATACATATACAAGTATAAAACTATTTCAATTTATCATATGACGTCGCGCCTGAGAGTGTAATAACGCCATGTAATAAATAATAAATTCGATGATCCACTGGTGGATTAAATATGCAAATTAGGTAGATCGTCCCGTAACGTTACGTTCCAGCAAAGCCTCGCATTTTATCCTTTTCCTCAACTCGTTTAATAAATTCAATAATACATGGACACTCATGTAAGATCCTATATATATATAATATATACAGTATTCATAAAGTCTAGGAATAAAACTTGTGTTTGGATTAGTGATAAAAAGTTAGTTATGTGTTCTTACATAAAACTGAAAACACATTCGTTACTCTACGTTGATAAGAACTGCTATATTGCATACTATGTCCGAAATAAGTGCTTACAATTTGAAGCCTAAAACTATGAGAATTTTGTGGGAAAGTAACTGTCCTTTTGGCTTTCCGCTATTGATGTTTCCATTAGGTCTGTTGTTTCATGTTTGTGTTTCTTTCCATTTGGTGTCTCTGATGGGAGTTGTGGGTTGATTGTATCGATTCCTGATCATTGCCTTTACTTCTGTTTTGGTAAAATGCCCATTATGATAATAATTAAACTATAAGAAGCAGATATATAGTGTCCCCTCTTCATTATAAGTATCCGACATGCTTCTTAATCAGGGTTCTTAATCAGGGTTATCGGTATCATAAACTACGCAAAGCCGAAGACGCTATTCCGAATTAATTTCAAAATCCAATGTTGGACTTAAATCTCTTCTGCAACAAGGTCTATCGGAACCCGAATTTGATGATGACTTAGTATATAAATTCAGAAAAATATATAATTGCAATGACTGCAGCACCAAATTTTGTGAAATCATACTTCGATCTAAAAAGATTGGGTACAACATAAATGCTATGTATGCATGGAATTTAACCAATTCACGGTTGACAACTTTCCCTCCCTCTTTAATTGCACGCCGGTGGGTCAGGCATCCGATTCTATGACGGTTCAAGCGTAAAGGCTTACTGGGAATTAGAGGGAATTTAATTTTATGTGATGTTGGTTGGCGTCTGATTCTCTGTCTCATGTCGGGCCCATCGGAGTCTAACTGTTGGTTTTCTTTTGCTCCAGCATTTTAGTGGTTTCTTGCTGTCGAGTCCTCACAGTTGTTTCATCTCTGTTGTTGTTTGATTTTTGTGTTCACGGAGATGTTGCACTGATGAGTTAGGTGAAATTCGTTTCACTGGCCGTTCCAAGGCGGTTCTTCTGTCGCGGTTTATTTTTGTCATGGCTTGTCTTTGAATGTGTGTATCGCTTACATTATTTTGTTTTGAATAGTCAATTGGCCATTTTGTGGGAAAGTAACTGTCCTTATGGTTTTCCGCTTTTGATGTTTCCATTAGGGTTTAGTTGTTTCATGTTTGTTTTTCTTTCCCTTTGGTGTCTCTGATTGGAGCTGTTGGTTAATTGTATCGATTACTGATCATCGCCTTCACTTCTTTTTATGCACCACACGACGTGTGTCACAGTTTTAGCAAGGAGTATGAGGCAGAAACCAATCTCCGCATCCACGATGCATGCCGTGTACAGCACAGTGTTCCGCGAATGGCATGGGTCCAGCTTTATTTGTGTCGTTTCTCTTAAGCCAGAAATGAGCAATTCGTTGGATTTTCGATGACCTTCGATACAAGGGGCGAATGTCGGCAAGCTGTCTGGTTGGGCCATACCCCCATCTAGGCCGCAGACGACAGACACCACCAGCCTGTGGTCCAGTTTAATTTTGATGGGCGAAAAAGTTATTCGCAGGCACTACATAGAAGACAATAGAATCGTATTTCATATTGCTATAGACATAGAAACACGTCTTTTGCGAAAGCAAATACTTCAAAGATTGGGTTTACGGTCTAGATCCAGAGTAGTATAATGGAAACAATCATCTGGCAGCCACAAAAGGTGAAAATAAGTTGATGATAAAAATGTACATTCATATTAATAAGATATTAATAATCACCTTGCAGCAAAAACAAGAACTTCTCCTGCAATGTTTCGAACTGAAACCAGACTTTGCTAGGGGGAGTCGAAACCTTGCGAGGAAAAGCTTGTTTTTGCTGCAAGGTGATGTTTCACACACGCAGAATACCAAGTCATCAACCGGTGCCCCAGTGAAGCTAAAAAGCCACACAAACTCTAATTCAAGAAATGTGATCTATTTTATTACACGAACTAAGCGCAACAAACAGTATGTTGGCGAAACCGTGCAGCCTCTTCAAAAACGGATAAATGGCCATCGTGCCGACTGCAAACATCGGCGATTCCATTACGATAACACACCCGCGCGTCATAGTGCATTTTTTACATCTCCAAAACTTTCAATTTTCTTAAGAAAATTTGTGGTATTATTCTTATTTATACTCAAAACATAGGTTGAGGCGGTTCTAACGAGTACCCACAACCTATGTCTAGGAGCAGAAATAAGGAAAATAACGTATACCCCCGTAAACCCCAGTTTTCTCTATATAAAGTGGGGTGTAAGGGGGTGTTCATTTCACGGACTTGTTAGCGTGATGCCAGAGAGCTCCTATAGCCGAGCTCAACAATTCAGCAGGACATTGACTACTGTAGTTAGGCTTCCTTGTGCTTCATTGACCATCAGTCAAACTGGTCCGATGCAGTCAGAAAAGTCCGGGAAACCTAGTGGAATCGGCGGTTGAACACGCTACAGCCGCATGGAACTGATAAGGGCGAATGATCCCCATAGCGAGTGAGGCTCAATTCCTTCCTGCTGATATGGTGCCTTGCTGCTGATATGGTGCCTTCCTGCTGATATGGTGCCAGCAGTTGCAGTTATAAATATTTTGTTAAGAGTTGCCTAAAATCGAACTTCACGGTGTCTAACCGTGCATGTTTCTCGGATTACGACCGACTTAGTTGCACAAGAGGATTTGTTTGTTTGATTTGAGGTGTATTTTGGGGGGTGGGGTTGGTTTATGGCCCTTTCAAGATTATTTCCCTCATATCGAAGCGATCGTTAATTATAGGTGGGCGAAACCCGGAGTACCCGGAGAAAGACCACCCGACCCTCCGTTTCAGAACTTGGCGTCTCGCATGTGACCCGAGCCAGGCTCGAACCCGCAGTGGTGAGATACCTAATGATTAAGAGTTGGCGCTCTTACCCACTAGGCCGCGGAGGCCAGTGTTTGATTTGAGGTTTAACGTCCCCGTCAACACTGTAAAGGTCATTTTGGAGACGTTGCTTCAAATTTTGTTGGACTTTTACTCGACATTGAGATGAAATGACTTCTCAAGCCCTGCCGCCCATGAAACCAATAAGGGTTTATAAGCATGGACGGGTCCGACTCGCACCGCTTTGCCTGGGCAGGCTTAGATCCTCAAAGCGGTTTACCAGTACTCGTGTGCGAGTCGGTTTCAACTCTGCGTGGAAGCATCATACAGCCCATCTATTTCTTCAAGACCCGATGGGCCGGGGGGCGTTTATCAAGAGGAGGTAAAACTGTTAACAAATGTGTCATAACAGAAACATTCTTTATTACATTCAGTAATCCGTACATGACCGATTTATTTACTTGAAAGTCCTTTCCGGACCAAGTCTTTTCTATGTTAAAAACTGGCCCCAGTTACAATTTAATTTTGCATTCTGGCCTGCAACTGGGGCTGATAATTGCTAATATAACTTAGTATCTCTTCTTTGTTTGTTTGTTTGATTGTGGTTTAACGCCCCCGTCAACACTATTTAATACATTTTGGAGATGTTGCTTCCAATTTGGTGGGACTTTTACCTGACATTGAGATGAAATGACAGCTCAAGCCGTGCTGCCCAATGAAACCAACAGGGCTTATCCAAACGGTCTGACTCTCATTACTTTGCCTGGGCAGGCTTAATCAGTCTAAGCGGTTAACCAGTACTCATATGCGGTCAGTTTCAGCTCTGCGGGGAAGCACCATGCAGCCTAATGTATTTCTCCAAGCCCCGATAGGCGGGGACTCTTGGTTTGACGACTGTGCATCGAAGGTTCAAAGCCAAGTTACATGAGTTAAAACTCTGAGAAAGTAATTGTTCAAGTGATACTTAATTTGTACTAACACGCCAATTTCTGAAACGGAAGGTCAGATGTATTTTTCTATGGGTACTGCGGTTTTGGCCCACATCTTATTAACGATTGGCTCGAAATAATTGCAATGGACGTATATCTAAAAAATAACAGCAAAACACATGCTTCATTTGGTTTTTTTGTACATTGCTCAACAGTCTTAACCCGTCAGTGACCAATAGAACCACCAGAGAACCATTCATCGTATAGCTTTGGACAAGTACATACACAATTTAAGGAATGCCAAGATATTTTTATTTGTTGTAAGTTTTACACCAGTTTCCCTACCGTTTAAGCAAACAGTAAAGGGCCTGATCATACGCGGAGTCTGATCAGGATCTTCACTGTCACTGTCCCATTTTGAGACGCTACCCATAAATGGGTTAATTTAACTTCTTTCTTTCTTTCTTCCTTGTTTCATTTGTGAACCTGGCTCGGGTCCGTCATGTATGAAATATAGGTGCCGTACTCGGTAGCTCAATTGAATGCGCGTCTGATTGGTGACCAGGAGGATGCGGGTTCGATACCTGCCGGGGTCGGCAACATTCTTTCGGGAGATTGATCATGAATTTTTTTTATGCGGTCATTCTATTCCTTCCGCTGATTCAAGAAGTAAGCTGTCAGTTTCTGGCGAAAGAATGTGCACATTACTGGTTAACTGCTTACGTATAGCCTGTCCAGGAAGTGTGAATAGGTAAACAGACCGGCTAATATGACCTTAATAGTGTTGACTGGGCCGTTAAACCCAAATACAAACAAACAGACAATGAAATATGAACGTTTTTTTTTTCAGTCATGGTTCTGAGGTCAAAATGCCCCTGTCCCTAGGATGCTTTACAAAGACTCATGACTAAAACTGGAATGTCCAGGCCTTTGATATTTTATGTACGTACAACTTTAACCTCTAACAGCTTGGTTTAAAATTATCACGATAGGGTCAAAAGTGACCACTTGTTTTTCATCGGAAATTTGAAAAATCTTCTAATTATATACCACACTAGTTATCTATATAGAAGCATCGTCACACTCTTGAACATACACTTTATACAACGCTGTTAAAGCAATACATCTGCTTGTTTGAAATTTCAGTATTAAGGAATCAAAATATGTTAGCTTATATGTACGATTTAGGAAAATCATGATTTCTTCAGTTGTAGTTGAAATGGAGCTTTTTCTTCTTCAAACACAGTTTGTATGTGTTGGTTATAACATATCCTGAGTCGGCTGGGAGAGGCAAATGTGTCGTGTAGCTTTCGGCATTAAAGAGGTCACAAACAATTTTTGAAAAGGCCTGTTGTCCTTGTAGCAGGGTAAGGTATGAGGGAATGCTATGAAATCTACCCACTTTTATTCTCCTTTCTCCTTAATTTCCTTACATGTTTAAGCGATCATATAGTCGTATAATATTTATGCTGTATCCAATCGAGATCTTTTTATATCGAATAATGATTTTAAGAAATTGGGCGAATCATTGCGCGTACATGTATATATTTTTCTCTGAATTTATATGCTAAGCCACCATAAAATCCGGGTTCCGATAGACCTTGTTGCAGAATAGATTTAAGTCCAATAGTGAAATTAGAAATTTAATCGGTATGACATCTATAAAATTAAGAAAAGGCTTTGCGTAGTTTAAGATACCGATAACCCTGCGTTAGAAGTTTAGCAGTGTACAATTTATTACGAGTGTTGAAGTCAGTTACATGACAAGACACTCTGGCAAATTTAACTAATTGCGAAATATAAACGCCAAAGGATGCCGCACAAGGAACACCATCCAAGAAAGGAAGATATATAATCCCAAATGCATCGCGTTTATCATAAATTTTGCAAGAAACGAACACATCTACAGTAGAAAGATGTAAATCCCACAGCGGGGCCTGGTATCAGAAAAACATTCTTTATTTAACTAAGGTTCTGGGTGGGTGGGGGGGGGGGCGGTAATTTGACTGATCAAACCATCGAAATAGGTATTGTCAATATTGAATACATAATCCAAATATCTAGAAGTCGAGCTTAAGGCTTTGGTTTTCAACGGAAAGGAACATTATGAAGCCTCTTTCATAACAAAACAAGAACAGATCAGCCACAAGGGGAGCGCAGGCAAAGTGCTGCGCAATGCATATACTCATTTTGGTTTCATTGAGCGACAGGGCTTGAGATGTCATTTCATCTCAATGTCGGTTAAAAGTCCCACAAAATTGGAAGCAATGTCTCCAAAATGATCTTAATAGCATTGACGCGGATGTTAAACATCTCATCAAACAAGATGCAACTGGATAGGACTTGCTGTTATGGTCCCTGTAGGTATGTAACGTGATAGAGCTTACTGTGATGGTCCCTCCAGGGATGCAAATAGATAGGACTTGCTGTACGTATGTAGCAGGATACGATTTGCTGTTATTCTGCCTGCATGTATGTACTGTAAAGGACCTGCTGTTACGGTCGCTGTAGATATTAAACTGGATATGACCGGCTGTTATGGTCTCTGTGGGTATGTTACCTGAACGGAGCTGCTGTTATGGGCCCTGTACGTATGTAACTGGATAGCATCCACTGTTATTCTCCCTGCAGGTATGTAATCTGAGCAGACCTCTTGTAACAGTAACTGTGGGAATGTTATCTTAGCGTACCTTTTATGGTCCCGGTAGCAGTGTAACTTGATCGGAACTGCTGTAATCGTCACTGATAATATGGAACTCGAGTGAACCTGCTGTTATGATCCCTGTAGGTATGCAACTCGATAGGACGTGCTGTTAAGGTAACTGCTGGTATTTAACCGGATAGGAATTGCTGCTTTGGTCCCTGTAGATATGTAATAGGATAGTGCTTGCTGTTATTCTCCTATAGGTAAGTAACCTGAGCGAACTGTTGTTACAGTCTATGTAGGTATGTATCTTAATTGGACCGGCAGTTATTCTCCCTGTAAGTATGTAACCTGAGTGGACCTGCTGTTATGGTCCCTGTAGGTATGTAACTGGATAGGACTTGCTGTTACGGTCCCTGTAACCTGAGCGTACCGACTGGTATGGTCCGTGTATGTATGTAGCTGGATAAGATTGGTTGACATTGTTCCTGAAGTTATATAACTGAATTGACCTGCTGTTATGGTCCCTATAGGTATGTAACCTGTTCGGACCGCCTGTTATGGTCCATTTAAGTATGGAACTTGAAAGGACCTGCTGTTTATTTGTTTGGTTTGAGGTTTAACGTCCCAATATATAGGTCATTTTGGTGACGTTGCTTCCAATTTTGTGGGACTTTTACCCGACATTGAGATGAAATGACATCAAAAGACCTGCCACCCAAGGAAACCCAAAGGGTTTATAAGAATGAACGGTCCGACTTGCAGCAATTTTCCTGGGCAGGCTTACAAGTACATTCCATATTTTTCAGTTCTGTGGCGTATTCTTTGCTTCCAGAGAATAACGATGAATATATTTAATGTCACTACAGTTGGGGTCTGGGAATGTGTGGGGCCGTAAAAAGTCTCCCTGCCCTACACCATAGTGTACGTAGTTTATATTTTCTTGTCGCTTGGGATCATTGATTACATTTCTGAATTTTGAAAATTTGGAGTGTCACTGATGAGGCCTAAGTGTCCGAAACTTGTCTGGTCAAGAAAACATGTATATACATATACATATATATTCCTTTAGGTACGTTACTGGATAGGACCTGCTGGAATTGTCCCTGTAGGTATGTAACCCTGGCGAACCTGCTGTTATGGTCCCTGTATGTATGTAACGGGAAAGGAAATTCTGTTGTGATCCCTGTGTTACATGTGGGTTTACGGCGTCCCGCAAACCCTCATGCTGACAAGACAACCGAGCGTGATCTCTGACAGGTGTACGGGCAGCTGTGGGGTAAGGCACAAGAAAGATATTAGATGAATGACATGAATTATTTACAGTATCTATATACAACACTTACTAACACAAAATATCACAATTTGTTGCTTCTGTAGCCAACTCACGACGTCCGCCCCGAAGGCAAAACAATGTTCTGTGCTCGGAACGGGTGACGTGAATGCCTTCAGAAGCAAAATACAAAACAACAACAAAATAAAAAAAAAAAAGAAACAACACAAGACGCGACTGGCCAGTTTATAACTTAGGGTGAATCTCCCACGCGCGTGAATCCCCCTCTCGCGCACTAGTGTAAACTAGTTTGTCGACATTGTTGTCGACCACAGGTTGATATGTATTATTTAGCGATCGCGCACTAGTTTGATTCGCCTTAATCGCCTGCAGGTTATTTATTGGACCTCTTTCATTTGAATGGTCTCACATTCGTTGCACATTGCTACGACCTGTTTATGTTGGTTCGTCCGCCCTTGCTGGACCCTAACCGACAGCGTCGTACCAGTACCTGCTGCTATATTGCAGGGAGCAGCAGGTCACCACACATTGTTGTGCCTGCAAATTGCAATAATTGGACTAAGATACAGTTCATAAAACATACATGCTATATCATGATCCCCCTCCCGGAGAAGTAAGAATATGTTCATGCATATACCGTTATTGCGCATGCGCCGACCAGACATACAGGCTGATTAGTGCATGCTACAAATAACTGCACAGCAGAACTCAACTTGACTGTGCATCAAATTATCAGCACCTAGCGCTTGACACAATAATACCCAAAGTTCATGTTTCCTTACTGAGCACTACAGAAATCAATTAATGCTCACTACTACTGAGCATAATACTCATCAAATTTGTGCTTACTACATTATCAAAAGTAAGAGGCAATTGAACAGACCACGCCTGTGCGCTACCTGGTCAGCCGCCAATTACAGGAAACATAACAAACTCTATTTCATATCCTTCTCCGCGACACGGCTCACAAATATAGCTATTCACAAATTCATTACATTAACAACAGATAGAAACTACAAACAGAAAGATTTTCATCTATAATCCACAACATTTGTTAGTGTCTCATAAGGGCCAACACTGTTTGCCGTAAATTCTCTGTATTTGGAAGGCACCCCGTCATAACCGTCCTCGCGACGCCGATGACGCAGCTGACGTCATCCCCGCCGCTCAGGCCGTTATGACGTGTGGCGACCAAATACTCACACTTATCATCATCACGTTCTTTATATGTACATACATGCACAAACTGAGTTATCAGACAAAAACGCCATCATTACAAAATGAACTTATAATTCTTCTTGAACAAAATTATTTCTACTCAATATGAGCACGCTTGTAAAATCAGATTCATCATGGTTCATCATCACGGATAACCCGACAGGCTCTTGTAAGAGTTTGCCCTGATGATGAAGATGTAGTTAAACCCGTCTTAAGTTTACGTCCCCTCTACACTTAATATCATATAGAGACGGGACCACGGTTTTCTAACCACAGCTAGTCAGAAGTCATGGATCAAACAAGCGGCCCGGCGTTTATTAATTACATTCTACAAAAGGGGTCTGAAAGCCTAAATGAATCTAGAATGAGCGAGTGTCCAAACTTTACGTCTCACCAACATCTAGGGTCAGAATGAGACAGGACCTCACTTAGAAAGACTCATTCTACTACTGGAGAAGCCTAGGATCGATCCTGCGACATCTAGCTGGCAAAGCTAGTAGCCTATTCACTACAGGCTTCAACAGTGAATTCAGAATAGGCTTCAGAAAGTTGGGGTATACTAGAAGTAAACCCCTCCAAAACCTACAAGCATGTTCATACAAAAATAATACTAAACATAGATTTAACATACCTTTCAATATACTTTGCCTTTCCCGTCACAATGTTGTTGGTATACGTTACAACTTGACCTGCTGCTAAAGTGTTCGCTTTCCTCAGGGTTTTTATATCTATGAATACTACCGGAAAATCATGCATACTCATATTAGCTTGCTAAAATCGTGGCGATGTGGAGATACCGTCCACAATTAAAGCCAGATAGCAAAAATCGAGTAGATAATGGATTTGCGTTCAAATAGTATATTTCCAATAGGAAAAAAATGATGAAACGACCCTATAAATCCATGCCATGACTCCTGTCAAACGAACACCCACACAACACGTGACGGGAATGAAAATCATATATGGCACAATTTGGCGGTTCGCGATTTTTAGGCAAATTTTATAGAACTCAGCCTTAAAGCGGCCCCCCTGTATTGTAAAAACAGATCTCCACAAACCACTCATGCATACATCGTATGATATGTGCATGACTTGTGCATGGAGCAGCACATTTTGCCTACCATATTTCACCTAAAATATTTCACTCGCACCGCCCTACCATATACCTACTAAAATAATTTAGATGTGCATAAGCACCAGAGAGGTTTCCTATTCCATCTCGTAACACCCTGTACTTATGTAACTGAATAGAGCCTCCTGTTATTCTCCCTGCAGGTATGTAACCTACGGGGACCCGCTGTTACAGTCCCTCTAGTAATGCTACCTTTGCAAACCTGCTGTTAATGTCCCTGTCGCATTTTAGCTGGACTGGCCCTGCTGTTATGTTCCCTGTGGGAATGTATCTGAATAAGACTTTTTATTGTCCCTGTAGGTATGTATCCTAGACAGACCTGCTGTCATGGTCCCTATAGGTAGATTGACCCTGACGCTTTGGTCCCTATAGGTATGTTACTGGATAAGACCAGCTGTTATGGTCCCTGTTGGTATGTGACATTATAGGCTATGCTGTTATGGTCCTGTAGGTAATTAAGTGGATAGGACCTGCTATTATGGTCCCTGTAAGTGTGTAATCTGAGCGGACCTGCTTCATTTGTCCCTGTAGGTAGTCAAAAGGATAGAACTTGCTGTCATGTTGCCTGTGGGTATGTAGCCTGAGCGGTCTAGCTGTTATGGTACCTGTAGGTATGTAAGTGGATAAACCTGTTGTTATAGTCCCGTAGGTGCATGTATCTGACTGGATAAGACATTCTGATATGTTTCCTGCTATATATGACTGGAAAAGACCTGTTGTTATGCTCCCTGTACGTATGTTACTAGATAGGGCTTGCTGTTGTTGTCCCGATTTGTATGTTACTGGATAGGACCTGCTGGTATGGTCGCTGCAGGTATTTAACTAGATAGGACTTGCTCTGGTCGGGCTCATCGGAGTCTAACTGTTGGTTTTCTTTTGCTCCAGCATTTCAGTGGTTTCTTGCTGTCGAGTCCTCACCGTTGTCTCACCTCTGTGGTTCTTTGATTTTTGTGTTCACGGAGATGTTGCACTGATGAGTTAGGAGGCCTTCATGCGGACTGAACAAATTATTTGTCTAAATCGCGACGGAAGTAAGGGCGAGGATTGTGGCCACGTAAAATCGATTTAAGCCCCCCAGTGGAAATCTTCCACTGACCGTTCCAAGGCGGCTCTTCTATGGCGATTTATTTATGTTGTTGTTTGTTACTTACTGTGTGTATCACTTGTGTCTTTTGGTTTTGGATGGCCATATGGCCATTTTGATGGAAAGTGACTGTCCTTATGGCCTTCCTTTGTTTGGGTTTCCATTATGGTCTGGTCGCTTAATGTTTGTATTTCTTTCCCTTTGTATCAATTCCTGATCTTTGTTTTACTTCTACTTTGCTGTTAATGTCCACGCAGAGCTTAATCCGGCACGCACACTAGTACTGGTAAACCGCTTAGAGGATCTAAGCCTGTCCAGGAACCGCGGTGCTAGGCGGACCGTCCATGCTAATGAACCCTATTGGCTTCATTGGGCGACAGGGCTTGAGATGTCATTTCATCTCAATGTCGGGTTAAAGTCCCACAAAATTGGAACAACGTCTCCAAAATAACATTTACCGTGTTGACGGGGACGTTGAACATCAAATCAAACAAACAAACAAACATGTCCCTGTGGGTATGTTACCTGAAAGGAACTGCTGTTATGGTACCCGTAGGTATGTAACTGGATAGGACCTGCTGTTATGGTACCTGAAATTATGTAAGCTGAACGGACCCGCCTTTTCTGCCCCTGTAAGTATGTATCCTGAGTGGACATGTTGTTATGTCCCTGTAGGTAAATAACCTGAGCGGACCAGCTGATATGGCCTTGTTGCAATTTATCCAGAGCAGACCTGGTGTTATGGTCCCTGAAGGTATGTAACTGGATAGGACTTGTTGTTATGGTGCAGAAATGTAACTGAATAGGACTTACTGTTATGGTCCCGAAGGTATGTTACAGAATAGGACTTGCTGTTATTGTTCTTTTAGGTATGTAAGTCAATAGGACCTGCTGTAATTGTCGCTGTAGGTATGTTACAGTGTAGGACCGGCTATTATGGTCCCCGTAGGTATATAACCTGATCGGACCTGCTTTTATGATCCCGGTAGATATTAAACTATTTAGGATCTGTAGATAACTATATAAGCTGGTCGAACTTGCTGGTTTGGTCCCTGAAGATATGTTACCTGGGGGGACATGTTGCTATGGTACCTGTAGGTATGCAACATGATCGGATCAAAAGTTTTCAGGTCCTTGTGGGTATGTAACTATATAGACCCTGCTTTTATGTTTCCTACCATTATGCAAGCTGGTCGGACATACTGTTATGCGCCCTGTAGGTATTAACATGTTCGGACCGCCTGTTACGGTGCTTTAGGTAGGTTACGGACCAACGGTTTGTCTCTGTAGGTATGTTTCCTGGGCGGACCTGCTGTTATGATCCCTGTAGGTATGTAACTGGATAGGAATTGCTGTAATGGTCGCTGTAGGTATGTAAATGGATAGGACCTGCTGTTATGATCCCTGTACGTATGTAACTTAATAAAACCTGCTGATATTCTCTCTGTAGACATGTTACCTTAGCGGACCTGCTGTTACAGACCCTCTAGTAATGTTATCTTTGCACACCTGCTGTTATAGACCCTGTAGCAATGTAACTTGACTGGACCTGCTGTTATGTTCCCTGTAGGTTTGTAGCCTGGATGGATCTGCTATTATGGTCCTTGTAGGTAGATGGGATCTACCGTTATGGTCCCTGTAGCTCTTAACATGTTCGGACTGCCTGTTACGGTCCCTTTAGGTACGTTACTGGTGTAATTGTCCCTGTAGGTATGTAACCCGGACAAACCTGCTGTTATTGTCCTTGTATGTATGTAACGGGAAAAGACATTCTGTTGTAATCCCTGAACTGATATAACTAAATAGAACCTGTTGTTATTCTCCCTGCAGGTATGTAACCCATGGAGACCTTCTGTTACAGTCCCTCTAGTAATGTTACCTTTGCAAACCTGCTTTTAATGTCTCTGTAGCATTTTAACTGGATTGGCCCTGCTGTTATGTTCCCTGTGGGAATGTATCTGAATAAGACTTTTTATTGTTCCTGTAGGTATGTATCTTGGACATACCTGCTGTCATGATAGAAGTACCCTGACGTTATGGTTCCTATAGGTATGTAACTGGATAGGACCTGCTCTTATTGTCCCTGTTGGTATGTAACTGGATAGGATCTGCTGTTATGGTCCTCGTAGGTAATTAAGTGGATAGGACCTGCTATTATGGTCCCTGTACGTATGTTATCTGAGCGGACCTGCTTTATTTGTCCTGTAGGTATGCAAAAGGATAGAACTTTCTGTCATGTTTCCTGTGGGTATGTAACCTGAGCGGTTATGGTACCTGTAGGTATGTAAGTGGATAGAACCTGTTGTTATAGTCCCGTAGGTACAAGTATCTGACTGGATAAGACACTCTTATATGTTCCCTGCTATATATGACTGGTAAAGACCGGTTGTTATGCTCCACGTATGTATGTTACTGGATAGTTCTTGCTGTTGTTCTCCCCGAAGGTATGTAACTGGATAGGACCTGCTAGTATGGTCCCTGGATGTAATTAACTGGATAGGACTTGCTGATAATGTCCCTGTAGGTATGTTACCTTAGCGAACCTGCTGTTTTTGTACCCGTAGGTATGTAACTGGTTTGGACCTGCTATTATAGTAGGTATGTAAGTCAATAGGACCTGATGTAATTGTCGCTGTAGGTATGTTACAGTATAGGACCAGTTGTTATGGTCTCCGTAGGTATGTAACCTGACTGGACCTACTGTTATGATCCCGGTAGATATTAAACTTGCTGGTTTGGTCCCTGAAGATATGTAACCTGACGGGACATGCTGTTATGGTACCTGTAGGTATGCAACATAAGCGGATCTAAAGTTTTCAGGTCCTTGTGGGTATGTAACTACATAGAACCTGCTATTATGGTTCCTACCATTATGTAAGCTGGCCGGACATACTGTTATGGTCCCTGTAGGTATTAACATGTTCGGACCGCCTGATACGGTCCCTTTAAGTACGTTACTGGATCGGACCTACGGTAATTGTCTCCGTAGGTATGTATCCTCGGCAGACCTGCTGTTATGATCCCTGTAGGTATGTAACTGGATAGGACTTGCTGTAATGGTCGCTGTAGGTACGTAAATGGATAGGACCTGCTGTTATTATACATGTACGTATGTAACTGAATAGAACATGCTGTTAATCTCCATGTAGGTATGTTAACTTAGCGGACCTGCTGTTACAAACCCTCTAGTAATGTTACCTTTGCACACCTGCTGTTATGGTCCCTGCAGCAATGTAACTTGATTCGACCTGCTGTTATGTTCCTTGTAGGTATGTTACCTGGATTGATCTGCTGTTATGGTGTTGTAGGTAGATAGGACCTGCCGTTATGGTGCCTGTAGCTATTAACATGTTCGGACCGCCTGTTACGGCCCCTTAGGTACGTTACTGGATAGGACCTGCTGTAATTGTCACTGTAGGTATGTAACCCCGGCGAACTTGCTGTTATGGTCCCAGTATGTATGTAGCGGGAAAGGACATTTTGTTATGATCCCTGTATTTATGTAACAGAATAGAACCTGCTGTTATTCTCCCTGCAGGTATATAACCTATGGAGACCTGCTGTTACAGACCCTCTAGTAATGTTACCTTTGCAAACCTGCTTTTAATGTCTCTGTAGCATTTTAACTGGATTGGCCCTGCTGTTATGTTCCCTGTGGGAATGTATCTGAATGAGACTTTTTATTGTCCCTGTAGGTATGTATCCTGGACAGACCTGCTGTCATGGTCCCTATTGGTAGATAGAACCTGACGTTACGGATCCTATAGGTATGGAACTGGATAGGACCTGCTGTTATCATGGTCCCTGTTGGTATGTAACTGGATAGGATCTGCTGTTATGGTCATTGTAGGTAATTAAGTGGATAGGACCTGCTATTATGGTCCCTGTACGTACGTATTCTGAGCATACCTGCTTCATTTGCCCCTGTAGGTATGCAACTGGATGGAACTTGCTGTCATGTTGCCTGTTGGTATATAGCCTGAGCGGTCTTGTTGTTATGGTACCTGTAGGTATGTGAGTGGATGTAACCTTTTGTTATAGTCCCGTAGTTACATGTATCTGACTGGATAAGTCATTCTGATATGTTCCCTGCTATATATGACTGGAAATGACCTGTTGTTATGCTCCCTGTACATATGTAACTGGATCGGGCTTGCTTTTGTTGTCCCCTTGGGTATGTGACTGAATAGGACCTGACTGTATGGCCCCTGCAGGTATTTAACTGGATAGAACTTGCTGTTAATGTCCCTGTAAGTATATTACCTGAGCGGTATGTAACTGGATAGGACCTGCTGTTATGGTACCTGAAATTATATAAGCTGAACGGATCCGCTTTTTCTGTCCCTGTAAGTATGTATCCTGGGTGGACATGCTGTTATGGTCCTTGTAGATATATAACCTGAGCGGACCAGCTGTTATGGCCTTGTTGGCATATAACAAGAGCGGACCTGGTGTTATGGCCCCGGTAGATATGTAACTGGATAGGACTTGCTGTTATGATGCAGAAAGGTAACTGGATTGGACTTGCTGTTATGGTCTTGAAGGTATGTAATAGGATATGACTTACTCTTATTGTCCTTTACGGTATGTAAGTCAATATGACCTGCTGTAATTGTCGCTGTAGGTATGTTACAGTATAGGACCTGATTTTATTGTCCCTGTAAGTATGTAACCTGAGCGGACCTGCTGTTATGATCCCGGTAGATATTTAACTGGATCGACCTGTGAATAATTATATAAGCTGATCGAACTTGCTGGTTTTGGTCCCTGCAGTGATGTAACCTGAGGGTACATGGTGTTATGGTACCTGTAGGCTTGTAACCTAAGCGGATCTTAAGTTTTTAGGCCCCTGTTGGTATGTAACTGCATAGACCCTGCTATTATGGTCCCTATCATTATTTAAGCTGGCTGGACATACTGTTATGGTCCTTGTAGGTATTAACATGTTCGGACCGCCTGTTACCGTTCCTTTAGGTGCGTTACTGGACAGGACCTACGGTGATTGTCTCTGTAGGTATGTATCCTTGGCGGACCTGCTGTTCTGGTCCCTGTTGGTATGAAACCGGATAGGACTTGCTGTAATGGTTGTTGTAGGTATGTTAATGGTTAGGACATGCTGCTATGCTACCTGTACGTTCGTAACTGGATAGAACCTGCTGTTATTCTCCCTGTAGGAACGTTACCTTAGCGGACCTGCTGTTATAGATCCTCTAGTAATGTTACTATTGCACACCTGCTGTTATGGTCCCTGTAGCAATGTAACTGGATTGGACCTGCTGTTATGTTCCCTGTAGGTATGTAACCTGGATTGATCTGCTGTAATGGTCCTTGTAGGTAGATAGAACCTGCCTTTATGGTCCCTGTGGGTATAAGCATGTTCGGACCGCCATTTTGCGGTCCCTTTAGGCACGTTTCTGGATAGGACCTGCTGTAATTGTCCATGTAGGTATGTAACCCCGGCGAGCCTGCTGTTATGGTCCCTGTAGGTATTTAGCTGGAAAGGACTTGTTGTAATGGTCGCTGTAGGTATGTAACGGAAAAGGACATGCTGTTTTGATTTCTGTACTTATGTAACCAAATAGAACCTGCTGTTGTTCTCCCTGCAGGTATGTAACCTATGGGAACCTTCTGCTACAGTCCCTCTAGTGATGTTACCTTTGAAAACCTGCTGCTAATGTCCCTGTAGCATTTTAACCGGATTGGACCTGCTGTTGTATTCCCTGTGGGAATGTATCTGAATAGGACTTTTTATTGTCCCTGTAGTTATGTATCCTGGACATACCTGCTGTCATTGTCCATGTAGGTAGGACCTGACCTTATGGTCCCTATAGATATGTTACTGGATAGGACCTGCTGTTATGGTCCCTGTTGGTATGTAACTGAATATAATCTGCTGTTATGGTCCCTGTAAGTAATTAAGTGGATAGAACCTGTTATTATGGTCCCTGTACCTATGTATTCGAGCGGACCTGCTTTATTGGTCCATGTAGGTATGAAACTGGATAGAACTTGCTGTCATGTTGCCTGTGTTACTGGATAGAGCTTGCTGTTGTTGTCCCCGCAGGTATGTAACTTGATAGGACCTGCTGGTATGTTTCCTGTAGGTATTTAACTGGACAGAACTTGCTGTTAATGTCCTTGTAGGTATGTTACCTGAGCGGACCTGCTGTTCTGGTACCCGTAGGTATGTTATGGTACCTGAAATTATGTAAGCTGAACGGACCCGCTTTTTCTGCTCCTATAAGTGTGTAACCTGAGCGGACATGCTGTTATGGTCCCTGTTGGTATAAAACCTGAGCGGACCAGCTGTTATGGCCTTGTTGGTATTTAACAAGAGTGGATCTGGTGTTATGGCCCCTGTAGGTATGTTAATGGATAGGACTTGCTGTTATGATGCAGAATGTAACTGAATAGGACTTGCTGTTATGGTCCTGAAGGTATGTAATGGGATAGGACTTGTTGTCATTGTCCTTTACTGTATGTCAAGCTGAACGGACCCGCTTTTTTCTGTCTCTGTAAGTAAGTAACATGAGCGGACATGCTGTTATGGTCGCTGGAGGTATATGACCTGAGCGGACCAGCTGTTATTGTTGGTATGTTTAACCAGAGCGGACCTGGTTTTATGGCCCCTGTAGGTATGTACATGTAACTGAATAGGGCTTGCTGGTATGGTGCAGAAATGTAGTTGGATAGGACTTGCTGTTATGGTCCTGAAGGTATGTTATATGATAGGAATGCTGTTATTGTCCTTTTAGGTATGTTAGTCAATAGGACCTGCTGTAATTGTCGCTGTATGTGTGTTACAGTATAGGACCAGATGTTATGGTCCCTGTAGGTATGTAACCTGAGCGGACATAATTCTATGATCCCAGTAGATATTTAACTGGATAGGACCTGTGGATAATTAAATAAGCTGATCGAACTTGCTGGTTTGGACCCTGTATGTATGTAACCTAAGGGGACATGCTGTTATGGTACCTGTAGATATGTAACCTGAGCGGATCTTATGTTTTCAGGTCCCTGTTGGTATGTAACTGCATAGACCCTGCTATTATGGTCCCTGTCATTATGTAAGCTTTAGGTACTTTAGGTATGCAACCTGAGCGGTTCTAAAGTTTTCAGGTCCCTGTGGGTAGGTAGCTGCATAGACCCTGCTATTATGGTCCCTGTCATAATGTAAGCTGGCCGGACATGCTGTTAGGGTCCCTGTTTGTGTTAACATGTTCGGGCCGCCTGTTACGGTCCCTTTAGGTAAGTAACTGGATAGGACCTACGGTAATTGTCTCTGTAGGTGTGTATTCTGGGCGGACCTGTTGTTATGATCCCTGTAGGCATGTTACTGGATAGGACTTGCTGTAATGGTCGCTGTAGGTATGTAAATGGATAGGACATGCTGTTATGATCCCTGTACGTATGTCACTGAATAGGACCTGCTGTTATTATCCCTGTAGGTATGTTATCTTAGCGGACCTGCTGTTACAGGCCCTCTATCAATGTTACCTTTGCACACCTGCTGTTATGATCCCTGTTGCAATGTAACTGGATTGAACCTGCTGTTATGTTCCCTGTAAGTATGTAACCTGGATTGATCTGCTGTTATGATCCTTGTAGGTAGACAGGACCTGCCGTAATGGTCCCTGTAGCTATGTTACTGGTAGGTCCTGCTGTTGTGGTCCCTACTGGTATGTAACTGGAACTGGATAGGACCTGCAATTATTGTCTCTGTACGTATGTAACCTGAGTGGACCTGCTGCATTGGCCCCTGTAAGTATGTAGCTGGATAGAACTTGCAATCATGTTCACTGGAGTTATTTAGCCTAAGCGGTTTTGCTTTCATGGTAACTGTAGGTATGCCATTGGATAGGGCCTTTTGTTATAGACCCATAGCTATCTAACTGGACATTCCGATATGATCCCTGCTATATGTGGCTGAAAAACTGCTATTATGCTCCCTGTACGTATGTAACTGGATAGGTCTTGCTGTTGTTGTCCCCGTAGGTATGAAACTGGATAGGACCCACTGTTATGGTTCATTCCTTTATGTTAGCTGAGCGGACCCATGCTATGCTCCCTGTAGTTATGTCACCTGTGCGGACCACCTGTTAAGGTCCTTTAGGTATGTTAATGGAAAGGACCTGCTGTAATTGTCCCTGTAGGTATGTAACCTGAGCGGATCTGCTATTATGGTCCCCGTATGCAGCCTAAATGCAGAAAAATATAAAACCGCAATGACTTCATCACCCAATTTCGTAAAATCATTCTTCGTTATTAAAAGACTAGGTACAACATAAACGTTATACGACAGACTGCATGCATGGTACTTAACCCAATCACGGTTGACAACTTTGCTTCCCTCTTTAACTGCAAGCCGGTGGGTCAGGCCTCAGATTCTATGACGTTTCAAGCGTAAAGGCTTATTGAGAATTAGAGAGATCTAATTCAAGGTAATGCTGTTTGGTGTCTGATGCTCTATCTTTGGTCGGGCCCATCAGAGTCTAACTGTTGGTTTTCTTTTGATCCAGCATTTCAGTGGTTTCTTGCTGCCGAGTCCTCACCGTTGTTTCATGTTTGTGGTTGTTTGATTATTTGTTTTCACGGAGATGTTGCACTGATGAGTTAGGAGGCGTTCATGCAGACTGAACAAATTATTTGTCTAAATCGCCACGGAAGTAAGGGCGGGGATTAGGACCACGTAAAATCGATTTAAGCCCCCAGTGGAATTCGTTTCCGCTCACCTTCCAAGGCGGTTTTTCTGTCGCGGTTTATTTTTGTTATTGTTTGTCTTTGGGTGTTGTGTCGCTTATATTATTTTATTTTGGATAGCTTATTGGCCATTTTGTCGGAAAGTAACTGTCCTTTTGGCTTTCCGCTATTGATGTTTCAGTTAGGTCTGTTGTTTCATATTTGTGTTTCTTTCCCTTCGGTGTCTCTGATGGGAGCTGTGGATTGATTGTATCGATTCCTGATTATTGCCTCCACTTCTATTTTTCCTGTTATTGTTGCTGTAGGTATGTAACATGAGCGTACCTGCCGTTTTGGTACTTGTAGGTATGTAATCTGAGCGGACATGCTGTTATAGACTCTGTAGGGACGTTACATTAGCGTACCAGCTTTTATGGTCCCTGTATGTATGTAACTATATAGGACCTGCTGTTACGGTCCCTGTAATGATGTTTGACTCAGCGGACCTGCTGTTGTGGTCCCTGTAGGTATGTAACATGAGCGGACATGCTTTTATGGTCCCTGTAGGTATGTAACCCGAGCGGACCTTCTGTTGTAGTCCCTGTAGGTATGTTACTGGCTAGGACTTGCTGTTTTGTTCCCTGCAGGTATGTTACTGGATAGGACCTGCCGTTATGTTCCTGTATGTACGTGACCTTGGCTGACCCGCTATTACGGTCCCTGTAGGTATGTGATTGGATTGGACTTGCTATAATGGTCACTATGGTTATGTAACTTGATATGACCTGCTGTTCTGTTCCCTGTTCGTATGTGACTGGATATGACCTACTATTATTATCCCTGCAGGTATGTAACCTTAGCGGACCTGCTGTTACAGTCCCTCTAGTAATGGTACCTTAGCGGACCTGCTGTTATGGTCCCTGTAGCAGTGTTACTATGCAAAGCCTTTTCAAACTTTTATAGACGTCATTGAAAATTCAACGTGGACTTAAATCTCGTCTGCAGCAAGGTCTATTGGAATCCGAATTTTATGGTGTCTAAGTATATAAATTCAGAAAAATATATAAATGCAATGACTTCAGCACCCAATTTTGTAAAACAATTCTTCGATATAAAAAGATAGGGTACAACATAAAAGTTATACGACAGACTGCATGCATGATAGTTAACCCAGTCACGGTTGACAACTTTGCTTCCCTCTTTAATTGCACGCCGGCGGGTCAGGCCTCAGATTCTATGACGTTTCAAGCGTAAAGGCTTGCTGAGAATTAGAGAGTATCTAATTTTATGCAATGCTGGTTGGTGCCTGATGCTCTGTCTCTGGTTTGGTCCATCGTAGTCTAACCGTTGGTCTTCTTTTGCTCCAGCATTTCAGTGTTTGTTTGTTTTTTTTTGCTGTCGAGTCCTCACTACATTGTTTCATCTCTGTGGTTGTTTGATTTTTTTTTATTCATGGAGATTTTGCACGAATGAGTTAGGAGACCTTCATGCGGACACAACAAATTATTGTCTGAATCTTGACGGAAATAAGGGCGAGGATTGTGCCCATGTAAAATCGATTTAAGCCACCCCCTAACCCCGCCCCCCCCCCCCCCCAGTCGATTTCGTTTCAATGACCGTTCCAATGCGGTTCTTCTGTCGCGGTTTGTTTTTGTTATAGTTTGTCTTTGTGTGTGTGTGTCGCTTGTATTATTTTGTTTTGGATAGCCAATTGACCATTTTGTGGGAAAATAACTTGGCTTTATGCTATTCATTTCGCCATTAGGGTCTAGATGTTTCATGTTTGTGCTTCTTTTCCTTTGGTGTCTCTGATTGGAGCTGTGGGTTATCGATTTCTGGTCATTGCCTCTGTTATCGTCCCTCGATAGAAATTGCTAACATATGTAACAGGACATAAATTGATGTTATGGTCCCTGTAGGTAGATAACACGATAGGACTTGCTATTATGGTCCTTGTAGCTAGATAACCTGGGTGAATCAGCTGTTACTGTCCCCTCGGGTATGTAAGTTGACCAAAAGTTATGGTCCTAGTAGGTAAGTTAAATGAGTTGACCTGTTGTTATGGCACCTGTATTTAACTGGTTAGGGCTTGTCGTAATGGTCCCTGTAAGTATGTAACCGGAGCCGACCTGCTGTTATGGTCCCTGTTTGGACATGATGCAGGAAAGTACCGGCAGTTATGGTCCATGTAGGTATGTAAATGGATAGGTCCTGCGGTAACGGTTCCTGTAGATATGTAACATGTTCAGATCGCCTGTTATGGTCCCTTAAGGTATGCTACTGGATGGTACCTGCTGTAATTGTCCCTGTAGGTATGTATCATGGGCGGACTTGCTGTTATGGTCCTTGTAGGTATGTAACTGGAAAGGACTTACTCTAATGACCACTGAAGGTATCTAACTGGATAGGACCTTGTCCCTATTATTTTATAACCTGAGAGGACCTGCTGTTATGGTCTCTGTAGGTCTATTACTGTATAGGACTTGCTGGCATGGTCGCTGTAGGTATGTAGCCGGAGCTGTCCTGCTGTTGTGGTCCCTTTATGTATGTTAAACGATAGGACCTGCTGTTATAGTACCCGAAGATTTGTATCCTGAGCGGATATGTTGTTATGGTCCGAGTAGTTATGTGACCTGAACGGATCTGCTGTTATGGTCCCTGTAGGTATGTGCTTGATAGGACCAGCTGTTTTGGTTTCTTTCATTTTGTAAGCTGAGCAGACCTGCTGTTATGCTCCTGACAGGTATGTAAATTGTTCGGACCGCCTTTATGGTATCTTTAGGAATGTTACTGATTAGGACCTGCTCTGTGTGTGTGTGTGTGTGTGTGTGTGTGTGTGTGTGTGTGTGTGTGTGTGTGTGTGTGTGTGTGTGTGTGTGTGTGTGTGTGCGTGCGTGCGTACGTGTGTGTGGGGGGGGATGGGGTGGGTGTGTGTGTGTGTGTGTTTGTGTGAATTCGGGTTTAACGTCGCTTTCCTTAGGGGCTTGAAGAAATATATGGACCGCATGATGCTTCCACGCAGAGCTGAATCCGGCCCGCACAATAGTACTGGTAAACCGCTTAGAGGATTTAAGCAAGTCCAGGAACCGCGGTGCGAGGCGGACCGTCCATGCTCATAAACCATATTGGTTTCATTGGGCGATAGGGCTTGAGATGTCATTTCATCTCAATGTCGGGTAAAAGTCCCACAAAATAGGAAGCAACGTCTCCAAAATGACCTTTACAGTGTTGTCGGGGACGTTAAACCTCGAATCAAACAATTAACGTAGCTTTCAACAATTTTTCAGTCATTTCACGACGGTGTCTGGTTGCGACAGGGAGCTCAATGCTAACTTGTATTGTGCTGCCTCACTGAAGTATCATATCCCAGACACATTACATGATACCACATCCAGTCACATTATCCTGACACTGGGTCAACCAGTCCTAGCTCTACCCCGTAAATCTGAGTGCCAAGCGAGGAGCAGCTAGTACCATTTTTAACGACTTTGGTATGTTGCGGCCCGGGATCGAACCCGTGACCACTCGTTCCCCGGAGCGGACACTCTACCAACTGAGCTATCGGGGCCTGTAGGTCCTGCTGAAGTTGTCCCTGTAGGTATGTTACCTGGACTGGCTTTCATTGCGGCCGTATATAAGTAACAAAAGCGGACCTGCTATTTTGGTCCCTGTAGGTATGTAATCTGAAATGCTGTTATAGTCCCTGTAGGGAGTGAGTATGTGTTTGAGTTTTACGTCCCACCAACAGCCAAGGTCATACGGAGACGGGACCTCGGTTTAAAGACTCATCCAAAAGTCTGGAGAAGCCCGGGATCGATCCTGCGATCCCCGGTTTACAAGGCGAGTAGCGTAACCGCTACACCACGGAGGCTTCTAGTCCCTGCAGAGACGTAGCCTTAGCGTACCTGTTGTTATGTTCACTATTGGTATATCACTGGATAGCGTGTTTGGTTGATTGGGGTTTAACGTCCCCGTCAACACTGTATAGGTCATTTTTGAGACGTTGCTTCCAATTTTATGGGACGTTTACCCGACATTTAGATGAAATGACATATCAAGCCCTGTCGCCAATGAAACCAATATGGTTTGTAAGCATGAGCGGTCCGACTTGCGCTGCTTTGCCTTGGCGAGCTTAGATCCTCTAAGCGGTTTACCAGTACTCGTGTGCGGTCGGATTCAGGTGTAGCTGAACAGCATTGGCTGTTATGGTCCCGGTATTGATGTAAACACAGCGGACCTTCTGTTGTTCTCCCTGTAGGTATGTAACCTGAGCGGCAATGCTGTTATTGTCCTTGTACGTATGTAGCTTTTGCGGACCTGCTGTTATGGTCCCTGTAGGTATTAACCTGAGCGGACCTGTGGTATGGTCACTGTAGGCATCTAACTGGATAGGGCTTGCTGTTATGTTCTCTGTATTTGTGTCCCGGCAGGTATGTAACTGGACAGAACATGCTGTTATGTTCCCTGTAGGTATGAAACAGGACAGAACTTGCTGTTATTGTCCCTGTATGTATATAGTTTAATAGGACCTGCTGTTAAGGTCCCTGTAGATATGTAACTGTATAGGACCGGCTGTTATGGTCCCTGCAGGCATGCAATCTGAGCTGACATGCTGTTATTGTCCGTCTACATATGTAACTGGATAGCACCTGCTGTTATTCTCCGTGCAGGTATGTTACCTGAGCTGACCTCAAAGGGATAGGACTTGCTGTAATTGTCCTATAGTAAGGTTACCTGAGCGGAACTGTTGTTATGGTCCCTCTTGGTATGTAACCGAATACGACCAGCTGTTATTCTCACTGTAGGCATGTAACATGAGTGGAACTGCTATTATGGTCACTGTAGGTATGTAACTGGATATAGATTGCTGTTTTGGTCCCTGTCGGTATGTAACCGGAGCGGACCTGCGGTTATGGTCCCTGTATGTACGTAGCTGAATAGGGCAGGCTGTCATGGTCCCTGTTGGTATGTAACTGGATAGGACCTGCATTTATTGTCCATATAGACATGTAGCCTGCTCGTACCGCTAGTCATGGTCTCTCTAAGTGTGTTATTGGATAGGACCAGCTGTTTGTTTGTTTGACTTCAGGTTTAACGTCCTCGACAACACTTTATAGGTCATTTTGGAGACATTGCTTCCAATTTTTGTGGGACGTATACCCGACATTAAGATGAAATGACATTTCAAGCCCTGCCGCCTAATGAATCCAATAGGGGTTATAAGGATGTATGTCCGACTTGCTCCACTTTGCTTTGGCCGGCTAACACAATCTAAGCGGTTAACCGGTTTACTTTTACTCATCTGCGGTGGATTCCAGCTCTGGGTGGAAGAAGTATGCAGTCTAATCGATTTCTTCAAGCCTCGATGGGCGGGGCGGTAGGAACTGCTGTAATTATCCATGTAGGTATGTAACCTGGGTGGACCTGCTGATATGGTTACTGTAGGTCTCTTACTGGATAGGACCTGCCGTTATTGTCCCTGTAGGTACGTAAATGGACAAGACATGCTGTTGTGGTCCCTGTACTTATGTACCCTAAGCGGACCTGCTGTTATGGACCCTGAAGGTATGTAACTGGAACTTGCTATGTACGTAAATGAATTGGACGTGCTGTTATGGTCCCGGTAGGTATGTACCCTGGGCGGTCCTGCTGTTCTGGTACCTGTAGATATGTAAGTGTATAGGACCTGCAGTTATGGTACCTGTACTTATGTAAGCCGGGTTGACCTGCTTTTTCAGTCTCTGTAGGCATGTAACTTAAGCGCACATGTTGTTATGGACCCTGTAGGAATATAACCTGAGCGGACCAGCTGTTATGGTCCCTGTATGTATTTAACCAGGGCGGACCTGGTGTTGTGGACCATGTAGGTACGTAAATGGACAGGACATGCCGTTATGGTCCCTGTACTTATGTACCTATGTACCCTATGCGGACCTGCTGATATGGTCCCTGAAGGTATGTAACTGGAACTTGCTACCATGGTCCAAGAAGGTATCTAGCCTGATTGTCCTTGTTCGTACCGCCTGTTACAGTCCCTGTAAGTATGTAACTGGATTGGACCTGCTATCATTGTCCCGGTAGGTATGTGACCTGGACGGACCTGCGGTTATGGTCCCTGTATGTAGATAGGACCGGCCTTTATGGCCCCTGTAGGTATGTAGCTGGATAATGCCTGCTGTTATGGTCCCTGTTGGTATGTAACTGGATAGGACTTGCTGTTATGGTCCATGTAGGTATGTTACCTGAGCGGACATGCTGTACTGGTCGCTGTAGGTATGTCACTGGATAGAACTTGGTGTCATGTTCCATTTAGGTATATAGCATGAGCGGTCCTGCTATAATGGTACTTGTTGGATGTAATTGGATAGGACCTGTTATAGTTCCGTAGGTGTCTAACTGGAAAAAAAATTCTGATACGTTCCCTGCTATATGTTACTGGAAAAAACTGCTGTTATGCTCCCTATACGTATGTTTCTGTTGTTGTCCCGGTAGGTATGTAACTGGATAGGATCTGCTGTTATGCTCCCAGTGAATATTTAACTGGATGGGACTTGCTGTTATGGTCCCGGTAGGTATGTACCCCGAGCGGACCTGCTGTTCTGGTACCTGTAGGTATGTAAGTGTATAGGACCTGCTGTTATGGTACCTGTAATTATGTAAGCGGAGCGGACCTGCTTTTTCTGTCTCTGTAGGCATTTAACCTAAGCGCACATGTTGTTATGGACCCTGTAGGTATATAACCTGAGCGGACCAGCTGTTATGGTCCCTGTATGTATTTAACCAGAGCGGACCTGGTGTTATGGACCATGTAGGTACGTAAATGGACAGGACATGCCACTATGGTCCCTGTACTTATGTACCCTATGCGGACCTGCTGTTATGGTCGCTGAAGGTATGTAGCTGGATAATGTCTGCTGTTATGGTCCCTGTTGGTATGTAACTGGATAGGACTTGCTGTTATGGTCCATGGAGGTGTGTTACCTGAGCGGACCTGCTGTACTGGTCGCTGTAGGTATGTTACTGGATGGAACTTGGTGTCATGTTCCATTTAGGTATATAGCATGAGCGGTCCTGCTATAATGGTACTTGTTGGATGTAATTGGATAGGACCTGTTGTTATAGTTATATATCTAACTGGAAAAAAAATCTGATATCTCCCTGCTATATGTGACTGGAAAACACTGCTGTTATGCTCCCTATACGTATGTTTCTGTTGTTGTCCCGGTAGGTATGTAACTGGATAGGATCTGCTGTTATGCTCCCAGTGAATATTTAACTGGATGGGACTTGCTGTTATGGTCCCGGTAGGTATGTACCCCGAGCGGACCTGCTGTTCTGGTACCTGTAGGTATTTAAGTGTATAGGACCTGCTGTTATGGTACCTGTAATTATGTAAGCGGAGCGGACCTGCTTTTTCTGTCTCTGTAGGCATTTAACCTAAGCGCACATGTTGTTATGGTCTCTCTAGGTAAATAACCTGTGCGGACCAGCTGTTATGGTCCCTGTAGGTATTTAACCAGAGCGGACCTGGTGTTACGGTCCATGTAGGTATGTAACTGGATAGGACTTGCTGTTATTGTGCAGAAATATAAACGGAAAGGACTTGCTGTTATTGTCCTGAAGGTATATAACAGGATAGGACTCGCTATTGTTGTCTTTTTAGGTATGTAACAGAAAAGGACCAGCTGTTATGGTCCATGTATGTATGTTACCTGAGCGGATCTGCTGTTATGGTCCCTGTAGGTATGTTACTGCAAAGACCCTTCTGTTATGATCTCTGTCATTATGTAAGCTGGCCGGATCTGCTGTTATGTTACCTGTAGGTGTGTGACATGGTCAGTGTGCCTGTTACGGTCCCTTTAGGAACGTTACTGGCTAGGACCTCTGTAATTGTCCCTGTAGCAATATAACCTGGGCGGACCTGCTGTTATGGTCCCTGTTGGTATGTAACTGGACAGAAACTGCTGTAATGGTCGCTGAGGTATGTAACTGAAAAGGATCTGCTGTTATTCTCCCTGCAGGTATGTAACCTTAGCGGAACTTCTGTTACAGTCCCTCTAGTAATATAACCTTAGCAAAGTAGAAGTAAAACAAAGATCAGGAATTGATACAATTAACTTACTCCATCCATAAAAGACACCAATGGGAAAGAAATACAAACATTAAGCGACCAGACCATAATGGAAACCTAAACAAAGGAAGGCCATATGGACAGTTACTTTCCCACAAAATGGCCATATGGCCATCCAAAATTAAAAGTTACAAGTGACACACACAGTAAGTAACAAACAACAACATAAATAAATCGCCACGGAAGAGCCGCCTTGGAACGGTCAGTGGAAGATTTCCACTGGGGGGCTTAAATCGATTTTACGTGGCCACAATCCTCGCCCTTACTTCCGTCGCGATTTAGACAAATAATTTGTTCAGTCCGCATGAAGGCGGACTCTGCTGGTTTAGTCCCTATAGCAGTGTATCTGGATTGGACCGGCTGTTATGCTCCCTTCAGGTATGTTCTCTTTAGGTGTTACTCCATGTAGGTATGTTACTGGCTAGGACTTGCTGTTATGGTCCCTGTAGGTATGTAACCGGAGTGGACCTGCTGTGATAGTACCGTATGATTGTAGCAGGACAGAACCGGCAGTTATTGCCCTGTAGGTATGTAACTGGGTAGGACCTGCTGAAATGATCCCTGTAGGTATTTAACCTGTTCGAGCCGCCTGTTATAGTCCTTTAAGGTATGTTACTGGGTAGAACCTGCTGTCATTGTCCCTGTAGGTATGTCACCTAGGTGGACCTGTTGTTATGGTCCTTGTAGGTATGTTACTGGGTAGGACTTGTCGAAATGGTAATTGTATGTATGTAACTGGCTATGAACTGCTGTAATGGTCCCTGTGAATTTGTAATTTGATAGTAGCTGCTGGTATGGTCCCTGTAGGTCTGTAACTAGATAGTACTTGCTATCATCGTCCCTGTAAGTGTGTAGCTTGAGCTGCCCTGCTGTTGTGGTTCCTGTTAGTATGTAATTGGACAGGACCTGCTCTTATGGTCTCTATAATTAAGTAAGCTGAGCGGACCTGCTGGTTTGGTCCCTGGAGGTATGTTACCTGAACGGACCTGCTGTTATGGTCCGGGAAGTTATGTAAATGGATGGGACCCGCTGTTATGGTCCATTTCTTTATGTAAGCTGATCGGAACTGCTGTTATGCTCCCTGTAGGTATGTAACCTCTTCGGACCACCTGTCATGATCCCTATAGGTATGTTTCTGGACAGTACCTGTTGTAATTGTCTCTGTGGGTGTGTAACCTGAGCGGACTTGCTGTTATGGTCCCTGTATATAGTCTTGCTGTCATTGTCGCTGCCGTATGTATGACCTGCTGTTTTGGTCCCTGTAGGTATGTAATCTGAGCGGACATGCTGTTATAGTCTCTGTAGGGACGTTACCTTAGCGTACCTGCTTTAAAGGTCCCTGTAGACTTTGTTTGTTTGTTTGATTTGAGGTTTAACGTCCCCATCAACACTGTAAAGGTCATTTTGGAGATGTTGCTTCCAATTTTGTGTGACTTTTACCCGACATTGAGATGAAATGACTTCTCAAGCCCTGTCGCCCAATGAAACCCATAGGGTTTATTAGCATGGACGGTCCGCCTCGCACCGCGGTTCCTGGACAGGCTTAGATCCTCTAAGCTGTTTACCAGTACTAGTGTGCGGGCCGGATTCAGCTCTGCCTGGAAGCACCATGCAGCCCATATAATTCTTCAAGCCCCTATGGGCGGGGGCCGCGTCCCTGTAGGTATATGGCCGGATAGGACCTACTGTAACGGTACCTGTAATGATGTAAGCGGACCTATTGTTGTGGTCCTTGAAGGTACATAACATGAGCGGACATGCTTTTTACGGTCCCTGTAGGTATGTAACCTGAGCTGACCTGCTGTTATAGTCCCTGTAGGTATGTAAGTGGCTAGGACTGCTGTTGTGTTCCCTGTAGGTATGTTACTGGATAGGACTTGCTGTTATGTACTGTAGGTATGTAAACTTCGCGGATCTGATGTTAGGGGTCATGCAGGTATGTAATTAGATAGGACTTGCTATAATGGTCACTGTGGGGATGTAACGGGATATGCCCTGCTGTTATGTTCCCTGTACGTATGTGACTGGATACGACCTGCTGTTATTGTAACCTTAGCGGACCTGCTATTACAGTTCCTCTGGTAATGGTACCTAAGCCGACCTGCTGTTATGGTCCCTGTAGCAGTGTAACTGGATCGGACCTGCTGTTATCATCTCTGTAGGTATGTAACGGAATAGACATTGCTGTCATCTGTAACAGGATAGAACTTGATGTTATGGTCCCTGTAGCTAGATAACACGATAGGACTTGCTGTTATGGTCCTTGTAGGTAGATAACCAGAGTGAACCAGCTGTTACTGTCCCCTCAGGTTTGTAACTTGACCTGCTGTTTTGGCCCGTGTAGGTATGTTACTGGTTAGGAAATGCCGCTATGGTCCCTGTAGGTATTTAACCGGAGCTGACCTGCTGTTATTGTCCCTGTTTGAATGATACAGGAAAGTACCGGCTGTTATGCTCCCTGTAGGTATGTAAATGGATAGGACCTGCTGCAGTGGTCCCTGTAGATGTATCCTGTCCCTTTAGGTATGTTACTGGATAGTACCTACTGTAATTGTCCCTGTAGGTATGTAGTCTGGGCGGACCTGCTGTTACAGGCCTTGTAGGTATGTAACTGGAAAAGACTTACTCTAATGGTAATTGTAGGTGGTTAACTGGATAGGACCTGGTCCCTGTTCGTTTATAACCCGAGCGGACCTGCTGTTATGGTCCCTGTGGGTCTATTACTGTATATGACTTGCTGTCATGGTCGCTGTAGGTATGTAGCCGAGGCTGTCCTGCTTTTGTGGTCTATGTAGGTATGTTACTGGATAGGACCTGTTGTTATTGTACCCACAGGATGTAACCTGGGCGGACATGCTGTTAACGTCCGGCTGGGTATGTTACCTGAACGGACCTGCTGTTATTGTCCCAGTAGTTATGTAACTTGATAGGACCAGCTGTCATTGTTCCTTTCATTTTGAAAGCTGAGCGGACCTGCTTTGATGCTCCCTGTAGGTATGTAACCTGTTCGGACCGCCTGTTTGGCCCCTTTAGGATTGTTACGGGATAGGACCTACTGTAATTGTCCCTTTAGGTATGTAACCTGGGCGAACCTGTTGTTATGGTCCCTGTAGGAAGACTGGCGGTCATTGCCGCTGTATGTATGTAACATAAGCGGACCCTCTGTTTTGGTCCCTGTAGGCATGTAATCTGAACCGAAATGCTGTTATAGTCCCTGCAGAGACGTAACATTAGCGTACCTGCTGTTATGTTCCCAATACATATGTAACTGGATAGGACCTGCTGTTATGGTCCCGGAAATGATGTCAGTTCAGTGCACCTGCTGTTGTTGCCCCAGAAGTATGTAACCTGTGCGGTCATGCTGTTATGGTCCCTGTAGATATGTAACCTTCACGGACCTGCTATTATGGTCCCTGAAGTTATTTAACCTTAGCGGACCCGGGGTATGGTTCCTGTAAGCATGTAACTGGATAGGACTTGTTGTTATCTTCTTAGCCTATTAGCCATTTTGTGGGAAAGTAACTGTTCTTTTGGTTTTCTGCTGTTGATGCTTCCATTGGGGTCTGTTGTTTCATATTGTGTTTCTTTCCCTTTGGTGTCTCTGATGGGAGCTGTGGGTTAATTGTATCGATTCCTGATCATTGCCTCCACTTCTGTGTCGTATGTATGTTGCTTGATATAACATGTTGTTATGTTCCTATAGGTATATGATTGGATAGGACTTGCTGTTATTGTCCCTGCAGGTATGTAACTGGATAGAACTTGCTGTTATGTTCCCTATAGGTATGAAACAACACAGGACTTGCTGTTATGTTCTATGTGCGAATTTAACTGGAAACTGTTATGTTCCTGTAGGTATGTACTTGATAGGACTTGCTGTTATTGCCCCGGAAGATATGTAAGTGAACAGGCCCTGCTGTTAAGGTCCCTTTAGGTATGTAACTGAATAGGAACGGCTGTCATGGGCCCTGTAGGACCTGCTGTTATTCTCCCTGTAGGTATGTAACCTTAGCAGACCGGCTGTAACAGTCCCCGTAGGAAGGTTACCTTAGCGAACCTGCTGTTATGGTCCCTGTGTGTAACTGGATAGGACCTGCTGTTATCGTCCATGTAGGTATGAAATTAGATTGGACTGCTCTTATGGTCGGTCCCTGTAGCTATTTAACTGGATAAGAGTGGCTGCTGTGGTATCTGAAGTATGTAACTGGAAAGGAATTGCTGTTATTGTCCCTGTAGAAAGTAAACCGGAGCGGACATGTTGTTACAGTTCCTGTAGGTATGTTACTGGATGAGACCTACTGTAATCCTCGCTGTAACCTGAGCGAACCTGCTGTTACAGTCCCTGTAGGGAGATTTCTTAGGGGACCTGCTGTTGCGGTCCCTGTAGCTGGATAAGACCTGCTGTTATGGCCCATGTAATAATGTAAGCTCAGCGGATCTGCTATTGTTTTCTCTGTAGATATGTAACAGGAGCGGACCTGCTGTTAAGGTCCCTGAAGGTATTTAACATATGCGGACCTTGGGTATTCTACCTGTAGACATGTAACTGGATAGGACTTGCTGTTATGTTCCCTTTAGGTAGGTAACTGGATAGAACTTGCTGTTATGTTCCTGTAGGTATGTAATCTACGCGGACCTGCTGTTAGGGTCCATGTAGGTATGTAATTTGATAGGACTTGCTTTAATGGTCACTGTGGGGATGTAACGGGATATGCCCTGCTGATATGTTACCTGTACGTATGTGACTGGATACGACCTGCTGTAATTGTAACCTTAGCTGACCTGCTGTTACAGTTCCTCTGGTAATGGTACCTAAGCTGACCTGCTGTTATTGTCCATGTAGCAGTGTTACTGGATCGGACCTGCTGTTATCGTCCCTGTAGATATGTAACGGGATAGCAATTGCTGTCATATATAACAGGATAGAACTTGATGTTATGGTCCCTGTAGCTAGATCACACGATAGGACTTGCTGTTATGGTCTTTGTAGGTAGATAACCATAATGAACCAGCTGTTACTGTCCCCTCAGGTTTGTAACTCGACCTGCTGTTATGGCCCGTGTAGGTATGGTACTGGTTAGGATTTGCCGCTATGATCCCTGTAAGTATGTAACCGGAGCCGACCTGCTGTTATTGTCCCCGTTTGAATGATACAGGAAAGTACCGGCTGTTATGGTCCCTGTAGGTATGTAAATGGATAGGACCTGCTGCAGTGGTCCCTGTAGATGTAACCTGTTCAGATCACATGTTATGGTCCCTTTATGTATGTTACTGGATAGTACCTACTGTAAATGTCCCTGTAGGTATGTAGCCTGGGCGGACCTGCCTGCTGTTACAGTCCTTGTAGGTATGTAACTGGAAAGGACTTACTCTAATGGTAATTGTAGGTGGTTAACTGGATAGGACCTGGTCCCTGTTCGTTTATAACCCGAGCGGACCTGCTGTTATGGTCCCTGTGGGTCTATTACTGTATAGGACTTGCTCTCATAGTCCCTGTAAGTAAGTAGCCGAGGCTGTCCTGCTTTTGTGGTCTATGTATGTATGTAACAGGATAGGACCTGTTGTTATTGTACCCGCAGGCTTGTAACCTGGGCGGACATGCTGTTAACGTCCGGCTGGGTATGTTACCTGAACGGACCTGCTGTTATTGTCCCTGTAGTTATGTAATTTGATAAGACCAGCTGTTATTGTTCATTTCATTATAAAAGCTGCGCGTACCTGCTGTGATGCTCCCTGTAGGCATGTTATCTGAACCGAATTGCTGTTATAGTCCCTGCAGAGACGTAACATTAGCGTACCTGCTGTTATGTTAACTATACATATGTAACTGGACAGGACCTGCTGTTATGGTCCCGGTAATGATGTCAGTTCAGTGGACCTGCTTTTGTTGCCCCAGAAGGTATGTAACTTGTTTGGTCATGCTGTTATGGTTCCTGTAGATATGTCACCTGAAGGTATTTAACCTGAGCGGACCTGGGGTAAGGTTCCTGTAAGCATGTAACTGGATAGGACTTGTTGTTATGTTCTTAGTCTATTTGCCATTTTGTGGGAAAGTAACTGTCCTTTTGGCTTTCTGCTGTTGATGCTTCCATTGGGGTATGTTGTTTCATGTTTGTGTTTCTTTCCCTTTGGTGTCTCTGATGGGAGCTGTGGGTTAATTGTATCGATTCCTGATCATTGCCTCCACTTCTATGGTGTATGTATGTTACTGGATATAACATGTTGTTATGTTCCTGTAGGTATATAACTGGATAGGACTTGCTGTTATTGTCTCTGCAGGTATGTAACTGGATAGAACTTGCTGTTGTGTTCCCTGTAGGTATGAAACAACACAGGACTTGCTGTTATGTTCTATGTGTGAATTTAACTGGAAACTGTTATGTTCCTGTAGGTATGTACTTGATAGGACCTGCTGTTAAGGTCCCTGTAGGTATGTAACTGAATAGGAAGGGCTGTTATGGGCCCTGTAGGACCTGCTGTTATTCTCCCTGTAGGTTTGTAACCTTAGCAGACCAGCTATAACAGTCCCCGTAGGAAGGTTACCTTAGCGGACCTGCTGTTATGGTCCCTGTAGTAATGTAACTGGATAGGACCTGCTGTAATCGTCCATGTAGGTATGAAATTAAATTGGACTGCTCTTATGGCCGGTCCCTGTAGCTATTTAACTGGATAAGAGTTGCTGCTGTGGTATCTGAAGTATGTAACTGGATAGGAATTGCTGTTATTGTCCCTGTAGAAAGTAAACCGGAGCGGACATGTTGTTACGGTTCCTGTAGGTATGTTACTGGATAAGACCTACTGTTATCCTCGCTGTAACCTGAGCGAACCTGCTGTTACAGTCCCTGTAGGGAGATTTCTTAGGGGACCTGCTGTTGCGGTCCCTGTAGCTGGATAAGACCTGCTGTTATGGCCCATGTAATAATGTAAGCTCAGCGGATCTGCTATTGTTTTTTCTGTAGATATGTAACCGGAGCGGACCTGCTGTTAAGGTCCCTGAAGGTATTTAACATATGCGGACCTTGGGTATTCTACCTGTAGACATGTAACTGGATAGGACTTGCTGTTATGTTCCCTGTAGGTAGGTAACTGGATAGAACTTGCTGTTATGTTCCTGTAGGTATGTAATCTACGCGGACCTGCTGTTAGGGTCCATGTAGGTATGTAATTGGATAGGACTTGCTTTAATGGTCACTGTGGGGATGTAACGGGATATGCCCTGCTGATATGTTACCTGTACGTATGTGACTGGATACGACCTGCTGTAATTGTAACCTGCTGTTACAGTTCCTCTGGTAATGGTACCTAAGCTGACCTGCTGTTATTGTCCATGTAGCAGTGTTACTGGATCGGACCTGCTGTTATCGTCCCTGTAGATATGTAATGGGATAGCAATTGTTGTCATATATAACAGGATAGAACTTGATGTTATGGTCCCTGTAGCTAGATCACACGATAGGACTTGCTGTTATGGTCTTTGTAGGTAGATAACCAGAATGAACCAGCTGTTACTGTCAGGTTTGTAACTCGACCTGCTGTTATGGCCAGTAAAGGTATGTTACTGGTAAGGACTTGCCGCTATGGTCCCTGTAAGTATGTAACCGGAGCCGACCTGCTGTTATTGTCCCCGTTTGAATGATACAGGAAAGTACCGGCTGTTATGGTCCCTGTAGGTATGTAAATGGATAGGACCTGCTGCAGTGGCCCCTGTAGATGTAACCTGTTCAGATCACATGTTATGGTCCCTTTATGTATGTTACTGGATAGTACCTACTGTAAATGTCCCTGTAGGTATGTAGCCTGGGCGGACCTGCCTGCTGTTACAGTCCTTGTAGGTATGTAACTGGAAAGGACTTACTCTAATGGTAATTGTAGGTGGTTAACTGGATAGGACCTGGTCCCTGTTCGTTTATAACCCGAGCGGACCTGCTGTTATGGTCCCTGTGGGTCTATTACTGTATAGGACTTGCTCTCATAGTCCCTATAAGTATGTAGCCGAGGCTGTCCTGCTTTTGTGGTCTATGTAGGTATGTAACAGGATACGACCTGTTGTTATCGTACCCGCATGCTTGTAACCTGGGCGGACATGCTGTTAACGTCCGGCTGGGTATGTTACCTGAACGGACCTGCTGTTATTGTCCCTGTAGTTATGTAATTTGATAAGATCAGCTCGAGGGCTGCCCGCAAAACTGCGGTAACTCCGTTTTTGAAAACTTTACAGGAGAAGCAAAAAACTGTTTCTTTTCATATATATTCATTGTGCTGTGGTGTGTTTTAGAATATAAACTTATAATCACCAAGGAAATTACATGACAAAATGTAATTTTACTTAGCTCTGCTAATTATTTTGATATTTGTAACCTCTTGAGTTACAACATTTTTTGCCACATTTTGCATTATTTTCACAACAGAAGTTTTCCGCAAAACAGCGGTAACTCAACTTACAACTGTTTTGCGGTGACATTTTTGTAGTTTTTTTGACTGGTAAGGAGGTGATATCTTTTAGCATAATATAATAAAGCATATTTTTATCAACCTGTTTAGTTAGATAAGATCATGATGCATATTTATGAAACAATATATGCATAGCATGCAAAAATCAGGGTCATTGGCAAACAGTGACGACCCAGATTAGACGCTGCAAAATGATCTGTGTCAAGTTGTGAAAAACAAACGTGTTCAATGAATAAAACTAGACAAAAGTGCCCAGTGGGGCACGTATACCCCCGGCTAGTGCCATCACCTCAGCTGAAACAAGAACTACAAAGGGAAATAACTCTTAAAGGCCTGACCCCTTGGCCCTTATTTTCTTTCCCACAATACAAGTAGTCATACTGATCATGTGTGCAAAATTTCAAGTTTCTATGTGAAGCAGTTCCTGAGATATCTTTGACACAATATAATTGTTTACGAACAGACAGACAGACGGAAAAGACAAAAACTATATACCCCCATTGCATACTTCGTATGCCGGGGGTATAATAAGACAGAGAACCATTTTATTGTAACCAAACTGGGTTGAAGATTAAAAAGACAAAATCATGATGAGTTGCTAATGGTATAGGCGTGTTAGAGATTTGGAGATGACTTCATTACTGTCATCATGAAAACACGCCTATATAATTCTGACCCCTTGAACCCCACTTTTATACAGTAAAACTGGGGTTTACAGGGGTTAACATTATTATCCCCTCGCAACAACGTTGCGAATGGGGATATAGCATCGGTGCCGTGCGTCCGTGTGTTAGTGTGTGTGTGTGTGTGTGTGTGTGTGTGTGTGTGTGTGTGTGTGTCTGTCCGGAACCTTGTGAGCAGGATAGAAGACACAGTATTCATCGTAGAAGCATCAAACCTTCCACAAATGTTCACCATGTACAGAGGATGAACCCTTTTGAATTTCAAGGTCAGGGGTCAAAGGTCAAGGTCACAATGGACTTGACCTTGAAAACCTTGTGAGCAGGATAGAAGACACAGTATTCATCGTAGAAGCATCAAACCTTCCACAAATGTTCACCATGTACAGAGGATGGACCCTATTGAATTTCAAGGTCAGGGGTCAAAGGTCAAGGTCACAATGGACTTGACCTTGAAAACCTTGTGAGCAGGATAGAAGACACAGTATTCATCGTAGAAGCATCAAACCTTCCACAAATGTTCACCATGTACAGAGGATGAACCCTATTGAATTTCAAGGTCAGGGGTCAAAGGTCAAGGTCACAATGGACTTGACCTTGAAAACATTGTGAGCAGGATAGACGACACAGTATTCATCGTAGAAGCATCAAACCTTCCACAAATGTTCACCATGTACAGAGGATGAAACCTATTGAATTTCAAGGTCATGGGCCAAAGGTCAAGGTCACAATGGACTTGACCTTGAAAACCTTGTGAGCAGGATAGACGACACAGTATTCATCGTAGAAGCATCAAACCTTCCACAAATTTTCACCATGTACAGAGGATGAACCCTATTGAATTTCAAGGTCAGGGGTCAAAGGTCAAGGTCACAATGGACTTGACCTTGAAAACCTTGTGAGCAGGATAGACGACACAGTATTCATCGTAGAAGCATCAAACCTTCCACAAATGTTCACCATGTACAGAGGATGAACCCTATTGAATTTCAAGGTCAGGGGTCAAAGGTCAAGGTCACAATGGTCTAACATATTCAGATTGGATTTTCATGTTAATGAATGGTATGCAGTTGCGAGGGGATGCTACGCTTGCGTTGCCTTGTTTTTCTTATTTCTGGCCAAAATGTAGATTGTGGGTACTCATTAGAACCACCTCAATGAGGCAGTTCTAACGTGTACCCGCTATCTGTATTTGAGAGCAGAAAAAAATATGACATTTTTTCATCTTAAAATTTTCGTTTTTTGTTGTTTTTTTTCGGCTGTAAAATTTACAATCTATTTGAATAGGCGTGTCTTCATAATGGTTTATGTTGGCTCAATGGACACTGTCAATCTCATATTTTCTGCAAAGAACCTTCCTCTGTGCATTCAAACTTTAACACTTTTAAAGGAACACCTAGCAAAAAAGACTAGAGCTGTTACAAGATAGCATAGCTCATCTGTTAGCGCCTTGTCTACCTACATTATGTTTACACATCAATACATGAAAGGTTTTTAAAGCAATTCTTTAATGAAGTTTTTATATGATTTTATGACTATATTTCAAACACTGAAGGGTTCTGGTAAGTAACTGCTAATTATAAGATATGAACTTAAAAGTTTGCTTCAAGTGAGTGTGACCTAATTTTTGAACCCTAAAGCCTGCCCCCGGACCCTGGGGACTGAATGGGAAATGGCTCTGGGGACTGAGGGAGAATAGAAGTTTAAGCCTCGATAACTCAAACACAGATGGTTCATCTACTATTGCTAATTCAAACTTGTTCTGGAGTCCTAAAGAATTCTTTTAATAGCTTCAGATAGCCATATTTTTAGGAAAGTAAATGGTGATGTTTTTTTTATTTTATCTTGAAAGGTGTGTTGTGTGTACCCATTAGAGTCAACTATAATAAGTTTACAGTACACCATTCCTTTCAATAACATAATAGTGAAAATATATCCTTAAATCATCCTGAACTAACATTTTGAGTAAACCTCAGAAGTTTGAATTATCTCTTTTTTGAAAAGATTTTTGTATGCCCAAAACATTCAATTTATCGTAGTTTGTAAATTATTAAACTCCAAATATGATAGGGTTAATGTAGCCAGTGCTTGCTTTAAAAATGACTCCTAAGCCCCACCCCTATAAAATAATTATATTCCAAAGACGAAATGTTTGTTGGCAAGTGACGAATGAAATATGAACTGTTAGGTAAAACCTTAAAATGAGCAGGACATGGACGTGAAAACTGATGCCGACATTTGGGTGACATCAACAGTTCTTCTGAACTTTATCACCTGCTCAGGCCTTGTCTTGGAAAAAAATAAACACGAAGTCTTTTACCTTGCTCTCATTGACTATGGAAACGGGTAGTACTGTATAGAAAACAAGCCAATTAGATCTCATCAGTAACCCGTTTTATTTTTTACAAAACCTGGAATAGACCTGATGAATGATGATTCCTAAGGAAATAATATAAAGTGCACTATGATGAAGTACAGAGAGATGTTTTGTTGCAACCTGATGCCACAAACTGTGTAATGGGGTTGCAGCCAGTTAGACCAAAACCAGTCAGCTCAGCCAAGACTAGCAAATCTTGAAATTTCATATATAGACACTAGAAGTACCCCGAAGTGAAATAGTAACCATGGTTGACCATGGTCATTATGATTTCGATGGTCTACCTTTTTTTAAATAGTAACCATGGTTGACCATGGTCATCATGATTTCGATGGTCTACCTTTTTTCATGGCATGTTGTCTGTAGTATAAAATATAGAGTCTGTATCACATTTTTTTTTCATGGTCACCATGGTTATCGGCCCTGCCAATCTGGGCTTGAAGAAATAGATGGGCTGCATGGTGCTTCCACGCAGAGCTGAAACTGACCGCACACAAGTACCGGTAAACCGCGTAGACGATCTAAGCCTGCCCAGGCAAAGCGATGCAAGTCGGACCGTCCATGTTTGTAGACCCTATTGGTTTCATTGGGGGACAAGGCTTGAGATGTCATTTTACCTCAGTTTTGGGTAAAAGTCCTACAAAATTGCAAGCAACCTCTTCAAAATGAGGTATACAGTGATGACAGGGCCGTTTAACCTCAATTCAAACAAACAAAACCATGGTTGTCAGTGGTTTGAAAGGGGGTAAAAAACACAGTACTACTATGGTCGACTTTGGATTATAATGGTCAGTTGTCATAAATGTCCAACTAACCATGGCATGGTCTACCATGGTTGTCCATAGCAGACCATGGCTGCTCGTTAGTTAAAACCAGTGTCAAAATTACTAGGGTCATTGACCATGGTTGATCATGGTCAACTGTCATAAAATTTCTACCTAATCATGGTCTACCATGGCCAACATAGCATCATGGTGGACCATGGTCAAATTTAGCTCTGGTTAAATAATAGTGTATAAAATACAACACTCTAATGCATAACAGCAAGATTTAACATTTGATTTTTGCAGCTTTGGCTTTAAGGCTTTTGGCTGTCTGTTAAAAAATCACCCTCCCCTAGAATTTTCCATCAACTAAGTGGACCATGCCAGTAAACCCAGTGGACTTTGCAATAGACTCAGTGGACAGTCTCGACATTATCCATGGATTCAGTGGATGCTAAGGGAGGTCAAAGCACAGTGGACAATGTCCTTGGACACTGGCTAGTCTGATTTAGTTCAAGTGTGAAGGTTCAGTAGCCTCAATTGAAATTTATATCCTCCCTTGATATTTATATTTATTTATTTTTTTTCAAATTTATATTCATTTACCGAAACATTCTAATTATTTGAATTAATTAGTTATTCATATTTATGTAGACAAGAAGCATGTATGTAGCTTACCACCTATATATAAGTTTTGTATCCACACTTTGATCACCTCTGATATAAGAGATGATTTTCAAGATTGTTGTCAACAGAATTTGATCAAGATTGTTTAGTACATTTATCTGCCTGTCAGTCTGAGGGCTTAAAGAGCATTCATTTGAATGTCATAAAATATGAGTGACAGGCATCTTGAACTGGAAGAATTCCTTCAGCTTGGTAGGGTTCCTATACATTGTACATTAAGTGAATATAAAAATGTCTGTCCCCGGTTTTTTTGGTCTCGTCAACACCATGGTCTGAGATTGACCATTGTCTACCATGGTGTTCCTGGTCAACTGACCATAATTTTCACCTGGGACCATGGTATATGACCATGGTCATCAAATTATGTGGTTGTGGTGCCATTTTACAAATCCTGGCCAACCATGGTCTCAGGTTCATAGAATACCAAGGAAAACATGCTACTTCGTGGTAAATGACCATTTTCACCGGGGTCAGTGTACTATCCAATTGCACACATGCAAGGGTTGATCTGCATCTAATGAATTCGCCAGTGGCAGAATTTGCCTCTTAATAGCCTGCAAGGTAAGCTGATAGGCTTGACAGCGGCCCACAGCTGGGCCATTAACCCATTTTAGTACCAGAAACCCCGAAACGGGTACTTCTGGCAAACAGTGCAGGCCCAGATCAGAGGCCGCAGATCAGGGCCTACACTGTTTTTAAAAAAGTTCAGCCATTTTCCTAATCAAATTTGAAGAAAACACAACCTGACACCCCTAAATTTTGAAATGGGCTCATGCTGTATATAAGGAAGAAGATTCCATTTGGTACAAAAAGGGTTAAACTTCATACCAAATCTGTGTAACTGAGCTTATCAAATTTGGTATAATGTCCTGAATAATAGTGAGAGGAGGGTTTAGTTCTCTCTTTCCACCACTTCTCCATCTCCAATAAGGCTTAAATAAGTTTCAAATGCTTTGTAAGAATCCCTTATTGTTTGAGAACAGTGGCAGCAACTTGGCATCCTTACTTCTATCTATACATAGACTTTTTTAATCAGGAAACTACCTCAAGGTGAAAAACTCATCATGATTTCTTTAAAACAAAAGCTCAGCCAAGGGGAAATCTTCACAAAGTCAGTGAACCTTGAAATGTATGTCAAGGTGAAATGTGGATGCTTGCACCAAAGTTGTCATCCCAAGATGCAAGTTTGTACCAAGAATAATCAATGATTCTTGTTTATAGTTCTTGGGACCTGAACATTGGGTAAAAGCTGGGCTCGATACAATAGTTCTCTAAGTCAGTGAACCATGACATGAGATCAAGGTCAAAATGGATGCTTGCAATGAAGTTGCCATCGCTAGAAGCAACTTTGCCCTTAGTATGATCCATGAAGCTCTTATAGTTAGAACTTGAGAATTGGACTTGAACATTTGGGTGAAAGTTAGGGTGGCCGCAATAGTTCACAAAGTCAGTGAACTATAAAAAGTAGGTCAAGTGCAAAAAATGGATGCCTGCACTAAAGCTGCCATCCTTCCTTAGATGCTAGTTTGTACCAAGTATCAGTTATGAAGTTCTAATAGTTCTTGAGAAATGGGCTTGACCACATGGGTGAAAAGTAGAAGTAAAACAAAGATCAGGAATTGATACAATTAACTTACTCCACCCATAAAAGACACCAAAGGGAAAGAAATACAAACATTAAGCGACCAGACCATAATGGAAACCCAAACAAAGGAAGGCCATAAGGACAGTTACTTTCCCACAAAATGGCCATATGGCCATCCAAAACCAAAAGACACAAGTGATACACACAGTAAGTAACAAACAACAACATAAATAAATCGCCACAGAAGAGCCGCCTTGGAACGGTCAGTGGAAGATTTCCACTGGGGGGCTTAAATCGATTTTACGTGGCCACAATCCTCGCCCTTACTTCCGTCGCGATTTAGACAAATAATTTGTTCAGTCCGCATAAAGGCCTCCTAACTCATCAGTGCAACATCTCCGTGAACACAAAAATCAAAGAACCACAGAGGTGAGACAACGGTGAGGACTCGACAGCAAGAAACCACTGAAATGCTGGAGCAAAAGAAAACCAACAGTTAGACTCCGATGAGCCCGACCAGAGACAGAGCATCAGGCACCAACCAACATTACCTTGAATTAGATCTCTCTAATTCTCAATAAGCCTTTACGTTGGAGCCGTCATAGAATCTGAGGCCTGACCCACCGGCGTGCAATTAAAGAGGGAAGCAAAGTTGCCAACCGTGATTGGGTTAACTACCATGCATGCAGTCTGTCGTATAATATCCATGTTGTACCCAATCTTTTTATATCGAAGAATGATTTTACGAAATTGGGTGCTGAAGTCATTGCGGTTATATATTTTTCTGAATTTATATGCTAAGTCACCATAAAATTCGGGTTCCGATAGACCTTGTTGCAGAAGAGATTTAAGTCCAATATTGAATTTTGAAATTAAATCAGAATGGCGTCTATAAAATTTTGAAAAGGCTTTGCGTAGTTTATGGTACCGATAACCCTGATTAAGGAGTTTAGCCGTTAATAATTTATTACGAGTGTTGAAGTCAGTTACATGACTACACACTCTAGCAAATCGAATTAATTGCGAAATATAAACGCCATAGGATGGCGCACGAGGAACATCACCATCCAAAAAAGGAAAATTTACAATCTCAAAATCAAAGTCATCGCGTTTATCATAAATTTTGCACGAAACAAATCCATCTACAATAGACAGATGTAAATGAAAGCCTGGGTTGACGCAATAGTTTACAGTCAGTGAACCATGAAGTGTATTTCAAGGTCAAATATGAATGCTTGTATTGCTATCCCTAGATGCAACTTGCTACATCAGGAATGACGCACTTATAATTCTCAAGAAATGCACTCGTACATCAGGGTGATAGTTAGGGTGGTTGCAAATGCTGTCAATGGCTTGAGGAATGGATGAACAAACAGGAAAATGGGTAAAAGGGTGGACTCCTACATGTATATAGAGCCATGCTTCAAGCAAGTGTGACAAAAAACTGGACAAAGTCACAGGAGGCAGCAGTATACTCTATCATTTGTTATCGTTAAGGAACAACATGAAAAATGGAACCAAACTATAACAGCACTAGGTCATTATATAAGATGGACACAGCGTACATTGTCTATGTCATACACATGCAGGTTAGGATAAATATTTTGTGCCATTCTTAATACCTTATAACCTTATCATTAAAACTAGCTGAATGTGGTAATAAATAAAATTTCCTCTTAGATCTCAGTCATCATAGAGTTCGCAACTGGCAATGTAGGAACCTTATACAAGAAGATCAACGTAAAGTTTCCAGTTAATCTTGTTTTCAGGGAAGAAAAGGTATAAACTATGTCAAACCTATGGCAAAGTGATTCTAATAGGTTTTTGAAGAAATGTATGGAAAGCTTTAATGTGTGGCTAGCATTGACCTTGACTGTATTATCTGGAACAATGAGTTACAACCATATTGCAGACAAAAATGCATAGACATTTGATACATTTTACCCCGCAAAAGTGTTGTAACTCGAGTTACAACCCTTTTGCGGTGAAACTATTATGCATCTGAGATACAACATTTTTGAATTTTCAAAATTCTGAAAAAAGTAGTTTCAATATCTGCCTGTTATTTTTACAGGTTGTGGGCCTTTAAAATCAGAATAGAATTCTGCAAAAAAGTCATTTTGTGAAAAAAGTGTAGTTACCGCAGTTTTGCGGGCAGCCCTCGAGCTGTTATTGTTCATTTCATTATGAAAGCTGCGCGTACCTGCTGTGATGCTCCCTGTAGGCATGTTATCTGAACCGAAATGCTGTTATAGTCCCGGCAGAGACGTAACATTAGCGTACCTGCTGTTATGTTCCCTATACATATGTAACTGGACAGGACCTGCTGTTATGGTCCCGGTAATGATGTCAATTCAGTGGACCTGCTTTTAGAGCCCCAGAAGGTATGTAACTTGTGCGGTCATGCTGTTATGGTTCCTGTAGGTATGTCACCTGAAGGTATTAAACCTGAGCGAACCTGGGGTATGGTTCCTGTAAGCATGTAACTGGATAGGACTTGTTGTTATGTTCTTAGTCTATTTGCCATTTTGTGGGAAAGTAACTGTCCTTTTGGCTTTCTGCTGTTGATGCTTCCATTGGGGTATGTTGTTTCATGTTTGTGTTTCTTTCCCTTTGGTGTCTCTGATGGGAGCTGTGGGTTAATTGTATCGATTCCTGATCATTGCCTCCACTTCTATGGTGTATGAATGTTACTGGATATATAGCCCCCGCTCATAGGGGCTTGAAGAAATATATGGGCTGCATGATGCTTCCACGCAGAGCTGAATCCGGCCCGCACACTAGTACTGGTAAAACACTTAGAGGATCTAAGCCTGTCCAGGAACCGCGGTGTGAGGCGGACCGTCCATGCTAATAAACCCTATTGGTTTCATTGGGCGACAGGGCTTGAGATGTCATTTCATCTCAATGTCGGGTAAAAGTCCCACAAAATTGGAAGCAACGTCTCCAAAATGACCTTTACAGTGTTGACGGGGACGTTAAACCTCAAATCAAACAAACAAGCTACTGGATATAACATGCTGTTATGTTCCTGTAGGTATATAACTGGATAGGACTTGCTGTTATTGTCTCAGCAGGTATGTAACTGGATAGAAATTGCTGTTGTGTTCCCTGTAGGTATGAAACAACACAGGACTTGCTGTTATGTTCTATGTGTGAATTTAACTGGAAACTGTTATGTTCCTGTAGGTATGTACTTGATAGGACTTGCTGTTATTGTCCCTGAAGATAGGTAAGTGTATAGGACCTGCTGTTAAGGTCCCTGTAGGTATGTAACTGAATAGGAAGGGCTGTTATGGGCCCTGTAGGACCTGCTGTTATTCTCCCTGTAGGTTTGTAACCTTAGCAGACCAGCTATAACAGTCCCCGTAGGAAGGTTACCTTAGCGGACCTGCTGTTATGGTCCCTGTAGTAATGTAACTGGATAGGACCTGCTGTTATCGTCCATGTAGGTATGAAATTAGATTGGACTGCTCTTATGGCCGGTCCCTGTAGCTATTTAACTGGATAAGAGTTGCTGCTGTGGTATCTGAAGTATGTAACTGGATAGGAATTGCTGTTATTGTCCCTGTAGAAAGTAAACCGGAGCGGACATGTTGTAACGGTTCCTGTAAGTATGTTACTGGATGAGACCCACTGTAATCCTCGCTGTAACCTGAGCAAACCTGCTGTTACAGTCCCTGTAGGGATATATCTTAGGGGACCTGCTGTTGCGGTCCCGGACCTACTGTTGCGGTCCCTGTAGCTGAAAAAGACCTGCTGTTATAGCCCATGTAATAATGTAAGCTCAGAGGACCTACTGTTGTTTTCCCTGTAGATATGTTACCGGGGCGGACCTGCTGTTAAAGTCCCTGAAGGTATTTAACATGAGCGGACCTGGGTATTCTACCTTTAGATTTGTAACTGGATAGGACTTGCTGTTATGTTCCCTGTAGGATGGTAACTGGATAGGACTTGCTGTTATGTTCGCTGTAGGTAGGTAATTGGGTAGGACTTGCTGTTATGTTCCTGTCAGTATGTAATTGGATAGGACTTGCTGTTATTGTCCCTACAGGTATGTAACTGGATAGAACCTGCTGTTATTGTCCCTGTAGGAATGTAAGTGAAAATGACCAGCTGTTAAGGTCGCTGTAGGTATGTAACTGAATAGGACCGGCTGTTATGGTCACTGTAGGTATGTAATCTTCGCAAACCCGCTTTGATCCTTTAATGCATGTAACTGGATGGGACTTGCTGTTATTTGCCTTGTAGGTATGTAACCTAAGCGGACCGGCTGTTACGGTCCGTGTAGGAATGTAGCCTTAGCGGGCCTGCTGTTATGGTCCCTGTAGCAGTGTACCTGGATAGCAACTGCTGTTATAGTCCCTGTAGGTATGAAACAGGATTGGACCTGCTCGTATGGTCCCGGTAGCACTTTAACTGGATGGTAATTGTTGTTATGGCGTATGTAGTATGTAACTGGATAGGCTGCTAAGGTCCCTGTGGTTATGTAACAAGAAAGGACGTGCTGTTATGTTCCCTGTAGGTAGGAAACCTGAGAGGACCTGCTGTTACGTTTCCTGTAGGTATATGACTGGATTGGACTTACAATTATCCTCGCTTTAAATATGCAACCTGAGCGAACCTGCTGTTACAGTCCTGGCAGGGATATTCCTTAGAGGACCTGCTGTTATGGTCCCTATAGGTATGTTACTTGATAGGACTTGCTGTTCTAGTACCCGTGACAGGATAGGAATCGCTGCTATGGTCCCTGTAGGTATGTTACAGGATATGATTTGCTGTAATGGTACCTGTAGGAAGGAAACCTGAGAGGAACTGCTGTTACTGTCTCTGTAGGTATTATATTGATAGGACCTACTGTTATCCTCGCTGTAGATATGTAACCTGGGCCAACCTGCTGTTAAGCTCTGTAGGGATTTTCCTTAGAGGACCTGCTGTTATGGTCCCTGCCGGTATGTTACCTGAAAGGACCTGCTGTTATTGTTCTTGTATACATGTAACTGGATATGTAACTGGACGAGACCTACTGTTTTTCTCGCTGTAGATATGTAACCTGACCGAACCTGCTGTTACAGTCCCTGTAGGGATATGTCTTAGAGTGCTTGCTGGTGTGGTACTTGTAGGCATTTTCCTGAATAGAACTTGCTGTTATTTTCCCAGTTGATATCTAAATGGATATGACCTGCTGTTATGGTACCTGTAGGCATTTTACTGTATAAGACTTGCTGTTATGGTCCCTGTAGGTATTTACCTGAGCGGACCTGCAGTTATGGTTCCTGTAGGTATCTAATTTGATATGACCTGCTGTTATGGTTCCTGTGATTATAAAAGCTGGGCGGACCTGCACCTTTTATCCCTGTAGGTATGGAAGCTGACGGACATTCTGTTATTGTCGCTGAAGGTATGTTACCTGGCCGGACCTCCCGTTTTGATCGCTGTAGGTGTATAACTTGATTGGACCTGCTGTTATAGTCCCTGTAGGTATGCAAATGGATAGGACTTGCTGTTATTGTCCCCATGGGTATGCAACTGGATAGGACCTGCTGGTTGGTTCCTGTAAGTAAATACCTGATTTCACATGCTGGTATGGTCTCGGTAGGTAAGTAACCTGAGGGGACATGCTGTCTTTGTCCCTGTAGTTATGTGACTGAATAGGAATTGCTGTTATGGTAACTGTAATTATGCACGTTGTTTTTGTCCCATTAAGTATGTTACCTGAGCGGATATGCTGTTATGATCCCTGTATTTATATAACCTGTGCGGACCTGCTTTTATGGTCCCTGTAGGTATTTAACCAGAGCGGACGTTGTGTTTTGGCCCCTCTAGGTATGAAACTGGAAAGGACTTGTTGCTGTGGTGCAGGTATTGAACTGAATAGGACTTGCTGTTGTGGTCCCTGAAGGTATGTAACAGGATAGGACTTGCTGTTATTGTCCCTGTAGACATGTTAGCTGAACGGACCGTCTGTTTTGATCCCCGTAGGTTGCAAACTGGATAGGACCTTGTGTTAAGTATATTCTGAAGAGGACTTGCTGGTTTACTCCCTGTATATATGTATCCTAAGCGGACATTGTGTTATGGCCTCTGTAGGTTTGAAACTGGATAAGACTTGCTGTTGTGGTGCAGGTATTGAACTGAATAGGATTTGCTGTTGTGGTCCCTGAAGGTAAGTAACATGATAGGACTTGCTGCTATTGTCACTTTAGGTATGTAGGTTAATAGGACCTGCTGATATGGTCCCTCTAGGTATGTTAATGAATAGGACAGGCTGTATGGTCCCTGTAGGCATGTTACCTGAGCGGACCGTCTGTTTTGATCCCCGTAGGTTTTAAACTGGATAGGGCCTGCTGTTAAGTATATTCTGAGCGGACTTGCTGGTTTGGTCCCTGGAGATATGTATCCTAAGCGGACATGCTGTTATGGTCCCTGTAGGTATGTAACCTGAGTGGATCTGCTGTTATGGTCCCTGTAGGTATGTAACTGGATAGACCCTGCTATTATGATTCATGTCATTATGTAAGATGACCGGACCTGCCCTGCTGTTATGGTCTTGTAGGTATGTAACATGCTCGGACCGTCTGTTACGGTTCCTTTAGGTATGTCACTGGATAGGACCTGCTGTATGTATGTTACCTGGGCCGACCGGCTGTTAAGGTCCCTGTATTATGTAACTCAATAGGACTTGCTGTAATGGTCCCTGTAGGTATATTACTGGAGTGGACCTGCTATTGTTGTCCCTGTAGGTTGATAATACGATAGGACTTGCTGTTATGGGCCATGTAAGTAGATTACCTGAGCAAACGTTGTTACTGTCTCTGTAGGTATGTAACTGAGCCAAATGTTATGCTCTCTGTTAGTATGTAACCTGAGTGTACCTGGAGTATGGTCCCTGTATAATTGTAGCGGCATAGGTCTGGCTGGCATGGTGTCTGTAGGTATTTTACTGGACAGGACATGCTGTAATGGTCCCTGTAGGTATGTTACCTATTCGTACCGCCTGTCATGGTCCCTGTAGGTATTTTACTGGATAGGACCTGCTGTAATTGTTCCTGTAGGTATGTTTCGTGAGTGGACCTGCTGTTATGGTTCTTATAGGTAAGTAGCTGGATAGGACTTGCTGTAATTGTCATTGTAGATATGAAACTGGATAGGAACTGCTGTTATGGTCCCTGTAGATATGTAACTGGATAGGACCTGCTGTTATAGTCCCTGTTTTTTAAACCTGAGCGGACCTGTGGGTCTGTAACTAGATAGCACTTGCTGTCATAGTCGCTGGAGGTATGTAGCCTGAGCTGGCCAGCTGTTGTGGTCCCTGTAGGTATGTTACTGGATAGAACCTTTTGTTATGGTCCCTGTAATTATGTAAGCTGAGTTGACCTGCTGATTTGGTCCCAGCAGTAATGTTACTTGAGCGGACATGCTGTTATGGTTCGGGTAGGTATGTTTCCTGAGCGGAACTGTTCCCTGTATGTATGTTACTTGATAGGATCCGATGTTATGGTTCCTTTCATTATGTAATCTGTTCCAACCGCCTGGTATGGCCCCTTTAGGAATCTGACTGTACATGTTTGGTTTAGTTCGATATGAGGTTTAACATCCCGTCAACACTGTTTAGGCCATTTTGGAGACGTTGCTTCGAACTTTGTGGAAGTTTGCCCCGACTTTGAGAAGAAATGACATCTCAAGCCCTGTCGCCCAATAAAATCAATAGGGTTTAAAAGCATGGACGGTCCGACTCAAACCGCTCTGTCTGGGCAGGCTTAGATCCTCTAAGCGGTTTACCAGTACACGTGCTTGGTCGGTTTCAGCTCTGCGAGGACGCACCATGCAGCCAATCTATTTCTTCAGGCCTCGATGGGCGGGGGCGCGTGACTGTACAGGATTTGCTCTAATTGAAACTGTAGGTATGTATTCTGGGCGGACCTGCTGTTATGGTTTCTGTAAGTAGACTTGCTTTCATTGTTGCTTCAGGTATATAACATGAGCTGATCTGCTGTTTTGGTGCCTGTAGGTATGGAATCTGAGCGGACATGCTGTTATTGTATCCGTAGGGACGTTACATTAACGCACCTGCTGTTATGGTCCCTTTAGGTATAAACCTGGATAGGACCTGCTGTTATGGTCCCTGTAATGATGTAAGCTCAGCGGAACTGCTGTTGTACCTGTGGGTATGTAACTTGAGTTGACATGCTGCCATGGTCCCTAAAGGTATGTTACCTAAGCGGACTAGCTGTTTCGGTCAATGTAGGTATGTTACCTGAGCGGACATGGGTTATAGTCCCTGCAGGTATGTTTTTAGATAGGACTTGCTGTTATGTTTCCTGTATGTATATAACTGGATAGGACTTGACAGACGATAGACTGCATGCATGCTAGTTAACCCAATCACGGTTGGCAGCTTTGCTTCCCTCTTTAATTGCACGCCGGTGGGTCAGACCTAAGATTCTATGACGGCTCCAACGTAAAGGCTTATTGAAAATTAGAGAGATAATGTTGGTTGGTGCCTGATGCTCTGTCTCTGGTCGGGCTCATCGGAGTCTAACTGTTGGTTTTCTTTTTCTCCAGCATTTCATTGGTTTCTTGCTGTCGAGTCCTCACCGTTGTCTCACCTCTGTGGTTCTTTGATTTTTGTGTTCACGGAGATGTTGCACTGATGAGTTTGGAGGCCTTCATGCGGACTGAACAAATTATTTGTCTAAATCGCGACAGAAGTAAGGGCGAGGATTGTGGCCACGTAAAATCGATTTAAGCCCCCCCAGTGGAAATCTTTCACTGACCGTTCCAAGGCGGCTCTTCTGTGGCGATTTATTTATGTTGTTATTTGTTACTTACTGTGTGTATCAATTGTGTCTTTTGGTTTTGGATGGCCATATGGCCATTTTGTGGGAAAGTAATTGTCCTTATGGCCTTCCTTTGTTTAGGTTTCCATTATGGTCTGGTCGCTTAATGTTTGTATTTCTTTCCCTTTGGTGTCTTTTATGGGTGGAGTAAGTTAATTGTATCAATTCCTGATCTTTGTTTTACTTCTACTTTGAAGCTATGTCCCTGCAGGTATATAACAGGATAGGACTTGCTGTTATGTTCCCTGTAGGTATGAAACAGGATAGAACTTGCTGTTATTCTCCATGTAGGTATGTAAGTGGAAAGGACCTGCTGATATAGTCTATATGGGTATGTAATTGAATATGACCGGCTGTTATGAACCCTGTAGGTATATAACCTGAGCGGACCTGAATTTATTGTCCCTGTTTGTATGTAACTTGACAGGACCTGCTGTTATTCTCCCTGTAGGCATGTAACCTTAGCAGACCGGCTGTAACTGTCCCCGTAGGAAGGTTACCTTAGCGGACCTGCTGTTATGGTCCCTGTAGTAGTGTAACTAGATAGGACCTGCTGTTATCGTCCCTGTAGGTATGAAATTCGATTGGACTGATTGGACCGCAACAGCAGGTCCCCTAGGAAATATCTCAACAGGGACTGTAACAGCAGGTTCGCTCAGGTTACAGCGAGGATTACAGTAGGTCTCATCCAGTAACATCAGCGGAACTGCTGTTGTCCCTGTGGGTATGTAACCTTAGTGGACACGCTGCAATGGTCCCTAAAGGTATGTAACCTAAGCAGACCAACTGTTATGGTCAATGTAGTTACATAAGGCCTGTCAATATACATGTATATATAGAAATGTAGGTATGTAACCTGAGCGGGGCGGCTGTTACTTTCCCTGTAGGAATGTTACCTGAGCAGACTTGCTGTTATAGTCCCTGCAGCAGTGTAACAGGATAGTATCTGCTGTTATCGTCCCTGTAGGTGGGCATCTGGATTAGACCTGCTCGTATGGTGCCATTAGCTATATCACTGGATCGGATTTGCTGTTATTGTATCCGAAGTTGCTGCTGTTATGGTCCCTGTAGGTAGGAAATCTGAGCGGACTTGTTGTTACGGTCCATGTGGGTATTATATTGGATAGTACTGTTATTCTCCTTGTAGATATATAAACTGTGCGGACCGCCTATTATGGTTTCCTTAGGAATGTTACTGGATTGTCCTGCTATAATTGCCCCTGTATGACTCCTGAGCGGACCTGCTGTTATGGTCCCTGTAAGTATTTAATATGAGCGGACTTGGGATATGGTCCCTGTAGGTATGTTGTTAGACAGGACTTGCTGTTATGTTCCATATGGGTTATAACTGGATAAGACTTGATGTTATGTCCCTACAGGTATGTAACTGGATAGGACTTGTTGCTATGTTCCCTGTAGGTATGCAACAGGATAGGACTTGCTGTTATTGTCTGAAATGTAATTGGATAGTAGTATGTAATCTGCGCGGACCGCCTGTTCAGGTCCCATTACGAATGTTACTGGATAGGACCTGCTGTAATTGTCCCCGAATGTATAACTCCTGAGCGGACCTTCTGTTATGGTCCCTATAGGTATTTAACCTGAGTGCTGGGATATGGTCCCTGTTATAGGATAGGAATTGGTGTTCTGTTCTATGTAGTTATATTACTGGATAGGAGGTGATGGTATGTCCCTGCAGGTATGTAACGGGATAGGACCTGCTGTTATGGTTCATGTATGTATATAACTGGATAGGAACTGCTGATTTGTTCCTTGTACATATAAAACCTGAGCGGCCCTGCTGTTATGGTCCCTGTAGGTACGTAACTGGAAAGTGCATGCTGTCATGGTCTGTGTAAATATGTAGTCTGAACTTTCTAGCTGTTATGGACCCTGTAGGTATGTAATTGGATAAGACCTGTTGTTATAGACCCTGCAGATATTTTACTGAATAGGACTTGTTGTTATGGTCCCTGAAGGTATGTATCCTGAGCGGACCCGCTGTTATGTTCACTCTAGTTATGTAACTGGATAGGACCTGCTGATACGGTCCCTATAGGTATGTTGCTGGATAGGACTTGCTGTTGTTGTCCCTGTAGGTATATTACTGAATAGGACTTGCTTTTATGGTCCCTGTAGGTGTGACCTGGGCGGACCTGCTGTAATGGTACCCTTACGTATGTAACAGGATAATACCTGCTGTTACGGTCCCTGTAATAATATAAGCAGACCTGTCCCATTTTGTCCCTGTATGTATGTAACCGGAGCGGACATGGTTTTAAGATCAATGAGTGTATGTAACCTTATTAGACATAGCGTTAGGGTCCAGGTGGGTAACTGGATTGAACCTGCTGTTACAGTCCCTGTAGGTATGAAACTGGATAAGAGCTGCTTTTATGGTCCCTGTAGGTATGTTACTGGATAGGACTTGTTGTTATTGTTCCCTTTGCTGTTATCGTCCTGTAGGTATGTAACTCGAGAGGATCTGCTGTTATGTTCCCTGTAGACATTTAACTGGATAGGACCTGCTGTTAATTATATAAGCTAAGCGACTTTGGTACCTGTAGTTATGTAACCTGAACGGCAATGCTGTTATGGCCGCTGTAGAATGTCACCTGGGCGTATCTGCTGTTATGGTCCCTGTAGGTATGTGACCTGTTAGGACCGCCTGTTAAGGTCCCTTGAGGAATGAAATTGGATAGGACTTACTGTTATTGCCAATTAAGTATTTAAATGAATAGGACGGAGCGGACCTTATGTAATGGTCCCTGTAGGTATGTAACTCGATAGGACCGGCTGTTGTGGTCCCTGTAGGTAAGATGGCAGACGTTTTATTGCTTTCACTGTTTCCGTAACGATTTGGAACTTGTCAAGCAGCAGATTACATTCAACCTGTGGTAGTCTATTGATAGCCTCATCAGTGATAAAGGATAGCCGATTAAGAACACTATCAAAGTGCTCAGCCCATTTTTTTTACAAGATGGCGCCTTTGTCAGTCGTAAGTCTAGTAACATCTGCACTGAGGAGAGGAGTGGATCCTGAGCTCAGGGGACTATAAACGGTCTTTAGTGCATCAAAGACCTTCTTCATATCCTTTCTGTGTGCAAAAGACTGGGTTTCAGCAGCCTCGTTGCTTAGAAAGCAGTCTGTTCCAAGGTGGTTCTTCTGTCGTGGTTTATTTTTTGATGGTTTCTCTTTGAGTGTATGTATCGCTTATATTATTTTGCTTTGGAAAGCCAATTGGCCATTTTGTGGGAAAGTAACTGTCCTTTTGGCTTTCCGCTAGTGATGATTCCGTTGAGGTCTAGTTGTTTCGTGTTTGTGTTTCTTTCCCTTGGTGTCTCTGATGGGAGCTGTGGGTTAATTGTATCGATTCCTGATCATTGCCTTCACTTCTATTTTGCATGTCTCCGAGTCTTCATTGGATTGGCTTGCATATATCATGTATGTATGTGCCTGGATGGCTGTTATAGTCCCTATACGCATGTAACATTAGCGGACCTGCTGTTTTGGTCCCTATGAGTTTGTAACTCGATATAACTTACTGTCATGGTCATGAGCGGCCCTGCTGATATGGTCCCTGTAGGTATGTAACTCGATACAAACACGAGGTAGGAATGTATCTCGATACAAACTAAGAGGACGCTGTAAGAATGTAAACTTTGGGGACCTGCTGTTATGGTTGCTGAATATAGGTCAGTTAAGCTGATCCGCTGTTATATTCTTTATAGTCCCTATAACTATTGCTGTTGAGGTTCATGTAGGTACGTATGTAAACTAAGCGGACCTTGCAGGAATGTTATCTCAGCGGATCAGATATTATGATCTTCATAGGCATGTAAACTACGTAGGTTTGCTGTCATTGTCACGAAAGGTGTATACACTAAGCAGTAATACTATTTTTTTTTGCCAAAATTCATGTGCACATGGCTGTTTGAAGCCATTGTCAAATGGACCAAAAGCTGTGCTCAAACAACAAGAACCATGCGCAAATCGCGAGCTGTTTGAAAGTAGAAGTAAAACAAAGATCAGGAATCGATACAATTAACTTACTTCACCCATCAAAGACACCAAAGGGAAAGATGTATAATGAGCTTTTGATATCACCAGACGGGCCTTGCTTTGTTTACGTAACTATAAGCGACGTAACGTTATCGCCCTGAACGTAGTGTTTTAGCGGTCTATGATGATGTCAGATGGTTAAAGTGCAACATCGTCATTGTAAACAATATTCTGAACTAATCGCCATATTGGTATACCGGTTGAAGAATTTATATGGAATTTTGGGGCGTTTTTGTCCCCATTTGGCGTTGGAGTCGTACGTTATGCAAGAACAACAATAATCAGTGGTTATTTCATAGCACTAATATTTGCCGGATCCCTCGTACGCTATTTGAATATTCGACCTGGCGGCCTCAAAGAGGTTCCTCCGGACCCGGCAAATGTAAAAGAGCAAGTAGAAAGAAATTTAAGAAAATTTAAGTATGAAGCACGGTGAAAGCATATGCTAAGAGGGTCGTTTTATTGAAAACCGCATGAAAGATTCCCATTCGTTCTTAAGTTATGCTGATTTATATATGATACACACCTATTTTCCTCTAAGAGTAACCTTCCTTGAATTTTCTTTGATTTGTAACCCTCAATGCAATATTCTGTGATGTCTTAGTGGCTTTAAACTTTTTCAAAATAATTCTTAACTAATACATAATGGTCCCTGTAGGTAAGCAACTGGATGGGACTTGATGTTATGGTCATATAGGTATGTAACTGGGTATAACTTGAGCGGACCTGTTATGGTCCCTGTACGTACATATCTGGATAGGACCTGCTGTTATTCTCCCTGTAGGTATCTAAGGCAAGTCGACGGGCTGTTGCAGTCCCTGTATAAATGTTACATCAGCGGAGCTGTTGTAAAGGTCCCTGTACGTGTAGGCATGTAACTGGATTGAACCTGCTTTTATGGTCCCTGCAGGTATGTATTTAACTTGAATGGAATTGCTCTTATGGTGGCTGTAGGTATGTAACTGGATAGGAATTGCTGTTTTTGGTCCAAATAGGTTTGTAAAATGATATGAGTTGCTTTTATATGCCCTATATGTAGGTAACCTGAACGCACCCGCTGTTACGGTCCTTGTAGGTATGTAACTGAATAGGACCTGCTATTATTCTCCATGTAGGTATGTTACCTGAGCGGACTGGAGCTGTGGGTTAATTTTATCGATTCCTGATCATTGCCTTCACTTCTAGTTTATGTAACCTGAGCGGGCTTGCCGTTACAGTCCCTGTAGGCGGACCAGCTTTTATGGTCAGTGTAGGTAACTTGAGTGGACCTGCTGTTGTGGTCCCTGTAAGTATGTTACTTGATATTACTTGCTGTTATGGTCCCTGTTCATATGTAACCGGTGCGAACCTGCTGTTATGGAAAACGTATGTGTGGAGCTGGATAGAACCGACTGTTATGCTCCCTGTAGGTCTGTAATTGGCTAGGACCTGTCGATATGCAACGTGTTAGGATAACCTATTTTGGCCCCTTTATATATGTTACCTGATAGGTCATGCTGTAATTATCCCTGTAGATATGTAAACTTGGCGGACCTGCTGTTATGGTCCCTGTAGGTATGTAACTGGATAGTATCTCCTGCTAGTGTCCCTTTTGCTACGTACCTGGATAGGACCTGCTGTTATGGTACCTGTACGTTTTTAACCTGGGTAGACCTGCTGTTATAATCTTTGTAGGTCTTTAACAGGATATGACTTGGTGCCATGGTCCCTGTAGGTGTGTAGCCTCAGCGGTCTTGCTGTTATGGTCCCTGTACGTATGGAACTGGATAGGACCTGCTGTTATGGTCCCTGTAATTATGTAAGCCGAGCTAACCTGCTATTTTGGTCACAGCAGGTATGTTACCTGAGCGAACGCGGAGTTATGGCCCCTGTAGGTATGTTTCCTGAGCAGACCTGCTGTAATGGTCACTGTAGATATGTAACCAAATAGGAACTGCTGTTATGGTTCCTGTCATTATGTAAGCCGAACGGACCTGCTTTTATGGCCCATGTAGGTATGTGACATGCTAGAACCGCTTGTTATAGTCCCTTTAGGAATGTTACTGGATAGGACATGCTGTAATTGTCCCTGATGTTATGTTACCTGGAAGGACCTGCTGTCATTGTCCCTGTAGGTATGTAATATGGGCGGTCTTTAGCGTTCCTGCTGAAATGGTTCCCATAGTAATGTCACTGGATAGAGCCTACTGTTATGGTCCCTGTAATTATGTAAGCTGAGCGGACATGCTGTTATGGTACCTGTAGTTAGGAAACATTAGCAGATCTGCTGTTATGGTCCATGTAGGTATTTAAATGGAGAGAACTTGCTGTTATGGACCCTGTAGGTATACAACTGGATAGGACTTGCTGTTATGGTGAGTAGCTATGTAACTGGCTATGACTTTAGCGGGCCTTTTATGGTCCCTGTACGTATATGACTGGATAGGTTCTGCTGTTATTCCCCCTGTAGGTATGCAGCCTGTGCCGAACGGCTGTTACAGTCTTTGTAGGAATGATACCTTATCGGAGCTGCTGTAATTGTCAATGTAGGTATATAACTGGTTTGGACCTACTTTATTGTGCCTGTATGTTATAACTGGCATGGAAATGCTCTTACGGTCGCTGTAGGTATGTAAATGGATAACGCAGTGGTTAACGCGTTCGACTCATGATCGAGAAGTTGTGCGTTCGAATTCGGCACCCGTTATCGAGGTGTGCTCTTGAGTAAGACACGTAAAGACACTGCCTCACTCCACCCAGGTATAAATAGGTATCAGTGGTTTAATAGTCACTGCCTTTCTCGCGCACGCGTGAAAACATCCGGAATGATTGTTCGAGAGCGATTAAATAAGCTTGAGGCTTCCATCGCAATCGCTCTATAGAAGGGTACCTGAGCTGACCCGCAATAACGGTCCCTGTATGTACATAACTGAATAGGACCTGCTGTTAGTCTCCATGTAGGTATGTAAACTGAGCTGGCCTGCTGTTATAGTCACTGTAGGCTGACCTACTGTAATGTTCCCTGTAGGTGTGTAGCCTGAGCGGACTTGCTGTTATGGTCCCTATGAGTACGTAACTGAATAGAACTTGCTGTCGAGTCCACTATCGGTATGTAGACTGTGTAGCTGTGAACCGTCTGTAATGGTCCCTGTAGGTATGTAACTGGATAGGACCTGCTGTTATAGTCCCTGTCGATATATAAAATAGAAGTGAAGGCGATGATCAGGAATCGATACAATTAACCCACGGCTCCAGTCAGAGACATCACGGGAAAGAAATACAAACATGAAACAACTAGACCCTAATGGAACCATCACTAGCGGAAAGCCAAAAGTACAGTTACTTTCCTACAAAATGGCCAATTGGCTATCCAAAGCAAAATAATATAAGCAATACACACACTCAAAGACAAGCCATAACAAAAATAAACCACGACAGAAGAACCGCCTGGGAACGGTCAGTGAAACGAATTCCACTAGGGGGCTTAAATCGAGACGTTGCTTCAAATTTTGTCGGATTTTTGCCCGACATTGCGATCCCTGCCGTCTAATTACACCAATAGGATTTATAAGCATGGATGGGCCGACACTCACCGCTTTGCCTGGTCAGGCTTAGATCCTCTAAGCGGTTTACCAGTACTCGTGCGCGGGTCGGTTTCAGCTCTGTGTGGAAGCAGCCCATCTATTTCTTCAAGCTCCGATGGGCGGGGGCCTCCTATGGCTCAGTAATAGAATCAGCAGGTATGCCTGAGGCTGCGGCTTCGAACCAGCATCTGGGGTTTAGGCTCCCAATCAGCAGTTTTGTCTGAGGCAGTCGCTCCGAGCAAGCAGGCATGTCTGAGGCAGTGATGTTGAGCAAACAGACATGTCTAATGCCTTCGCGACGAGCAATAAAGTATTTGTGTGGCAGTGGCAATAATTCATTAGATATGACAATTGCAGTGGCATCGAGCAACCAAGTGTGTATTAGGCAGTGACACTGACCTATCGGTTATGACTGAGGCGTGGCACTGAACTAACGAACATGTCTGAGCCATTTTGGCAACGAGACTGCAGGCATGTCTGAGTCAGTGGTACCGAGCCAGCAGGCATGCCTTAGGTAGTGGCATCTAATGAGCGAGCATGCACGTCTGTGGCTTAGGCGCCGAATCAGTAGTTATGTATTAGACAGTTGCTCCGAGGCAGCAGGCCTGTTTGAGTCAGTCAGTTTGAGCCAGCAGGCATGTCCGATGCTTTGGCACCGAGCCATTAAGTATGTTTGGTTGCAGTGGCACTACGCCTATTGACATGTCAGTGGCAGTGACATCTAACGACCAGGTACGCTTGGGGCAGAAGCACTGATACAAAGGTTATGTTCGAGGCAGTGGCACTGAGCCAGCGGGAATGTCGGAGCCATTTGCAATGATCCTGCAGGTATGTCTGAGGTAGTGGGACCGAGCCAGCAGACATGCCTGAGGCAGTGGTACCAAGGCAGCGGGCACGACTTTAGCTTAGGCACCGAATCATCAGTTATTTCTGAGGCAGTGGAACTGACCGAACGTGCATGTCTTAGCCAGTGTGATGCAGCAGTATCAAACCAGAAGGAACGTCTGTGGCTTTGGCACCGAATCAGCCTTTTCGTCTGAGGCAGTGGGCGCGAGTGAGCAGGCATGTCCGAGACACTGACTTATAGCCACCAGACATGTCTGATGCCTTTCCAGCGATCCATAAAATATTTGTGTGGCAATGACACTGAGTCATTAGACATGCCATTCACAGTGGCATCGAACAACCCGGTACATGCTAGGCAGAGGCACTGGTTCGTTAGTTTAGCATCAGGCAGTGGCACTGAGTCAGGGAGAATGATTCAGCCAGTGACGACGACCTAGCAGGTATCTCTGAAGCAATGAAACCGAGCCAGCAGAGATGTGGAACCGAGCCATGGGCATGCCTGAGGTTTAGGCTCTGAATCAGCAGTCATGTTTCAGGCAGAGGCACCGAGCCAGCAGGCAAGTGTATGTCTTAGGCACCGAATCAGCGGTTATATCTGAGGCAGCGGGACCCAGCCAGCAGGTGCATTTGTGGTTGAGGTGCGGAATTACAAGTTATGACTTAGGCAGCGGTTCCGAGCCAGCAGGCGCGTGGCTTAGACGCCGGATCAGCAGCCATGTCTGAAGCAGTGGCGCCAGCCAGCAGGCACGTCTTTGGCTTAGACACCGAATCAGCAGACTTGTCTGATGCCCTGCCACCGATGAATAACGTGTTTGTGTGACAGTCATTGACAGACACAGTGGCATCGAATAACCAGGTACGTTTGTAGCAGTGGCACAAATCCATCAGTTTAGCCTGAGTCAATGACACTGAGCTAGCGTGCTTGTGACAGCCAGTGACAAGGGACCCTGCAGGTATCTCTGAGGCAGTGGAACCGAGCCTGCAGGCATGCCTATGGAAGTGACACCGAGCAAACAGGTACTTTGTGGCTTGAGCACCGAATCAGCAGTTTAGTCTGAGGCAGCAGCAACGAGCCAATAGGCACGTCTATGGCATAGGCACCGAATCGACAGTTATATCTGAGGCAGCGGAGACGAGCCGGCAGGCAGACCTATGTCTTAGACACCGAATCAGAAGTTATGTCTCAGGAAGCGGGACCGAGCACGCAGGCGCGTCAGTAGTTTAGGCAGGGAATTAGCAGTTATGTCTGAGGCAGCGGGACAGAGGCATCAGGAGCGTCTGTGGTTAAGGCAAGAAATCAACAGTTATGAATGAGGCAGCGGGACCGAGGAAGCTGGCTCGTCTGTGGCATAAGCACCATATCAGCAGTTATGTCTGAGGCAGTGGCACCCAGTCAGCAGGCATGTCCGAGATAGAGACTTTGATGCCTGATGCCTTGGCACCGAGCCTTAAAGTATTTATGTGGCAGTGGCACTAAGTCAAAAGGCGTGACAGACACAGTGACATCGAACAACTTCTGAGGCATTGGAACGGATCTATCAGTTATGTCTGAGGCAGTGGCACTGAGCAAGTGTGCATGTCTGAGTGAGTGGCAACGACCCTGCAGGTATGTCTGAGGCAGTGGAACTTAGCCAGCAGGCATGCCTGGCGCAGTGTCACCGAGCCAGCAGTCACGTCTGTGGCATAAGCACCGAATCAGCAGCAGTCAAGTCTCGGGCAGCGATACCGAGCAAGCAGTCACGTCTGTGGCTTAGGCATCGAATCAGCAGTTATGTCTGAGGCAGTGACACCGAGCCACCAGGCCTGTCTGAGGCAGTAGCTTTTAGCCAGCAGACATGCCCTGCCACCGATCTATTAAGTACCTGTGTGCCAGTGATTCATGACAATGGCTGAGGCATAAAGCGGCCAGGTACGTCTGAGGCAGTGGCCCAGATACAACAGTTTAGTCAAAGGCAGTGGCACGGAGCAAACGAGAATGTCTCAGCAAGTCAGCAATGGAACCGAGCTACCAGACATGGCCGAGGCAGTGGCATCGAGCCAGTAGGCATGTAAGTAGGATAAGCACCGAATTACGAATTAGCAGTTATGTCACAGGCATCGGCATCCGACCAGCAGACACGTCTGTGACTCAGGCGCCAAATCAGCAGTTATATCTGAGGCAACGGAACCGAGCCAGCAGGCGTGTCTATTGCTTTGGCACTGGAGGAAACGGGGCCGAGCCAGTAGGTGCATCTATGGTTTAGGCAAGGAATTAGCAGTTATGACTGAGACAACGGTACAGAGGCAGCAGACGTGTCTGTTGTTTAGGCACCGAATCAGCAGTAATGGCACAAACCATTGGTTATTTATGTGACATGACAAAAGCAATGGCATCGAGCAGCAAGGTACCTCTGAGGCATTGGCACTGATCCATCAGTTTTATCTGAAGCTGTCAAACTGAGCCAGCGCCCATGACTGAGCAAGAAGCAACGAGCCTGCAGGTATGTGTGTGGCAGTGGCACCTAATTAGCATGCATCTCTTTAGCTTAGGCACCGGATCAGCAGCTGTGACAAGACAGCAGCACCGACAGAGCAGTCGCGTCTGTGGTTTAGGCTCTGAATAAGCAGTTCTGTCTGAGGCAGCGTCACTGAATTTTAGACGCCCCTAAGCCTCAAATAGGCTGACTGGACAAGGCATTAGACATGTTTGCTTGCTCACCGTCACTGCCTCAAACATGCCTGCTGGCTCGGAGCCACTGTCACAGACAAAACAGCTGATTTGGTGCCTAAGCCACAGACACGCCTGCTATGGCTTGCATCTTTTTAGCTTTGGCACAGGATCAGCAGCTGTGCCAAAGACAGCGGCATCGACGGAGCAGGCGTGTCTGTGGTTTAGGCTCTGAATAACGAGTTCTGTCTGAGGCAGCGGCACCGAATTATAGACGCACCTAAGCCTCGGATGGGCCTTCTACCTAGGCCCCACTGTTTAGGCACTGGAGGAAGTGGGACCGAGCCAGCAGGTGTTTCTATGGTTTAGGCAATTAATTAACAGTTATGACTGAGACAACGGTACAGAGAGCAGGCGCGCCTGTATCAGCAGTAATGGCACCTAATCATTGATTATTTATGGGGCAAAACAAAGCAATGGCATCGAGCATGCATCTCTTTAGCTGAGGCACAGGATCAGCAGCTGTGCCAAAGGCAGCTGAACCGACGGAGCAGGCGTGTCTGTGGTTCAGGCTCTGAATAACGAGTTCTGTCTGAGGCAGTGGCACCGAATTATAGACGCACCTAAGCCTCGGATTGGCCAACTGGACAAGGCATTAGACAAGTTTGCTTGCTCAAAGTCACTGCCTCAAACATGCCTGCTGGCTCGGAGCCACTGCCACAGACAAAACAGCTGATTCGGTGCCTAAGCCTCAGACACGCCTGCTGGGCAAGACGTTATACATGTCTGGTTGCTCAACGTCACTGCTCGGATATACCTGCCTCAGATAAAACAGCTGATTTGGAACTTGAACCACAGATGCGTCTGCTTGATCGGTACCGCTGCCGCAGACATATCTGTTGATTTGGTGCCTGAGCCATAGACATGCCTGCTAGCTAGGGACAACTGCTTCAGACAATGCTTTGGAAGTGGCACAGAGCCAGCAGGCAGGTCTGTGGCTTAGGCGCCGAATCAGCAGTTATGTCGGAGGCAGCGGCACCGAGCCAGCATGAACGTCTATGGCTAAGGCGCCGAATCAGCAGTTATATCTGAGGCAGCAGAACCGAGCCAGCAGGCATGTCGATTAGTTAGGCACTGGAGGAAGCGGGACCGAGTCAGTAGGCGTATCTATGGTTTAGGCAGGAAATTAGCAGTTATGACTGAGACAACAGTACAGAGGCAGCAGGCACATCTGTGGTTAGGCACCGAATCAGCAGTAATGGCACCAAACCATTGATTATTTATGTGACATGACAAAAGCAAGGCATCGAGCAGCCAGGTACCTCTGAGGCATTGGCACTGATCCATAAGTTATATCTGAAGCTGTCACACTGAGCCAACGCGCATGCCTGAGCCAGTAGCAACGAGCCTGCAGGTATGTCTTAGGCAATGGAACCGTGCCGACTGGCATATCTGTGGCAGAAGCACCTAACTAGCATGCAACTCTTTAGCTCAGGCACCGAATCAGCAGCTGTGCCAAAGGCAGCGGCACCGACAGTACAAGGGAAGAGTGTGTCGAATAGAATCTGAATAACCAGTTCTGTCTGAGGCAGCGGCACCGAATTATAGAAGCGCCTGAGCCTCAGATGGGCCGACGAGAAAAGGCATTAGACATGTTTGCTTGCTCAAAGTCACTGCCTCAAACATGCTTGCTGGCTCGGAGCCACTGCCACAAACAAAACAGCTGATTCGGTGCCTAAGCCACAGACACGCCTGCTGGGCAAGACGTTATACATGTCTTCTTGCTCAACGTCAGTGCCTCGGAAATGCCTGCCTCAGACAAACCAGCTGGTTTGAAACTTAAACCACAGATGCGCCTGCTGGATCGGTGCCGCTGCCGCAGGGCTATCTGTTGATTTGGTGCCTAAGCAATGATCAAGCCTGCTAGCTAGGCGTCACTGCTTCAAAGATTCCTTTGGAAGCGGCACAGAGTCAGCAGGCTTGTCTGTGGCTTAGGCACCGAATCAGCAGTTATTTGGGAGGCAGCGGCAACGAGCCAGTATGCACGTCTATGGCTTAGGCACCGAATCAGCAGTTATATCTGAGGCAGCAGAACCGAGCCAGCAGGCATGTCTATTCCTTAGGCACTGGAGGAAGCGGGGCCGGGCCTGCAGGCGCGTCTATGGTTTAGGCAAGGAATTAGCAGTTATGACAGAGACAACGGTACAGAGGCAGCAGGCGCGACTGTGGTTTAGGCACCGATTCAGCAGTAATGGCACCAAACCATTGATTATTTATGTAACATGACAAACGCAATGGCATCGAGCAGCCAGGTACCTCTGAAGCATTGGTACTGATCCATCAGTTACATCTGAAGCTGTCACACTGAGCCAGCGGGCATGCCTGAGCCAGTAGCAACGAGCCCGCAGGTATGTCTAAGGCTATGGAACCGTGCCGACAGGCATGTCTGTGGCAGTGGCACCTACCTAGCATGCATCTCTTTAGCTTAGGCACAGAATCAGCAGCTGTGCCAAAGGCAGTGGCACCGACCGAGCAGGCGCGTCTGTGGTTTAGGCTCTGAATAAGCAGTTTTATCTGAGGCAGCGGCACCGAATTATAGACGCCCCTAATCTGAAATGGGCCGACTGGACAAGGCATTAGACATGTTTGCTTGCTCAAAGTCACTGCCTCAAATATGCCTGCTGGCTCGGAGCCACTGCCACAGACAAAACAGCTTATTCGGTACCTTAGCCACAGACACGCCTGCTGGGCAAGACGTTATACATGTCTGCTTGCTCAACGCCACTGCCTCGGAAATGCTGCCTCAGACAAACCAGCTGATTTGCAATATAAACCACAGATGCGCCTGCTGGACTGGTGCAGCTGCCGCAGGCAAATCTGTTGACTTGGTGCCTAGGCCATAAACATGCCTGCTAGCTAGGCGCCACTGCTTAAGACATTCCTTTGGAAGTGGCACAGAGCCAGCAGGCAGGTCTGTGGCTTAGGCACCGAATCAGCAGTTATGTCGGAGGAAGCGGCACCGAGCCAGCATACACGTCTATTGCTTAGGCACCGAATCAGCAGTTATATCTGAGGCAGCGGAATCGAGCCAACAGGCATGTCTATTGTTTAGGCACTGGAGTAAGCGGACCGGCTCAGCTGGCGCGTCTTTGGTTTAGGCACCGGGTCAACACTAATGGCACCAATCCATTGATTATTTATGTGACATGACAAACGCAATGGAATCGAGCAGCCAGGTACCTCTGAGGCATTGGCACTGATACATCAGTTATATCTGAAGCTGTCGCACTGAGCCAGCGCGCATGCCTGAGCCAGTTGCATCGAGCCTGCCCATATGCCTAAGGCAATGGAACCGTTCCAACAGACATGTATGTGGCAGTGGCACCTAACTAGCATGCATCTCTTTAGCTTAGGCACCGAATCAGCAACTGTGCCAAAGGCAGCGGCACCGACTGAACAGGAGCGTCTGTGGATTAGGCTCTGAATAAGCAGTTCTGTCTGAGGCAGCGGCGCCGAATTATAGACGACTCTAAGCCTCAGATGGGCCGAATGGACAAGGCATTAGACATGTTTGCTTGCTCAAAGTCACTGCCTCAAACATGCCTGCTGGCTCGGAGCCACTGTCACAGACAAAACAGCTGATTCGGTGCCTAAGCCACGGACACTCCTGCTTGGCAAGACGTTATACATGTCTTCTTGCTCAACGTCACTGCCTCGGAAATGCCTGCTTCAGACAAAACAGCTGATTTGGAACTTAAACCACAGATGCGCCTGCTGGATCGGTGCCGCTGCCGCAGGCATATCTGTTGATTCGGTGCCTAAGCCATAGAAATGCCAGCTAGCTAGGCGCAACTGCTCCAGACATGCCTTTGGAAGTGGCGCAGAACCAGCAGGCAGGTCTGTGGCTTAGGCACCGAATCAGCAGTTATGTCAGAGGCAGCGGCACCGAGCCAGCATGCACATCTATGGCTTAGGCACCGAATAAGCAGTTATATATGAGGCAGCGGAGCCGAGCCACAATGATTGTCTATTTTTTAGGCACTGGAGGAAGCGGGACCGAGCCAGTAGGCGCCTCTATGGTTTAGCAATGAATTAACATACGACTGAGACAACGGTACATAGGAAGCAGGCGCGTCTGTAACAGCATTAATGGCACATAACCATTGATTATTTATGTGGCATGACAAACGCAATGGCATCGAGCAGTCAGGTACCTCTGAGGGATTGGTACTGATCCATCAGCTATATCTGAAGCTGTAACACTGAGCCAGCTCGCATGCCTGAGCCAGTAGCAACGAACCTGCAGGTATATCTAAGGCAATCGAACCGTGCCGACAGGCTGGCTCGGAGCCACAGGCGCGTCTGTGGTTTAGGCACCGAATCAGCAGTAATGGCACCGAACCATTGATTATTTATGTGACATGACAAAAGCAAATGCATCGAGCAGCCAGGTACCTCTGAGGCATTGGTACTGATCCATGTTATATCTGAACCAGCCTGAGCCAGTAGCAACGAGCCTGCAGGTATGTCTAAGGCAATGGAACCGTGCCGACAGGCATGTCTGTGGCAGTGGCACCTAACTAGCATGCATCTCTTTAGCTTAGGCACCGAATCAGCAGCTGTGCCAAAGGCAGCGGCACCGACAGAGCAGGCGCGTCTGTGGTTCAGGCTCTGAATAACGAGTTCTGTCTGAGGCAGTGGCACCGAATTATAGACGCACCTAAGCCTCGGGCAGTGGAACCGAGTCAGCAGGCATGTCATTTGCTTAGGCACTGGAGGAAGCGGGACCGAGTCAGTAGGCGCGTCTATGGTTTAGGCAGGGAATTAGCAGTTATGACTGAGACAACAGTACAGAGGCAGCAGGCACATCTGTGGTTTAGGCACCGAATCAGCAGTAATGGCACCAAACCATTGATTATTTATGTGACATGACAAAAGCAAAGGCATCGAGCAGCCAGATACCTCTGAGGCATTTGTACTGATCCATAAGTTATATCTGAAGCTGTCACAGTGAGCATACGCGCATGCCTGAGCCAGTAGCAACGAGCCTGCAGGTATGTCTAAGGCAATGGAACCGTGCCGACAGGCATGTCTGTGGCAGAGGCACCTCCCTAGCATGCATCTCTTTCGCTTAGGCAACGAATCAGCAGATGTGCCAAAGTCAGCGGCACCGACATAGCAGGCGCGTCTGTCGTTTAGGCTCTGAATAACCAGTTCTGTCTGATGCAGCGGCACCGAATTATAGTAGCGCCTAAGCCTCAAATGGTCCGACTGGACAAGGCATTTGATATGTTTGCTTGCTCAAAGTCACTGCCTCAAACATGCCTGCTGGCTCAGAGCCACTGCCACAGACAAAACAGCTGATTCGGTGCCTAAGCCACAGACACGTCTGCTTAACAAGACGTTATACATGTTTGCTTGCTCAACGTCAGTGCCTCGGAAATGCCTGCTTCAGACAAAACACCTGATTTGAAACTTTAACCACAGGTGCGCCTGCTGGATCGGTGCCGCTGCCGCAGGGCTATCTGCTGATTTGGTGCCTAAGCAATGATCAAGCCTGCTAGCTAGGCGTCACTGCTTCAAAGATTCCTTTGGAAGCGGCACATAGTCAGCAGACTGGTCCATGGCTTAGGCACCGAATCAGCAGTTATGTCGGAGGCAGCGGCAACGAGCCAGCATGCACGTCTATGGCTTAGGCACCAAATCAGCAGTTATATCTGAGGCAGCGGAACCGAGCCAGCAGGCATGTCTATTCCTTAGGCACTGGAGGAAGCGGGGCCTGGCCGGCAGGCGCGTCTGAGGTTTAGGCAAGGAATTAGCAGTTATGACAGAGACAACGGTACAGAGGCAGCAGGCGCGTCTGTGGTTTAGGCACCGAATCAGCAGTAATGGCACCAAACCATTAATTTTTTATGTGGCATGACAAACCCAATGGCATCGATCAGCCAGGTACCTCTGAAGCATTGGTACTGATCCATCAGTTATATCTGAAGCTGTCACACTGAGCCAGCGGGCATGCCTGAGCCAGTAGCAACGAGCCCGCAAGTATGTCTAAGGCAATGGAACCGTGCCGACAGGCATGTCTGTGGCAGTGTCACCTACCTAGCATGCATCTCTTTAGCATAGGCACAGGATCAGCAGCTGTGCCAAAGGCAGCGGCACCGACCGAGCAGGCGCGTCTGTGGTTTAGGCTCTGAATAAGCAGTTCTGTCTGAGGCAGCGGCACCGAATTATAGACGCCCCTAAGCCTGAAATGGGCCGTCTGGACAAGGCATTCGACATGTTTACTTGCTCAAAGTCACTGCCTCAAATATGCCTGCTGGCTCGGAGCCACTGCCACAGACAAAACAGCTGATTCGGTGCCTAAGCCACAGACACGCCTGCTGGGCAAGATGTTATACTTGACTGCTTGTTCAACGTCTCTGTCTCGGAAATGCCTGCCTCAGAAAAAAATAGCTGATTTGCAACTTAACCCACAGATGCGCCTGCTGGACTGATGCCGCTGCCGCAGGCATATCTGTTGATTTGGTGCCTAAGCCATAGACATGCCTGCTAGCTAGGCGCCACTGCTTCAGACATTCCTTTAGAAGTGGCACAGAGCCAGCAAGCAGGTCTGTGGCTTAGGCACCGAATCAGCAGTTATGTCGGAGGAAGCGGCACCGAGCCAGCACGCACGTCTATTGTTTAGGCACCGAATGAGCAGTTATATCTGAGGCAGCGGAACCGAGCCAGCAGGCATGTCTATTGTTTAGGCACTGGAGTAAGCGGGACCGAGCCAGCAGGCGCGTCTATTGTTTAGGCACCGGGTCAACACTAATGGCACCAAACCATTGATTATTTATGTGACATGACAAACGCAATGGCATCGAGCAGCCAGGTACCTCTGAGGCATTGGTACTGATTCATCAGTTATATCTGAAGCTGTCGCACTGAGCCAGCGCGCATGCCTGAGCCAGTTGCATCGAGCCTTCAGATATGTCTAAGGCAATGGAACCGTGCCGACAGGCATGTCTGTGGCACTGGCACCTAACTAGCATGCCTCTCCTTAGCTTAGGCACCGAATTAGCAGCTGTGCCAAAGGCAGCGGCACCGACTGAACAGGAGCGTCTGTGGTTTAGGCTCTGAATAAGCAGTTCTGTCTGAGGCAGAGGCGCCGAATTAAAGACGACCCTAAGCCTCAGATGGGCCGACTGAAAAGGCATTAGACAAGTTTGCTTGCTCAAAATCACTGCCTCAAACATGCCTGCTGGCTCGGAGCCATTGTCACAGACAAAACAGCTGATTCGCTGCCTAAACCACAGACACGCCTGCTGGGCAAGATGTTATACATGACTGCTTGTTCAACGCCACTGCCTCGGAAATGCCTGCCTCAGAAAAAACAGGTGATTTGGAACTTAAACCACAGCTGCGTCTGCTGGATCGTTGCCGCTGCCGCAGGCCTATCTGTTGATTTGGTGCCTAAGCCATAGACATGCATGCTAGCTAGGCGCCACTGCTTCAGACATCACTTTTGAAGTGGAACAGAGCAATCAGGCAGGTCTATGGCTAAGGCACCGAGTCAACATTTTTTTTTTTTCTAAAAAATTTTGAAAATTTTAAAAAATGGCTTAACGTTTTGCAAACAGTGTAGGCCCTGATCAGACGCCGCATTCTGCGTGTCTGATCTGGGCTGCACTGTTTGCCAAGGTACCCCTTTAGGGGTTTCTGGTACTGAATGGGTTAAGCGTCAGCGCTCTTACCCAACAGGACACGGGGGCCAGTTACCTTCGGGGTGTACAGTAGACTTAACAAGATACCCAGGTTGCATGATGTACAAACTTCGCTGATTATCTTGGAGAATTTTGTAGTTCTGCTCAAAGTTACAGATCAAACTTATTTGCAGTCTTGGAATGCTTGCCGCGCAATTTCCCCATATTAACCCTTTTTGTACCAAATGGAATCTTCCTCTTTATATATAGCATGAGTCCATTTCAAAATTTAGGGGTTTCAGGTTGTGTTTTCTTCAAAATTTATTAGGAAAATGGCCGAACTTTTTGCAAACAGTGAAGGCCCTGATCAGACGCCGCGTTCTGCGGCGTCTGATCTGGGCATGCACTGTTTGCCACGGTATCGGTTTAGGGGTTTCCAGTCTGAAATGGGTTAATGTACATGTTTGAGCAAAATTGAATTGTATTGTGAAGGCAAGAAACACAAGCGCGCCTCCATATGACCTTAAGTGTAAGTATCAGTGATGTTTAATTACTCGCAGTGTAAGAAAAAGATCAACCAAAATGTAAAGTGAGATCAGCGCCCACATATACATAAACAAGCAGGATCCCCGTTATTATATACATTGAGTTTGATTTTTTTAAAGTAGTTACTTGAGAAAAAAAAAAGTACTCCCAATATGGTAAACAGATAGAAAATCAACAGTTTTCAATTTATGAAGCGTTTACACAACAGTAAAAAACGAACACAGAAACTATTAATCATGTTCATACTGCGTTGTTAAGTGCATAAGATGCAAATCATTATGATTCCAACCGGATCAAAATCATACTAAACGATCGCTAGAGTTGTCCATCTTTGTACGAAGAACATGCATTTCGTCATATGCTTCAAACTTTGTGTACCAAATTTTAATGCATGAAAAAAATACATGCACTTGAACAAATATTCATGTAGGTTTAGACAGATTTCGCGGAGAAACACCGTGAACGACTTCACCTGTACTAATTGGCTTTCTCCGAGAAAAGGCGATGTTCGCGGAGAAATTTCGCGGCGTTTCGCGGAGAAATTAACCGCTTTAAAACGCGATTTTTTTTTCTCGGAGAAATTTCTCGATTGTTCTCCGAGAAAAAAAAGCCTATTACCGTGGAGAAACAAAAAATATGGGTTATTACCGGTAGCTGGTCTGTATGCCTAGGCAATGGAACCGTGCCGACAGGCATGTCTGTGGCAGTGGCACCTAACTGGCATGAGTCTCGTTAGCTTAGGCGACGAATCAGCAGCTGTGCAAAAGGCAGCGGCACCGACCGAGCATGCGCGTCTGTGGTTTAGGCTCTGAATAACCAGTTCTGTCTGAGGCAACGGCACCGAATTATAGACGCGCCTAAGCCTCGGATGGGCCGACTGGACAAGGCATTAGACATGTGTGCTTGCTCAAAAGCACTGCCTAAAACATGCTTGCTGGCTCGGAGCCACAGCCACAGACAAAACAGCTGATTTGGAACTTAAACCACAGATGCGCATGCTGGATCGGTGCCGCTACCGCAGGCATATCTGTTGATTTGGTACCTTAACCATAGACATGCCTGCTAGCTGGGCGCCACTGCTTCAGAAATGCCTTTGGAAGTGGCGCAGAGCCAGCAGTTAGGTCTGTGGCTTAGGCCCCGAATAAACTGTTATGTCGGAGGCACCGGCACCGAGCCAGCATGCACGTCTATGGCTTAGGCACCGAATTTGCAGTTATATCTGAGGCAGCGGAACCGAGCTAGCAGGTATTTATTTATTTTTATTTATACAATATTTTGAGAGGGTAACGCAATTAGCTTAAATAGCTAGTCTACCTAGCGGCCCTCTTAAAACATATTTACATCTATACAAGTAAGCAAACAAATGCAATATAAACAGTCAATAAAACCTACATAAAACGCTGGCTGCCAAAAAAAGTAATGATAATAATAATAATAATAAAAAAAAAAAAAAAAAAAACAAGAACAGGTTTAAAAATAAAAGAAAAAAGAAATGAAAGAGACATTAGACGGCGATACTTTATCTTAAAACAATAATTGAAACAGTAGGAAAATCTAGTTAAGACTATCTTAGCAAGCAGGATAGAGGCCAGCTACTTGTTAAGACATCAAATTAATATTGAGCGCATAAAACAATATTGTTAGCCGTCTTAAAATAATTTCACCTGTGTTAAAAATAATAATAATAATGATGATAAAGCGTACCGTATTAAAATATTAGAGCATACAGTATGTGTCAGCAACTATCTTAAGTGTATAGATTTTGAAATGATTTAACAATTTATGCACACCTGTCTGGTAATACCACGTCTGAGCCGAACAATCGCAATGCGAAACCAGCAATACACAGCTAGGACAACAAATATGTGGCAGACCAATGTCTAAACAGCATACCCGCTGTCCCAGCAGTTGTATGTGCACCGCGACAGTCCAGCACAGCGTCGTTTCGGGCGTTTGTCTAGTAGTATTGTACCCAGGAGGCATATGGCGCAATTGTGACGCCACATCGACGTCGGTTTAACGTCACGACGCTCATGCAACGCCACATCCACGCCGAATCAACGTCGCAACGCTCCACCGATGCATGCCCCAGCGACGTGCGCCTGTTGGGTGCAAATCAATTAAATTAAAATATATCTGACAATGATATGAAATCATTGTTCATTCCAAGAAATGATTTTTTACTGACAGTTTAAAACTTGCAAGGGAAGATGAAGTTTTTACATCATTTGGTAGCGAGTTCCATAGCTTTGGTGCAGAAGCTGAAAACGATCTGTCAAAAGTTGACGTTCTAGATCTTGGTACTAACAAGGAACCATTTCTCGTCGACCGTAAAATACGATTATGCGTATGTCTATTGCTTAGGCACTGGAGGGAGCGGGACCGAGCCAGCAGGCGCGTCTATAGTTAAGGCAAGGAATTAGCAGTTATAACTGAGACAACGGTACAGGGGCAGGAGGCGGGTCTGTGGTTTAGGCACCGAATCAGCAGTAATGTCACCAAACCATTAATTTTTTATGCGACAATACAAACGCAATGACATCGAGCAGCCAGGTACCTCCGGGGCATTGGCACTAATCCAAGCTGTCACAATAAGCCACCATGAACCTGCATGAGTTAGGTCTGTGTCTCAGGCACCGATTCGGCTGTTATGTCGGAGGCAGCGGCACCGAGCCAGCATGCACGTCTATGGCTTAGGCACCGAATTTGCAGTTATATCTGAGGCAGCGGAACCGAGCTAGCAGGTATGTCTATTGCTTAGGCACTGGAGGGAGCGGGACCGAGCCAGCAGGCGCGTCTATGGTTTAGGCAAGGAATTAGCAGTTATGTCTGAGACAACGGTTCAGATGCAGCAGGCGCGTCTGTGGATCAGACGTCGAATCAGCAGTGATGGCACCAAACCATTGATTATTTATGTGACATGACAAACGCAATGACATCGAGCAGCCTGGTACCTCTGAGGCTTTGACACTGATCCATCAGTTATATCTGAAGCTATCGCACTGAGCCAGCGCGCATGCCTGAGCCAGTAGCAACGAGCCTGCAGGTATGTCTTAGGCAATGGAACCGTGCCGGCAGGCATGTCTGTGGCAGTGGCAATTAACTAGCATGCATCTCTTTAGCTTAGGCTCCGAATCAGAAGATGTGCCAAAGACAGCGGCACCGACCGAGCAGGCGTGTCTATGGTTTAGGCTCTGAAAAAGCAGTTATGTCTGAGGCAGTGGCTCTGAGCCAGCAGGCATGCCCGAGGCAGCGACTTATGGGGCAGTAGCGCTGATCCATCAATTATGTCTGAGACAGTTCATGCATATCTGAGCCATTGGCAACGACACTAGAGGTATGCCTGAACTGAGCCAGCAGGCATGCCTTAGGCAGTTGCATCTTACCAGGAGGAACGTCTGTGCCGTAGGCACCGAATCAGCATGTATGTCTTAGGCTGTGGCACCGAGCCAGCAGGTCTGTTTGAGGCAGTGACTTTGAGCCAGCATGCGTGTCTGTTGCTTTTGCACGGATTCATAAAGTATTTTGGTGGCAGTGGCACTAAGTCTATTTGCATGTCTGTCGTAGTGGCATCAAGCAACCAGGTACGTCTGAAGCAGAATCACTGAACCATCGTACTGAGCCAGTGGGAATTCCTGAGCCATTGGCAAGGATCCTACAGGTATGCCTGAGGCAACTGAACCGAGCCAGCAGGCATGCCGTAGTCAGTGGCGGCGAGGCAGCCGGCATGACTGTTGCACCGAATCAGTAGTTATGTCTGAGACAGTGTATCCGAGCCAGTGGGCATGTGCTAACGAGTAGGTAAGACCCTGCAGTTTGCGTGTGGCAGCAGCGTCGAGCAAGCGGGCACTTCAGTGGCGACTGCACCGAATCAGGAGTTATTTCGAAGGTAGTGGCAACGAGCTAGCAGGCATGCCCGAGGCAGTGACTTTCCTCCAGCAGACATGTCTGATGCCTTGCCACCGATCCATAAAGTATTTGGGTGGCAGTGCAACCAGGTACGTTTGAGGCAGTGGCACATATCAGTCATTTTAGAATCAGACAGTGGCACTGAGTCAGGGACAACGACCCTGCAGGTATCTCTGAGGTAGTGGAACCGAGCAAGCAGGCATGCGTGTGGATGTGGCACCGAGCCGACAGGCAGGTCTGTGGCTTAGGCTCTGATTCTGCAGTTATGTCCCAGGCAGAGGCACCGAGCCAGCAGGCAAGCCCATCGTTTAGGCACCGAATCAGCGGTTATATCTGAGGCAGCGGGACCGAGCCGGCAAGTTTGGCAAGGAATAAGCAGTTATTACTGAGGCAGCTAGTCCGAGCCAGCAGGCGTGTCTGTTACTTAAGCACCGAATCAGCAGTCACGAGGCAATGACTGTGAGCCAGCAGTCATGCCTGATGCCCTGCCACCGATCGTTAAATTATTTGTGTGGGAGTTACACTAAGTCGTTAGGCATGACAGTCACAATGGCATCGAGCAAACAGATACGTTTGAGGCCGTGGCATAGATCCATTAGTTTAGCCAGGAGCAGTGGGCTTGGCTTGTCCTAGCGAGGGTCAACGACCCTGCAGGTATCTCGGAGGCAGTGGAACGGAGCCTGTAGGCATGCATGAGTAGAGGCACCAAACCAGCAGACACATCTGTGGCTTAGGCACCCATTCAACAGTTATGTCTGAGGCAGCAGGCACGTCTATGGCTTAATCTGAGGCAGTGACACCGAGCCAGTAGGGACGCCTATGGCTTAATCTGAGGCAGCGACACCGAGCCAGTAGGCACGTCTATGGCTTAGGCATATCAGTAGTTATATCTAAGGAAGGGGGACCGATCCAGCGTGCGTGTCTGTGGTGTAGACAAAGAATCAGCAGTTATGACAGAGGCAGCGGCACCGAGCAATCATGCATGTCTGTGGCTTCGGCATGGAACCAGCGATAATGTCTGAGGCAGCGGGACTGAGCCACCAGGTGTGTCTATTATTTACGTAAGTTATCTCTCACACAGTGATGCCGAGTCAGCAGACATGACAGAGGACACGACTTTGAGGCAGGAGATATGTCAGATGTCTTCGCATCGAGCCGGTGACAATTACCCTGCAGATATGTCTAAGGCAGTGGAATCGAGCCAGCAGACTTAGCTGAGGCAGTGGCATCCAGCCAGCAGGCGTGTATGTGGCTAAGGCACTCAATCAGCAGTTATGTCAGAGGCAGCTGGACCGAGTCAGCAGGCATGTCCGAGTCAGTGACTTTGAGGCACCAGATAATGTCTGATGCCTTGGCACCGAATCATAAAGTATTAAATTTGGTGTGGCATGACGAACGTAATAGTATCGAGCAGCCAGGCATTGACACTGATCCAACGGGAATGGCTGAGCAAGTGGCAACGACCCAGCCTTAGACATGACTTTTAACATGTCTTGCCTTGCCATCGATTCATAAAGGCTTAGGCACCGAATCAGGAGTTATGTAGAATGTAAAACTATACAATTGTGGTTAAATAAAAATCAAAAAGGGGTTCCTTTAAGAGCAATGAAAACATTCATAAGAAAGAAGGTGGGTCATACTACGTAGTTTCGGCTAATAAAGCCTCATCAGTGACCCTGTAACGATCCGGCAAAAAATGCCAGAGGAAACGTACTGCAATTTTGCGAATTGTGAATAGGCAGTCGATTCAAAGACTGAAATAAATCAAAATGGGGTCCAAATAATGAAAAAACTGTCTAGAATATGAGTCTAAACCAATAATTTATTTCTGATTTCTCAGAATATTCACGCTGATCTCAAAGGACCAAAAGTAAAATATAAACTGCACTATGGTTGATGTACGGGGAGACGTTTTACGGCCGCCACGCGGCACAGCACCAGCTGCAGTGAAGGCAAATAAAAATCAAAAAGGAGTTCACTTTATGGCGCGGGTTACGTCATACAAACGCATTGGCATCGAGCAGCCAGATACGTCTGAGGCATTGGCATTGGTCCACCAGTAAGTCTGAGACTGTCGCATTGAGCAAGCGGGCATGTCTGAACCACTGGCAAAGACACTGCAAGTATGTTTGAGGCAATGGAACCGAGCCGGCAGGTATGCCTACAGCAGTGGCACCTAGCTAACAGGCATGACTTTGGCTTTTGCACCTAACCAGCAGTTATACCTGAGGCAGCGGTACCTAGCTAGCAGGCGCCCAGGTATGTCTTTGGCTTTTGTACTGAATCAGCAGCTATGCCTGAGGCAGCGGCATCGAGCCAGCAGGTGCGTCTGTGGTTTAAGCTCCGAATCAGCAGCTTTGCCTGAGGCAGTGTTTCCGGGCCAGCAGGTATGTCCGAGGCAGTGACGTTCAGCAAGTAGACATGCCTGATGCCTTGGTACCGAGCAATAAAGTACTCGTGTGTTGTAGTGGCAGTAAGTAATTTGGTATGACAAACGAGCAACCAAGTACGTCTTGGGCACTCATCCATCAGTTATGTCTGAAGCAGTGGCACTGGGCCAACGGGCATGTCTGAGCCATTGGCAAAAACAAAACACAGCAGGTATATCTGAGGCAGCTGAATTGAGCCAGCAGGCATGCCTGAGGCAGTTGCACCTAGCCAGCAGGCCCGCCTGTGGCGTGGCGTAGGAACCAAATCAGCACTTTGCATTAGACAGTGGCACTGAGCCAGCAGGCCTGTTTGAGGATGTGACTGTCTGCAGCCAGCAGCTATGTCTGCTGCTTTGGCACCGAACCATTAAGTATTTTGGTGGCAGTGGCATTAAGTATATTGGTTTGTCAGTCGCAGTGGCATCGAGTAACCACATACGCCCGTGGAAGAAGCACTGAGTCATAGGTTATGTCTGAGGCAGTGACACTTAGTCAGCGGTCCAGCGATCCTGCTGATATGTCTGAGGCAATGGAACCGAGCCAGCAGGCATGCCTGAGGCAGCAGCACCGATGCAGCAGGCATGACTTTGGCTTAGGCACTAAATCAGCAGTTAACTCTAAGGCAGTGGAACCGAGCCAGCGGGCATATCTTAGCCAGTGGCAACGACCATGCAGTAATGTGTGTGGCAGAAGCATCTAGCCAGCATGCACCGATTCAGCTGTTAGTGCGGAGGCAGTAGCACCGAGCTAGCAGGAATGTCCTAGGCAGTGATATTCCGCCTTCAGGCATGTTTGATGCTTTGCCAACGGTCCATAAAGTATTTGTGTGGCAGTGGTATTTAGTCATTTGCCATGACGGCCGCAGTGGCATCGAGCAACCAGGTACGTCTAGGGCAGTGGCACTGATACATCAGTTTAGCATTAGGCAGTGGCACTGAGCCAGGGAGAATGTCTCAACAAGTGACAATAAACCTGCAGGTATCTCTGAGGCAGTGGAACCGAGCCAGCAGACATGCATGTGGAAGTGGCACCGGGCCAGCAGGCACGTCTGTGGTTTAGGCACTCAATCAGCAGGTATCTCCTAGGCAGAGGCACCGAGCCAGCAGGCAAATCTACATCTTAGGCACCGAATCAGCAGTTATATCTGAAGCAGCGTGGCCGAGTCAGCAGCCGCATCTGTGGTTTAGACACGGAATTAGCAGTTATGACTGAGGTAGCGGGTCCGAGCTGAACGATGCGTCTGTGGCTTAGGCACCGATGCAGCAGCAATTTATGAGGCAGCAGCACCGAGCCAGCAGACACGTCTATGGCTTAGGCACCGAATCAGCAGTTATGTCTTAGGCAGTGGTACACAGCCATCAGGCTTTCTGAGGCTGTGACTATGTGCCAGCTGACATGTCTGATGTCCTGTCGCCGATCAATAAAGTGTGTGTGTGTCAGTGACACTAAATAATTAGGCATGACAGTCACAGTAGCATCGAGCAATAAGATACATTTGAGGCTGTGACACAGATCCATCAGTTTAGCCTGCGGCATTGGAACTGGAACAGCAGGCTTGTCTCAGCGAGTGACAACGACCCTGCAGCTATCTCTGAGGCAGTGGAATCGAGCATGCAGGCATACCTATGGATGTGGCACCGAGCCAGCAGGTACGTCTGTGGCTTGGGCACCGAATCTGCAGTTATGTCTGACGTAGCGGCACCGAGCCAACAGGTACGTCTATGGCTTAGGCAACGAATCAGCAGTTATATCTGAGATAGCGGCACGGAGCCAACAGGCACATCTGTGGCTTAGGCACCGAATCATAGTTTCATCTGAGGCAGCGTGTCCGAGCCAGCAGGCGCGCCTGTGGTTTAGGAAAGGATTCGGGCATGTCTGAGCCAGCGGGCATGTCTGAGCAAGAGGCAACGACCCTGCCTCACACATGACTTGCCTTGCCACCGATTCATAGAGTATTTGTGTTACAGTGACACTTAGTCATAAGGCACAGCAGTCGCAGTGGCACTGATCCTTCAAGCCAGTGACAACGACCCTGCATTTTTCTCTAAAACAGTAGGACCAGGCCAGCAGACATGCATGTGGAGCTGTTACCGAGTCAATAGGCACGTCTGTGGCTTAGGCACTGAATCAGCAGTTATGTCTCAGGCAGAGGCACCGAGCCAGCATGCAAGTCTATGGCTTAGGCAACGAATCAGGAGATATATCTGAGGCAGCGGGTCCGAGCCAGCAGGCGCGTCTGTGGCTTAGGCACTGAATCACCAATCATATCTGAGCAGCGGCACCGAGCCAGCTGGAACGTCTGTGGCTTAGGCACTGAATCAGTAATTATGTCTGAGGCAGTGGCACGCGGCCAGCAGGACTTCTGAGGCAGTGACTGTGAGCCAGCAGACATGTATGATGCCCTGCCACCGATCCATATTGTATTTGTGTAAAACTAATTCATTAGGCATGACAGCCACAGTGGCATCGAGCAACCAGATATGTTTGAGGCAGTAGCACAGATCCTTCGGTATAGCCTGAGGCAGCGGCACTGAGGCAGCGGCACTGAGACAGCGATTGACACCCTTGCAGGTATCTCTGAGGCATGAGGCAGTTGAACCGAGCCTGTAGACGTGCCTGTGGAAGTGGCACCGAGCCAGCTGGCACGTCTGTGGTATAGCACCGCATCAGCAGTTATGTCTGAGGCAGCGACACTGAGCTAGCAGCCACGTCTATGGCTTAGGCACCGAATCAGTAGTTATATCTTAGCAAACGGGACCGAGCCAGCAGGCGCGTCTATGGCTTAGACAATGAATCAGCAGTTATAATAGAGGCAGCGGGACAAATGCAGCACGCGCGACTTTGGTTTAGGCACGGAATCAGCAGTTGTGTCAGAGGCAATGGCATCGAGCCTGCAGGCACGTCTGTGATTAAGGCAAGGAATCAGAAGTTATGTCTGATGCAGTAGCACCGAGTCAGCAGGCATGCCTGAGACAGTGACTTTGAGGCAGCAGATATGTCTGATGCCTTGGCACCGAGGCAGTGACAACGACCCCGCCGGTATGTCTGAGGCAGTGGAACCGAGCCAGCAGGCATGCATGTGGAAGTGGCACCGAGCCAGCAGGTACGTCTGCGGCTTAGGAACGGGATCAGCAGTTATGTCTGAAGCAGCGGAACCGAGCAAACAGGCGCGTCTGTGATTTGGGTAAGGAATCAGAAGTTAAGTCTGATGCAGTGGCACGAGTCAGCAGGCATATCCGAGGTAATGAGCCAGCATATATGCCTGATGCCTTGGCAACGATCCATCCAGTATTTTGGTGGCAAAGGCACTAAGTCTATTTGCAAGTCAGTCGCAGTGGCATCAAGCAGCCAGGTACCCCTGAGGCAGAAGCACTGATCCATCGGTTATGTCTGAGGCAGTGACATTGAGCCAACGGGAATGTCTGAGCCAATGGCAACGATCCTGCAGGTATGTCTGAGGCAGTGGAACCAAGCCAGCAGGCATGCCTGAGGCAATGGCACCGAGGCAGCAGGCACGACTGTGGCTTAGGCACCGAATCAGCAGTTATGTCTGAGGCAGTGGAACCGAGCCAGCATCATGTCTTAGCATAAGGCAGCGACCCTGCAGTTATGTGTGAGGCAGCAGCATCGAGCCAACAGGCACGTCTGTGGCTTAGGCCCCGAATCACCTGTTATGTTGGAGGAAGTGGCGCCGAGCCAGCAGATATGTAGAATGCTCTGGCACCGACATATAAAGTATTTGTGTGGCAGTTGCCATGGCAGTTGCAGTTGCATCGAGTAACCAGGTACGTCTGGGTTAGTTGAACTTATCCATCAGTTATGCCTGAGGCAGTGAGCCAGGGGTGATGTCTGAATGTGTAATGTAGAACTTATCAGTTTTTATACGTCTTCAGCAGTTTCACCTCCTCGATTCGGCGTCCGCCCATCGGGGCTTGAAGAAATAAATGGGCTACATGATGCTTCCAGGCAGAGCTGAATCCGACCGCACACGAGTACTGGTAAACAGCTCAGAGGATCTAAGCCTGCCCAGGCAAAGTGGTGCGAGTCGGGCCGTCCATGCTTATAAACCCTATTGGTTTCATTGGGCGACAGGGCTTGAGATGTTATTTCATCTCAATGTCGGCTAAAGTCCCACAAAATTGGAAGCAACGTCTCCAAAATGACCTTTATAATGTTGTCGGGGACGTTCAACATCAAATCAAGCGGGGACCGCGGTTATCATCCAATTCTGATATGAGTGAAATAATCTTGAAAGGGTCGTAAAACCAAAACCAAACGAAGAAAAAAAACACCCGACACTATCTGAAATATGCATGGTTAGACACCGTGAAGTACGATTTTAGGCAACTCTTAACAAAATATCTATAACTGCAACTGCTGGCACCATATCAGCAGGAAGGCACCGTATTAGCAGCAAGGCACCATATCAGCAGGAAGGAATTGAGTCTTACTGCCCATAGCTGACAGATAGTGCATCCCCGGAATGAGTGATTTGTTTCAGTAAATATTCAAATAGGTGGTGCATATGAAATTAGAATTTAAATCCTAAAATGCCCCTTAAATTCAAATTAGTTTTTCTATGCTCACATTACCAACGTTTCATACAAAACAAGTTGATCATATCACTCTGATTCTTAAAATTATCATCCGTGTTATTTGTAACGGTGTGTTTATAGATAACGCCAAAGTGGCATTCGTATGGCGCTTCTCTCATTTCATCTTTTACCTCGCAGGTAAAAGAAAAAGAAATCAGCTTCGCCTGTTTATTAATTTGTAGCGACGCATTTTTCAGGGACTGAATAATTTGTTATGAGCCTTTGTCTGCACCAGCTACACATTTGGGCCCCGTCATGGGGTGACCATAGCAAATGTTTGTTTTCCAAGAAACGTATTTTATTTTGTGTTTGTAAATATCTGAGGTTTTTTTTTCATGTGCCTTGAATTAGTTTACTGTTGTAAATAGGTTCTATAAAAGGGTTATCCTTTGGAAGCAAGCAGTACACCACAGAACTGAAGAAGCCGAAAGGCAAAAGCGCGCTCAGGTACAAGTTAGTTATTTGCACTGTTTATGTACAATGTCCCTATATACATATACTTAATCTATATCATTTGCGCAACCATACCCTGATCCAGGGTTATGAAGAAAATGAGGATCAATGACGAGGCCTAACTGGCCGAAACTAGCTAGTCTGACCCAGAAAAAAAGTGCACAAGCCATTGTTTTCAGTTCTGTGTAGTTCTGTGTTGAGGTCCTGGCTTCCAAGGGACTACCCTTCTTATAGAACATTTACTATTTCATGTATATTACCGAAATCTCTTCACATATATCAGATTAATATGTAAATGGTGATTTAATCATTTTACAGTACAAATTTGGTTGATTTAACTAAGCGCTCACGGTTTTATGCGGTCATCAGAGATAGCACACTCACACAAACAAAGACTAATATTACAGTTCAACTTCATATTAGAAATTTTACATTAAGAGTAATATACGAGGGCAAGTCAATAAGTAACCAGTCTATTCCATTTCCAAGATTTTCATGCCTTGTTTCAATATATATTTTAGGCATAAGGGCAAAATTGCACCCTTATCCTGTCGTTCATTCATAAGCTAATATTTACATCTCTAGTGTAAAGTCTAATGTAAACATATATAGGAAACAATGAAGTTCATACTTCCATGAACGCATCGAGTCACATGATTTTCAGTCTAAACAATGCTTCTCTCCGGGCGTAATTGACGTCAACGCTGTTCCTCTCTTTGTAGAAAATCAGCGTGTAAATGTTTTTTCAGCTTTAAAGGTTGCCCTATAAGCATTTTGTCACCCAGTGATGAGGGACAAATAATGTAAATACAAAAAATAAATTTAATTTTTCTACTTTTCATGAAAGTATGAACGACAGTGGGTCGCTAGCAAAGTTAACAAGAACCCCTTCGGGGTACATTTACTTTGCACGCGATCCCCTATGTTCATACTTTCATGAGCAGTAGAAAAAAATAAAATTCATTTCTTAACTGAACGTCAATTATGGCGGGCGATGCAAAAGCTAGCTTTTCGTCAAAAGTTGAGTACTGTGCTGTAATTCGGTACTTTCATTTGAAAGGGAAAACAGGTCAGGAAATACATTGCAAGTTGAATAATAATTATGGGTCTTCTGCACCATCGTATGCACAAGTTAAATTCTGGGTTTGGTTCCAGTGTAAAGGCTTACTGAGAATTAGAGAGTATCTAATTTTATGTAGTGTTAGTTGGTGCCCGATGCCCTGTCTCAGGTCGGGCCCATCGGAGTCTAACTGTTGGTATTCTTTTGCTCCAGCATTTCAGTGGTTTCTTGCTGTCGAGTCCTCGCCGTTGTTTCATCTCTGTGGTTGATTGATTTTTGTGTTCATTGAGATGTTGCACTGATGAGTTAGGAGAATAGAAGTGGAGGAAATGATCAGGAATCGATACAATCAACCCATAGCTCCCATCAGAGACATCAAAGGGAAGGAAACACAAACATAAAACAACAGAACTAATGGAAACGTCAATAGCGGAAAGCCAAAAGGACAGCTACTTTCCCATTAATTGGCCAATAGGCTATCCAAAATAAAATAATATAAGCGACACAAACACCCAAAGACAAACCATAACAAAACTAAACCGCGACAGAAGAACCGCCTTGGAACGGTCAGCGGAAACGAATTCCACTGGGGTGGGGGTGGGGGGGGGGGGTTAAATCGATTTTACGTGGCCACAATCCTTGCCCTTACTTCCGTCGCGATTTAGACAAATAATTTGTTCAGTCCGCATGAAGGCCTCCTAACTCATCAGTGCAACATCTCCGTAACACAAATAATCAAACAACCACAGAGATGAAACAACGGTGAGGACTCGACAGCAAGAAACCACTGAAATGCTGGTTTAAAAGAAAACCAACAGTTAGATTCCGATGGGCCCGACCAGAGATAGAGCATCAGGCACCAACCAACATTACCTTGAAATAGATCTCTCTAATTCTCAATAAGCCTTTACGCTGGAACCGTCATAGAATCTGAGGCGTTCATGCGGACTGAACAAATTATTTTTTGCATAAATCGCGATGGAAGTAAGGGCGAGGATTGTGGCCACGTCAAATCGATTTAAACACCGCCCCCACCAGGTGAAATTCGTTTCACTGACGGTGGAATCTAGGCCTGGACGCCTATCAGATGCCACCGATGAATAAATGGTGTAACAAAGTACGTGATCTGGCGTACTCTGATAGGCAAATTAAGGTGGAAGAAATAGCAAATGTATTACAGCTTTCACCTGGTAGCGTTTCAACAATTTTACATGATCGCTTGGGTATGCACAAGCTAACAGCCCGTTGGGTCCCAAAATCCCTTAGCAACGAGCAATTGGCAACCAGCGCATTGTTGAAGCGGTTTAGATTTTAGATTTTCTCATTCAAAGGCTGATGGAACCAAACGTGGCCGTGTCTTAATAATATGGGTCAAATCTAATCTAGGGTCATCATGTGATTAAACTTAGTAGTACTCAGTTACCTGTCGAATTCGAAGAAATATTTGTTTCCCCATCACGAAAACACGCCTATGTAATTTTGGCCCCATCGAACCCCACTTTTATATAGTAAAACTGGGGTTTGTTGGGGTAAACCTTATTTTTTTCTTATTTCTGCTCTACGGTATAGGTTGTTGGTACTCGTTAGAACCGCCTCAACGAGGCGGTTCTAACGAGCACTCATAACCTTTGTTGTTCAGGCGGTTCTAACGAGCACCCATAACCTATGTTTGGAGTGAAAATAAAAAAAATATTTCAAAAATTTTCATCAGGAAAATGTCCGTTTTTAAGATATGTGAAAAATGCACTGTGTCGCACGGGTCTGTTATCGTAATGACGTGATTAAACTTAGTAGTACGAGGACTGTTCAAATATGAATGCAACTAAGCACATAAAAATGATTCCGTGATAGATTTCGATGAAAAATTTATTTTGTCCCCTCAAAGTATTCCCCTTTAACAGCTGTACAAACTTTCAGTCTTCTGATCCAATCATTGAATGCATTTTGGTAGTCTTTTCGAGGTATACTATGAAGGCACTGGAATATTGCAGAACCGAGGTGTTTGCGCTGTACCAATTTTCGACCAGCAAGGTATTTTTTCAGCCGCGGGAACAAAAAAAAGTCACACGGGCAAGGTCAGGGGAATACGGGGGGTGAGGGAGTTCAACAACCTTTTCTTGCTTCAGATAGTCTTGCACAATGAACGCCTTGTGCGATGACGCATTGTCATGTAACAATCTGACATTGGCCAAACCAGTTGCGGGTCTTCGTTCTTTGAAATATTTCTTCAATTTTCGAAGAACTTTATTCTTGTAAAACTTCGCATTTACAGATTTGCCTTAAGGCACAGCAACCTGAATAGCAGGGCCCTGATTTGAAAAGAATATGGCATACATCACCTTCTTGACGCTCATGGTCCGCAATGCATGGTCTTTTGCAATACTTTGTTGTCCATATTTTGTTCTGAATCTTTCGTTTTGGCTCAAAAAAGTGAACCCATGTCTCGTCACCTCTGACGACATTAGCGAAAGACCGTGCATTGTAATTTGGAAACTTTTTCAGCAACTTCTTGGCGCACTGAACGCGTGTCTTTTTCTGCTCATCTGTCAACAGATGGGAAACCCATCTAGCACAGATCTTTCTTATTTTCAAATCCCGTTTCAGAATTGAATGACCTGCTCCTAATGTGATGCCAACCATACTAGCTATTTGGCTAGTGGTGTATCGTGCATCGGTAGCAACTATTTCTTTCACTCTAGCAACCATCTTGGCAGATGTTGCTCTTTTCGGCCGACGATCATTTGGTGCATCTTCTGTTGAGCCTAGTCCACACCTGGATTTCTTACACCAACGAAAAACTGTCGGAAAAGACATTTCATCATGCCCATAAACCGAACATATTTCATCAAAAATGTCTTTGCACCGTATACCAAGAATACAACGATTCTTAATATAGGACCGTATTTCAACGGCGTACTCTGACCTTCTTCCAACCATGTTTTGTATTAGTATACAAGAGTAGACAGTGTTTATCGAATGATATACATGGCTAAAGTGGACGGATTTTAACAGGTTTGGTATCAATGTATAGGTAAAATGTTTTTCTCCGCTGTGATATTTATTTCCAGGTGATTTTCGCATTAGTGCATGAGAAAACGTTCTACTTGCATTCATATTTGAACAGTCCTCGTACTCAGTCACCTGGCTCAATTTGAAGAAATATTTGTTCCCTTTGCCAGGAGGCGTCAAATAAAACTTAACTGAAGCCGACCCAGAAGTTTAAGAGAAGAATCTTTGAAATTTTGACAAACATTCATCTCTAGTAAGTTGGAGCCATTGTCTCCGAATGATATTGACTTTTGGCATTCCAAAGTTCCTTTATTCGCAACTTTCATTGAAAAATACGTTATTTTTACCCTTTTCTATTAGAAAAGCCTAAGTTACTAAATTTTACGTTGCTGTAAAAAGGAGTCAAGTCTCACGGAAGCACGCCTATAGAATATTCATCCCCTTATAACCCACTTTTATATAGCATAATTTGGGTTTACAGGGGTTTACATAATTCTTCTTATTTTTGCTCAGAAACATAGATTGTGAGTACTCTTTAGAATCGCCTCGCCAGGTGGTTCTAACGAGTGCCCACAATCTATGTTTTAAGCAGAAATATGAAAAAATGACAGATTTTTTTTTATCTGAAAATCTTCATTTTTGTGGTAAAATTTTCAATCTACTTGAATAGGCGTGTTTTCGTAATGAGGTCAACAGTAACAACCTTGCTAGAACTCAGTCACCTGGTGCTATATAGTTGTAGGTCAATTGACCCAGTTCTTCTTGTTTTGTTTGTTTTATTTCGTTCCAATCAACACTGTTTAGGTCAAATAAGGAGATGTTGCTTCCAATTTTGTGGGACTTTTACCCTACATTGAGATGAAATGACATCTCAAGCCCTGCTACCCAAACAAACCAAAAAGGTGTATGTGTAGGGACGACTTGCACCACTTTGCTTGGGCAGGCTTAGATCCTCTATGCGGTTTACCAGTACTCATGTGCGGTTGATTTTAGATCTGCGCTGAAGCACGATGCAGCCCAATCTATTTCTTCAAGCCCGGATGGGTGGGGGCCTACCAGCTGTTCTTGAGAAGATGTTGAAGGTTTTTCTCAGTAATGGTCATGGAATCCATCCGGATGATTCGAATCAGTTTTCTCCATCGCCTGGAAGTTGCATATGAAACTCGCTTGAAATCGCCAAAGTGCTTTCAGATAAGTCATTTTGAAATGTTGAAAGGTACAGTAGAACTTCCATGGCTCGAACACCGATAGCTCGTTTACCATGGATGTGTCGAACACATTCTTGAGCCCCTAGCGAAATCCTCTACATAAGAAATAGTGGGGGATAATTAAGGAGATTTTAGTCTTTAATCTTGCAAATGTATGCTGTATGTACTCATTAGAATCGCCTCGATGAGGCGATTCTAATGAGTACACACAGCATACATTTTCATTATAGAACACCAAAAAGATATCTAAAAGTATCTCTTTATGCCTCCTCACAGTAACCTCAGTGGCTCGAACTACCCCTGTCTCGAACAGATTTTCGTGGTCCCAAAGGTGTTCGAGCCATTGAAGTTCGACTGTATTTAAACCAAGTGACCACGGTTCAAGGTCGCTAAATGACCATATAGAGGTTCATATAGTAGCTTCTAAAGTATCATAAGCTACACTTATTTCATAAATTACAATGTCTTGCCTTTTCCTTTGTTATTGCCCCCGCACATCGGGGTTTGGAGAGATAGATGCCTCCACGCAGGGCTGAAACTGTCCGCACACGAGTACTAATAAACCCGTCCAAAAAGGTGCAGAGAAACTTTGTCTCTGCAGTCAGCAAGCAGCGTAAACACAGAACAGGACAGTATTAATGCGGGGACAACGCTCTTACGGTGTGATCGGTTTACCTATTGTTCACAAGTGTGCAATGTATACAAATATACAGAACTGAACAATAGAAAATAATATAAGAATCTTATATGGGTGTGAGGGGTGGATGGAAAAATGCGTCCCGAGGGACACTGTCCGGCATCACGAGGCTTGCCGAGTGATGCCGGACAGTGATCCCGAGGGACGGATTTTTCTATCCACCCTCTCGCCCATATTGGATTCTTTTTCTTGCATACCTTTCATTTTTTTATTGCGGATTTTTAATGCTGCAGTAACTTCGGTTACCGGCGTCCGCCATATTGTGATGACACTACAGGAATGTTTAGTGACGTCACGTAACGTGCATGACGTCAACCTTAACGACGGCGCATCCTGGGTCCTATTCAACCAGTGTATTGATCAAACACGCTAGAATATTCGATTTTGGGTAAGAACACAAGGGTCAGAACATAAATTTCTATCCCAGGGTAAAATCACGTATTTCCTGGTCTGGTGTGCAAGAATAAACATGTACATATCATCAGTTATATTCACCATATTTGCATTATTTGCTGGCTCCCAGCTTGCACATTGTCATTATTGGAAAAACAGGTAACCAGACCCCCTGACCTTTCAAGGTCAGGGGGTCGAAAGGTCAGGGGGGTCGGTTACCTGTTGGAAAGGCAACCAGACCCCCCTGACCTTGGGGTCTGCTTACTTGTTTTTCCAACACTGATAACCTTCAGACTAGGAACCAGCAGATAATGCAAATAAGGTTAATAGCTGTAAACACGAAGCCAAGAAATTGAAGTAATTATCCTAAAATTCGATCAGTAGAGTCTAATCGAAGGGGTATATTGAAAATATGTTTATGGAATGGCAGTGTAGGCCCGATCTGAGAGCGATCTGGTCAGAATCTACACTGCCTGTCTGGCCAGTACATTCAAAAACGAGATCCTTAGGGCAGTTGATATTCATTTCAAGACGACAAAGCAAATGAGCCATTCCGCACGAAGTTCTGCTGACCGTGAAAATGGACAGAAAAAGGTTCCGGTGGAACTCCGCTGATGCGCAGGCTTGTCTGAAGCTCTGCTGTTCGTGTATGCGATAACATTCTTCTTTACACACATATTTACACAACGTGGCTCATATATATCATACATTACAATTTAACATTATGTGTTTTTTTGCTCCTGTATCAGCAAAGAGAACATATACTTACTATGAGTTATATACATTTATCATATGACGTCGTGTCTGGGAGTGTAATAACGCCATGTAATAAATTCAATAATCCACTATTGGATTAAATATGCAAATTAGTTAGATACGTCCCGTAACGTTACACATACGACGTCCTTAACGACGTCGCGTTTACTAATGGCGGAATATCGACATTTTTAATAAAATAAACGTGAATAAAATGCGTTTTCAATGTCATATGATAAATAGAATCTTGCATTCGTGCTCATGTACTATTGAATTTATTAAACTCGTTGAGGAAAAGGTATAAAATGCTCGACAGAACCTCGCATATTATCCCTTTACCGCAGCTCGTTTAATAAATTCAATAATACATGAGCACTCATGTAAGATCCTCTAAGTAGAGCGAAAGTTTAAAAATAGTTGAAGACAAGTAATGAAGAAAAAAGATGTTATAATTATCCTGAAATTCAAGTTTTGTTGTATTCATTACGCAAACACGCCTATACAAATACATTGCCACCTTTATCGCCGAAAAAATAAGGTATACCCCCGGAAACCCGAGTTTTACTATATAAAAATGGGGTTCAAGGGGGTCAAAATTATATAGGCGTGTTTTCGTGATGTGGATATGTAGAAAAGATGCTGGCGAAATGGTAATCAGTGCAGGTCCACTCAGAATGCTCCCATAGGAGCGGTCTGATCTGAATCTGCACTGCTTCTCTGCGCTGCCGGCAAAAATCGGATTTAAATGCAGTGGATATGCATCACATATTGCCAAAGCAAACATTCCGTGCCTGTGAGAACTGTGGAAACGAACAGATCAGGTTCTGGCGGAACTATGCGGATGTATAGGCTCGCCTGAAGCCAAGCTGTTTGTATGTGTGATCAAACTATTATTTATTTATTTACACAAATACTTTATATGGTACGGTTATATGTCTTGTGGATTGTATAAAATCAAAGACTACAGTTGTTGTTGCAAAGTGCGTTTACCATTTACCCATTCAAAAGCATTCGAGATCAAATTTGTCCTTGACGCAAAATAGTTAAAAGGTCAATCTAGGGCTTTCATTTAAACAAACCTGCCAGTGTTAAGTCAGCTAGTTAAGTCATCTGATGCTACAAATTAAGGTTCAAAGCAATGGATTCAGCGGTTCTGAAGAAAAGGATTTCAAAGTCCTTTATCCATATTTGGTCATGCCGACAATCTTGGTTTCGCAATCCGGACAACTTGAAACAAAAAAGGTTTGAGTAAAAAAAAAAAAGGTTTGAACAGGAGCCTCCGTGGTGTAGTGGTTACGCTACTCGCCTTGTAAACCAGGGATCGCAGAATCGATCCCGGGCTTCTCCAAACTTTCGAATGAGTCTTTAAACCGGGGTCCCGTCTCCGTATGACCTTAGATGTTGGTGGGACGTAAAACTCAAACACTCATTCAAAAGGTTTGAGTTTCGCAAAAGCCTCTCCTGTTTGCGGGAATGTATAACAGACGATAAGGTAGCGTCGTCCAAGGACTCGTACATCTAGCCTTAGCAGTTGGCTATGAGCGCGTACTTTGAAGAACACAAATGCTAGACTGATCTTTCTCTCTCTCTTGGGTCGTCTCATTTTGGTCTGTAAAACTAGTACCCATCAGGAGCTCCACCTTTTCTGAAGTCACTGTTAGCTGTTATGAACTCCTTCTCTAATTTCAATATTCCTTGTACCACACTACCAAAAGAATCCATTAGTGTTATATTGTGTCCCATTTCTTTCAATTTCTCCTGTATTTCCTACAAAATGATAGAAAATGATCATAGTAATGTTGGTTAGGTACAAGGAGCCAGAGTCTTGACATTTTTGGCAGCGTCAGAAACTCAGATGGACTTTGTTCCAAAATATCAGGATAAAAGCGACGTGACACGTATTGAGTAGGTCTAGACTTGTCCGTTTTAAGAAGAAAGAAAACTTTACAGCATTTTGGTGTCTCTAATGGGAGCTGTGGGCTTATTGTATTGATTCCTGATCATTAACTTCAATATTCCAACCTGGGGGTCCCCTGGGATGTGCCCGGGCCATGCCCATGCTCCCCCACACACTTTGTAAAAGGCCCAATATCTCAGAAACCATTCAGATCCCCACCCCTAAACCATATACATTCTTGTTTCTTATGGTAAGACGCATACAGTGTCACCAACCTCGGGGTCCCAAGGGATATGCCCGGGCATGCCCCGCCCCTCCACTTCATAAAAGGCCAAATTTCTCAGAAACCATTCAGATCCCCTCCCCTAAACCATATATATTCTTGTTTCTGATGATAAGACGCATTCAGTGATACCAACCTAGGGGTCTCCCGGGGTGCGCCGGGGCAATGCCTGATCCCTCGACTTCATAAAAGGCGATATATCTCAAAAACCTTTCAGATCCCCACTCCAAAACCATACATATTCTTGTTTCTTATGATAAGACGCATTCAGTGACACCAACTTAGGGGTCCTCTGGGATGTGCCCGCGCCATGTCCCACCCCCTCCACACCATAAAAGGCACACATTCTCAGAAACAGTTCAGATCCCCACCCCTAAACCATATATATTCTTGTTTCTTATGAAAAGATGCATTCAGTGATTCCAACCAAGGGGTATTCCGGGGTGTCCCGGGGCCATGCCCCACCCCTCCACTTCATAAGATCCCCATCCCAAAACCATATATATTCTTGTTTCTTATGATAAAACGCATTCAGTGGCACAACCCAGGGGTCCCCTGGGATGTGCCCGGGCCATGCTCCACACTCTCCACTTTATAAAAGGCCCAATATCTCAGAAACTGTTGAGTCCCCCAACCCTAAACCATATAATTTCTCGTTCCTTATGATGTGACTCATCCAGTGATACCAACCTAGGGGTAAAGGCGATATATCTCAGAAACCATAAAAGGCGATATATAAAAGGTTTAAAGGTTTTCTATTTTTAGCTCTGGCGGCCACCTTGTTCACCCGAGTGGAACGATTTGAGCAATTTTGGTAGAGGGTCAACAAAGGAACATTCCTGTGAAATTATTTCAAAATCTGTCCAGCAGTTTTGGAGAAGTCGTTTAAAGCAAAAGTTGACGGCGGACGGACGGACGGACGGACGCACGCACGCACGCACGGACGGACGACGGCCGACGGACAAAGACTTATCACAATAGCTCACCTTGAACACTTCGTGCTCAGATGAGCTATAAACTAGAAAAAAGTGTCCATAGGACACGGATGACCCCGCCAAAAAGGCATTCAGAAATGACCTTGACCTTGGAGGTAAGGACCTTGGTTTTATGGAGGCAGATTGTCTCATGATGGCCAACATTTCTGCCAAGTAATTTCAAAAATCTATCCAGAAAAAAGAAAGTTAATGATTGTGTTTATGTTTCGGACCCTTTTTTGACCTTTGAACTCTATGTATGACTTTGATCTTGGTGGTACGGACCTGGGTTTTGCACGTGACACATCGTCTCATGGTGGTTAATATTTCTACAAAGTAATATCAAAATCCCTCCAGAAATAAGAAAGTTATTGACTGCGTTTAAGTTTTGGACCTTTTTTGACTTTGACCTCCGTCCGTCGTCAACTTTGGACTCCTTGGAGATACGTTCCTGGGTTTTGCACGTGACACATCGTCTCAAGATGGGTAACATTTCTACAAAGTAATTTCAAAATCCATCCAGAAATAAGAACGTTATTGACTGCGTTTAAGTTTCGGACGGACGGACGAACAAAAGAACGAAGGGACGGACAGGGGCAACGCTATATGCCCTTCCACCATTCTTCGAATGGCGGGGGCATAACAAAAACTTTCTTTTCTGAAACAGTGACGCCCAGAATGTAGCAAAGTTGTCATCTACAAAAATTACTGCAAACCATGCCCTTAGGTCCATATTTTCCACGTGCCGGGGCTGATTAGCTCCTATAGATTTCTAATGTAACAAACTCTTTCTCTTGTCTAAAGCCATAAGGCTTAGAGCTTAGATATTTTGTACGTAGCAATGTTAAGTGGTCACGTACATAAACCCCGCCAACCACTGCCCTAGGGTCCCAATTGGCTCAAACCTCATTAGCTCCCATATACTTATAATGGCAAAAACTCAACAACAGGCCCATAGGTAACTAAGCTCACCAGAGCTCATATGGGCACGGTCCACGGGCAGCCATATATTTTAACATGCTATGATTATAATCTACCGATTATAAAGTCTCCCAAACAAACCCTACTACTCAGAAAGCAGCCATGTGGACTCTGCATCTGAAATATTAGGCCTCTAATGATATTGAGAGGGTGGGGCAACAGAGTCCTGGTTGGTATCACTGACTGAATGTGTCTTATCTTAAGGAACAAAAATATATGTGGTTTAGGGGTAGGGATCTGTACCGTTCCTGAGATGCAATGCCTTTTAAGCATTGGAGGGACCAAGGCAAGGCCAAAGGGATCCCAGAGAAGCACAAGACTGTTGTCACTGAATGTGTATTCTCATAAGGACTAAGAATATATATGGTTTAAGGTTGGATATCTGAATGGTTTCTGAGATATGAGACATTTTTATGAAGTGGAGGGGAGAGGAATGGCCCCTGCGGAACCACTGGTACCCCATTGGTAAGACAAGTTTACTTATCATAACACAGGTTACCGCGTTACAACGAACACGACTGGATACAACGAACGCTACCAAATTCATGACGTCACAACAGTGTTTTCGGTAAGAAAAGGGTTTATTTTAGCCAAAATCCTAATCTTTTTGGGTCGTTATTTTGCATAGTCTCCATACTGCAAGATCTGAAATGAACAAATATTTCTTCCCTCGGACCACATTTGAATTCACTTCCCGATTCGATCATTTCCACAGCCGAAGCTGCTGAGGATAGTGTAGCTTAGTTAACCTCTTTGACTAGAGCTAGGGACAAACTTTCCATGTCACATGTCCTCGGGGAACCCTTTGAAGCCCTTTTGCAAAGCTTTATATTGATATTTATCATATCCATATCCCCCATATTTCACAACAATATCTACAAAGGTTTGGCAGGTAATATTTTTTCTTTAATGTTTCAACCATAAGTCTATGGAAAGCCTATATTTCCTCCAAACTAAAGAGCCAAATTTCATCAAAAAAAAAAACAGTATGAAAACACGCCTATACAAATATATTGCCAATTTTTTGGCAAAAAAAGTATAAATTTTAAGATGAAAAATTCACACCTCGACGAGGCGGTTCTATCGAGTACCCACAATCTATGTTTTTGCTCAAAACATAGATCGCGGGGAATCGATAGAACCGCCTCGACGAGGCGGTTCTATCTAGTACCCACAATCTATGTTTTTGAGCAGAAATAAGAAAAAAATGATTACCCCCTTAAACCCGCGTTTACTGTATAAAAGTGGGGTGAGGGGGTAAAAATTACTTAGGCGTGTTCTTGTGATGATTGGACCATGCTCTTGCTCATAGGCATGTGATCATAGGGATTCACAACTTTCCTGAATTGTGTTTTCTTATCATGTTTTTTTCGTCTGTTGAATGTTTTAACTCGTGCTCCAGTTGGAAAACTTTACAGTCGAAGATAAAATCTCGAAATCTTGAAATGCTTAGATGTCGCTATTCGGGACAACAATGACACGTATGAAGGAAATTTACCTTAACAGAAACCTCAAAACGGGGTCAGAATGTTTTTGAAGACCACAATCTGATTTCTGTGTACCCCTATCAGGTCATGAACGTTTTTGACAGAAAAGATTTAATCGATCAACTTCAGGGATCAGTAATTTCTTAACAAAATCATTTAGAAAAAATATGAACGGTAAAAAGTTGGACCTTTAGGTCTTTTAAAAGCTGGTGTTTTAAGCTATTTGATTGGATGATGACTAACATTTTGCACAGACTGGTTTCTGTGAACATACCCCAAAATTGACTTTTTGTCCACCAATCTGGGTACAAGTTCCTAAATATGGAAACAAAATGCAACTGTAAAATGGGATTCCCCTGACTCCGATCCGGGGTGGGGTTCTCCCCCACTGATAATGGACGGTATATTGAATGGTGTGGGATTTGAAAGAAATATGAACACTGAAGTATATGTTTTTAAACACATGCAGTATGGAATACATTCTAACTAATAAATGGTAATAAAATTTGGAATTTAATGGTGTCATGATTTTGTTCTGATCTTACACCTGTCTGATTCATTCACCAGTTCCAGCCTTGTAGAAATGCAGGTTTGGTTTTCTTTTGCTCCGGCATTTCAGTGGTTTCTTGCTGTCGAGTCCTCACCGTTGTTTCATCTCTGTGGTTGTTTGGTTTTTTGTGTTCACGGAGATGTTGCACTGATGAGTTAGGAGGCCTTCATGCGGACTGAACAAATTATTTGTCTAAATCGCGACGGAAGTAAGGGCGAGGATTGTGTACACGTAAAATCGATCTAATAGTGAAATAAAATTACTTGCCATGGGAGGCAATTTAAATTTACATTTTAAAGTTACAAGTGGGGGTGGGGTTGGTGGTAATAAACAAATTTTGGGAATTAAGGAATTTCCTGATTTCAAACGTTGTTTATCATCCGTTTGCGTTGAAATTGTTTGTCAAGTGAGAAGTATTTAAAAAAAAAAATGTTAAGGACTACTTTTGTTAAATTAAGCAAATAACCCTGGGTTGAGGAAAGACTACAAAATGTCTTGGTGCCTGATGCTCTGTCTCTGGTGGGTCGAGCGGAAAGCCAAAAAGACAGTCACTTTCACAAAAATGGTCATTTGGCTATCCAAAACAAAATAATATAAGCGATACACACAATCAAAGACAAACCATAAAATCGCGACAGAAGAACCGCCCTGGAACGGCCAGTGAAACGAATTCCACTGGGGCTGGGGGTGGTGGTGGTGTGTGAATGTGTGTGTGTGTGTGTGTGGGGGGGGGGGGGTGCTTAAATCGATTTTACGTGTACACAATCCTCGCCCTTAATTCCGTCGCGATTTAGACAAATAATTTGTTCAGTCCGCATTGAGGCCTCCAAACTCATCAGTGCAACATCTCCGTGAACACAAAAATCAAACAACCACAAAGAATAATCAACGGTGAGGACTCGACAGCAAGAAACCACTGAAATGCGGGAGCAAATGAATACCAACAGTTAGACTCCGATAGGCCCGACCAGAGACAGAGCTTCAGGCACCATCCAACATTACTAAGACAACCCATAACAAAAACAAACCGCGACAGAAGAACCGCCCTGGAACGGCCAGTGAAACGAATTCTACCGTGGGGCTTAAATCGATTTTACGTGGCCACAATCTTCGCCCTTAATTCCGTCGCGATTAGACAAATCATTTGTTCAGTCCGCATGGAGGCCTCCTAACTCATCAGTGCAACATCTCAGTGAACACAAAAATCAAACAACCACATAGATTAATCAACGGTGAGGTCTCGACAGCAAGAAACCACAGAAATGCTGGAGCAAAAGAAGCCCAACAGTTAGACTCTGATGGGCCCGACCAGAGACAGAACTTCAGGCAACAATCAACATAACATAAAATAAGATACTCTCTAATTCTCAGTAAGCCTTTACGCTGGAACCGTCATAGAATCTGAGGCCTGACACACCGGCGTGCAATTAAAGAGGGAAGCAAAGTCGTCAACTGTGATTGGGTTAACCACCATGCATGCAATCTGTCGTGTAACATTGATGTAGTTCCCCTTGCTTTTTATATAGGAGAATGATTTTACGAAATCGGGTGATGAAGTCATTGCATTTATATATTTTTCTGAATTTATATACTAAGTCACCATAAAATTCGGGTTCCGACAGACCTTGCTGCAGAAGAGATTTAAGCCCAACATTGACTTTTGAAATTAAATCGGAATGACGTCTATAAAGCTGTGAAAAGGCTTTGCGTTGTTCATGATACCGATAACCCTGATTAAGAAGTTTAGCAGTTAACAATTTATTACGAGTGCTGAAGTCAGTTACATAACTAGAGACAATGACATATACATTACCTGTGGAAAGGTACGATCAGCTTGGATAAATGTTGGAAATAGCTGGTGATGTAATCTTGGATAATCTATAGCTTCTTTAATGCCCCAGTCAAACCACAGCGACTCCATTGTAACCTGAAGAATGCATTACGATAACACATCTGTGTGATTTGTGTGATACAGTACATTTTTTCATGAAAATGTGTGATATTTTTCTTATTTATACTCCAAACATAGGTTTTTGGTGCTCGTTAGAACCGCCTCATTGGGGCGGTTCTAACGAGTACCAACAACCTATGTCTTGGAACAGAAATAAGGAAAATAATGTTTACCCCCATAAACCCCAGTTTTCTCTATATAAAGTGGGGTTTAGGGGGTATTTATTTCACGGACTTGTTCACGTGATGGACAAGATCAACATAACCAATGCATTCAGAATACCGGTGGGTCATTTGTCACTGAGTCTGAGAGTGTAAACTGGGAAAATGGTACATGACTGAGACTTGAACTGTTTCGTTTAACCATTAAAATCCAATTTTAAGCAAAAAATTTAGGCCCTGATCAGACGCTGCATTTTGCGGTATCTGACACTTTAATTCATGTACTGCACGCGAACAGTGTAGATCATGATCGGGCACTGCGTTCGCTGGCATCTGATATAGGTCTGATCAGGTCTACATTGTTTGCCAAATCCAACCAATGATTTCAGTCCATCCATATTCTACAGATAACCTTATTACGCAACACGCTGACCTTACTGCAATAAATTAACTTTACCATTTCCTATAAATAATTACAGACGACCCGCGTTATAACGACAGTATCTGTTCCCTATTATTGTGCTGTTATAATGAATTTGCTGTTATAAAGAATCCCAGTTAGTAGTATGATAGGTTATAAAAGGCGTTTTCCACATCATTACTCCAACATTTGTTTATGGGAGTATTAAATAACAAGAATCTTTCAAGACCATGATTCGATTTGGCCATTTTCAACCCGAGGGAAGCCCACGTCGCTCGGAATCGAGGCTAAGCCGTGAGCTAAGAATTCATGCCATCTAAATTGCCGTTAAATACGCGGTTTGTCGTTATAACAAATGCCGGTATAAAGAGGTTGACTGTACCTGTATTTTCTACAAACCAGTAATAGTCACACAAAAAGGATCATACACTCGTGGTCATTTCATATGATTTTTTTTGAAACTCGTATGGCCTGGCAAAGTGCTTCCGTGCGTGCCTGCGTGTGTGTGTGATTGAGAAAGAGATTTACGTCCCACCAACAGCTATGGGCCATATGGAGACAGGACCTTGTTTAAAATTTGGTGAAACCCTGGATCGAACCTACGACTCCTTGTTTATGAGGCGAATCGCATAACCACTACACCACGATGGCTTCTGGCTCTGTTTGTCATACAGCGATATTAAATTTTTACTGCGGAGAAAGTTTTTTTGGGGGATGGGTTACGACACTTTCAAGATCATTTCACTCATTTCGAGCCGACCGTACATCAGAGGTGGGCGAAAACCGAAGTTCCTGGAGAAAGAAACACACGACCTTCCGTTGCAGAACTTGGCATCTCACATTTGACCCGAGCCAGGCTCGGACTCCGAAGAAGTTTAAAAGACCTGCAGTGCAGAAAATGTAGAATTGTCAGGGACGGCGTCATTATGCCAGATGTTAATACACTCGATGTCATATCATTATTGACATGACGTTATCCACTTATTACTGAGCACATTATATGGCAAATTAACCCTTTTTGTACCAAATGGAATCTTCCTCCTTATATATAGCATGAGTCCATTTCAAATTTTAGGGGTGTCAGGTTGTGTTTTCATCAAAATTGATTTGGAAAATGACTGAACTTTTAGCAAACAGAGGAGGCCCTGATCAGACGCCGCGTTCTGCGGCGTCTGATCTGGGCCTGCACTGTTTGCCAGGGTACCCATTTTGGTGTTTCTGGTACTAAATGGGCTAGCATAAATAAGCCGGGACCCATGAAAAAGATACAAATATGACAGGAATATAACATAACATAATGACTGTTTGTTTGATTTGAGGTTTAACATCCCCGTCAACACTATTTTGGTCAGTTTGGAGACATTGCTTTCAATTGCGTTGGATGTTTACCCGACATTGAGATGAAATGACTTCTCAAGCCCTCCGCCCAATGAAACCAATAGGGCTTATAAGCATTGGACGGTCCAACTCGCACCACTTTTCCTGGGCAGGCTAAGGCCCCCAATACTCATGTTCAGTCAGTTTCAGCTCTGCGTGGAACCATCATATAGCCCAATCTATTTCTTCAAGCCCCGAATGGCGGGGCAATTAGTTTGTTTTGTCGACCCAAACCACATATTTTTTTTTTTGGCAGGCATAGTCTTTCTGAGCGATTTATCAGTACAGGGCACATTCTTTCGTCAGTAACTGACAACGCCCTTAATAAACCAGCGAATGGGAAAGCAATGGATCAACTTTCATTTGTTTTTGTTTGTATGTTCATTAGCGGCCAAGTCAACATATTTTGGTCATATAGAGACAATCAGTTTACCAACAACACTTTCCTGGGCCTTATATGGGCCTTGGTGCAAGAAAACGTCCCTTCGGGCAAGACTGCATGGCTATGCTATATGTAGATTTCCAGAAAGACCAGTTGTTTTCAAAACACAAAACATTTTAACTAAGCTACTGCGTGTTTTTAGCAAGTTATTCAATAGTTTATGAAAGTTACCCTTATTGACGTCTATTCCGGGAATTATGACGTTAATGTATAGTTTGTTTATGCTTTCAAAGTGTTAAAAAAACCCACACACAATTGGCTTCAAACTATGTATTACGTGAATAGAAACTGTGGTTACAATGGCAGTAACCAACCCACTACGACGAAATTAAATGCACGTTTTTGTTTCTGCACGTGATTTTGCGGTTGATTTAGTGACGGTAAAATAATAGCAATATGTGAAAAAATAGAGGGCAATGTCACGTGACTAGCAATGAAGCACGTGCAAAGCATGTCGTCATGGTTTTAGATATTTTTCGGGAAAGGATAAAACCAAACTTGAACATGCAAGATTATTTAAAACAATCCTCAAGTAATCAATTTTTCACTTTTACACCGTTTGCGGACATTGACCTTAGATTGTCGTAATGGCCCTTTTCCTACGTCGCTGCTCAATTATTATATAAGCGGTGAACTCAACTTTGTTTGGTCTTAAGAAAACGCTGGTCTTACCAATGCTGTTGATGTAGTAATCTTTGTGCCTCCTGAAGCACCTACAACCATCTTCACGTCACCTTCTGGCGTCACGATGATACTAGGACACATAGAGGATAAAGGTCGTTTCCATGGTGCTATAAAATTAGCGGGAGATGCTGGAACGCCGAAATAGTTAGTTGTGTTCGGCGTGGAGAAATCGTCCATTTCGTTGTTAAAAATAATTCCCGTCCTTGACCCGACGACCTTTGAACCAAAGCTATAAAAATGCAAACATTGAAAACATTAAAATCCATATCGGAAATCTGAGGTCATAAAACTTTTTTCATGCTCATATGGGCCCCGTCAAGCGATTTTGGTACTTATCGCAGTCTCGCCAGAACCTTCGCTGCTCGCTCATACAAGCAGTGAATCAAGAGGAACCTTCAGACAGAAAGCCATATCCCTGGCCCCTCTGAATGGCTTGGCAAGCGCAGTTACAATTTGTCATGACGGAATGCTCGAAGACACAAATTCGCTTGGCGGGGCTCATATCAAGCCACAACCTTCCTGGCTATGCATATTAGCAAAGAAAATGCGGCTTTGTCTCAGCTCGGGCCCATCGGTGTATAACTGTTGGTTTTCTTTTGCTCCAGCATTTCAGTTATTTTTTGCTGTCCCCGCGCTGATTCAAGAAGGGCAGTTGTCAGTTTCTGGCGGAAGAATGGGCACTGTACTGGTTAACCTGCCCAGGAAAAGTGTGGATAGATATACTGACCGGCTCAAAAATGACATAAAATAGTGTTGACTGAGCCGTTAAACTCCAACACAAACAAACAAACAAACAAACAAAATTTCTTGCTGTCGAGTCCTCACCGTTGTTTCATCTCTCTGGTTGTTTGATTTTTGTGTTCTCGGAGATGTTGCACTGATGAGTTAGGAAGCCTGCATGCCGGCTGATCAAATTATTGTCTAAATCGCGGCGGAATTAAGGGCGAGGATTTTGGCCGCGTAAAATTAATTTAAGCTCCGCCACCCCCAACCCATCCCACCCCACCCCACCCCCAAATGCTTTTCACTGACCATTCAAAGGCGGTTCTTCTGTCGCGGATTATTTTTGCTATAGTTCGTCTTTGAATGTGTGCATACGTGTATCGCTTGTATCCTTTTGTTTTTAATAGCCAGTTGGCCATGTTGTAGGAAATTATCTGTCCTTTTGGCTGGCTTTCCGCTATTGATGTTTCCATCAGGGTCTGGCCATTTCATGTTTGTGTTTCTTTTCCGTTGGTGTCTCTGATGCGAGTTGTGGGTTAAGTGTATCGATTCTGATCATTGTTCTAAACTAGAGCTGTCAGAGGATCTGACTATAGCCCCGCTATAGCGCTATCAGAGGAGTAAGACACATTGACTCTAAAAGCTTTTAACCTATCAGGGGAGCTTTCTTAGTTCCAGAGAAAACTTTAATATTTTTTTTTTCTTTGCTGGGGAGATAACCCCAAGAGTAATGTTGTTGGCCATTATTTACTTACATCCACCTAATGTTCATGTTTATACAAAGTTTCAGCTTTCTAGCTTTCTTAGTACCTGAGAAAACTGTATCGAAAATATTTTTCATGGTTTGATGGTTAGAAAAGTGAAATGATTTTTTTACTTGCAGAAAATATCCTATCAGGGGAGATAACTCCAAGAGTTATGGGCCTTTGGCCATTATTTTGGTAAGGGCCATACATCCACCCACTTTTCATGTTCATACAAAGTTTCAGTATTCTAGCTTTCTTAGTTCCTGAGAAAACTGTCACCAAACCTTTTCATTTATTAAAAAAAACTATACTATCAGGGGAGATAACTCCAAAAGTAATGGGCCCTCGGCCATTATTTTGGTTAGCTCCCTATATCCACCCATTGTCCACATTTATGCAAAGTTTGAGGTTTCTAGCTTCTTTAGTTCCTGAGAAAACTGTGACCAAACATTTTCATTTAAAAAAAACCTATATTTTCATTTATTTAAAAAACCTATCAGGAGAGATAACTCCAACAGTTATGGGCCCTTGGCCATTATTTTGGTAAGCTCCCTATATCCACCCATTGTCCACATTTATGCAAAGTTTGAGCTTTCTAGCTTCTTTCGTTCCTGAGAAAACTGTGACCAAACATTTTCATTTAAAAAAACCTATCAGGGGAGATAACTCCAAGAGTTATGGGCCCTTGGTCATAATTTCGGTAAGGTCCGTGGAGGCACCCATTGTCCACGTGTATACAAAGTTTTAGTTTTCTAGCTCTCTTAGTTTCGGGGAAAACTGTGACGAAAAAATAACGGAATAACGGAATTACGGAATTACAGAATTACAGAATTACGGAATTACAGAATTACGGAATGACAGGGCAAATCCAATATAGCCCCACTTTTCAAGCGGGGCTATAATAAAAGACACAGCAATGTTCTGGAATTAATTTACCCACAGCTCCTATCAGAGACACCAAAGTTGGTTTCACGCATCCATATTTTGACCTTGACCTATATTTCGTGTTTCTCTTTGTGATACATTGCGACAACCCAAGCGTTCACCAAATGCTTAAGTGGATTTTTCAAGAACTATTTAAGCTGCATTTATGATGCATGGTACTAGCTTGCATCTGGTAGGGATGGCAACTTTTATGCAAGCACCCATGCTTGACCTTGACCAACATTTCGTTGTTCGGTGACTTTGCGCCCCAAATTTATGTTTCTTGCTTTGCTCCGACTATACCTCTTTCTGGATAAACCTTCAGGGGAGGCAACCTTTTATCCCTTGCAACAGGGTTCCTTCTGAAAGAGCATAATTTGTTCCTGTGCAGCATATATGTATTCCTTCTGTTATGAGTTGGTTGTTTTTTTTTTGTTGTTTTTTTTTGGTTTGGGTTTTACGGCCCTTTCAAGATTATTTCACTCATATCGAGCCGATCGTTAATCAGAGGTGGGCGAAAACCGGAGTACCCGGAGAAAAACCACCTGACCTTCCGTTGCAGAACTTGGCGTCTCACACATGGCCCGAGCGAGGCTCGAACCTACGGCGGTGAGAGACCTAATGACTAAGAGTCAGCGCTCTTATCCACTAGGCCACGGAGGCCCGTTTGTGTTAGTTGTATTTTGGAGTTGGTTGTATTTAGGAAAATAGAAGTAAAGGCAGTGAAAGCCTACCGTTTAAAGAAAAGAAAATATAAGAAAGACACGAAAGGTGCCTTCAATGTAGATATCACGAAAAACACGCCAGTTGTGTTTGTTTGCATTTGTGTCTGAAACACAGTAAAATTCCGCCATTAAGACCACCTAAAGTTAAGACTACTTCTGCTTAAAAGGCTTATTTAGAAGGGTGCAGTCATTCTTACTTCGAATTTCCTGCACACAATGTCCTCTGCTCAGGGACCATGTTTGGGACTGTTCAAAAGTGGTCTTAAAGACCACTTTTGAACAGTCCCAAAGGTGGTCATTATATAGGAATTTTACTGTATCTAAAAAATTTGAAGCATTCATAAAGCTACACATACTATAGATTAATTGTGCTTGTGATAGAAACTGCATCTCCCTCTGGTGACAATACAGATAAGTGTGCTGTACCGTCATCCCATCCAACACTGAATTTAGGCTGGTAGTAATTCGGTCCATATGTTCTACTGTCGTCAATTGTAGACCGTTTCCCTTCGCCATACTCTGCTGATGTCATGTTGCTCACCAGCTGCAATGGATTTTGAATTCTAATGCACTTGCGTATGTAACGCGACGTCTGATTGGATAACGTCAAAAATTTGCGACAGTATATTCTGCGGCATACTGTCGGAAACCCGACGTCATCACGTAACGTCGCTTTTTATCGGCTGGCTTTTAGTTTTACGCAGCTCACAGCGCTTGCCGCTTTGTGCAGAAACAAAACACACGAATAAGTGCATTTGAATGGGGACAACTGTATTGAAAAGTGTCATTTGGGGAGGTAAATCGTCGGTTTTATGGTCGCAAATTGGGTTTTACGGCTCCCTGACGCGCCGCCGTAAAACGGAATATCCGGCGACCGTAAAACTGCCGATTTACCTCCCCAAATGACAATTTTTAATACAGTTGCGTTATTACCTACAGGTTTAATGAGGATCAGATCAAATATAAAGTCGCTATCGCTCGGACAACTTTTTTCCATTATATGTCTAAGGGAGACGAAAGGGCAAGTAACTCTCATGTGAATAATCCGATCTGCCCCAAATTCGAACTCGTCCAAGATCTCATGGCTGTCCTCATTACATACAAGTTTGATGAAGATAAAATAAAAAATAAAGTCGCCATCGCCCAGACATTTTCCCATTATATGTCTTTTGGAGATTAAAGGGCAAGTAACTCTTATGTGAATATTTCGATTTGTCCACAATTCGAACTCGTCCACAATTTTATCGCCGTCCTTATTACCTACAAGGATCAGATCAAAAGTAAAGTCGCTATCGCCCGGACAACATTTTCCCCAATGTTTGTCTATGGGAGACGAAAGGGCGAGTTAATCCGATCTTCCACAAATCCGAACTCGTCCAAGATTTTATGGCTGTCCTCATTACCTACAAGTTAAATGGTCGTTATTGCCCGGTCAAAATTCTCCCAAATATATGTCGATGGGAGACAAAAGAGCAAGTAACTCTCATGTGAATAATCCGATCTGCCCCCAAAATTCAAATTCGTCCAGGATTTTATGGCTGCCCTCATTACCTACAAGTTTAATGAGGATCAGATCAAAAATATAAAGTCACTATCGCTAGGACAACATTTTCCCCATTATATGTCTAAGGGAGACGAAAGGGCAAGTAACTCTCATGTGAATAATTCGATCTGCCCCTAATTCGAACTAGTCCAAGATTTTATGGCTGTCCTCATTTCATTCAAGTTAAATGAAGACATAATCTCGTCCAATATGTTATGAATGTCCTTATTACCTACAGGTTGATTAGGATCAGATAAAAATAAAGTCGCTATTGCCCGGATAAGAAAAGTTAACGACAGACGGGCGTCAGACGACGGACGACGCACAACAGGCCACGGCATAAGCTGACCTGAAGCTGTGGTACTATGTTCAATTGTTCCCTATGTCATTTTCGAATTTCCCACATTCCCTAAATTTATTTTTCCCTTAACCATCGTCTTGCTGAGCCCGGATATGCCTTAACTTTCAAACAATGTAGATCCAGATCAGATGGCTTCTGAAGAAGCCATCTGATCAGGATCTACATTGTTTGTCATTCAGAATGTGACTTTGTCGCAATAATTTGCATGAAGTAATCTGATGGGTTGATAACCAGTAGCGGGTGTGGCATATTTGAATATTCAGCAGGACAAGGGTTAAGATATTTGATAGCGTTCCCTTGTTTGCTATTGAATTGCTATGTTTCCTTGTTCCTCAAAAGCCTAGGTGGGGTTCTCTTTCATCAAATTTTAACCAATTAAATAAATACCAACCTCTTTCACGTAATTTTTGAATGACGTAGATCCAACGTCATAGTCTCCTAGCTGCGTCCGTTCAGAATAGGCATGTTTAAAAGCTTCTATTATACGATGCCACGTCAGGGCCGCACTATCCACAGAATCCATATTTTGGGAATCAAATTTATAGCCTGCAAGTAAAAAATTATATTAGTTTTTTTTTACTAGATTAGATCAGAGTAAATGAGCCAGCGCATCACAAAACCTACAATAAGATTTGTGCGCCCAACGAAGACTCAGATCAGCCTGCGCATCCGCGCAGGCTGATCAGAGTCTTCGCTGTGCGCTCTGAGGATAGCTAAGGGCCCAATGTTCCTTTATGCAGCAAGAGAAGTCTCTGGTTAGACTATATGGATGCACAGGCTGATCTAAGTCTTCGGTGGGCGCACATGTCTTATTGCAGGTTTTGTCGTGCGCTGGCTCAAATGTATTTAACACCTCTCAGATCTGGGGTTCGACCCCGGGCCGCAACATACCAAAGTCGTTAAAAATGGTACTAGCTGCTCCTCGCTTGGCACTCAGATTTACGGGGTAGAGCTAGGACTGGTCGATCCAGTGTCAGGATAATGTGACTGGGTGTGGCATCATGTAATGTGTCTTGGACATGATACTTCAGTGAGGCAGCACTATAAATGTGAGCATTGAGCTCCCTGTCGCAACCAGACACCGTCGTGATATGACTGAAAAATTGTTGAAAGCGACGTTAAACCCGAATTCACACACACACACACACACACACACACACACACACACACACACACACACACACACACACACACACACACACACACACACACACACACACACACACACACACACACACACACACACACACACACACACACACAGATATAGAGACAATTGTTTTCTCATTATCACATATATGCCTGCAGATCCATTTAAGGAAACATCACGCAAACACGCCTATATAATTTTGACACCCTTGAACCCCACTTTTATGTAGTAAAACTGGGGTTTACAGGGGTAAAACTTATCTTTCTTATTTCTGCTCTAAAATATAGATTGTGGGTACTCGTTAGAACCGCCTCGATGAGGCGGTTCTAACGAGCACCCACAATCTATGTTTTGAGCGGTAATAAGGGAAATATCACAATTTTTCATCTCAAAATTTTCATGTTTTTGGCGATAAAGATTACAATGTATTTGTTTAGGTCTGCTTTCGTAATGATTGGCAAACAGAGTAGCCGCCTTTGCTTAAAATACAAGCACTTTTGAAAAAAAAATCACAAACAAAACAAGCTTGACCCCTCTTTAACATGAAATTGACTCCCTCTTCGGCCCCCGGACATCGGGGCTTGAAGAAATAGATGGACCGCATGATGCTTCCACGCAGACCTGAAACCGACCGCACACGAGTACTGGTAAACCACTTAGAGGATCTAAGCCTGCCCAGACAAAGTGATGCGAGTCGGACCGTCCATACCTATAAACCCACTTGGTTTCATTGGGCGTCAGGGCTTGAGATGTCATTTTATCTCTATGTCGGGTAAAAGTCTCCCAAAACTGGAAGTAACATCTCCAAAATGACCTTTATAGTGTGGACGGGGACATTAAACCTTAAATCAGTCAGTCAGTCAGTCAGACTCGCTCTAAGTTATAAGATGGAAGATTCTGTTGCCATGTAAAGCTTAAAAATATTATGGGTTCTGCATTCTGCCTCAAATGTAAATTAATGTAAATTGAAGCGACTCTTTGCTTTCCTGCGAAATGATCTACTCCGATAAAAATCAAAGCACTGAGAGTGCTGATGGGGCAAATGTTTGTGAACTTTGCACTTTAAGTCGGGCATAAAGAATATAGATTAAATCCGGCGTGAATATATCTGAGAGTCACTAAATAGGACTAATTTGCTGAAAAGGGGTATTTGCACGCTCTGAAATATTCTGTTCTATTGTGTATTCTTGCATCCAAAAGATAAATCTTCAACACATAAACAACAGCTGATGTCAATGGACAGTTTAGTCATCGTGAAAACATTTCCATGCCTTTCATCGTAGTGTAGATTTTATTTTAAGGGGAATGGGAACAGATTATTCTGCCATTTTTCAAAGGGAAACAACTATCGGGACTTCCTGTTCGCCTTTTAATAAGTCCTGTCCCACTGAAAAAGGGGCTTACCCTTAAAGGAAAGAATTTGTTCCTTAGGAGCAAATTCTTTCCTTTAAGAGTTGACCCCTACTGACATGTGAGACAAAAATATTTTGCAAGAGTTGTCTCCCCTGAAGGTTTACCCATTCCCCTTAAGTCCTTTGGAATCATCGATTCCATTGTGGGACTTTGAAACCATGAAGGTCACTGATGATTAGTCGAAAAAAGGTTTAACTCACTTACAGTTTTTAGTTGTTTGATTTATTTCTTGCCTCTAAAAGATACAACTGTTATAGGAAATGCATCGGTGAATACCAATGGTCTTATAACCATCAAAATACATTATGATAACACACCCGTGCGACATAGTGCATTTTTAACATCTCCAAACTGTCTATTTTTCTGACGAAAATCCGTGATATTTTTCCTACCTATATGGCAAACATAGGTTGTGGGTGCTCGTTAGAACCGCCTCAATGAGGCGGTTCTTACGAGTACCCACAACCTATGTTTTGGAGCGGAAATAAGAAAAATAATATATACCCCCATAAACCCCAGTTTTCTCTGTATAAAGTGGGGTTTAGGGGTGTTCATTTTACGGACTTGATCACGTGATGATTAGTCATTTAAACACACTGTAACAGTTTTTGACTAGACATGTATATTTAGTCTACATATCAAGCAGTTTGTCTATCATAAATGAAATGTACTAAAAGTTTGTCGGAGAACCATAATGTGTTGGTGAACTGTCTTTAGATTTGTCGCTGAAATGTCTCTAAAATGCGTGTCTTGTCGTGTCGGTGAACAGTCCATTACACCGGCAGTCACGTGTTTTATACTCGAATCAGATTTGACCATATAGCTCTAATTTTAATAGATCACGGATCAGATGTATTAATACGCAACTTCTTTCATATAATTTTAAAGGAAGAATCAAGTGTAAACTTTATAATTTATGGAAAGTAACATACAGGTTATACTATTTTGTTTCATTGACAGTTTATGTGGAGCTTTCGAAAAGCTTTCGAAACTGTTTTTTTTTTTATATGCATCAATATTTTCTCACGGATTTTCTTGGCGGTGATTAGGCTATTTGCATTAAAGTCAATTGTTTCTATATAATAATTACTTAGCGGCAGATGTGATACAATTGCTCACCCCCTCATCCCTCCACCCTCTCCCCACCAAAAAAGGGCCAAGATGGCCTTGGCTCGCTCGCATGATTTCAAGATGTCACATAGCTTCGGAAAATAATCATATGGATAACTGACAGCTATTCTTTTTCATTTGGAGCATCACTGTTTTAGCTCTTTTGATAAAGCGTCATCTCAGCAACATTCCTATGCAGTTTGAATGAAATCAGCTCAGGCGTATACAGTAGAGTTGTTGTTGAAAGAGTTTTCTATTTTAAGCTCTGGATGCCATTTGTTACATCGGATTCAATCGATTTTAGCTATTTTGGAAGGAAGCCACCTTGGCAACATTCCTGTATAGTTTGAATCAAACTGACCCGAGGGTTCAGGAGAAGGTTGCATTTAAAGCAATCTGCAAACATTTTTCTATTTTTAGCTCTTGCGCCCATGTTTCTCGGTACTGTTTTAGCTATTTTGGTAGGAGGTCACCTGAGCGGTTTCCAGTCATTTCGTACCCAAGTCATTTCGTACCCTAGTCATTTCGTACCATTTTGGTCATTTCGTACCCGTTTTATTTTGCAATTTGGTCATTTCGTACCCACTTTGGTCATTTCGTACCCTATTTGGTCATTTCGTACCCACTTTTAATTTTTTCTAGGAAAGGTTTTTGGTTATTTCGTACCCTCTTTAGTCATTTCGTACCTACTTTTAATTTTTCTGGGAAACGTCTTTGGTTATTTCGTACCCAATTTTTCAAACGTAGGTACAAAATGACTTTGGTATGATATGAATTGTTTTAAAGCTTTTCTGTAGGTCACCTGAGCCGAATGTCCAGGGGGGAGCTGTTGTGATTGGTCACCGACCGTCGTCGTCAGTCCGTATGTCCTTTCACAATTTCTTTAAATGACATCTTCTCAACCACTGAAGAGATTTTGACGAAACCTGGCAAAATGGTCTGTGGATGGACTCTCTAAAAGATGTTCAAAGAATTCCATTCCATGCAAAATCCTGGTTGCCATGGCAACAAAAAAGGGGAAAACTAGAAAAACTTTAAAAAATCTTCTTGTCTTGACTTGAAACCAGAAGTCCAATGTCTTTGATATTTGGTATGACGCTTCATCTAGTGGACATCTACCAAGATTGTTAAATTTAGAGCAACGGGGCAAAACAAAATGGCCCGCCCCGTGGCCCAGCTGTTTTACATAGGATTATACATGGAAAACCTTTAAAAATCTTCATCTCTGAAACCAAAATGCCCAGGTAATTGATGTCGAGGCGGCTTTAACGAATTTCAACAATCTTTGCTTGGAGCAGAAATATGAAAAATATCACAAGTTTTTATCGGAAAATTCTCTTTAATAAATAAGTAAAGAAGGAAAGAAAGAACGAATAAGATATAAATAAATAAATAAATAAATAAATAAATAGTCCCTTAGTCTGTCAGTCTTTCCCAGATACGAAATGACCAAATGACTTGGGTACGCATTGACTATTTTAAAGTCATTTCGTAACCATTTTGGTAAATTCGTACCTTTTGGTCAATTTGTACCCAGGTACGAAATGACCAAAACGGTTACGAAATGACTTGGGTACGAAATGGTTGTTAGTGGGTACGAAATGACCAAAAAACGGGTACGAAATGACCAAAATGGTACGAAATGACTAGGGTACGAAATGACTTGGGTACGAAATGACCGGTTACCACCTGAGCAACATTCTTGTGAAAAATAGAAGTTAAAGCAATAATCAGGAATTGATACAATTAATCCACAGGTCCATCAGAGACACCAAAGGGAAAGAAACACAAACATGAAACAACAGACCCTGATGGAAACATCAATAGCGGAAAGCCAAAAGGACAGTTACTTTCCCCCCAAAATGGCCAATTGACTATCCAAAAGAAAAAAGAATACAAACGATACACAGACAAACATTGACAAAAATAAACCACGACAGAAGAACCGCCTTGGCTTGGAACGGTCAGTGAATAGAATTCATTGAGCGTGGGGAGGGGGAGGTGGGTGTTGCTAATATCGATTGTACGCGGACGCAGTCCTTCGTCCTTACTTCTTTCACGATTTAGACAAATAATTTTTCCAGTCCGCATGAAGTTTATCCGAATTTTGAATGAAATTGTTCCAGGGGTGTAAGAGGAGTTGTCTTTCAAATATTTTTAATGGCCGCCATCTTGTCCATAGGATCGGAACCATTTTAGCTATTTTAGTAGGCAGCCACCAAAGACAACATTCCTATGAAGTTTAAGCTTAAATCACCCAAGGGTTTAGGAGGGATTAGTATTATAAGCAAATGGTTGATGGTTTTCTATTTCCAGCTCTGGTAGCCAATTTGCCCATTGGAGAGAAGTAGTTTTAGCTAGTTTGTTAGAGGTCACCTAAGCAACATTCCGATGAAGTTTAAATAAAATTGGCACGGGAGTTAAGGAGAATGTGTTGTTTAAAGGTTTTTCTTTTTTTTTTTTAACTCTGGTGGGCATCTTGTTAATCGGGTGGAACGATTTTAACTATTTTGGTAGAGAGTCACCTAAACAACACTCCTATGAAGTTTAAATAAAATTGGCACAGGGGTAAAGGAGGAGAAGTCGTTTGAAGATTATTCTATTTTAGTGCTGGCTGCCATGTCTATCATCAGAACGGAACGATTTTAGTTATTTTGGTAGAGAATCACGCTGGCAACATTCCTGCGATGTTTAACTGAAACTGCCCCCCCCCCCCCCGGGATTTTAAGCAAATTGTTGACCTTTTTCTATTTTTAGCTCTGGTTCAGCGGAGCATAATGATTTTAACTATTTTGGTAGAGGGGTCACCAAAGAAACATTCCTACGAATGTGAATGATGAAATGGACCCATGGGTATAGGCGGAATTTTCGTTTAAGTATGATTCTATTTTAGCTCTGGCGGTAATCTTGTTCATTTTATCTCTTTTGGTAGAGAGTCACCTAAGCAACATGGTGTTTGACTGAAATTGGGCAAGGGTTCAGGAGGACTGGGCATTTAAAGCGAATTAATGACGTTTTCTATTTTTAGCTCTGACGGCCAACTTGTTCATCGGAAAGGACCGTTTTAGCTATTTTGGTAGTGGGCCACCTAAGCGACATTCCTGTGAAGTTTGAATGAAATTGGACCAATGGTATAGGGGGAGTTGTCGTTTAAAGATGTTTCTATTTTTAGCTCTGGTGGCCATCTTGTTCATCTGAGTGGAACGATTTTAGCAATTTTGGTAGAGGGTCACCTAAGCAACATTCCTATGAAGAAGAAATTGGCCCAAAGGTTTAGGAGGAGTTAGCATTTAAAGCAAATTGTTGGCGCCGCACAACGCACGCGACATTGACAGATGACAATAGCTCACCAGGCGCTCTTCGTGCTCAGGTGAGCTAAAAAAAATCTTTTTCTTTTTTTTCTTTCTTTTTCATGACGAAAGAAGGTTCTGTGTAATAGAAACGCGTTCTTTCCGTAAAGACTAGACGCCAATTGACAGAAATACAGTTTGAAAAGAGTTCCCCCTCTGAATATGTAAACTGCCGCCTTAACATTTGTCCTGTGAAGACCTGAGACCGATCTCCCGTTTTGGGGTTTCCGGTACGAAATAGGTTAATTCAAACTCGCGAACTAAATGACAAACAGTGTAGACCCTGATCAGATTCAGAAGCCACTTACAGTATTGTTGTTCAACAGGACAAATGTTAACAAGTCCTAACACTTACCGTTTAAAATATTGAGTATCAACAGGTAAACAGCTCCACTTGATGGTGGGGGTGGGGAGTAGACAAGGCTGTTGTCATATAGCTGAAACTGTAAGGGTGTCTTCACGGCCGCAGTATAGTTCGCCAAGTCTGATTCTGTTATTATTCCGCCTGAAAGAAAGAGATGTGTACACATGTGGTCCTTACCAAACACGAAAACCCCTACCTTTACAAACAGTGTAGAGCACGATCAGATGGCTTCTTCAGAAGCCATCTGATCAGGATCTACACTGTTTGTTATCCACTTTGCAAATCTGAATGAATATACTTGATATCAAGTACGTAATTTGATTGACTGAAATGCGTGTGGCCAAACTTATTTATTCAGGCATATAAGGGTTACGTCAGAGTATCGTAAAAAACGATGTACAGTCTATTTCTCTAGCAAGTTTCAACTAGAGCATTTTCTTCTAATCATTGGGTAGACTACCAGCTGTTGAAAGTTCATGCGACCAGCGAAGACATGGATGATCCCTGTTCTCGTAGGTTTTATTTTGTTTTTGGCTCAGTTATACTAGGCCCAATACAGTAAGAAGAAACAAGAGGGCCATGATGGCCCTGGAGCGCTCACCTGATCCATACTGTACAATTGAAATTGTAGGTAATATTATAGTAAGGCGGAGTGAAGGGTTTGAACAATTTGATTGACAGTGACCCAAGGAACATATCTGTGAAATTCTATCAAAATCAAGTAGGTCATTTTTAAGGTTTGGATATCTTTAGCTCTGAAGGCCATCATGTTCATTTGAGCACAATCCAGCCATAAAAATGGGAACTAGAGTCATGGCAAGGTTTTTTTTTCTAAACACCACCACAGCGAAACCTGATTGTTGTTTGCTTAAGAATATTATCATACCTAACATTTCTGTGAAGTAACATAAAAATCCATTGATATATCTAGGTGCTAGCTAGAGCCATGAAAAGGTGTTGTTTTTTTCTTCTAAAAACAGCCACAGTAAGCTTGACTTAAGCTCAGGATCCTGAAAGTCGAACTTCTTCCATATATTATCATACCCCACATTTGTGTGAAGCTGCTAGAGCGATCGCAAAGTTTTTTTTTCTAAAAATAGCCAGTGACCTTGACTTTGAGCCCAGGACACTGAAAGCCAAACTTGCTTGAGAATTATCATACACAACATTTGTATAAAGTTACATAAAAATCCTTTGATAAATTTAGGCATTAGAGTGATGACAAAGGTTTTTCTAAAAATAGCCACTGCACCCAGGACCCTGAAAGTCTAACTTTCTGGAGAAAGTATCATCATTCAACTTTTGTGTGGAGTAACGTTAACCCTTATCTTGCTGAATATTCATTTAAGCCACACCCATTTCTGTCTATCAACCAATCAAATTACTTGATGTAATTTATTGCTACAAATTCATAAACTGAATGCCAAACAGTGTAGATCCTGATCAGATGGCTTCTTCAGAAGCCATCTGATCTGGATCTACACTGTTTGCAAAGATAGGGGTTGTCGTGAACAGCAAGATAAGAGTTAAACTCCATCAATAAATTTAGGGGCTACAGCGAAGACAAAACTGTTTTTAAAATAGCCCCAAGAACTGATCCCAACATTTGCTTGAGAAATTATCATACTGAATTTTTGTGTGAAGTATATTAAATTCCATCAATAAATGAAGGCACTAGAGCTATAACTAAAAATAGCTACAGTGACCATGACATTGAGACTAGCAACTTAAAAGTCAGTCTTGCTCGAAATATTATCATACACGACCCTTGTGTAATCCATCAATAAATGTATGCGCTAGAGTGATGACATAGTTTTTTTTTCTAAAAATAGCCACCGTAACCTTGACCTTGAGTCCAGGACCCCGAAAGTCGAACTTGCTCGATAAATAATCATACCAGACATTTATGTGAAGTGACATTAAAATCCATCAATAAAAGAAGGCAATAGAGCCATAACGAAGTTTTTCTGGGAAAAGCTGAAGTGACATTGACTTTGAACCAAGAACGCTGAAAGTAGATCTTGGTCGAGATATAATCATACATAGCATTTGTATAATCTAGCAATAAATCAATAAATGTATGCATTAGAACGCTGACAAAGTTTTTTCTCAAAATAACCACAGTAACCTTGACCTTGAGCCCAAGATCCTTACAGTCGAACTCGCTGGAGATATTATCATACACAAAAGTTGTATGAAGTTATTTTAAAATCCACTGATACATGTAGGCGCTAGAGGGACAACTGAGTTTTTCCAACAGTAGCTGCAATGACCTTGACCTTGAGCCTAGGACCCTGAAAGTGGAACTCACTTCAGATATCATACCAAACATTTGTGTGAATTTATATTAAAATTCATCAATAAATGCAGGTGCTTGAGCCATGTCAAATTACATACATATGTTCGTATAAAAGGCAGATACGTATTCAAGCTTGACCCAGATATTGTCAAGATGATCATTCTTAGCAAGTTTGATGATGATTGGGTCAATACTATGGCCACAAGAGTGTTCAGAAGGTTTTTCTATCTTTAGACCTATTAACCTTCTTTTTAACTGACATAATCCATATTCAAATTTATTCGAGATATCATCGAGTTGATCATTCTGGGCAAGTTTGGTGATAATTGAACCAAACCTGTGGCCCATAGAGTGTTCACAAACATCTATAGTAGTATATTGTGTTTCATTTTACTATTTTACTGTAGAGGAGATGAAAGTGAGGAACAGGGGAGAAAGATGAATAGAATAGTATAAACAGAATACAATAAAAAGCTAAAAGGTTGCCTTTGGAAACGAAGAACACATAAAAGAACGAAAATCGGAGGCTCGGTTTTATTGAGTCTCTTCATACACAGCAATATAGTTTGCAAGACTGCATATGCCTCCTAGCACCGGCTTAAGCGACATTCGACTTTCAAAGTAACCAGAATGGACTCATTGATCCCAAAGGAAAAGAAAATATAATCTTCACTTTGATGAAGCACGGGGAGACTTTTTATGACCGCCATACGGCACTTAACACCAGCTTCAGTGAGGTAAAATCAAAAGCAAAAAGGTTACCTTTGGAAACAAAAAATACATAAAAGAACGGAAATCGGACAATCGGTTTTATTGAGTCTCTTCATACACAGCGACATACTTTGCAAGGCTGTCTGTGTACGCCTCCCAGCACTGGCTTAAGCAAAGTAACCAGAATGGGCTCAATGATCCCAAAGGAAAAGAAAATATATTCTGCAGTATGATGAAGCATGGGGAGACTTTTTATGGCCACCACACGGCACTTATCACCAGCTGCAGTGAGGTAAATGTTGCCTTTGGAAACGAAGAACACATAAAATAATCGAAAATCGGAGACCCTGTTTTACTGAGTCTCTTCATACATAGCAATATAGTTTACAAGGCTGCATAAGCCTCCTAGCACCGGCTTAAGCGATATTCGACTTTCAAAGTAACCAGAATGGGCTCAATGATCCCAAAGGAAAAGAAAATATAATCTGCACTATGATAAAGCACAGGAAGACTTTTTACGGCCGCGAGACGACACTTAACAACAGCTACAGTAGGATAAAATAAAAAGCCCCCATACCGCAGGCTTTGTCCAACTGTAAGCTTATAACAGATGGACGCCTCAGTGACGCAAGATACATGTCATCTTTACCTCCCACTTCCGACCCCAAACCGTTTCTGGCGAAAGAATGTGCACTTCACTTGTCAAGTTTATGGATAAGCCAGCCCAAGTAAAGTGCGGTTAGGTAATCCGACCGGGTCGATATTACCTAAATGGTGTTGTCTGTGCAATTAAATTCCAAACAAGCAAACAAACACAAACAAACAAACAAACAAACCTGCGTCCTGTATGTCTAATGTGATATTAGTTGACAAAGATCCATTGTAGAATGCATCCGGCCCTTCGTCCGCAATTATTTCTAGTGTGCGGGCTAGCTTTGGGCGTTTGATTATTTCATTTTCTTTGTACAACTGGCCGGTTGCAGGATTTGTCAACAAGTCCCTGAAATAAAAATGACCAGTCCATGGTTAAGGAGCAACACGAAAAGACACCTATACAATTCTGACCCCCATCGAACACCACTTGTATATAGTAAAACTGGGGTTTACAGGGGTAAACCTTATTTTTCTTATTTCTGCTCTAAAACATAGATTGTGGGTACTCGTTAGAACCGCCTCGATGAGGCGGTTCTAACGAGTACCCACATTCTATATTAAAGAGCAGAAATAAGAAAAAAACTAGAAATGCGTCCATAGGACACGGATGCCCCCGCCTGAAAATATGTCTATGTTCGTATTCATCCATAGAAAGTTATTGACCGTGTTTAAGTTTTGGACCCTTTTTTCATGTCTGACCTTGTATGACCTTGACCTTGTAGGTATACATAAGACCTTGGTTTTGTGTGAGGCATATTGTCTCATGATGGCCAACATTTCTGCCAAGTAATTTCAAAATCCATCCAGAGATAAGAAAGTCATTGACTGCGTTTAAGTTTCGGACCATATTTTTTACCTTTGGCCTCTAAGTATGACCTTGACCTTGGAGGTACAGATCTGGGTTTGCACGTGACACATCGTCTCATGATGGTTAACATTTCTTCAAAGTAATTTCAAAATCCATCCAGAAATAAGTAAGTTATTGACTGCGATTAAGTTTCGGACCCTTTTTTTTACCTTTGACCTCTAAGTATGACCTTGACCTTAGAGGTACAGGCCTGGGTTTTGCACGTGACACGTTGTCTCATGATGGTAAACATTTCTGCTGAGTAATTTTAAAATCCATCAAGAAATAAGGAAGTTACTGACTGCGTTTAAGTTTCGGATGCACGGACGGACGCATGGACGGACGGACGGACGGACGGACGGACAGGGGCAACGCTATATGCCCTTTCCACCATTTTTCGAATGGCGGGGGCATAAAAATCACAATTTTTCATCTTAAAATTTTCATTTCTTGGCGGTAACATTTACAATGTATTTGTATAGGCGTGTTTTCGTAATAGTACTTTGTGCATGTGCGACCAGCAAAGGCTCAGGCGGGTCTGCGCATGCCCGCCAGGCCTACACATACGCACAGAGTGCCTTTGCTATCCGCAGACATGCAGAAAATACCCAAAGAAGTCATGCGTCCAGCCCTATTAGTTTATGAAGTACGTAAACCGGAGAAAGCTACGTGCTCTTTTCTCATATAGAAGTCGGTATGCTTTGAAAACAAGAAAGCAGTGCCGGTACATACATGTTCATGGTATAATGTATCGCCCCCGCCAATCGGGGCTTGGTGGAATAGATTAAGCTGCATGGATGCTTCCACGCAGAGCTGAAACCGACTGCGCACTAGTACTGGTAAACCGCTTAGAAGGTCCAGGCAAAGTGGTGCAAGTCGGCCGTCCATGCATATTAACCCTACTGGATTCATTGGGCGGCAGGCATGGAGACGTCATTTCATCTCAATGTCAGGTAAAAGTCCCACAAAATTGGAAGCAACGTCTCCAAAATGACCTATATAGTGTTCACGGGGACATAAACAAACAAAATACATTGTACTGTCGGAAACACGACATCATCACGTGTCGCTTTTCATTGGCTAACATTTTACGCAGCTCAAAGAGAGAGAGAGAGAGAGAGAGAGAGAGAGAGAGAGAGAGAGAGAGAGAGAGAGAGAGAGAGAGAGAGAGAGAGAGAGAGAGAGAGAGAGAGAGAGAGAGAGAGAGAGAGAGAGAGAGAGAGAGAGAGAGAGAAGGAAAAAACAATTTAAAACTATACCTGAGGTTAGCATTCGTTTTCACACGCTCCTTCTGGTTAGCAATGGCTATGGCGTGAGCATGTCCAACTTTGTAGCCTTCCCGGCATAATTTAATCGTCGGCTGGAAAAGTTGTTTCCATGGCAACCTCCCGCCTAATTTATGGGCCTCATACAGTCCTCTTATTTCTCCCGGTATCCCCACCGCTTTTCCTCCTGTGGAAGACATGTTGGTTTTGCCTTTTCAATGGTTAATTGCCAGCTTAAGGGGAATGGGAACACCTGGCAGATGTGTCCGCCTTTTTTCAAAGGGAGACAACTTTCGGGACTTCCTGTTCGCTTTTCTATATGCCCTGTCCCACTGAAAAAGGGGATTACTCCTTGAAGAGTTGACCCCTATTGACATAGGAGACAAAAATACTTTCGAAGGAGTTGCCTCCCCTGAAGGTGTTCCCATTCCCCTTAAGTCCATTACAAGGTCACACCCAAACGGGTAATGGTCTTGAAATACATGTACAGTACATGTATTATGTACTCGTTGGTCGGAACTGCCCAGATTTGCCGGCAATCTCGTTTTTATGTCGATTGTCATTCGATCCCAAATTACTAAGCATAGAAACACTTCGGTGCTAAAGTCCATGTGACTATAGCTGATGTTTAGGAAACCAAATGTTACCTTTTTAATTATGCGAGGTCAGCGTGTTGCTTAACTGGGTTATCTATTGAATCTGGACCGGTTTCATGGGTTGGGTTTGGCAATCGGTGTAGACCCAGATCAGACGCCACTTACGGTACAAGAATTTAAGGTTCAGAAGACACAGAGTGCATTGTCTGATTAGGGTTTACATTTGTTTGCTTACAGTTCATGAACGCAAGGGTTAAATGAAATGATAACAGTCTCCTAAGTCAACGCTCAGGGCCTACACTAAGACTCAATAGACCCGCTAGCTGTCAGTGTTTCAAGGTGGATGGGAACGCACCATTTTTCAAAGGAAGACAAAATTCGGGACTTCCTCTTCGCTTAACTATAGGCTCTGTCCTGCTGAAAAAGGGGTCAACTCTTAAAGGACAGAATTTGCTCCTCAGTAGCAAATTCTTTCCTTTAAAAGTTGACCCTATTGACACGGGAGACAAAAATACTTTTGAAGGGGTTGCCTCCCCTGAATGTGTACCCAGTCCCCTTAAGTTTCATCAGAACACACCCGTGTGACGTAGTATATTCTTTCATGGCCCAAAAGCTGTCATTTTGTCAAGAAAATATGAAATAATATTCTCAGATTTACTGTTAACAAAGATTAAGGGTGCTCATAAGAACCGCATCAATGAGGCAAATTGTTTGTTTTATAAGAGCTGTTCCTATTTATAAGCGAAACTGTTGAGCAATTATAACTGTTGAGCAAATAATTGAATTCTGTTCTCGGAGACAGCTGGACGGACGGACGGATTGGATTGGTATATATATGCGTGCGGCCTGCGAGACTATTTTCAAGCCTTCACTTAGAGACAATCGCCCACCAGTACTCTCAGTGCTTGTCAATTGCGGTCTATAAGACTCTGATCAGACAGCGCGGATGAACGGGCTGATCTGTCTTCGGTGAGTGCCCATACTTGAAGATATCTTTTCGCCTGGCACTGAACTATCCAAAAGAAAAAGTTTCACAAACCTTTCGCAGTTAGGGACTTACCGACGGTGGATGAGACGCCATCTGCTACGAACATATCCTCGGTGGCACCAGAGGGTGCTTGTTCCCGAGCCATTATAGAGTAAGCCGTTTTACTGGCACTGAAAAACAAAGTATGGAACAAATAGACTTACATCACGTGAACAAGTCCATGAAACGAACAACCCCCTAAACCGTATTTTATATAGAGAAAACTGGGGGTTAAGGGGGTATACGTTATTTTTCTTATTTCTGGTCCGAGACATAGGTTGTGGTTACTCGTTAGAACCGCCTCAATGAGGCGGTTCTAACGAGTTGAGGCGGTTCTTACGAGTACGCACAACCTATGTTTGGAGTCTAAATAAGAAAAATATAACACAATTTTATAATTTGGACCCAATCAGCCTAGTGGCGTCAGAGGTCTGATGTCGCTTGAATGTGTTGCGGCAATACAACAGATGACAACTGACAATTTCCCATCTGTGGCAACCAGTAGGCCTAAAATAATATGGCAGATAGAACATTGTTTAAGGAACATTTCTTTGAAAGTTTGACAAAATATCTTGAAAGACGTAAATGTCAATTTTCTATTTTCCCCATTAAAATGTCTATCAACTAAGGCAAACCAATAAAAGAGAGCAGTTGGCCTAAAATCATATGGCAGATACATGATTGTTTAAAGAATATTTCTATGAAAGCTGTTTAAAAATATCTGCAAAGGCTTGGCAGTTATTGTCTTTTTTTTCTCAATTTTAGCCTTTATAAGTCAATGGACACTCAAAGTTGCCATAGCAACCAAACTAAAGAGCCGAATTTTATATAAAAACAAAAAAAAAAACAAAAAAAACATTAAACCTGTTTAGGCAAATATGGTGAACATTTTCATAAAGTCTCAGCCTCATAGAGCATATGGTTTCTGAGGAGATGATTTTTTAAGTATTTAAGTATTTTTTTCTATTATTTTTTCATTTTGGTTTCCAGAGCAACCAATAAAAAAGCAGTAGGCCTAAAATCATATGGCAGACAGATGATTGCTTAAAAAATGTCTATGAAAGTTTTGTCACATATCTGCACAGGCTTGGAAGTAAATGCAATTTTTCAATTTTCCCCATTATAAGACAATGGAAACTTTAAGTTCGTCAAATGACGTTGACAACAACGTTTTCGAAAAAAAGCATTTTTTACCCTTTTTCTTATTAACTCTTATCTTGCTGTTGATGACAACCCCTATCTTTGCAAACAGTGTAGATCCAGATCAGATGGCTTCTGAAGAAGCCATCTGATCAGGATCTACACGGTTTGACATTCAGTTTACGAATTTGTAGGAATAAATTACATCAAGTAATCTGATTGGTTCAAAGTCAGAAATCGGTGTGGCTAAATTGAATATTCAGCAAGAGAAGGGTTAAAAAGCCTTGGAAATCAGATTAAACATTTGTAATGACTTGGTATGACAATTTTTGTTCCCCCACTGTCCTAAGGCTGCATATAAAGTTTAAATGAAATAGGCCCGGTAATTTAAAGAAAAATGTATTTTAAAATGTCAGTGGACCAGCATTTCGAGAGATCTTGGGTCAAGTTCACCAAATGAACTTATCCTTTAGTATTCCTAGACATTCATTTTGTACCTATTCTTTTGTCATAGGTAACAATATCTTTCAAACAAAGAGGTCCACGACGGTCTATATCGCTCACCTGATCCATATTGTACAAATGTAACGTTAGGAAATTAGAGGTGGACTGAAGGGTTCGAGCAATTTTAGTTGACGGTGACCCATATGACGTTACTCACGCCATAAAGCGGGGTTTAACCATGATCGTATAGTTTTACATTAATAAAGTGTTAGTACTTCACAAATAATTAAAGTCAGAAAGTTTCTGTTTTATTTTCTGACCAAGTAAAATGGTCTCTTTTAAAATTTCAATGTTGCATATTATAACATATCGAAAATCGAAAGCTTCTGAGACAGTTAGTGTCCAGGACTAGATCAGGCCAATATGCTGAACACGTCTCTTACATAACTGAAAACCTGACTGCAACGTAGTTGCAAACCTGACTGATTTGACATGATCAAACTGGATGTTTTATACGTTTCAGCGCATTCCATAGGCTTTTGTTCTCACGTTAACACAGTTTCTGTTTATACCAAAGTACATCATTAACCAAAATGTTAAAAGTATCTTAACACCTGCTGACCACGTGAGCACACACCTGCAGGGTACTATGCACTCATACAATACCCACATGATTGGCATAAACGGAAACATGCACCCCTGTGATTGACGTTTTGTAGATACATTTCAGGTTTTATGTAAACTGCACTTGCATTTTCTCCCGCCAAGGTATTTGAGTAACAGCACGTGTTGCTTGCGTAATACATAATTGAAAGGCCAAAGTAAATGTATATTCCAAAGTAAACACCTCAATGTATAGTGCATTTTAGGATAATATCGAAAGATGGATTAAAATATATGCAAGGTAAAAACGTTTCAATTTTCTATCTGTAAAAGCTTATAATGTTTCATAGCCCCATCAACATAATCCCAAATACATTTATTACCCATTCAACAGCATATTGGTCATATAAAGTTCTCACTGCTCATCAACGTTGTTTCAACCATTCATTTAACATGCCTGTGTAACAAAAGTGCATCTTTTACAATACGTCAACTCTATTTGGGTCGTTAAGATCACACGCCTATGGTTGAGCAAAAGCATTTTGAGCAATTTTGTTAGAGGTCACCCATGGACCATTTCTTTGAAATTGTTTCCTTTTACAAAAAGACGTCTTTTAAAGTGTTTCTATTTCAAATTCAGTTCTTGTGATCATCTTATTCAACAGAGTGGAACAAATTTGAGCAATTTTGATAGATGGTTACCCAAAAGACCATTACGAAAACACGCCTATTCACATACATTGTAAATTTACCGCCGAAAATATGAACATTTTTAGATGGAAAATTGTGATATTTTTTTCTTATTTCTGCACAAAATATAGCTTGTGAGTACTCACTAGAACCGCCTCATCGAGGCGGTTCTAACGAATACCCACAATTTATATTTAAGAGCAGAAACAAGAAAAATAAGGTTTACCCATGAAAACTTCAGTTTTACAATATAAAAGTGGGGTTCAAGGGGTCAAAATTATATAAGCGTGTTTTCGTGATGATTCCTGAGAAATCATTGACAAAAATCCCCTTGTTTAGGAGAAGTCATTTAAAGATGTTTTTTTCCTTCTAATTTTAAAAACTGGCAGCCTGCTTGTTTAGCAGAATTTACTTTTTGATCAATGTTGGAAAGGGCTTTCAAAGTAAGATTGCTTTGAAACTATTTCAAAATCCGCCCATCCATTATTTTAACAAGTCAGTGAAATGATTACCACTAAACCCGACTTTATATAGAGAAAACCTTTGCAGGGTTAAATATTATTTTTCTTATTTTTGCTCCAAGACATAGGTTGTGGGTACTCGTTAGAACCGCCTCAATGAGGCGGTTCTAACGAGCACCTACAACCTAAGTTTGCAGTATAAATAAGACAATTATCACGGATTTTCATCAGAAAAATAGCCCTTTTGAAGTCGTGAAAAATGCACTATGTGGCATGGATGTGTTATCGTAATGTGCTTAGAAGTCATACGGACTATAGAAGCTGGTTAAACCTTTTTTAGCTCACCTGTCACGTAGTGACAAGGTGAGCTTTTGGGATCACTTTTTGTCCGTCGTCTGTCGTGCGTCCGTGCGTCCGTCCGTGCGTCCGTCAATGCGTGCGTCCGTAAACTTTTCTTCAAACGACATCTCCTCCTAAACCACTGATCGGATTTTGACCAAACTTCACAGGAATGATCCTTAGGTGGTCCCCTTTCAAAGTTGTTCAAATGGTTCCGGTCCATTGCACATATAGGTCACAGTAGCCAAAAATAGATTTTTTTCACCGAAAACTTAAAAAATCTTCTTCTCTGAAACCGCAAGGCCCAGGTCTTTGATATTTGGTAGAAAGCTTCATCTAGTGGACCCCTACCAAGATTGTTCAAATTATAGTGCTGGGGCCAAAAATGCCCCCGCACGGGGGCCCTTTGGTTTTACATGGGCTTATATAGGGAAAATCTTGAAAAATCTTCTCTGAAACTGCAAGGCCCAGGTCTTTGATATTTGGTATGAAGCTTCATCTAGTGGACCCCTACCAAGATTATTCAAATTATAGTGCTGGAGCTAAATATGCTCCCGCACGGGGGCCCTTTGGTTTTACATGGGCTTATATAGGGAAAATCTTGAAAAATCTTCTTCTCTGAAACCGCAAGGCCCAGGTCTTTGATATTTGGTATGAAGCTTCATCTAATGGACCCCTACCAATATTGTTCAAATTTTAGTGCTTGGGCCAAAAATGCCCCCGCACCAGGGCCCTTTGTTTTTACATGGGCTTATATAGGGAAAATCTTTAAAAATCTTCTTCTCTGAAACCGCAAGGCCCAGGTCTTTGATATTTGGTATGAAGCTTTATCTAGTGGACCCCTACGGAGATTGTTCAAATTATAGTGCTGGGGCCAAAAATGCCCCCTCACCAGGGCCTTTTTGTTTTACATAGGCTTATATAGGGAAAAACTTGAAAAATCTTCTTCTCTGAAACTGCAAGTCCCAGGTCTTTGATATTTGGTATGAAGCTTCATCTTGTGGACCTCTACCAAGATTGTTCAAATTATAGCCCTGGGGCAAAAAATGCCCCCGCCCCGGGGGCCCTTTGGTTTTACATAGACTTATATAGGTAAAATCTTGAAAAAACTTCTTCTCTGAAACCACAAGGCTTAGGTCTTCAATATTTGTTATGAAGCTTCAGCTAGTGGACCTCTATAAAGATTGTTCAAATTATAGCCCTGAGACCAAAAATGCCTCCGCCATGTGGCCCTTTGGTTTTACATACACTTATATAGGGAAAATCTTTAAAAATCATCTTCTCTGAAACACAAGGCTTAGGTCTTTGATATTTGTTATGAAGCTTCAGCTAGTGGACCTCTACCAAGATTGTTCAAATTATAGCCCTGGGGCCAAAAATGCCCCTGGTTTAACATAGACTTATATAGGGAAAATCTTATTTTACATAGACTTCTATATGCAGGGTAAACCTTTAAAATCTTCTTCTCTGAAACCAGAAAACCCAGGTCTTTCATATTCGATATGAAGCTTCATCTTGTGGACCTCTACCAAGATTGTTCAAATTATAGCACTGGGGCCAAAATTGACCCTGCCCGGGGCCCACGTGTTATACATTGGATCAGGTGAGCGAACCAGGGCCCTCTGGGCCCTCTTGTGTTTTATATTAGGATCACTTTTTGTCTGTCATCCGTGCGTAAACAATTTCTTCAAACGATATCTCCTCCTAAACCACTGATCGCATTTTGACCAAACTTCACAGGAATGATCCTTAGGTGTTCCCCTTTCAAAGTTGTTCAAATGGTTCCGGTCCTTTGCACAAATAGGTCACAGGTGCCAAAAAAAGATTTTTTTTCACCGAAAACTTAAAAAATCTTCTTCTCTGAAACTGCAAGGCCCAAGTCTTTGATATTTGGTATGAAGCTTCATCTAGTGGACCCTAACCAAGATTGTTCAAATTATAGTGCCGGGGCTAAAAATGCCCCCATCTCGGGGCCCTTCGGTTTGACATGGGCTTATATAGGAAAATCTTCAAAAATCTTCTTCTCTGAAACCACAAGGCCAAGGTCTGTGATTTTTGGTATGAAGCTTCATCTAATGGATCCCTACCAAGATTGTTCAAATTATAGAGTTGGGGCCTAAAATGCCCCCCGCCCTGGGGCCCTTTGGTTTTACATAGGCTTATATAGGGAAAATCTGTAAAATCTTCTTCTCTGAAACTGCAAGGCCCATGTCTTTGATATTTGATATGAAGCTTCATCTAGTGGACCCCTACCAAGATTGTTCAAATTATAGTGCTGGGGCCAAAAATGCCCCAGCCCCAGGGCCCTTTGGTTTTACATGGGCTTATATAGGGAAAATCTTTAAAAATCTTCTTCTCTGAAACTGCAAGGCCCAGGTCTTTGATATTTGGTATGAAGCTTCATCTTGTGGACCTCTACCAAGATTGTTCAAATTATAGCCCTGGGGCCAAAAATGCCCCCGCCTCGGGGCCCTTTGGTTCTACATAGACTTATATACATGTAGGGAAAATCTTCTGTGAAACCACAAGGCCTAGGTCTTTGATATTTGGTGTGAAATTTCATCTAGTGGACCTCTATCAAGATTGTTCAAAATATAGCCCTGGGGCCGAAAATGCCCCCGCCCCGAGTCTCTTTGGTTTTACATAGACTTATATAGGGAAATCTTTAACCCTTGTCCTGCTAGATATTCATAATTATATGCCACACCCACTACTGATTATCAACCAATCAGATTACTTGATGCAAATTATTGTAACAAATTCACAATCTGAATGACAAACAATGTAGATCCTGATCAGATTGCTTCTTCAGAAGCCATCTGATCTGGATCTACATTGTTTGAAAGCTAAAGCATATCCAGGATCAGCAGGACAAGGGTTAAAAATCTTCTTCTCTAAAACTGCAAGGCCCATGTCTTTGATATTTGTTATGGAGCTTCATCTAGTGGACAATTATAGCCTTTGTTGATATTTGGTATGAAGCTTCAATTTTTTAGACCTCCCTCAACATTATGCACATTATAACCTTGGGGTCAATAATGGCCCTCCCCGGGGCCCTGTGTTACTCTATGGATCAGGTGAGCGATCCAGGGCCATCATGGCCCTCTTGTCTTTTTTTTAGCTCTAGTGGTCATCTTGTTTATCGGTGCTTAATGGTTGGAGTAATATTGTAAGAAGATAAACCAAGAGATGTTCCTGTGAAATAATTTCCATATCCATCCACGAGTTTAGGAACAGGAGTCGTTTAATTTGTTTTTTTTTTCTATTGTCATCTCAGACTGTCATCTGTTCACTGGAGCATAACATTTTGACCACCCAAGAAACATTCCTGTGAAATAATTATTTCAAAACTCATCGGCTGACTTAGGAGCAGAGGTTAGTTTAGCGTGTTTGTTTCTATTTTTAACATGGTGGCCATCTTGTTCATCGGAGGAGAATTGTTGAGAAACTTTGGTATATGGTTACCTGAGGACCATTCCTGTGAAATTATCTAAAAAACATCTGTTGATTAAGAAGAAGAAGTTGTTGGAGGGTATTTCTGTTTGCAGCTCTGGTGGCCATCTTTTTCATCCAAGTGGAATGGTTTGGGCAACTTTGGTATAGGGTCACTCAAAAAACTGTGAAATTATTTCAAAATATATCCATTGGTTAAGATAGAGAAGTTGTTTAAAGGTTTCTCTATCTTAAGCTCTAGCAGCCATCTTGTTCATCCCAGCGAAATGGTTTGAATAATTTTGGCAGAGGGTTATCTAAGAAACATTCCTCTGAAATTGTTTATAAACCCATCCACTGGTCAATGAGGAGAAGTCGTTTGATAGTTTTTCTATTTTTAGTTCTGGCGGCCGTATTGTTTATCCGAGATGAACGGTTTGAGCAATTTTGGTGGAGGGTCACCCAAGGAAAATTTCTGTGAAATTATTCAAAAATTCATCCACTGGAAAAGGAGAATAAGACGTTCATATTTTTGTATTGTTAGCTCTGGTGGCCATTTTGTTCATCTGAACAGAACAGTTTAACCAATTTTGATAAATGGCACTAAAGGGGACACTCCTCTGAATTATTTTAAAATCTGGCCACAGGTTACGGAGGAGAAGACGTTAAAATGTTTTTTTTTCTATTTTTAGCTCTGTCGGCCATCTTGTTTATCACAGGAACCGTTTGAGCAAATTTAGAGGGTTATCTAAGGAACATTCACTGATTAAGGAGAAGAAGAAGTCCTTTAAAGATTTTTGTATTTCTAGCTCTGGCGGCCATCTTATTTATTCGAGCAGAATGCTTTTAGCAATTTTGGCAAAGGGTCTCCGAAGAAACAATCCTGTCCAATTGTTTTAAAATCCGTCCACTGGTTAAGGAGAAGACGTTAAAATATTTATCTATTTTTAACTCTGGTGACCAGAAGGAACGTTTCGTACTTGAGACAATTTGCTCAAAACGGGTCTCAAAACCGGGATGATTCCGTTTTGGACGCAATAATTACGATCCCGCTATTATTCTACAGTAGGTGTTCTAAGTGGGTATAAGAAACGGAGAAACAAGTGACAACCATTTTATTGATACAGTGTTAAGGAGCTGGTAAAAGCTATCACTTTGGTTTAAAAGTAAATTAAGTAAAATTCCTATAATAAGACCACCTTTGGGACTATTCAAAAGTGGTCTTTGAGACCACTTTTGAACAGTCCCAAAGGTGGTATCTTACTAGAGGATGCCGTTGTTGAAAACACACAGAAAGCATGACTGAAACCTTTTAAATGCTTTTTAAAGGAGAATTAGTCTTAATTTTAGGTGGTCCTAATAGCGGAATTTCACTGTATTTTAGCATATAAGCCCTTTGGTTTCATTGGGCGGCAGGGCTTGATATGTTATTTCATCTCGGATAAAAGTCCCATAAAATAGGAAGCAACGTCTCCAAAATGACCTAAATAGTGTTGACGGGGACGTTAAACTCCAATTCAAACAAACAAACAAAAACAATTTAACTTCCATGTACAATTTGATAAGCATATTACAAGCAAAATGTGAACAGAAGATATCACGTTAGAAATTTTGTATAGTACATGTACAACAAAAAAATGAGTGTTTTCTTTCTAAATTTCTCACATGAAATATTTGAAAGATCTTTTTTAGGAGATAAGTTATATAAGCTTTTAGCTTTTATCAGATTCTGTACCATGTAATATTGTGTTCTATTTAATAAATTATGCGAATAGTTAAAAACTAAATACTTTTTAAAGGGAATGGACACACCTGGCAGCAGGTTTTTCCACCATTTCAAAGGGAGACAACTTTCGGGACCTCCTGATCACTTTTCTACAAACTCTGTCCCGTGGAAAAAGGGTCTACTCTTAAAGGAAAGAATTTGCTCCGTAGGAGCAAATTCTTTCCTTTAAGAGTTGACCTCTAATGACATGGGAGATTAAAATACTTTTGCAACAATTGCCTCCCCTAAAGGTGTACCCATTCCCCTTAAACCAAGCATAAAGGCGTTATTAAGTAATCTATTTATTTTAAATAGATGAAATATTTGTTTGTTTGTTTGATTTGAGGCTTAACATCCCCGTCAACACTGTAAAGGTCATTTTGGAGACGTTGCTTCCAATTTTGTGGGACTTTTACCCGACATTCAGATGAAATGACATCTCAAGCCCTGTCGCCCAATGAAACCAATAGGGTTTATAAGCATGGACGGTCCGACACTCACACCGCTTTGCCTGGGCAGACTTAGATCCTCTAAGCGGTTTACCAGTACTCGTTTGTCGGTCGGGTTCAGCTCTGCATGGAAGCATCACGCAGCCCATATATTTCTTCAAGCCCCAATGGGCGGGGGCCGTTGAAATATTTGTAAGAAATGAATATTTTTCCAAGATCGTAAATAATTTAGAAGAAAAACACAACCCGAAAACAAATTTGGCAACTAAACAGCCTCTTGACACAAGTTGTAGTAAATGTGTTCTATAAAGTTTTATGCTTTGGTAACATGAAATACACCCCAAGAATAGAACAGCATAGCTAGTATCGGCAAATCAGTGACTCCCACGTATATTCAAGTCCAATTTTAAACTTCTTGTTTTCTTTCAGTCTGATTTAAACTAACACCCAGCCCCCCCCCGCCGATCGGGGCTTGAAGAAATATATGGGATGCGTGATGCTTCCACGCAGAGCTAAATCCAACCCGAACACGAGTACTGGTTGGACCGTCCATTCTTATAAACCCTATTGGGTTCATTGGTGACAGGGCTTGGGATGTCATTTAATCTCAATGTCGAGTAAAAGTACCACAAAACTGGAAGCAACGTCTCCAGAATAACCTTTACAGTGTTGACGGGGACGTTAAACCTCAAATCAAACAATCAAAACTACCACCCAGATGCAAAATTTGTCTGATGCTATCCAAATTTCTCAGACAATCGCCACATCAGCACCCTCAGTGCTTTGTCTCCTGTATCAATATGGATCTAAACTTAGAGGTAAGAATTTGGTCCTGAGGAGCAGATTCTTGTCCTCAAAAAGTAGACCCTTTTTTAAAGGGATTCGATTTTCTCAAGTGAAACAGGAAGTCGCGAAATTGGTTTTTCTTCTCATGAGGCGAAAGTATGTCACCATTCACCCATACAGTAAAACCTATCTTAATGTCCACCTCTATTAAGCAAGCAACCTTTCTTAAGCAAGCAGGCATTCAGTTCCCCCATATGGCAAATGTGTTAAATTTCACCTGTATTAAGCAAGCACCTGTCTTAAATAAGCACATTTTGGTTATCCCTTTGGTGCTTGCTTAATACAGGTTGGACTGTATATATATGACTATGGAATCTTCAACAACACGAGTATGAGTTTGGATTTGTCCATTTCCAATTATAGGGGTGTTAGGTTTGTTTTAGGTAAACTGTACGAAAAGGCGTGTACATTGAGAAAACATTGTATACCCAGCGTCTGATCTGGATATACACTGTTTTCTCATGTCCCAAACTGAATATGACATCAGGCATACCCGTATGCACACAGGACTGTCCGATGAGCAAAGGTTAAGATCCGTCTGTGCGTCTTAATACAGCAATATCATCAGGATAGACCAGAAAAGACGTCTCTTGCGACTTTCGAAGACTCTGATCAGAATGCGCGGATTCGCAGGCTGATATCCATGAAATGAACGCCCTCTAAACTCCACTTTTTATACAGAATACTGGTGTTAACGGGGGTACACATTATTTGCATATTTCTGTCCCAAGACATAGGTTGTGGGTGCTAGTTAGAACCGCCTCGATGAGGCGGTTCTAATGAGCGCCCACAACCTCTGTTTGCAGCATAAACAAGAGCAAAATATCACGGATAACCATCAGAAAAGTAGCCATTTTGGAGATGTAAAAATGCACTATGTCGCACGGGACCCGTGCGTTATCATAATGCGAGTCTTCGGTGGTAGTACATGGCATATTGTATCTTTCTGTGACATTGCTGGTTAAACAAGAATGACTGTAAAAGAGCTGTACCCACCTGTTGTAATAGGTCAGGAAGTGTCCACCACCTATTCCGCAGCTATGACCATTGTGTATCCCTGCGCAGAGTATTGCTGCTATGGCGGCGTCAATGGCTGATCCGTGGTCTCTTGCCATTATGCGACTGATGATGAAAAATAATAATAAGTAACAAACGAACTTATGTATACGGATTAAGGAGACTGACTATAGTATCAACGATAACAGCATACAGTAAAACCTGTCTTAGTGGCCATCTTTAATAAGCAAGCAACCTGTCTTAAACAGCCATGTATTTTGTTCCCGAAAAAGGAAAATGCATTAAAATCCACCTCTATTAAGCAAGCGGTCCCAATGTGTTAACCGCAATTATTGTGTTTTAGAAGAATTAATTAAAAACAAAACGAAATAAAAAACGCACTTTCATTTTCTTCCAAAGTTTTTTTATTTAATCCGCCTACCAGTGTATTCATCACATGGACTTGTTAATTTCATGAATTTGCTAAACATATACAATAACTGACAAGTTAACCCATTTAGTACCGGAAACCCCCAAACGGGTACCCTGGCAAATAATGCAGGCCCAGACGAGACGCGGCGTCTGATCAGGGCCTACACTGTTTGCAACAAGTTCAGCTATTTTCCCAATAGTTTTTGAAGAAAACACAACCCGAACCCCTAAATTTTGAAATGGACATACTTAAAATATAAGGTGGAAGATTCCATTTGGCACAAAAATGGTTAAAACCCTTCTTACTTACGTGCCTATCTGTGAACACTGTTTTGCGTCAGCAGCGACGGCGGCGAATCTGTAAAGACCTTCATCTGATCCCGATGGTGGATTATACAACGGTGACATCGTTGTTGGCGTTGGAGAAGCAGTTGAGGAACCGGGAGACGCAGTTGAGGAACCGGGAGTAGCTTGTTGAGGGCACTCATTGTTTCTAGATCCGCTACTGTCTCTTTTTCTCAAACCAAGACCTAAGCCTAGTCCTATTGCCACTATTGCTGCCACCACAAGGATGGTTACTATGACTAGGGTGCGGCCTTTTGAAATATAACTGAAAATAAGACATCACGACAATACGCCTCTTTGAGCCCCGCAAAGCGAATTTGTGTCTTCGAGCATTCTGTCATGACAAATTTTAACTGCGCATGCCCAGCCATTCAGAGGGGCCAGGGATATGGCTTTCTGTCTAAAGGATCCTCTTGATTCACTGCTTGTATGAGCGAGCAGCGAAGGTTCTGGCGAGACTGCGCGGATGCGCAGGCTCGCCTGAACCTTCGCTGCTCGCTTAGGCGATAAGTACCAAAATCGCTTGACGAAGCCCATATAATTATGACTTCCTTGAACCCCAATTTTATGACGGCCTCGGTAGCTCAGTCGGATGTGCGTCTGACTGGTGATCAGGACGGTTTGGCAACATTCTTTCGTGGAGATTGATCATGAAATCTTTTCTACGGTCATTCTTCCGCTGATTCAATAAGGGCAGTTGTCAGTTTCTGGCGAAAGAATGTGCACTGTAGCTTACGTATAAACCTGCCCAGGGAAAGTGTGGATAAGTAAACTGACCGGCTCATAGGTGACCTAAAATTGTGTTGGGGTACTCCGGTTTTCGCCCACCTATGAATAACGATCGGCTCGATATGAGTGAAATAATCTTGAAAGGGCCGTAAAACCCAAACCAAAAAAAAATTGTGTTGACTGGGCCGTTAAAGTCCAATACTAACAATACAACCCCACCCCCGTTATAAAGTAAAACTGGGGTTCACGGGAGTATGCCTTTTTGTTCTTATTTCTTGGGTGTTCTGTATAAAATTGTTAAGAAATACAACACTTTTAAAATTACATGTATTAGAAAACAAGAGGCTCAAGGGCACTGTCCACTGGCAGCCATGTATTTTAACATGATATGGTTTTAATAGACATATTTTAATGCAAATTTTTGGTATTTTGCTATAAATTTAGATGTGTAAATTAAACGATACTGTTTGGTATCAAAATTAATGTTCCTTATGAAAAGCGGGTTCTGAAACTGTCATTATTATTTAGAATAGTTAAGATTTTTGTCAATGAAGTTAGTTTTGATTTATTTTTTTTTACATTTTTGAAACAAAGAAACAATTTAGAATTTTTGAATTATCGGTCCAGCCTTAGGCATGTTTTGATGTAGGCATCACGCGAACAACTCCGTGAAATGAACACCCCCTTACACCCCACATTGTATAGAGAAAACTGGGGTTTACGGGGGTAAACATTATTTTTCTTATCTTTACTCCAAGACATAGGTTGTGGGTACTCGTTAGAACCGCCTCATTGAGGCGGTTCTAACGAGCACCAACAATCTATGTTGAAAGCAGAAATAATTAAGATGTTATAATTTTTACCTAATGTTTATCATTTTCTGACACCATGTTGGACGCCATTATTTCTTACGGACATGTTTTCCTAATGATTACGTAATCATATTTTCGTAACCTGAAGGAAGCCGTAAAACGAACAGAACAATAGGCTTATTGAGTTTTCACTTTGGTAAACAAACATGTTTGAAGGTACTGAGATGCAATTCATACTCAATGTGTCAGTTTGGTAGCGGAAACCATTTTTTTTTTTGTTTTCATTGTTTTTCAAAGTTTTGTGAATTGAGCATCTCACGTTAATGCGGAAACCTCATTGGTTGATAAGTTTCTTATCTGTTTAATCAGTGGCGATACCTGTGATTGTTTTAATGTGAATTTTGACATTTTGGAAAGTGTGTGTGTGTGTGTGTGTGTGTGTGTGTGTGTGTGTGTGTGTGTGTGTGTGTGTGTGTGTGTGTGTGTGTGTGTGTGTGTGTGTGTGTTCGGGTTAAACGTCGCTTTCAACAATTTTTCAGTCATATCACGACAGTGTCTGGTTGTGACAGGGAGCTCAATGCTCACTTTTATAGTGCTGCCTCACTGAAGTATCATGTCCCAGACACATTACATGATACCACACCCAGTCACATTATCCTGACACTGGGTCGACCAGTCCTAGCTCTACCCTGTACATCTGAGTGCCAAGCGAGGAGCAGCTAGTACCGTTCTTAACGACTTTGGTATGTCGCGGCCCGGGATCGAACCCGTGACCTCCCGTTCCCCGGAGCGGACACTCTACCAACTGAGCTATTGGGGCCGGTTTTTGGAAAAAGAAAAGATCAGCCGGGAAATTTCGACGGAAGGATTCAGACGTAAAACATAATTCATACTTGGAGCTTTCCAGCAAAACTTTGAGGAAATTATAAGACTTTTTAATTAATGTGACTTTTGACTGTATGTAATTTGGATGTAACCAGTTACAATTGTGTATTGAAAGAACGTTTTTGTTGTTGAATGCGGTTTTTGATGAACATTATTAAAAGCGAAAAAAAGAACTTTATTCTGTCTCGTGTGTGTTGAACTAATTCCCCACATTTAGATGAACAGTTAAGAACTTGAAGGTCCAGCTCTTAATAGACAGATTATAAAGTCTCCCAAACGAACCCCATACCCAAATGAGCACCCATGTGGACCCTGTATCTGAAATATTAGACATTTTATGAAGGGGAGGGGTGGGTCATGGACCCAACGGAGCCCTGTTTGACGTCACTGATTGCGCCATATCATAAGGAACAAAAATATATTTGGCTTAGTGGTGGGGATCTGTACGGTTCCTTAGATATAAGGCCTTTTCTGCAGTGGAGGGTTGGGGCATGGCCCCGCCGGACTCCAGGAAAGCCGAAGATTGTTGTCACTGAATGCGTCTTATCAAAAGGACAAAGGTTATATGTGGTTTGTGGGGTTTCTGAGCGGAGATATGAGGCCCTTTTATGAACTGGAGGGATCCCATTGGATCCAACAAATTGGTGTGACTGAATGGAACAAGAATGGATGGGTACATTGTACCTGAATGGCTTCTATGATACGTATATGGTATTTAATGACGAGGGGGAAAAGGGATGGCCACAACACATTGCACTAGTACAAAGAGACCCACCCCCTGAATGAGTCTTACCAAAAGGAAAAAGAAAATATATTGTTTAGGGTAGGGATTTTAACGGTTTCTGAGATATATTCCTTTTTATGACGTGGAGAAGTGGGCATGACCCTGGAAATGATCCGGGTACGCCTGGGGTCCCATGTTGGTGTCACTGAATGCGTCTTATCATTGGGAACATAAATATGTATAGTTTAGGGGTGCGGCTCTAAACAGTTTTTTCAGATATTCGGCCTTTTGTGATGTGGAGGAGAGGGTAATGGCCCGGCGCATCCCGGGAGACCCCTGAATGTGTCTTATCATAAGGAACAAGAAAATATATGGTTTATAGCTAAGAATCTGAACGGTTTTACGAAGTGGATGGGAAGGGGATTGGCCAACACATACCCAGGGGGCACCCAGGTTGGTGTCATTGTTGCGTCTTCATACAAGAATATATATGGTTTGGGGTGGGGCTATTTATGGTTTCTCAGATATATGGCCTTTTTTATAAAATGGAAGGGGTGTGTTAGATCCCGGCACAACCTAGGGGACCCCCAGGTTGGCATAAACGCATATTGGTATGATACGTTTACGCAAGGCACATTTCTATAAAAAATAAATTGTCAAAATATCTGTAAAGGCTTCGTGGTAGATACCAGTTTTCTATTTTCCACATTATAAGCATAAGAAAACTCTTAGGTGCAATAGCAACCAAAGTAATAAGTCGATTTTCATTACAAACATAAACTTTAACTCCTAGAGGGCAAGGGTCCCACAGGTGGAATTTGGGCACAGTTGGCTTAGTGGCTTCAGAAGGTCGTTTGACAGTGTTGACGTCGACATTCGACATACGTCGACGACGGACAACTGCCTATCCTATAAGCTCCCCCGGAGCCTTTGGCTGTGGTGAGCTAAAACCGCTCAGTAACAATGTTTCAACCATGCAGGCGGCCGGGCTCCGTGGCCCGGTAGGTAAAAACGCTGCCCCTTTGTCATAAAGCCTTTCACCGCTGACTACGAGCTTCTCTCTGGTCACTTGTGAGACGTTAATTTCTCTAAAGCCCCCGCCCATAGGGGCTTGAAGAAATATATGGGCTGCATGATGCTTCCACGCAGAGCTGAATCCGGCCCGCACACTAGTACTGGTAAACCGCTTAGAGGATCTAAGCCTGTCCAGGAACCGCGGTGCGAGGCGGACCGTCCATGCTAATAAACCCTATTGGTTTTAATGGGCGACAGGGCTTGAGATGTCATTTCATCTCAATGTCGTGTAAAAGTCCCACAAAATTGGAAGCAACGTCTCCAAAATGACCTTTACAGTGTTGACGGGGACGTTAAACCTCAAATCAATCAATCAATCAATCTAACAACACTAAATAAATAAAAAACATGCCAAATCGCAATGCCAAAAATATGTATACCTATGGAATGTTGCAGATGGAATTTGCATCGCCATTCCATATGTCGCATGAATTCTGCTATATTCTTGTACGAGCTCATAATTCTTAGATTCTCCAGTCATCGTTCTTCAACTACGTTTGTGCAGTCAAGTATGAATAGGGCTAGGTGCACGAATTCAGGCTATGTGTAGACGCTGTGGCCGTATGAAGAGTCGGTTTGTAGAGGAACACGCCAGCAACGTACAGATGACAGACCCTAGCCAATTGTTATGCTGCTGTTTTCAGCATAAAGGAAGATAACATTTTTTTCTGTGTTTTATTTTGTCCCTTGTTGTAATCCACAGATAATAAACCTCAGTTCTTCAATATAACAACAATAAAACAATGTACAAAACTTCAAACTGGCAATCCAAGTTTAAACGTGTGTTCACTAATTTCACACTGGAATTCCAAATATCTTGCTCGAGGGTTAACCACTCGCTTTCAAATATAAAATCTAACTGCCCCTTTTCTCATTCTTGCAAGTAGTAGTAGTAGTAATGTTCTGGTGTTTTACGTCTCCATGGTTCTCATTCTTGCTCCCTTCTTTCGCTCTATACTACAGTATTAATTATTAACCAATGAAGTTACAGCACTCTCATAGAAATATCCAATGAGATATGGCATTACACAATGTTGACAAGGCCCGCAAAAGCCATAATAAGTGGGCGTTGTCAAACCCAAAACGAGACTGGCTGGGCGGGACATTCTTATTTTATTTATTTATTTATCACAATACAACGTTAACACGTTCAATGATTAAAACATCCAATATCCTTGAAATGTATTGTTTGTTTGTTTGATTTGAGGTTTAACGTCCCCGTCAACACTGTAAAGGTCATTTTGGAGACGTTGCTTCCAATTTTGTGGGACTTTTACCCGACATTGAGATGAAATGACATCTCAAGCCCTGTCGCCCAATGAAACCAATAGGGTTTATTAGCATGGACGGTCCGCCTCGCACCGCGGTTCCTGGACAGGCTTAGATCCTCTAAGCGGTTTACAAGTACTAGTGTGCGGGCCAGATTCAGCTCTGCGTGGAAGCATCATGCAGCCCATATATTTCTTCAAGCCCCTATGGGCGGGGGCCGTTGAAATGTATTGCTTTTTGTTTTCCGTTGCTTCTTGAAAAAGTATTTGAAAATTTGAAAAACAAAATGTAAGTGAGTGTTTGAGTTTTACGTCCCACCAACAGCTAAGGTCATACAGAGACGGGACCTTGGTTGAAAGACTTATCCGAAAGTCTGGAGAAGCTCGGGATCGATCCTGCGATCCCTGGTTTACAAGGCGAGTAACGTATCCACTACACCTAGGAGGCTTCTAAAATCAAAATGTGCAAATAGAATTAGGGCTTAAATTTTTATTGAATGTCTCCTGCAATGTAGGTATCAAAATGAAACTTGTGATTTGAAAGTTTTTCATACGCGCTATTTATTTTAATATAAACATGTTCAAGGCGACATTGCAACAACGTCAACAAAGTGTCGCGTTTTAGTTTTTCACATTGTCTTCGGTGCTAAATTCCTTAAGGTATTTAGGCTGCACTTTGACCAGTCGTTTCTATCACAAGTTACGTCAGTAAAGCCATTCCGAAGATTGTGCCGACAGCCATGTATGTACAAGCACAAAGAAAATGTCTTAAACTGTGAATGCTAAGCTTTTAAGCCAGCTTGACAAACAAGATACTGGCTGTTTTGTGAGTAATTATTAATCTTTGTCACATCTCGAATCTGAACAAAGAATTTTCTGTATTCACCTTATTTGCATTATCTGGTGGTTCCTTGTCTGAATGTTATCAGTTTTGGAAAAACAGGTTACCAGACCCCCCCCCCCCCCCTCTGACCTTGAAAGCTCAGTGGGGTCTGGTTACCTGTTTTTCCAATATTGTCAATGTGCAAGCTGGGGGCCAGCAAATAATGCAAATATGGTGAATGCGAAATTTTTGGCTTACTAGGAAATTTCTAGTCATTACTTGTATAAACATTATTATCATTATCGTTATCATTGTTTTTTTGTGTTTTTTTTTTGCTGATGGCGATTATTATTATTAATATTATTATTATTATTATTATTATTATTTGTTCTATTTTTCACGGCATAGCATAACACAATCCTTTGTCGGAACTCTGGCCTTTACAAGGGCACTGGCGACGGATCGGAAATGACCAAGCTCCTAATCCGTTATTGATAGACTACCATTTGAACCACGGCCCCCGCCCATCAGGGCTTGAAGAAATATATGGGCTGCATGATGCTTCCACACAGAGCTGAATCCGACCCGCACAGCTGCACGAGTACTGGTAAACCGCTTAGAGTCTCTGAGCTTGTCCAGGCAAAACGGTGCGAGTCAGACCGTCCATGCTTATAAACCCTATTGGTTTCATTGGGCGACAGGGCTTGAGATGTCATTTCATCTCAATGTCGGTAAAAAGTCCCACAAAATTGGAAGCAACGTCTCCAAAATGACCTTTACAGTGTTGACGGGGACGTTTAACCTCAAATCAAACAAATCAAATAAAACCATTTTAGCCAGTGCATGACAAAATCTACAAGAAGTCTTGAGCGACTAGCGAAGACTCGGATCAGCCTGCACATTCGCGCAGTCTGATCAGAGTCTTCACTGATTGCATGAATCTGACATTGGTAAATATCTATGCAAAGAGACATAAGCAAAATGTCTTGTCATAGTGGATGTGGGTGCGCATCTTGATTTGAGTCTCTGCTGGTCGCACCGTGATTTGAGTCTCTGCTGGTCGCACCGGTCTTATTATCATTTTTATTTTGTCATGCTCCGGCTTATTTTTCGTACGGCCAGTCGAAACTTCTATAAGCTTACAGACCACTTTCGTCTCCGAGGCAAGAGGGTCCCGATGTATCACTCCATGCGAAAGCCTTTTAGAAAGTTTGAAAACTAATCCTGGACTCGTCTAGGGGTAGCCCCTATGTACTTTCAGCGTCAGGTTGCCTTAAAAACAAGTATACGTTTACTATTTCACCGATAGATTAACCCTTAATATGCCATTCACAGCAACTGTCGTCTGTTTTGTCGTCTGCTGGTTAACTTAAAAAGCCATTTTTGCAAACGGTGTGGACCAAGACAGATTGCCTTCTGATTGGGGCCCACACTGTTTGTCTAAAAGTTTGCAAAAATACGCAAAGATGTACTTGCATCTGTTATTCGAACCCACACACAGATGCGGCGATGGCGCCTAGCACAGCAGTGACCGACGTCCCTACCTAAAGAGGTATCCCCCAAAAAGGGTGCTCATATAGTGCATATAAGGCTACTGGCACTGCAGTAATACTTTTTTCGGGATTCTGATTAATACTTTCAGCAATGGAAACAAATTTTCGTCTTTACAACCATAGTGGAGACATAATCAAGCATATATACAGTAAAGTTCCTATATTAAGACCACCTTCGGGACTGTTCAAAAGTGGTCTTTAAGACCACTTTTGAACAGTCCCAAAGGTGGTCTCAGGGCAGAGGACACAGTATGCAGAAAACCCAAAGAAAGAATAACTGCAGCCTACTTAATAAGCATTTTAAAGAAGAAATAGACCACATTTTAGGTGGTCTTAATGGCGGAATTTCACTGCATTTGCCTTTACTGTGTTTTAGACCCCTTACCTACTGCGATACAGAGGTATCCTCCAATAAAGATGCTCATATAGTGCATATAAGTCTATCTGGCACTGCAGTACACTCTGTATACATGTATATACTACTTTGTTTTTATCATGAAAGCACCATGAAGCCCATTCAATTTCTCCAACCCCGATGGGCGGAGGCGCAACTGAGAGCATTACGCAAACACACCTATACAAATACATTTTAAAAAAATTTACCACTGAAAAATGAATGAAATTTTCGATATTTTTCTTATTTCTGCTCAAAACATAGATTGTGGCTACTCGTTAGAACCGCCTCGTCGGCTACTCAAAGTGGCGGTTCTAACGAGTACCCACAGTCTATGTTTTAGAGCAGAAATAAGGAAAATAATGTATACGCATGTGAACCCCAGTTTGACTATATAAAGTTGGGGTTTAAGGAGATCAAATTTATATAGGCGTGTGTGTGTGAATACGGGTTTAACGCCGCTTTCAACAATTTTTCAGTCATATCACGACGGTGTCTGGTTGCGACAGGGGCTCAGTGCTCACTTTTATAGTGCTGCCTCACTGAAGTATCATTTCCCAGACACATTACATGATACCACACCCAGTCACATTATCCTGACAATGGGTCGACCTGTTCTAGCTTTACCCCGTAAATTTGAGTGCCAAGCGAGGAGCAGCTAGTACCATTCCTAACGACTTTGGTATGTCGCGGCCCGGGATAGAACCCGTGACCTCCCGTTCCCCGGAGCGGAAGTCTACCAACTGAGCTATCGGGGCCGGTTTTATATAGGCGTGTTTTCGTGATGAGAAATACTTTTTATACATAATTTGTCTTAAATGATACCATTTTGAATAAAATTTCACATTTTGAAAGACATAGAAAGTCTTCTTTATGCAGTGCCCTCACCCCAAATACATTATTAAGATAAACAAAATGCAGTCTCACCTTCCTTTGCCCATTTTCTTTAAATCCCCAAATAAAGACAAATCAAATGCAGTTTTGCTACTATTAAACTGAAATGGACCGCGCCAAGCGTAACCGGGACTCTGGTTATGGACGCCAAGCGGAGACTCAGATCAGCTTGCTCATCCGCGTAATGTGATCAGTCTTAGCATTATGCTTTATGAATGGCATGTGTTCAAAGGCTTCTTCATGAAACCAGGGAGGGTTGTAATTCTGACCAGTTTTATGCACAGTCGCTGAGCGAGAGTACATGCTCGAAGATGCTTTTTCACACGGCGCTGCCCAGGTCGTATCTATTGTATCTGATTTTATATATGTCGTATTCTTAGCACCCCAAAAATGGGAAACTGACAGGTAGACCCAGTTCAGACGCCGCGTTATTCTGATCAGGGTTTACACTTTGGAGTTAGTGAGAAACGTAATTATATAAAACACACCAGACACCCCTAATATAAAAATGGACCTGTTTGTTAAAAAGGAATATATTGGTTGTGACCGAGGTTATCTTTGGGCATAAATTATAATCAAGTCAAGCAGTGAAAGAAGGTGTCATACGTTTTTTGTTTACCTGGTGGAAAGGAGTATCACCTATCAGCAGAACACCTAGCGTTTTACTATGCAGTCTAGCCCAATGTCATCACATGATTAAACCCATTGTATACTAGTGGACTCTTCCATAGCTATATATTGAACAAGTCCATTTGTCATATAAGGGGTGTCAGGCCTATTTTTTATTTCGTTTTTATTCTAGTTTGACGGAAAATTCTGTTAGCAAATAAAGCAGGCCCTGATCAGACGCCGCCTTCTAAGGCGTCTGATCTGGATCTGAACTGTTTGCCAAGGTACTCCTTTAGTGGTTTCCCGCATGCATTGGGTTAATCCTTCAGTCGCCAACGGCCCCCGTCCATCGGGGCTTGAAGAAATATATGGGCTGCATGATGCTTCCACGCAGAGCTGAAACCGACCCGCACACAAGTACTGGTAAACAGCTTAGAGGATCTAAGCCTGCCCAGGTAAAGCGGTGCGAGACGGCCCGTCCATGCTTATAAACTCTATTGGTTTCATTGGGCGTCAGGGCTTGAGATGTCATTTCATCTCAATGTCGGGTAAAAGTCACACAAAATTGGAAGCAACGTCTCCAAAATGACCTTTACAGTGTTGACGGGGACGTTAAACCTCAAATCAAACAATCAAACAGTCGCCAAAGAAAACAAGAAATATCTTTAAAAAAGATAAAGGACGTAAGGGATACTGGAATATGAGGGACAGAAATTTATGTGACACACTGGTCCATGGCAAGACGAATAGAGCCACAAAGACAACAAGGAAAGATTGCAGGGATGGGTGCGAGAAGTGCGGGATAATTGTATGCGACCGGGTAAGCAGCACGTCGTGTGATATCTCATACAGTCCAACCAGCGATGCACCATGTCGGACACGGAACGTGGTGTATGGGATACCTGCAAGAGATGTGATACCATAGTATACGTTGGAGAGACGGAGCGGGAACTACCAGAGCGAATGGTGGAGTACCTCAGGGATGACGTCTGCAGAAAGATAAACCGATCAATGCGCATTTTGGAGTGAAGGACCATGGGGAAAAATACATGACTTTTTTCAGTTTTAGAGAAAGTGTACGGTGCAGGTCGTATAGAAAGACAGTTGAGGGAAGCACGTTGGATCAGACGCTTGGGAACAACAAGACCAGATGGCTGCAATGTGAGATGTTCTCATTCCGACAGTGATATAGAGGCATAAGGGCGGTTTGAGTGTGGGGAACGCCATATGTATATATGCAAATAGCCGGGGATCAGGTGGTGCTGCCCAGAGGTGAAGTCTCGCCGGGTCCCTTACTGTTTGCAGTGGGGTGGGGTGGGTCTTTTTCCATACTTGCCGTCTCAGGTAGACCTTTGCTCGGGCATTCCTACTTATCCGTGGGTGCACGGTGAATAGTCTGATCTGAATGCACCTGTGTAGTCTGACCTGGGTGTTCCCTGTGCACGTCTGGCCATGGTATGTATGACTCTCCCAGGGACGTGTACTGGTGCTTGCAACCGCAAACAACAACTCACGCCCTTGGAGTAGTCTGTTATTGAGTGGGAATGCTGGAACTGTGGTTTATTACGCCACAGTGTCTTTTTTGTCGGGAAATTCGGTGCGACGTCATGACGTCGTGATGCACTTCCTGTATACAAGTTAAAATGGTGGAAAAGAGACAATGTAGTTGGCTTTAAAGTACGCGTTTTTTCTTGATAAAGGCCTCTTGCCGAAATATTGAATAAGAGTAATTTTGAATAATTGAAATACAATTTTCTGCATGGACATAGATATCATTTCTCTAATTCATGATCGCGATGAACCCAATCCATCTATCCCCCATAGGGGGGTGATTATACTGCTAGAAATGCCAAGACAAGGCACAAACTATAAACGCTTCCTAAAGGTCACAATTGGTGCTTTAAACTGTGTAGGACTAAACATTTATATCGGAAAACCTAATCTGAAGTGATTCGACCATACATCTACCAGTTTTCCCCGGACAATTTTTGTGTCTTATCATATGCGTTGTACCCATTTCCTTGCCCGTGGACGTTGTATTGAAAATGGAACAAGGATATCTCTCTGTGGGCCTTCCAATTTTAAGTTTTCCTTAAATCGTATTTGCAACAGTACGATTTATCATGTGTATGTCTACAACCAACAAAAAAGTGCATGCCATCTTCCAAGAAGAGCGTTTCATGTGAAATAATGGGATTTCGTAGTTGAGTATCTCGACTGCGTCGGGTTCTCCGTTTGACTGGCTGTGACTGTCGAATTCGGACCATCGAAGATAAATTTGTGAATAACATATGGGTTCCGTGAAGGTAATGTTAGTAGCCGTATTGATCGAGATCTAGAACAACAACAAACTTGCACATGTGATCCCGAGTCCGCCATTTTCTTCCTTATCCTTAGCGAAAAAAATTCCTTATCCTGCGCGTTTGTTCCTTACCCTGTGCGTTTGCCTTTACCAGTGTGCATGGCAATGAAGAAAAAAAACTTACTTGTTTAAAACAAGTAAGGATATATCACAAATATATAAATTTAACGTTGTTAGCAAAAACAAGCTCATATTTCGCTGTCTATAGCGGGTAGAGTCCCCACTTTCCCTATATAAAACGGATATTGTCCCAAACTTTCCCTAGCATAAAGCGAGGTTAGAATTGTTGATTATGTGGAGTTAACGTGAAGAAGCCAATCATAAAAAGACAGGAAACTTGTACGCCCCGCCCTTCGAGGCTTGGAGAAATAAATTGGACTGTTTGGTGTTTCTGCGTAGAGCTGAAACCGACAAACATTTGAGTAATGGAGAAGGTCTAAGCTTTTCAGACAAACTGGTGCGAGTCGGACTGTCCCTACTTTTAAACCCTAGCGGTTTCTTTGGGCGGTAGGGCTGGATTTGTCAATTTCATTTCAAGGTCGAGTAAATGCCCCTTAAACCCAAACACCATCTCCAAAATGAGCTTAATAGTGTTGACATAAGATTTATAAAGTCCGAATGGATGTGACTTTCTTTACATAAGTTATCCATCCCGAAAACACGCCTATATTATTTTGACCCCATTGAACCCCACTTTTATATAGTAAAACTGGAGTTTACAGGGGTAAACCTTATCTTTCTTATTTCTGTTCTAAAATATAGATAGTGGGTACTCGTTAGAACCGCCTCGATGAGGCGGTTCTAACGGGTACCCACAATCTATATTTTGAGCAGAAATAAGAAAAAATATTACAAATTTTCATCTTAAAATTTTCATTTTCTCGACTGTAAAGTTTACAATGCATTTATCGTTTATATAGGCGTGTTTTCGCAATGTTTGGTACATATATACAATGATTCAGTTCCTCCCATGCACAATTTCTGTTCAGCTATCTCATCAAAGACGAATACTGATACCAATAATTCGAATTAGTGATATCAATAAATGGACCGAAATGTGGATAACCATACTGATATCCATAATTCGAATTATGGATAACCATAAATCGATCGGAAATAATGATATCCATAAATTAAATTATGGATAACCATAAATAGATTTATGGATACCCATAATTCGAATTAATGATATCCATAAATCAGCCGAATAATGGATATGCATAATTAGAATTATAGATAACCATAAATCGAATATTGGATATCGATAATTCGATTTATGGATATCATTAATTCAGATTGATTTATGGATGTCCATAATTCGACTTAAGGATATCATTAACTCGAATTATGGATATTCCTAAATAATTATTGATATTCCTAAATAATTATGGATATCCATAATTCGAATTATGGATATCCATAATTCGAATTATGGATGTCACTCATTCAATTTATGTATACCCACAAATAATAATGGATATCTACAAGTAGGGAATAAACAGTAAAACGGCGCCCCATGCTAATGCACATTAGAAGGCTTATCGGGTCGGGTCAACATGTCAACCCTTGTGGACCATTTTGTGCCGTGTCGTCTCCCAGAGAAAGGTAGAAGAGGGGTAGAAGAGATAGTAGAGAAGATGAAACTGACGGCAGAGGAGTTCTGGTAGAGCGTTTGCCCATGAAAAGTAGGGCCAGTCGAACCGTACATGCATAGAAACCATATTAGTTGCATTTGGCGGCAGATCTTGAGACGTCATTACATCTCAATCTCGGGTAAAAGTACCACAAAATTGGAAGCAACGTCTCCAAAATGACCTATACAGTGTTGACGGGAACGTAAAACCTTGAATCACACAAGCAAACAAACAATGACGTTGGCATAGACTGATACCAGTCTAAATTTATGTCATCATGAAAACACGTCCATATAATTTTGAACCCATTGAACCCCACTTTTATGTAGTAAAACTGGAGTCTGCAGGGGTAAAGCTTATTTTTCTTATCCTTCAAAATAGATTGTGGGTACTCGTTAGAACCGCCTCGATGAAGCGGTTCTAACGTGTACCCACAATCTATATTTATATCACAATTTTTCATCTTAAAATTTTCCTTTTTCAAACGATAAAATTCACAATGTATTTGTATAGGCGTGTTTTCGTAATGAAGTTCTGACCACAAAATCATGCATATTCTCTGAGTAAGAAACAGAAAATTTGATTTTATTTTTCAGTGTGAGATCGATTTCTACTTCACTCATGAACACCAAAAGAATTATTTTCACTCGTCGCTTCGCCACTCGTGAATATATTTCTTTTGGTGTTCATTCAGTGAAATGAAAATCGATTTTAGACTGAAACACACACACACACACACACACACACACACACACACACACACACACACACACACACATACGCGAGTTCATCACGTTATGAGCCATGCATGTCTTAACCCGCGCTATGGACACTTCTTTATTTAGAAAGGAAGGAAACCGAGGTAATGCTCAAAATGTGTCTGATTTAGCAATATTTAACTTATTAGATTGCCATTTAAATACACTCCTAATTATTGAAAATATTCATTCGTAATTAATTGTTATTGTGGACACTAATACTTTCGCTCCCTACGTTATGAATACCCGGCTCATAGCGGGGGTTGTTTAAGGTAATGTGTGAAATAAACACCTCCATAAACTGATAATTGGACGTTGGATTCTTAGCTCTCCTGGTGCAATGTGATGGCGAGCGAGGGCCCGACGTCCATACGTTGTACATCAAATCGCAAGTTGTTCTTTTGTCCCGTCCTCACTATTATTTCCAAATATCGGCAACTCAGAACTAAATCATACTTCAGGCACACGTTTACCCTTGCTGCAATGTTCCTGTGGCGTTGTGTGCAGTTTTGTTTGTTTGTTTGTTTGATCTGAGGTTTAACGTCCCCGTCAACACTGTAAAGGTCATTTTGGAGACGTTGCTTCCAATTTTGTGGGACTTTTACCCGACGTTGAGATGAAATGACAGCTCAAGGCCTGTCGCCCAATGAAACCAATAGGGTTTATAAGCATGGGCGGTCCGACTCGCACCGCTTTGCCTGGGCAGGCTTAGATCCTCTAAGCGGTTTACGCGTTGTGTGCAGTAACAGATGTCTCAATATATTATATATTGGCGGGATTCCTTTCAATAATGACGGTAGATAGGGAGAATTTGATGGAAACAATAGCATTTTGTCGGCTTAGCGTGTTAGAATCAAATAGATCAGCTCTAGAAACGTGATTAATTGAGTGACATATCACTTTATCACATGGAGTCGTTGATAAGCAGTGGATAACGTCGTGTAATAAAAATCGTATGACCACACGTGTAATAACACTTTTGGCGGGTTTAAGTAACGTCATGATGACGTCCATGTCAACAATACATTTTATGTTGAAAAATTGTCATATTCAAAGGTGATAAAATCCCATTTAAAGTGGTCATATGATAAACAGAATCTTAACCTCGTGGTCATTTCATACGCAATTTATGAAACTAGCCAAGGCTCGTTTCATAAATTTCATATGAAATGACCACTCGTGTAAGATCCTCTATGTATGTCGGTTAGTTGTAAGCAGGCAATAAAATATTTTGTTCACAAGCTGTTCAAATTGTTTACTGGCTTCATTTATTATTTTCAGGGATTAATCGCGAAATTCTTTTGACCTTTGTATTAACTTACGCTAGCTAGTCTGGCCCAGAAAACATGTACATTCCAAATTTTTCTATTCTGTGGTGAATTCCCTATTTCCAAATGATAGCCCGTAAAACGAACATATTTATCGTCACTACAGCTGGTGTCTTGGAATGTGTGGGGGCCCTAAAATGACCCCCTAACCTACATCGTAGTTTAATATGTTCTTTAAAAGAGTTATCCTTTGGAAACAAGGAATACGCCACTGAACGCTTACATTTACAAATGGACGATATTTTAAGTTGGGTGTACACTTATATTGAACTGATCGTTCATCAGAAATCGGCGAAAACCGCAGAACCCTGATTAAAATAGAAACACATGACCAATTGTGAGCAGAACTTGTTTTGTTGCATGTGATCCGAACATATGACTTAAAATTGAAATGCACTATTCCTTCGCCCCACCCAGCGGGGATTGGGAAAATAGATTAAGCTACATAGTGCTTCCACGCAGGACTGAAACTGACCACAGACCGCTGAAAAGGGCAAGACCTGCCCAAGCTAAGACATGTAAGTCAGACCGTCGAATGCATACAAGCTTTTTGGTTGCATGGCGCGGCAGGGCTTGAGATTCAATTTCATCTTAATGTAGGGTAGAGGTTCATTAAAATTCGAAGAAACGAATCCAAACTACCAAACATAGTGCTGAAGGGGACGTCAAACCCCAATTCAAACAAAGCAATGCACTATTTCACTTTCATTTATACTATGTTCATTTTTGCCTCAATTCAAACTTTTTATATTCAAGTTAGTAATAACCACTATATTTGTTGACTGCAATATGTATCACATGTACTTTTGAAAAAAAAAAACTTCAGTCATGTTTACGTTTTGATCCGGATTCAAAAGTATTTTTATTTTGTGTATGAGAACTAGCCTAGCCTTAATCTGACTTAAGCCATAGAAGACGAGGTAAAGTTCGGTATACTAATCAACAACTTACAAAGCGATCTATTCCTTTAACACGCCGGTAGAAATCGCTGTTAAGTTCGGTATATTAGTCAGCCTTGAATCGCATACTTCAGTTAGGCATCTGTTAGCTTTCAATCAGAATGCTTCGAAAGAGTTCAACAAAACTTTTGTTTTGCCTACCTCTTTGACTTTCCAATCAGTTTTTTTGTCCCGCTGGTTCGTGTATTACTATTGGCGCTTTGCTGTTAGCGTTGAAACATATGATATTGCTCTATTCTTTTATTGGCTGAAAATGTAACAAATTTGATGAAGCGATAAGATCTGCGGCTTGAGCTTTTCAATTATGTACACATGTGTTCTATATCGCCTTTAAGTTTTCCCCGCTTATGTTCTACGACCCTTTCAACCTGTAGGATATTTGATCTTAAGTTTAACGCCCACGTCAACACTGTATAGATCATTTTGGTGACGTTGATTCTAGTTTTGTGGGACTATTACCTGACATTGAGAGGAAATAACATCTCAAGCCCGATGAAATCAATTTATAGATTTTCTATACCAAGGGTTTATATGAATGGACGGTCCTTTTCCTGGGCAAGATTAGAACCTCTAAGCAGCTTACTAGTAACAATGTGTGGTCGGTTCTACTCTGCGTTAAAGCATCATGCAGCCCAAATCTAGATGGGCGGGGCGACTTTTAGAGAGACATTGCGTGCAGCTTTCTGTACTTCTGCAGTACAGGGCTATTTTCCTCTAAAGTATTAAAAGGGGCGTAAAAAGCAAGAAAAAAGCAAAACAATAAAAAAGTTTATAATACTGTACAGCAGTATCACGACTTGGGGTTTAAGATGTAAACAAATATTGATAGCCATGTAAATGAAATAGCGCACAAAAATCGGTCGCGGCGCAACCGGGACTCGAACCACGGATCTCCTGCATTCCGGGCCAATTTTAACATTTATATTTTACAGTAGAACATTTGCTAATCCAATAAATAAATATAATAAAATGGCCGCCGTCCATAGGTTAAACAAAAAAACTGAACATGACAGGGTCGCCTATGGCGCCAAATGAAAGGTTTCTAAAAAGCGCTAATGACGTGAAAGGTTTATAATTGTAAAAATTGTCGTTCAAGGTCGGAAGGCCGCGGTGGTGTAATAGTTAGCACGTCCGCCCTGGTCTGATCCGTGGTTCGCGTCCCGTTTGCGGTGCGACCGACTTTTGTGCGCTAATTCATTTGTCTATTTCATTGCCTCTGTCGTGCTTTACTTTGATTTTCATATTATTACTCCGATACAGTAGAACATTTGTAAATCTTATAAATAAATCAATAAATAAAATGGCCACCGTCCGTAGGTTAAAAAAGGAACCGAAAATAATAGGGAAATGGAAGTTATCTAAATAGCGCTAATGACGTTAAAGGTTTATAAATGATAAAATTGGCGTAGAATGTCGGAAGGCCGCGGTGGTGTAATGGTAAGCACGCCTGCCCGGAATGCAGGAGATCCGTGGTTCGAGTCCCGGTTGCGTTTGTGCGCCAATTCATTTGTCTAATTCATTGCCTGTGTCGTGCTTTACCTTGATTTTCATATAATTACTCCGATACAGTAGAACATATGTAAATCTAATCAATAAATAAATAAAATGAAATTGTCGCCGTCCGTAGGTTAAAAAGAACCGAAAATATGGCGGTAATGAAATGTGGTGTAATGGTGAAATGCAGGAGATACGTGGTTCGAGTCCCGGTTGCGGTGCGACCGTTTTTTGTGCGCTAATATATATATATATATATATATATATATATATATATATATATATATATAAAGGGATATGATATAATATATAAACAGGTATGATTAAAAAATGAGATAATAATAATACATGTACAATGTGGGTACTCGTTTGAAGCGCCTTTGCGAGTCCTACATACAGGAATGAGAAGAGTGTCAATACTTTTTTGATTTAAACAAGTACCTTTCGTGGAGCTGTAAACATAACATTTAGTTCAAGAGTTTTTGTACTTGAGCTTATCTGTAAAAAGATCGAGGGCTCATTGATACTTTGGCCGTTATTGTTATTCCATCAGGCGTACATGGGTGAAAAAAGTGCGCACCGACGGACATATATCGACGGACAGATACTCGAAGGTATACCACAGGTAACTCTACTTTTCTTATTTCTGGTCAAAACGTAGACTGTGGGTAAAAGTGTTATTATAAAACCGCTTCCTCAAAAGATAGATTGTATATACTCATTAGAACTGCCTCGCAGAACAGGTATCCACAATCTATGATTTTTTTTTTTTTTTTTTTGCAGTTTTGGGAAAACCTGTAATGTGCGGTTTACTGGGGCCTTGTTAACATGATGCTATTCCCTCCTTTGTGTAGTGTGTTTTTTAAAAACTACAAACTTGAACTGACTAGGTCACACGTGTGGCCGATAAATGTCAGCGTCTGCAAAAACGATTATCCCTCTACTGCACTGAAAAAAAAAACAGACAAAAAAAAAAAGAACCGATTCATTGTGCCAGATCTAATAAGTACAAAATGTTTGGGACAATCACCTGTGAGCCCTTCCGTACTTCCGTTCGTCCATGGTCGGTTTGTGACAACCTCGTAGTACGGTTTGATATTCGATTGACAATAACTACATACAACCAACACTGCAGAAACGATTATATTTAAACATCTTGTGGAATCCGATAAAGATCGCAATAAATGCCAATCACGTCTGGTAGTTCGTTTCGCATTGAAAAAAAAAGCTATCAGAGAGGCAGTTTATAAGTGCTTGATGAACCGTTTATCTGACGTCGTCATTAGATGTATGTTTGTATTGGAGTTTAACGGCCCAGTCAACACTATTAAGGTCATTATGAGCAGGTCAATTTACCTATTTACACTTTTCCTGGACAAGCTTATCCGTGAACTGTTAAGACACGAAAGAATGCTGCAGGAATCAAGTCGCGTCCGTCTGATGATCAGTCTGAAATACATTCTACTGAGCTATAATACTAGGACCCCATATAAGCAAAAAGGTATGGAAATTCACATATATGTATTAATAACCATGGGGACAACAGCAAATGTAAAACCATAAATAACCCACTTTACTACTTGCTTACGTAGTTTAAATCCCATGAAATCTGTGAAAACCTTTGTTCTAATGATGTATCTTTTTGTAAGCTATGAACACGTCGTAGAACTGAAAAGGTAAGAATGTACAAAGTTTTTCTAAGCGATACTAGCTATTTTGAACGCGCCTATATATAGTTCTGACCCCTATAACCCCGTTCTTGAAACAAACAATGTAACACAAATGAGTAAGATTTAAGAAGCGGTTCTAACGAGCACACTAAACCTATGTTTGAAGTAAAAATAAGAAAAGTATCATAAATTTTCATCAGATTTGAAAGATTGCAGTATGTCACCCGGGTGTGTTATCGTAATGGGTAAGTAAATAAACAGGCAAATAAATTATTAAATAAACAATTAAGGGTTATATGGAAACATGTGAAATGCCATTTTAAACGCAAGGAACAACCGAACAACGCAAATCAGAATAAAATACCAGGAATACATACAGTTTTGATTAAACCGTCCCATATCTATCACTTCATCATGAAAACACACCAACACCCAATTAAACCCAATTTTTACATAGTAAAACTGGGGTTTAGAGGGGGTAAGCATTATTTTTCTTATTTCTGCTTAAAATATAGATTGTTTTGAGCGGAAACATGAATAAATTGTTAGAAATTTTTATCTGAAAATTTTCATTCTTTGGTGGTACTTTAATAGGCGTGTGATGAGAGGCGGTTGGGGACAAAAATATATTTCACTTTAGCAGACAGTGTAGACCCGGATCAGATGCCACGTTCTGAGGCGTCTGATCTGGGTCCACTCTGTGCTAATGCCACAAAATATAAGAAGCTATGCGTATTTAGGTTAACTTATATGTTGCCCTTCATCATAGTTTTCTTGTCGTTTGCCGGACCCCGTCTGTCGAGGCTTGAAGAAATATATGGGCTGCATGATGCTTCCACGCAGAACTGAATTCGACTGTACACAAATACTGGTAAACTGCTTGGAGGATCTGAGCCTGCCCAGGAAAAGCGGTGCGAGTCAGACCGCCCATGCTTATAAATCCTATTGGTTTCATTGGGCAGCAGGGATTGAGATGTCATTTCGTCTCAATGTCGGGTAAAAGTTCCACAAAATTGGAAGCGATGCCTCCAAAATGACCTAAATAGTGTTGACGGGGACGTTAAATATCAAATATAAAAAATAAATCAAACAATTCTTGTCGTTTGGGATCATTCATTTCATTGAGGATGTTCGAACATATCTGATGGTCACTGAGGAGGCCTACTTGGCCGAAACTAGCTTGTCTGGCCCAGGATACTCCATACTTTTTCCTGCTACGGTGTTCTTCTGGTTTCCAAAAGATAACCCTTTTGTCGGACATATCTAACTCACCAGCTATTTTAAAGGGAATGTGTGGCGGCGGTAAAAAGTCTCCCAGCCCTTCATCACAGTGTAGTTTATATTTTCTTGTCCTTTAGGATCATTCATTTCATTGTGGAATTTTGAGGTCACTGATGAGGACTTATTGGCCGAAACTAGCAAGTCTGGCCCAGAAAAACTTGTACATGCCATACATTTAACTGCTGCAGTGTATTCCTTGCTTCCAAAGGATAACCATTTTACAGAACAAGAAGAAAGAGAGTGTTTCCCTGAAAATGGCCATGACGACTAAGTATCCAAAATAAAACAATATTACCAGGACATACTGTTTATGTATAGACTATTTTGTTCCTTTTTTAGCTCACCTGTCACGTAGTGACAAGGTGAGCTTTTGTGATCACATTTCGTCCGTGGTCCGTGCGTCCGTGCGTAAACAATTTCTTGTCCGCACGATAGCATCTTCATTTATGATTTGATTTTAACCAGACTTGCACAAAACTTGCACACAACCATGAGATCTGGGTTCCGTTCTTGAACCAGCCATATCCCATCATGTGTTACGGTGTTACGGCCCCTGAAAGCGCAAAAATTGCCTATTTTGGTCTTGTCCGCACGATATCATCTTCATTTATGATTTGATTTTAACCAGGCTTGCACACAACTTGTACCACCATGCGATCTAGGTTCCATTTTTAAACCAGTCATATCCCATCATGTTTTACGGAGTTACGGCCCCTGAAAGGGCAAAAATTGCCTATTTTGGTCTTGTCCGCACGATAGCATCTTCAGTTATGATTTGATTTTAACCAGACTTGCACACAACTTGTACCACGATGAGATCTGGGTTCCTTTCTTGAAACAGCCATATCCCATCATGTGTTTTGGAGTAACGGCCCCTGAAAAGGCAAACATTGCCTAGTTTGGTCTTGTCTGCATGATTGCTGTTACATTTATGATTTGATTTTAACTAAACTTGCACACATTTTGTACCACGACAAACTATCTCGGTCAAGTTCGAATAGGGGTCAATAAGTAGGTCAGTAGGTCAAATCAGAAAAAAAAACCTTGTGAAGACACTAGAGGCCACAGTTTGTGGTACGATCATCATCAAACTTGCCCAGAATAATCATCTTGACAATATCTCAGTCAAGTTCGAATATGGATGTTGTCGGGACAAAAAGTATGTCAGTTTTGTTTGATTTGAGGTTTAACGTCCCCGTCAACACTGTAAAGGTCATTTTGGAGACGTTGCTTTCAATTTTGTGGGACTTTTACCCGACATTGAGATGAAATGACATCTCAAGCCCTGTCGCCAATGAAACCAATAGAGATTATAAGCATGGACGGTCCGCCTCGCACCGCGGTTCCTGGACAGGCTTAGATCCTCTAAGCGGTTTACCAGTACTAGTGTGCGGGCCGGATTCAGCTCTGCGTGGAAGCATCATGCAGCCCATATATTTCTTCAAGCCCCTATGGGCAGGGGCCAAAGTATGTCAGTAGGTCAAATCATAGAAAACTTTCTGAACACACTGGAGGCCACAATTTATGTCCAATCATCATCAAACTTGCTCAGAATGATCATTTTGATCATATCTTGGTCACGTTTGAATATGGATTGTGTCGGGTCAAAAAGTAGGTCAGTAGGTCAAATCACAGAAAAACCTTGTGAACACACTAGAGGCCACAGTTTTTGTTCAATCATCTTCAAACTTGCCCAGAATAATTATCTTTACAATATCTCGGTCAAGTACGAATATGGGTTATGTCAGGTCAAAAAGGAGGTCAGTAGGTCAAATCATAGAAAAACCTTGTGAACACACTAGAGACCAGCTTTGGTACGATCATCAGCAAACTTGCTCAGAATGTTCATCTTGATGATATCTTGGTCACGTTCGAATATGGGTCATGGCAGGTCAAAAAGTAGGTCAGTAGGTCCAATCACAGAAAAACCTTGTGAACACACTAGAGGCCACAGTTTTGGTCCAATCATCATCAAACTTGCTCAGAATGACAGTCTTGACAATATCTCGGTCAAGTTCGAATACGGGTTATGTCAGGTCAAAAAAGTAGGTCATTAGGTCAAATCATAGAAAAACCTTCTGAACAAACAAGAGGCCACAGTTTAGGTCTGATTGTCACCAAACTTGCCCAGAATGATCATCTTTCTAATATCTGAGTCAAGTTCGAGTATGGGACATGTTGGTCCAAAACGTAGGTCAGTAGATAAAATCATAGAAAACCCACTGAACACAGTAGAGGCCACAGTTTTGGTCCGATCATCACCAAACTTGCTCAAAATGATCATTTGACAGTATCTCAGTTAATTTCGAATATTGGTCATATCTGGTCAGTAAGTAGGTCAGTAGGTCACAGTGTTGAAAAACCTCGTGGACACACTAGAGGCCCCCGGCCCCCGCCCATAGGGGCTTGGAGAAATATATGGGCTGCATGATGCTTCCACGCAGATCTGAATCCGGCCCGCACACTAGTGCTGGTAAACCGCTAAGCCTGTCCAGGAACCGCGGTGCGAGGCGGGCCGTCATGCTAATAAACCCTATTGGTTTATTGGACGACAGGGCTTGAGATGTCATTTCATCTCAATGTCGGGTAAAAGTCCCACAAAATTGGAAGCAACGTCTTTACAGTGTTGACGGGGTCGTTAAACCTCAAATCAAACAAAAACAAACACTAGAGGCCCCAGTTTTAGTCCGATCATCATCAAACTTGCTCAGAATGTGATTATCTTGATAATATCTGGGTCAAGTTCGAATATGGGTCATGTCGGGTCAAAAGAAGGTCAGCAGTCAGATCATAGAAAAACGTTTTGAACAGTCTAAGAGGCCACAGTTTTAGTCCAATCATAATAAAACTTGCTCAGAATGATCATCTGGACAATATCTCGGTTAAGTTTGAATATGGGTCATGTCAAATCAAAAAGTAGATCAGTAGGTTATTTTGTCATAATTTTTAATCGTTCGAGATAGAGCCTTCATATTTGGCATTTAGGTTCCTTGTGACAAGGGCTTCCCACTCATATAAAGATTTGATCTGTGACCTTGACCTGTGACCTACTGTATCATAACTTTTGAACCATATGAGATGGAGCCTTCATATTTTGCATGTATGTTCCTTGTGACAAGATTTTCTCAACCATTCAAAACTTTTGAGCCATGACTTTGACCTTTGACCTACTTTGTCATAGTTTTTGAAGCATTTAAGATACAGCCTTCATATTTGGCATATATATTCCTTTATAGAAGTGAGTGTTTGAGTTTTAGTCTCATCAACAGCTAAGGTCATACAGTGATGGGACTTCTGTTTACAGACCAATCTGAAAGTCTGGAGGAGCCTGGGATTGATCCTGCTAACCCTGGTTTACAAGGCAAGTAGCATGGCCACTTCACCATGAAGGCTTCTAAACTTCATTGGAATGTTGTGTAGATGACCCTCTGGGAAAATAGCATAACGATTAACAAATGGTCACAAGAGCTAAAAATAGAAAAAAAAACATTGTAAATTTGCTTCAAATGCGAACTCCTAAACCTTTGGGCCAATTGGATTTAAAACTTCACAGGAATGTTGCCTAGGTGACTCACTACCAAAATAGTTAAAACTCATTCCACTCCAATGAACAAGATGGCTGCCAGAGCTAAAAATAATTAAAAAAAATCTTCAAACAGCAATTCCTTCTGTACCCTTGGGCCAGTTTCATTCAAACTCCGAAGTAATGTTGCTTAGATGACCCTCTACCAAAAAGGCTAAAACAGTCCCGCTCCAATGAACAAAATGGCCACCGGAGCTAAAAATAGAAAAAAATATTGTAAATTTGACTCAAATGTGAACCCCTCCTAAACCCTAAGGCCAATTTGATTAAAACTTCACAGGAATGATGCCTAGGTTACTCCCTACCAAATAAGCTAGAATGACTCTGCTGATGAACAAGATGGCCACCATAGCTAATAATAGAATGTACTCGAGACGGTGACACACAGGTGAGCGAACCAAGGCCCTGTGTGCCCTCTTGTTCTGATCCTCATATTACACACAGTGAATTTTTTTTTCGCGCCTGCTATTAGCATGGCGCGATAAAGGCATCCGGTTTTTCGTCCGTCCGTTTGTCTGTTTGTCAAGGCGTCAACATTTGCGACTAACCTGGCGTTCACCCAAAAGGTCAAGTTTATTTCTCAAGAACTATAAGAGCTTCATTAATGACACTTGTCACAAACTTGTATCATGGGATGGCAAGCATCCATATTTGACATTGACCTACATTTTATGGGCCACTGACTTTGTAAAATAGTGCCAGCACCATAGCGTTCACTCTACCGTTCAAGTTCATATATCAAGAACTATAAGATCTTCATTTATGACACTTGGCACAATCTTGTATCTGGGGATGGGAACTTAAATGCAAGCATCCATATTTGACATTGACCTTCATTTTAATGGGTCACTGACTTTGTAAAATATTGCGAACACCCTAGCGTTCACACTAATGGTCAAGTTTATTTCTCAAGACCTATAAGAGCTTCATATATGACACTTGCTGGGAATGGCAACTTAAATACAAGCATCCATATTTGACCTTGACCTACATTTTAAGGGCCAGTGACTTTGTAAAATATTGCGACCACCCTAGCGTTCACCCTAATAGTCAAGTTCAGATCTCAAGAACTATAAGAGCTTCATTTATGCCACTTAGCACAAACTTGTATCTGAGGATGGCAACTTAAATGCAAGCATCCATATGTGATCATGATCTACATTTTATGGGTCACTGACTTTGTAAAATATTGCGAACACCATAGCTTTCACCCTAATGGTCAAGTTTATTTCTCAAGAACAATAAGAGCTTCATTAATGACACTTGGCACAAACTTGTATCTGGGGATGGCAACTTAAATGCAAGCATCCTTATTTGACCTTGACCTATATTTTATGGACCACTGACTTTGTAAAATATTGCGACCACCCTAGCGTTCACCCTAATGGTCAAGTTCATATCTCAATAACTATAAGAGCTTCATTAATGACACTGGGCACAAACTTTTATCTGGGGATGGCAACTTAAATGCAAGCATCCATATTTGACCTTGACCTACATTTATGGGCCACTGACTTTGTAAGATATTGCGACCACTCTAGCGTTCACCCTAATGGTCAAGTTCATATCTCAAGAACTATAAGAGATTCATTTATGACACTTGGCACAAACTTGTATCTGGGGATGGCAACTTAAATGCAAGCATCCATATTTGACCTTGACCTACATTTTATGGATCACACTAGCGTTCACCCTAATGGTTAAATTCATTTCTCAAAAATTATTAGAGCTTTATTAATGATACTTAATACAAGCTTGCATTTAAGAATGGCAACATTTATGCAAGCATCTATGTTTGACCTTGACCTAGATGTCATTGTTCGGTGACTGTGCCACCATAGGCGCGACCTACCACTTGGCGGAAATCTTGTTATTTTTTTACGAAGTTATTTTAAGAAATATTTTTCTACAATATTGAATCAGAGAATAAATATGGCCCCTGCCAATCGAGGCTTGGAGAAATAGATTGGGCTGCAATATGCTTCCACGCAGAGCTTAGACCGACCGCACATGAGTACTAGTAAATCGTTTAGAAGGTCTAAGCCTGCCCAGGCAAAGTGGTGCGAATCAGACCATCCATGCATATAAACCCTTATGGTTTCATTGGACGGCAGGCATTGAGATGTCATTTCATCCCAATCTCGGATATAAGTCGCACAAAATTGGAAGCATGTCTCCAAAATGACCTAACTAGCACTGACGGAGACGCTAAAACCTAAAATCACCTAAATCAAACAAGCAAACCTCAAATGAAACAAAGAAAACAGAGAATAATAGTTGGTAAACATGTATTTTACAAGAAAGGAGTTTAAAGATTCTGGATCTCATTATTTTTTAGCATATGAGGTAATTTAATTTAAAAATATTACATAATCTCGGACTTTACTACATTAAAGGGAGCAGAATTTCCATAGTTTTCAGTTTTGGGGGTTATTATGAAACTACACTGTAAGTTTGTAGAAAATCATGGAAGCCCATTTTTGCTTGCTACAGCCAACATCATCTCAAATTCAAAAACATGAAAAATGTGGCCGAACGGACAAACGTACGAACTGAAATTGTGTGTTGTGTTTAAATTTTGAAGATAATATGTATAACGAATTGCAACATGTAACTTAAAGTTGAGTTTGACTGGGACGTGGGCCATCTTTCTGATGAACCACCAGTGGATGGGCCGCCGAACCCTATCACTATTGACATGGTTAAGAAGGCTATCTCTCAGATGGAGGCTGGCAAAGCACGGGACCACCAGTCATAGTGGTGGAGATGATAAGAGCAGCAGGTGATGCGGATGGCTCAACGATCTGTGACCTTGCAGCTTCGATCGTCCGTGATGGCAAGATACAATCTGACAGGGTACAGAGGTCCATAGTCTGTTTCTACAAGGGCAAGGATGATGCACTGGACAGGAGCAAATACCGTGGTCTCAAGCCGACAGAACAGGTCATGAAAGTCCTGGAGAGGATTGTGGATGGCCTAATTGGACCGTTTTCGACCCAGGAAGAGGCACAACAGACGCAATATTTGTTGTAATACAGCTGCAAGAATAGTATCTGGTGTCCAACGAGACTCTACATGGCTTTCGTAGACATGAAGAAGGGATTTGATCGAGTACCTCGGAAAATCATCTGGAGAGAGCACTAAGAAAAATTTGAGTGAATGAGATGATTGTGCGACTGGTCCAGGGGATGTATGCTTATGCTCGGAGCAATGTCCGTGTTGGTGATGGTTATAGTGCAGAGTTTGAAGTGAAGGTTGGTGTTCATCAAGGCTCTGTTCTCAGCCCACCGCTTTTCATCATTTTGCTTGGAGCCTTGTCATGCGAGTTCCGCTCTGGAGTTCCCTTGGAGGACCTGTATGACCTGGTCATCATAGCTGAATCACTCGAGGAATGTGTCAGGAGGCTCTTAACTGAGAAAGAAGCAATGGAGGCGAAATGGCTGAGAGTAAATGCAGGAAAGACGAAGTTCATGATCTGTGGTACAGGTCTGGACCTCCTGCAGAGTACGGGTCAGTTCCTATGTGCTGCATGTCGCACTGGAGTAGGCAACAACAGTAATTTTTGCAATGGCTGCAGGTTCTGGGTGCACAGGAAATGCAGTGGGCTCAAGAACTTGGCAGAGGACCCTGATTACAGGTGTACACAGTGCCAAGGAGCTGCACACTACTTAGATGGCAGATCACAGAGAGTCGGACCTGACAAGCTAGAAGTAGTAGCTTCCTTGTGCTACTTAGGTGACATGCTCTCAGCAACGGGTGGTTATGATCTTTTGACCACATCACGTGTGAAAACAGAAATTCAAGGAGCTGCTGCCAGTGCTCTCTTACCGCCATCTCTTGTTCAAGACACGCGGTCGTGTGTACAGCTCTTGTGTGCGGAGCGCAATGCCCCATGCCAGTGTGACTTGGCTATTGACAAAGTCAAACCCCCAGCGTCTGCAATGGAAACACAGGGCAATGATCAGACAGATCTGCAATGTCAAGCTACAGGACACTGTCACCATCAGGTTCAGTTAGCTACTTGCACGGCATGGCATTGAGGACCTGGACCTCATCCTAAAAGAAAGAAGGTCCCGCTGGTATGAACACGTGGAATCCTGGTCCAACGGCCCAGTCAAGACTGCCTGTAACATGACCTGGAAGTGGCTGACAGAGAGAGATCACAGAGAGTGAAAGCTCTACGCTACCGACCCTCATGATATACAAACCTAGATATCTGGTGTGAGATCTGACATGCCTGCAGCAAACCGGATACCTAAAAGGGGGCCCTTTTATATGTGGCTGTTGCCCCTGTACCTTCACGTTAATCAAAACTCCGATGATGATGATGATGATGATGATGATGATGATGATGATGATGATGATGATGACGACGATGATGATGATGATCAAAACTGGGTATGGACAGCCGTATGGTCAGATGGACGGACAGATGAACAGACAGACAGCCCTTTACTTCATATATGCGTATTGTCACTGACAATAAGTACAATAATTGGAATATCTATAACAGTTTTCATAATGTTTTCAAATTATGAAGAAGAAAAAAATGCTGAAATTTGAATTTTTGCAAAGGGCCATAAATCTAACAAAATTTTAGCTAGAGTGATATAATTTACTATGAAATTGTGTATTGTTGTTGTCACCTTATATTTAAAGTTTGAAGTTCAAGTGTTTGCAAGTTATTAAGAAAAAAAGTATGAAAAATGTGGTCGGACGGATGGTCGGGCAGGGTGAATACCATTACGATAACACACCCATGTGACACAGTGCAGTTTTCATATCTCCAAAATGGCTACTTTTCTCATGAAAATCCGTGATACTTTTTCTTGTTCATACTGCAAACATAGGTTGTGGGTGCTCGTTAGAACCACCTCATTAAGGTGGTTCTGTCGAGTACCCTCAACCCATGTTTTGGAGCAGAAAAAAAAATAATGTATGCCCCTCTTAACCACAGTGTTCTCTAGTAAAGTGGGGTGTAGGTTTTTTTTATTTCACGGACTTGTTCATTTAATGCTAAAGGGCACCCGCAAAAATTTTGCGGGACCCTAATAATTTGGTCACCATCTCAAACTGGACAAAATAAACAGTTACAATATACACTGAAACAATAAAATTAAAATAATAAATTAATATCTCCTCTTTTCATTAAAAAGAAAAAATCACAGATGAACTGTTTTTCTGAAGTGAGAGTTGTAAAGCACCAGTCAGCATCTGGAGGTAATCACCTGCGGTTAGTAATAAATTATGATGGTTGATGGCAGTGGAAAACATGAAACTGTTATTTTAATGATAATTGCCTCTGATAAGACCAAGGAAAATTTTGGGAGAATCCGGTTAAAACTTCAGACTGGAACAACTCATTCTAGCTTTAGAGCAGAAATAAGAAAATTGTTATAACTGTTCCAATCATTGATTGTAGCGGTGTACTCGTTAGAACGTTAGAACAGCCTCTTTAAGGTTGTTTTAACATGCATACAAATTTACGTTTGGCACATCATATTATTTCCATTCCTTGTAGAGTGTGGGTACTTGTCAGAACCTACAAAATGAGGCATTTCTTAACTTTAAATTGCATTATAAATCTAAGGAGCGGTAATAAGAATAACAGTGCTATTTCGGCCACAAACATAGACTGATTGTACTTAGTAAAAGCGTCTGACTGAGTTGTTTCTAACAAGTACTCACAATCTCTATTAGGAGCAGAATAATATTATTTCTGTTCGAAACATAGATTTGTAAGAGAGAAAGAAAGAGAGAGAGAGAGAGAGAGAGAGAGAGAGAGAGAGAGAGAGAGAGAGAGAGAGAGAGAGAGAGAGAGAGAGAGAGAGAGAGAGAGAGAGTTTATACTCTAGGTCAGACGGAGACAGGACCTTGGCTTAAGGATTCATCCGCAAGTCTAGTGAAACCGGGATCGAAGCAGCGACCTCTGGCTTATAAGGCGATAAGCATAATCACAACACCGCTGGGTCTTCTACGTGTTAGTTAGAAGCACCTCAGTAAATGGTTCTAACAAATACCCACAATCTATGTTTTGAGCAGAGAAAAGAAAATAAGGAAAATAAAATAAATGGTGTTCAAGACATAGTTTTGTGTAACAGTTATTAAACCGCCTAACTGAGTTGTTTAGATCAGTAAACAAGAGGCCCAAGAGGGCCTGTCGCTCCACCGGCTAACTTCAGACAATTGTCATATTTATTACATTAACCAATTGTATACTAGTGGACTCTTCTATTGCTATATGTTGGACCAGTCCATTTGTCATATAAGGGGTGTCAGGCCTATTTTTTTCTATTTTGATGGAAAACTCTGTTAGCAAATAGTGCAGGCCCTGATCAGACATGGTGTTCTGTGGGGTCTGATCTGGGCCAGCACTGTTTGCCAAGGTACCCATTTAGGGTTTTCCCGCATGCAATGGGTAAAAAAGAAACAAGTGATCCACCCAAGGAATGTCCATTCTTTAATCTATATTTTTTGGACCCCAGAGCCATGGTTGGCAGGATTTATGTGAGTGACCATTTGGCATTGCTCCGTTCTAAATATCTAAAGCTCTGGGCCTTATGGTTTCAGAGAAGAAGATTTTTTTAAGTTTTTCCTATTATAAATCTATGGGAACTAATATGCCTCTGGGCGTGACCAATTTTTTACCCCAGGGGCATTGTTGGCAGGATTTATTTGAGTGACCACTTGACGTTGCTGCATACTTAATATCTAAGCTCTGGGCACTGATGGTTTCAGAGAAGATTTTTGTCAGTTTTTCCCAGTATAAGTCTATGGGAGCTTATGGGCCTCAGTGTGTGGCCAATTTGGACCCCAGGGGCATAGTTGGCAGGATTTATGCAGTTGAATACTTCAAGTTGCTACATACTAAGCTCTTGGCCTTATGGTTTCAGAGGAGAAAAAGTTCAAGATTTTGTCATTATTAGTCTATGGGAGCTACTAAGCACCGGGGCGTTGCCAATTTGGACTCAAGGGTCATAGTTCGCAGGACTTAGTAGGTGACCACATAACTTTGCTACATACTACAGTTCAACCTGTATTAAGCAAGTGCCTAAGGGATAGTCAAAATATGCTTGCTTAAGACAGGTTCTTGCTTAATACAGGTGAAATTTAACACACCTGCCTTTCTTGGAAACTGAATGCCTGCTTGCTTAAGACAGGTTGCTTGCTTAATAGAGGTGGCCACTAAGACAGGTTTGACTGTAAATGTCTTAGCTTTAGGCTTTATGGTTTCAGAGAAGAAGTTTTTCCGTTTATTGGTCTATGGAAGCTAATGAGCCAAAGGTGGTGGCCATGGCGGCCATGTTTTTTGTCTGATCAAAATTTCTTCAATGAATCTGACAATGGTAGACACAAGGAACATTCATGAAAATTAAGAACGAAATCCATTTAGCGGTTTTGGAGGAGATGATTAAAAAAACGATCCCTTTATGAGTCTATGGAAGCTAATTAGCCAATGGGCGTGTCCATGGCGGCCATGTTTTTTGTCTGATCAAAATTGCTTCAAGGAATCTGACAGAGGTCCACCCAAGGAACATTCATGCAAAGTAAGAATGAAATCCATTAAGTTGAGCGGTTTTGGAGGAGAAGGTTTTTAAAACTTTTCCCCATATAAGTCTTTGAAAGCTAATGAGCCAAGGAGCATGGCCATGGCAGTCATGTGGGGCATGGCCATGGTGGCCATGTTTTTTGTCTGATCCGAATTTCTTCAAGGAATCTGACAGAGGTCCACCCAAGGAACATTCATGCAAAACAAGAATAAAATCCATTAAGTGGTTTTGGAGGAGAAGATTTTTAAATATTTTTTTTGGTTTCGATGCCATTTTGTTCTGCATGTAACAAAATTCTTTGAAGGAATTCAGAAGAGGACTATGTGAGAAACATTCCTGTGAAGTTTGGTTACAATCGACCAAGTAGTTAAGGAGGAAATGTCTAAAGAAAAAAGTTAACGCACGGATGCACAACCGCACAGACGCACAACAGACACAGGGCCATAACATATACCATAAGACCCGCCGGTCTTTGGCCAGTGGAGCTAAAAAATGAACAGATTTATGTTTTTATTTCTTTCTTTATTTATTTTTTCCTTTCCTTCGTCGGATTCGGTATGCCTCCCTTTTCAACTAAGCCATTTTAACCCTCAGGGATCTGGAGAACTGTTGACACTGTAGTATAATTAGGTCTAATAAATCAATCTCCCTCAGTATTTTGAATTTATTTTGAAACATCAAGTCGTATAAATAGAGTTTGTGTTGAAAACATCAGTTCTATCACCAGTGTGATGGGCAAGTGAAATTTCTGATGTTTTGAATTTTAGAATGACAATTTGTAGGTGGACCTCTATAGATATGTGATAGTCAGCAAAATTGGAGGAGATTAATTCAGATACAGGAAGGTACTTTTAAATAAATAAATAAATAAATAAATAAACAAGAACTTTTGAAGAAGAGAAGACTTTTTAACATTACACTACATGTTATATAGTGAAAATAAACCCCGCCCACTGCAGCCATGTTTTTTGTCGGATCAAAATTTCTTCAAGGAATCTGACAGAGGTCCACCCAAGGAACATGCATGCCAAATAACTATGAAATAAAAGAAGAACTTTTGCAGAAAATATTTTCAGCATTACACTATATGTTATATAGTGAAAATAAGCCTCGCCCATGGCGGCCATGTTTTTTTGTAAGATCAAATTTTTTTCAAGGAATCTGACAACAGTCCACCCAAGGACAATTCATGCAAATTACAATGAAATCCCACAAGTACTTTTGCAGAAGAAGATTTTTTAGCATTACATTATATGTTAAATAGTGAAAATAAGCCCCGCCAATGGCGGTCATGTTTTTTGTCGGATCAAAATTTCTTCAAGGAATCTAAAAGAGGTCCACCCAAGGAATATTCATGCAAAATAAAAACAAGGCATCGCATGCGATACAAATCCCCTCGCACTAGACAACTTTGTGTGTGGAAAACACTGAAAGGGCAAAAGTCCAACTTGCTTGAGATATTATCATATGCAACATTTGTGTAAAGTTTGTTTAAAAATCCTCCAATAAATGTACATTCTAGAGTGATGACGTTTCTCTAAAAATAGCCATAGTGACCTTGACTTGAGGCCATGACCACGAAAGTAGATCTTGCTCAAGATATTATCATAAGCATCTTTTGTGTGAAGTTATATTAAAATCTGTTAATAAATGTAGACAGTAGAGCGATGACAAAGTTTTTCTAAAGATAGCCACAGTGACCTTGACTTTGAGGTCATGACCTTGAAAGTCGAAGTAAGTCGAGATATTATCATAAGAAACATTTGTGTGAAGTTCTATTACAATCCATCATTAAATGTAGGCGCTAGAGCGATGACAAAGTTTTTCTAAAATAGCCACAGTGACCTTGACCTTGAAAGTCTAAATAGCTCGAGATATTGTCATAAGGAACATTTGTGTGAAATTATATTGAAATTGGTGAAAAAATGTAAGCACTAGAGCAATGACAAAGTTTTTTCAAAAAAATAGCCACATTGACCTTGACCTTGAAAGTCAAACTCACTCGAGGTATTGTCATAAGGAACATTTGTGTGAAGTTATGTTGAAATGGGTTAAGAAATGTAAGCGCTACAGCCATGACCAAGTTTTTCTAAAAATAGCCACAGTGACCTTGACCTTGAAAGTCGAACTCATTCGAGGTATTGTCATAAGCAACATTTGTGTGAAGTTATATTGAAAACAGTGAAGAAATGTAGGCGCTAGAGCGATGACAAAGTTTTCTAAAAATAGCCATAGTGACCTTGACCTTGAAAGTCGAAATGGCGAGATATTGTCATAAGGAACATTTGTGTGAAGTTATATTGAAATCGATGAAGAAATGTAAGCGCTAGAGGGATTACGAAGTTTTTCTAAAAATAGACTCAGTGACCTTGACCTTGAAAGTGGAACTCGCTAGAGATATTGTCATAAGGAACAGTTGTATGAAGTTATATTGAAATTGGTGAAGAAATGTAAGCGCTAGAGCGATGACAAAGTTTTTGTAAAAAATAGCCACAGTGACCTTCACCTTGAGGCCTTGACCTTGATAGTCGAACCCGCCTGAGATATTGTCATAAGGAACATTTGTGTGAAGTTATATTGAAATCAGTGAAGGAATATAGGCGATAGAGCGATGACAAAGTTTTTTTCTAAAAATAGCCACAGTGACCTTGACCTTGAGGCCATGAGTCGGAAAGTCGAACTCGCTGGAGATATTTTTATAAGGAACATTTGTGTGAAGTTATATTGAAATCGGTGAAGAAATGTTAGAGCTAGAGCGATGAAAAAGTTTTTCTAAAAATAGCCACAGTGACCTTGACCTTGAGGTCATGACCTTGAAAGTCCAACTCGCTCAAGATATTGTCATAAGGAACATTTGTGTGAAGTTATATTGAAATCAGTGAAGAAATGTAGGAGCTAGAGCGATGACAATGTTTTTTTTCTAAAAATAGCCACTGTGACCTTGACCTTGAAGCCATAACCTTGAAATTGGAACTCGCTCGAGATATTTTTTATAAGAATCATTTGTGTGAAGTTATATTGAAATTGGTGAAGAAATGTAAGCGCTAGAGCGATGACAATGTTTTTCTAAAAATAGCCACGGTGACCTTGACCTTGAGATCATGACCTTGAAAGTCAAACTCGCTCGTGATATTTTTATAAGGATCATTTGTTTGAAGTTATATTGAAATTGGGGGAGAAATGTAGGCGCTAGAGCCATGACAAAGTTTTTCAAAAAATAGCCAGAGTGACCTTGACCTTGAGGTCATGACCTTGAAAGTCGATCTTGCTCAAGATATTGTCGTAAGGAACGTTCGTTTGAAGTTATATTAAAATCAGTCAAGAAATGTAGGCGCTAGAGCGATGACAAAAGTACATACGTACGTACGTGGCGCTAGAGCGATGACAAAAGTACGTACGTACGTGGCGCTAGAGCGATGACAAAAGTACGTACGTAAGTATGTACGGGACAAATGCTATATCCCCCCTCACAACTATGTTGTGCGAGGGGATAATGAAATCCAACAGGTGGGTTTGGAGGAGAAGATTTTTAAAGATTTTTAATTTTTTGTGTGGTTTTGTTGCCATGGCAACCAGAGTTCTGGGTGTAACAAAATTCTTTGAAGGAATTTAGAAGAGGACTAAGTAAGGAACATTCCTGTGAAGTTTGGTTACAATTGGCCTAGTAGTTTAGGAGGAGAAGATGTTTTAGCATTACACTATATGTTAAATAGGGAAAATAAGCCCCACCCATGGCGGCCATGTTTTTTGTCGGATCAAAATTTCTTCAAGGAATCTGAAAGAGGTCCACCCAAGGAACATTCATGCAAAATAAAAATGAAATCCAACAGGTGGTTTTGGAGGAGAAGATTTTTAAAGATTTTTAATTTTTTGTGTTGTTTTGTTGCCATGGCAACCAGAGTTCTGGGTGTAACAAAATTCTTTGAAGGAATTTAGAAGAGGACTAAGTAAGGAACATTCCTGTGAAGTTTGGTTACAACGGGCCCAATAGTTTAGGAGGAGAAGATGTTTTAGCATTACACTATTTGTTAAATAGGGAAAATAAGCCCCGCCCATGGCGGCCATGTTTTTTGTCGGATCAAAATTTCTTCAAGGAATCTGAAAGAGGTCCACCCAAGGAACATTCATGCAAAATAAAAATGAAATCCAACAGGTGGTTTTGGAGGAGAAGATTTTTAAAGATTTTTAATTTTTTGTGGGTTTGTTGCCATGGCAACCAGAGTTCTGGGTGTAACAAAATTCTTTGAAGGAATTTAGAAGAGGACTATGTAAGGAACATTCCTGTGAAGTTTGGTTACAATTGGCCCAGTAGTTTAGGAGGAGAAGATGTTTAAAGAAAAAGTTAACGCACGGACGCACGGACGCACGACGGACACAGGGCCATGACAATAGCCCCGCTGGCCTTCGGCCAGTGGAGCTAAAAATAAGGAATATACTGCTTACTTTCGTAAAACCCATTGTTGCACAGACTTTTGTAATCTGATACAATGATATTCGGGTAGCAAACAATGACATATACTTACCCTTGCATTTTTGTCCATGACGTCGCCAGCATCTTCACTGCTGATGTGTTCTTGAGGTTTGGTCATTTTAGGGTCTTGTCCCACATCGCTAAAAGGAAGCCGTTTCTTACTTGTTTGTTCATGTGTCTTATATAAGCCTTTAATCGTGTTTGGTAGTTGGTTTGGTGGTGTATGACCTTAGTTTGTAATGTAAAAAGGCTCCTGTGGCAATTTTGGCAAAGACTGCCTACAAGTAGTAATGGTGAAATATGTATTTCAAGATATTTTTCTATAATTTTACAAGCACTGTTTGTTTCATTACGTTTGAACAGTTTTACCCGGTAACTGCTTTCCACAAAGAATCCCCAGTCGCATTTTTATTGTTGGAATATACTGTATATACTAATATTTGTTTTAGAAGGTGTCATGCTTTCTTTTGATGTCATACTTGACAAAATAACAACACATTTAATGTTTAGGTTGTATTGGCAATTCAATGAAGCAATAAACGCAGTATTTTATCTTGAAATAAGTATGTAAAAACACACTGCAACGAATCTCTACACATTTTTACAAGCTTAAAAAAAATAACTATCGAAATGTAACATATCCTTTATAAAGAGACTGGTCGTTTAAACAAAAAAAAAAAAAAAAAAACAAAAAAAAAAACAAAAACAAAAAAAAAAAAAAAACGCCAATACAAATACTTTGGAAACAATCACCTCATAAAAATGACAACTCTGATTTTTTCCTTATTTGTTCTCCAAAGATAGACTCAGCGAATTCGTAAGAACCGCTTCATCGAGTACTCACAATTTATGTTTTAGAGCAGAAATAAGAAAAACTAGAATGCAGCCATCGCACATCCCACCGCTTTCTCCACAGGGAATTAGTACCAAAAAGCCCTCTCCCAGAGCCCCAGTCTCACACCAGGGCCAAAATTCTACTTCTATTGTATTCTACTAATCACCCCCTTCAATTTGATGTGCCACATGACCATGTTCCGAAAAAGTTAAATTTTGACTTTTTGACCCCTCCCTCAGGGCCCCAATCGCACCCTTGGGTCTAAAGTTTACTTGAATTGTATCCCACGAATCATCCCCTTCAATTTGATATGCTACACGACTATATTCCGAGAAACTTGAATTCTGACCCACAGAGCCCGCTGAGTCAGACCCCTTTGGCATGGCCCAGGGGTCAGAGCCGAAATCTCGTTCAATATGTTTTACATATTACATTAGGCACTATTCCTGCAAAGTTTGGTATTAAAATCTATAAAATTGACTTTGTAATTGAATTTATTGATATTAGACCTTTTGACCTCTCCCCAAGGTCCCTGGGGCGGGACGTCCCTGGAGCGGGACCAAACATTAATGTGCCGTCGCACACCCCACTCATGTAAGGTACCCTCACACCAAATTTGGTTGGATTCCGATCAACGGTATAGGAGGAGATAGCATAACGGACGGACGGACGGGCGGATCCCGCCGCAAAGCGTGGGGTTAATAAGGTTTACCCCTATAAACCCCATTTTTGCTATACAAATGTGGGGTTCAAGAGGGTAAGAATGATATAGGCGTGTTTTCTTCTGTAAAAGAGACTGTCTGCTCTTCTAATTAAACGTGCCTCGGAGTCTAACTGTTGGTTTTCTTTTGCTCCAGCATTTCAGTGGTATCTTGCTGTCGAGTCCTCACCGTTGTCTCACCTCTGTGGTTCTTTGATTTTTGTGTTCACGGAGATGTTGCACTGATGAGTTAGGAGGCCTTCATGCAGACTGAACAAATTATTTGTCTAAATCGCGACGGAAGTAAGGGCGAGGATTGTGGCCACGTAAAATCGATTTAAGCCCCCCAGTGGAAATCTTCCACTGACCGTTCCAAGGCGGCTCTTCTGTGGCGATTTATTTATGTTGTTGTTTGTTACTTACTGTGTGTATAACTTGTCTTTTGGTTTTGGATGGCCATATGGCCATTTTGTGGGAAAGTAACTGTCCTTATAGCCTTCCTTTGTTTAGGTTTCCATTATGGTCATGTCGCTTAATGTTTGTATTTCTTTCTCTTTGGTGCCCTTTATGGGTGGAGTAAGTTAATTGTATCAATTCCTGATCTTTGTTTTACTTCTACTTTGTGTCAATATGCAGGGAAAATAGATGCTTTTGATAAACACCCTCTCTTTCAGAATGCAGTTATATAAACAAATACTGCAGACAACCTAGAGAATCAGATAAGTAATAAATGTCAATCATTTCTGGGAGTCCTAGCCGGATATCTTTCCAAGATAGAACAGGTTGAGGGGAAAGGAAGTGACAAATTAAATATTCAGTTATATTACATATAAACTAAAAAATGATTACCGACTAGTAGCTAGTCTAATGTTACTAAAAACCAATGAGTTCCTTCCCAGAGCCAAACCAATGGTGAGTTGACTTAATATCACATAAACTCTACAGAAGATTATATAAAGAGAGAGCTGATAGCCCCGTGAAGGGAAATTATGGCGCAGATAAGGTCTCGGGGTTGGCAAAATTCTTTAGTGGAGATTGATCATGGAAACCTTTCTACGGTCATCCTCTCCCTTCGGCTGATTCAGGAAGGGCAGTTATCGGTTTCTGGCGAAACATTGTGCAATGTACTGGTTAACCGCTTACATATAAGCCTGCCGAGGAAAAATGTGGATAGGTTATCTGACCCACTCAAAATGACTTAAATAAGGTTGATTAGGTTGTTAAACTCCAATACAAACACACAGACAAAGTGTCCTAAATGTTGAATTTCCCTTCCCTTTTTAACAGCTGGTAAACTTTTACTGACACAGGCAGGTGGGTGATAATATTCATATTAAACATCAGCTGCAGAGGCTAATGGTCTTATCACCCAGCGGGAGATTGTGTTTGCTCTGTCGGACAATTTGCAGAGTGCACATGTCCCTACATTCAGAGATGAAGGTTAAAGAGACTTTTACGTTTGTTTTCATTTGTTATAAAAAGGGGAAAGAGGTAAACATGTAAATGTAGGCAAGTCTACAACAAGGCCTATCGCAATCCGAATTCTATCGTGACTTCGTATATAAAGTCAGAAAATATATGCTTGCAATGACTTTAGTACCCAGTTTTAGTGTCGTGGTAACTTTGCTTCCCTCTGTGATAGCACGCCGTTGGGTAGAGCATTAGATTTTATTACGGTTCCAGTGTTGACCTGGCAGTGCTGCAGTATCTTAACAAAACAGGATTACTCTGGTCAACTTTAAGTATAAATGAACCTTTTTCTGTCACTCTTCCAGAATTTCAGTAGAAGAGTCAATTATAGAGCAATAATATTACCGTTAAGTTTGTTTGTTTTTAGGTTTAATGTCCCTGTCAATACTGTAAAGGTCATTTTGGAGACGTTGCTTCCAATTTTGTTGGTATTTTACCCGACATTGAGATGAAATGACATCACAAGCCCTGTCGCCCAATGAAACCAATAGGGTTTATAAGGATGGACGGTCCGACTATTGCGCACCGCTTTGCCTGGGCAGGCTTAGGTCCTCTAAGCGGTTTACCGGTACTCGTGTGTGATTCAGCTCATCATGTAGCCCATATATTTTTTCAAGCCCCGATGGGCGGGGGCGCATATTGCCGTTAAGAAAGTTACATTTGAGATTCCCTAGTATTCTCACTTCTCATGAAATCTGTAGTTATATTCCTGACTATATTCGAAACTAGCTAGTCTGGCCCAGAAAACATATACTCCCCATATTTTCAGTTCTGTTGTGCATTCCTTGCTTCCAAAGGATAACTCTTTTATAGAACATATTTATTTATTTATTGCTTCTGAGGTAAGCAGAGTGCGTCGCCTTTGTATAATTTTGCAGATTGCTAATAATATTAATAATAAACACGAGCACATTAAAGGATGAGCTACTTGTAATAAACACGTCGGTCTGAGCACATTTGTTATATACACATTGAGAAAAAAAATCAAGTATCTTGCTGCCTGCCTATTGGATCTGTGTTTTCTGTTTAAATGATCTGTAACGAGGTAATCGTTTCAAAAGCTTCTGATTCGCTGCGCGATTATCATAGATCTATTGCTGTGCGGGGATACCTCTAAATCACTTTGTGCTTTATGTGAGAGTTTAGTCAAGCAGCAAACGGCGTAGATCATGATGAGCCGTATTAGGAGATCCACACTAACTGTACCGGTCTGTAGGGTTGAAAGGGTATGAAAATACAATCAGTGGTAAAAGTCCTGTAATTCATAAACAGGCAAATATCTTTTTTATTAATACCATTTGGACTGTTTGGAAGTGGTCTAGAAGAGCAAATCGAATATTGGCTAGAAGACCACTTTTTATCATTTAAAGTGGTGGTCGATTACAAATGAACGCTGAGTACTGAAATCAAGAAAGAATAAGATGAAAGAACCATTCGAAATATAATTAAAACTTCTTTATTGACGATATTCTGAGATGTGGATTTTTTTTTTATTACGAACACGCCTTTACATGTGTATCAACAATTGTATCCCTAAAAACAGTAAAATATTCCCATAAGCATTCTGTTATTTTTAATATTTCTGATTGTGGGTACTCGGTGAGACGGATGTGTCGAGTACCGATTATCTTTGTGTTTGAGTGGAAATGAGAGAAATAATGTGTATCCCTTAAAACCCCACTTTCGCTATCTAAAAGTGGGATTTAAGGGGGTCAAAATATACAGGCGTGTTTTAGTGATGACTTGATAATTTTGGTTATAGTGGTTTTAAATTTTGATTATCGATGTGTTTTAGCTCACCTGAGGACGAAATGCTCAAGGTGAGCTATTGTGATCGGTCTTTGTCCGTCCGACGTCGTCCGTCGTCCGTGCGTGTATCCGTCCGTCGTCATCTTTTGCTTTTAAAGTGAATGACCACCATTTTTTTCTCAGGTCCATTTTACAATAACACCATTGAGGAATGATAAAATCATATTCCTCTCCTAGACGGTTGCTCTAATTAATAGTAATGGCTCATTAAAGTTGTTTATAGGGTGTCAGACATTTTTACAGACTATATCTCCTGCAGTGACCTCAAGGAAACTGTTCAGTTCATGTTCTGAAAGCTAACTTTAGCAGCTGATGATTTTGGAGGAGAAAGTGAACTTTAAAATTATAAAAATGCTTTCTTGTTAGGCCAAATACTGGACAAAGAATTAGCTTTTTTGCCATCTCTGACCTTTAGAAAAATAGAGAGTTATGTTAAAAAAAAATGCATTCATAATCTTGGAACAGAGAATCCTAACATCAAGACATTTGTTTATGCAAAGCATAACATTTGTGCAAAACATTTTGAAGATAGCTGTTTTCAAGATGACTTGAAAAGTAGAAGTAAAACAAAGATCAGGAATCGATACAATTAACTTACTCCACCCATCAAAGACACCAAAGGGAAAGAAACACAAACATTAAGCGACACGACCATAATGGAAACCTAAACAAAGGAAGGCCACAAGGACAGTTACTTTCCCACAAAATGGCCATATGGCCATCCAAAATAAAAAGACACGAGTGATACACACAGTAAGTAACAAACAACACCATAAATAAACCGCCACAGAAGAACCGCCTTGGAACGGTCAGTGGAAAGATTTCCACTGGGGGGGGGGGGGGGGGGCTTAAATCGATTTTACGTGGCCACAATCCTCGCCCTTACTTCCGTCGCGATTTAGACAAATAATTTGTTCAGTCCACATGAAGGCCTCCTAACTCCTCAGTGCAACATCTCCGTGAACACAAAAAAAATCAAAGAACCACAGAGGTGAAGTTTGTTGATTACTTGTTTCTTTTCTTTTCTTCATAAACTAATGCCTATCAGTATCATTTAACCAATCATTACGTTAAAACACCTTGACAGTTTTAGGTAATATTTCATGGCATTTCACATGGTATTTTGTGATATTTTTCTCTACCCTTTTTGTACTAAATGGAATCTTCCTTCTTATATATACCAGGAGACCATTTCAAAATTTAGGGCTGTCAGGTTGTGTTTTCCTCAAAATTTATTAGGAAAATGGCTGACCATTTTGCAAACAATGTAAGCCCTGATCAGATGCCGTGATCTGTGGCGTCTGATCTGGGCCTGCACTATTTGTCAGGGTACCTCGTTTGGGTTTTTTGGTACTAAGTGGGTTAATTTAGATTGAAGCATAGATTGTGGTACTCAATGAGGCGATTCGTTTGAGTTCCCATAATTTATGTTTTCATTTTTGGATAAAGGCCTGGATTTTATGCAAACAGTGTACAGGATACAATGTCTGGAACAACAAAGTGATATACTGTAGATCAGACAAGGATTACAGAAAACAATTGTTTTGCAGGAAATGTAAGGTAGAACAGGTTTTGTTTGTTAGAATTCGTGTTTAACATTCCCATCACCACTATTTAGGGCATTTTGGAGATGCTGCTTCCAATTTTGTGGGACTTTTACCCGACATTGAGATGAATGCCACCCAATGAAACCAATATCACCAAACCCAGGAAAACTGTCTTCAAAGTATTTATTTTCATTCAAAGACATAATGAAGCCTGTTTGTTAGATCCTGAACTGATAGTCTATTTAAGGATTTTTGAGAATGCAACCTGATTAGAGAGCCTATTTTCTTCTCCTTTAATAGCTGCATAGAGAGACATGGAGCTTCAACGGTCTCCATGAGATCAGGATTTTAGCAAGCATGTTGAACCCTGGGAAACATTTGGATTACCTTGGGGAAAATATGACCGGCTGCCAGAAGGCTTCAGTTAAACCATTAAATATTGATTTAATTACCTAAGCAGATTTCCATTGGTAATAATAGTCAGAGATAATTCATTACAGTAACTTTTTCTTGCAAATGAAGTATTTATATTTTAAAGGTAGTCATTCACTTTAAAAGACTTCTTCAAAACTGCTATACAGATTTTAAAATAATTTCACAGGAATGTTCCTTGGGTAACCCTCTACCAAAATTGCTAAAATCGTTCGGCTCGGGCGAGCAAAATGGCCGCCAGAGCTAAAAATAAAAAACCTTTAAACGACTTCTTCTCCTTAACCAGTGCATGGATTTTGAAATAACTTCACAGGAAGGTTCCTTGGGTGATTCTCTACCAAAATTGCTCAAACCGTTACGCTCGGATAACAAGATTGCCACCAGAGCTAAACATAGTAATACCTTTAAAAGACTTCTTCTCCTTAACCAATGAATGGATTTCAAAATAAATTCACATGAATGTTCTTTGGTTGACCCTCTACCAAAGTTGCTCAAATTGTTCCATTCGGATGAACACGATGGCCGTCAGATCTAAAATAGGAAAACCTTTTAACGACTTCTCCTCCTTAACCAGTGCATGTATTTTAAAAATAATTTCACAGTTAGGTTCCTCGGGTGACTCTCTATCAAAAGTGCTCAAACCGTGCCGCTCGGATGAACAAAATTGCCGCCAGACCTAAAAATATAGCAAACCTTTAAACGACTTCTCCCTAACCAGGGGATGGATTTCTAAATAATTTCAGACGAATGTTCCTTGGGTGACCTTCTACCAAAATTGCTCAAATCGTTCCGCTCGGGTGAACAAGATGGCGGCCAGAGCTAAAGATAGAAAAACAAAACTTTAAACGACTCCTCCTCCTTAACCAGTGCATGGAGTTTGAAATAATTTCACAGGAAGGTTACTTGGGTTACCTTCTACCCAAATTGTTCAAACTGTATCGCTCGGATGAACAATATGGCCACCAGAGCTAAACATAGAAAAAAAAACCTTAACGACTTCTCCTTAACCAGTGAATTGATTTCAAAATAATTTTAGAGGAATGTTCCTTGGGTGACCCTCTACCAATATTGCTCAAACCGTTAATTTGCAAATAGTATGGCACTGGTCTGTTGCACTCTCTTGAGCTCCGTGACGGGAGGCTCTTTTAATTCTTTTCCTTTTGGTCTGTCATATATTTTTTTCTTTCATCATGTTGAAATGTTGTAGAATCTTGATGCTGCAGTCCAGCAGTAAATGTCAGGTCCTTGGAGATTGGAGGCATCCATTTATTATAAGATGCAAAATAAGAACAAACGATCATCCAGAATGACTAGTCTTTCATTCCTATTTGTGAGCAGAGCTTGATATTGTTTGCATTTTAAGAGTTAAATTAAACATATAAGATGAATGTATTACAAACTTTCGTCCCACTCACTCTCTTATTCATAAGTCAAAACACCTATAAATACTCACACCACACCAACATCAGTCACTCTCATACTCGACCACAAATTATCCTCGGCTGTCTCCTGTCAAATAAATGGACAGAAGGAGACGTAGATATGAGTCAGTAAAGTAGAAGTAAGACAAAGATCAGGAATCGGTACAATTAACTTACTCCGAAAGAAACACAAATACGAAGCGACCAGACCATAATGGAAACTTCAATATAGGAAGGACAAAAGGACAGTTATTTTCCCACGAAATGGCCTAATGGCCATACAAAATAAAAAGACACAAGCGTCACACACAATCAGTAGCAAACAATAACATAAATACATCGCCATAGAAGAACCGCCTTGGAACGGTCAGTGGAAAGAATTCCACTGGTGTATGTGTGTGTGTGGTGGGGATGGGGCTTAAATCGATTTTACATGGTCATAATTCTCTTCCTTACTTCTGTCGCGGTATAGACAATAAGTTTGTTTTGTCTGCATGAAAGCTTCCTAACTCATCAGTGTAACAATAAATGAGTAGTTTTGGAAGGTGTTCACAGCATAACACACTTATGAGATGAATGCGGGAAATTAGCTCTTTAATCCTAATCAAAAGCTCACATAAATACTCCATCAAACATCAATCACTCTCACTCACGCAGTCGATAATAAATTATCCTCGGATGGCTGGGGTATAATAAAAAGAATGAAAGAAACGTTCATATGAGTTAGAAAAGAACAATTGAATAGTTTTGGAATGTATTCACAGCATAGTACACTTATGAATTGAATTCATTATTATTGAATCCATACAAACTTGCGTATCACTCGCTCTCTTTATCATGAGCAAAAACTCACATCAATACTCACTCAAACATCAGTCACTCTCACTGACGTAGTCGATCATAAAGGATCTTCGGATAACTGGTAACTAAATAGGAAGAAAGAAGCGTTCAGTTGAGTTAGAAAATAAAAATTGAGTTGTTTTGGACGGTGTTCACAGCATTACACACATACGAGATGTATTCATTTTTACAGATTCATTTTCTCTCTTAAGCATAAGTCAAAACTCACATTAGATCTCACACATTCATTAACCACTCTCACTCACGTACTCGATCTTGAATTATCCTCTATTATGTAGTCAAATAAATACATTGAAAGAAACGTACAGATTAGCCAGAAAACAAAAAAAGAGTAATTTAGTAAGGTGTTCACGGCATAACACACTTACAAGATGAATACCATTTTAAATATGAGATGAATAGCTTTTTAGCTCTCCTGGCTTAATCCTTCGCCTATGGTCCGACGTCTGTCAACCGTCTGTCCTTCCTTCGGTAGCTTTTCACATTTTCAACATCTCCTCCTCAAAGTAGAAGTAAAACAAAGATCAGGAATTGATACAATTAACTTACTCCACCCATAAAAGACACCAAAGGGAAAGAAATACAAACATTAAGCGACCAGACCATAATGGAAACCTAAACAAAGGAAGGCCACAAGGACAGCTACTCTCCCACAAAATGGCCATATGGCCATCCAAAATTAAAAGACACAAGTGACACACACAGCAAGCAACAAACAACAACACAAACAAACCGTCACAGAAGAGCCGCTCTGGAACGGTCAGTGGAAGATTTCCACTGGGGGCCCAAATCGACTTTACGTGGCCACAATCCTCGCCCCCACCCCCGCCGCGACCCAGACAAACAACCCGCCCAGCCCACACGAAGGCCCCCCAACCAACCAGCGCAACACCCCCGCGAACACAAAAACCAAAGAACAAAAGAGGCGAGACAACGGCGAGGACTCGACAGCAAGAAACCACCGAAACGCCGGAGCAAAAGAAAACCAACAGCCAGACTCCGATGAGCCCGACCAGAGACAGAGCACCAGGCACCAACCAACATTATCTCCCCAACTTTCAACAAGCCCCCACGTCGGAGCCGTCACAGAACCCGAGGCCCGACCCACCGGCGTGCAACCAAAGAGGGAAGCAAAGCCGCCAACCGTGACCGGGCAAACCACCACGCACGCAGTCTGTCGCACAATACCCACGCTGCACCGAACCCCCTACACCGAAGAACGACCCCACGAAACCGGGCGCCGAAGCCATCGTGGCCACATACCTTTCTGAATCTACACACCAAGTCACCATAAAATTCGGGTTCTGACACACCCTGTTGCAGAAGAGACCTAAGTCCAACATTGAATTCCGAAACCAAACCAGAATGGCGCCCATAAAATTTTGAAAAGGCCCCGCGCAGTCCACCGACAACCCTGATTAAGGAGTTTAGCCGTTAATAATTTATTACGAGTGTTGAAGTCAGTTACATGACTACACACTCTAGCAAATCGAATTTATTGCGAAATATAAACGCCATAGGATGGCGCACGAGGAACATCACCATCCAAAAAAGGAAACTCCACAACCCCAAAACCAAATCCATCGCGCCCACCACAAACCCCGCACGAAACAAACCCATCCACAATAGATAGATGTAAACCCAAAAACGGGGCCCCGGCACCAGAAGAACCTGCCCCACTCAACTGAAGCCCTAGGGGGCAAATCCGACCGACCAAACCACCAAAATAGGTATTATCAATATTTAATAAATCATCTAAATATCTAGAAGTAGAGCTAAAAGCTTCAACAACCTCAAATTGGCCATCAATGGAAAGCGACAAAATGAAGCCCCCCCCCCCCCCACAACAACACAAGAACAGACCAGCCACAAGAGGCGCGCAACCAGCACCCACCGGAACACCCTCAACCCGCCCAAACAACCCAGCACCGAATCCAACACAAACATTGCCAAGCAGAAAGGCGAGGGCACCACACACCCTCCGACACGACCAAAGCGCACAACTCCCACGCCCCCCCCCCCCCCCCCAGAAGCGAAAAACGCACCTCTGACATTACATGCAGGACAGAGAGAATCCCCCCCGCGAAAAGCCCACTCAACCAAACCACCAAGCCCCTCCTCTACAAGACTACGAGGAAGTGTAGTGTAAAGAGCGGAAAAACCGCAGGCAGACCAGAAGCACGCAGACCAGAAGCACGAAAATGCCCAGATTTCAATTTACCCAAAACCTCATTCGAACCTCCTACAGACCAAAACAGACTTCTTCCCGACCCCTCAAAGACCCCACCACAATATTTAATTACATGCGCTCCAATAGCAGTAAGACAGGAAGTCAATAACTCAGAAAGCCCAGCGGCAGTGCAAGAGCCAGAATCCGCAACAAACCGTGCCCTGCAAGGCCTCCCACGAAGCCCTGGCAACCAGTACAGCGCAGGAAGCCTGTCCCGGCCCCCGCTAACACACACAGCAAACCTGGCGGCCGAAAGACAAACATGCCCATCCACCACAGCTCTCTCTCCAGCCAAAGGCGGTAGTTGGCTTGAGCTCAAAGAAACATGCAGATGGACCAAAAAAGAATAAAAAAGTAGTTTTGGAAGGTGTTCACAGCATTATACTTATGAGATGAATTTATTTTTAATAGATTCATTAATTATCCTCGGATGGTTGTTATACAATAAATAGGCGGATAGGAACGCACAACATAACGTACTTATGAGATGAATTCATTTCAAACTTGCGGCTAATCTGCTCTCTTAATCAGAAACCAACAATCACATAAATACTCATTCAAACATCAATCACTCTCACATACGTAGTCGATCATAAATTATCATCGGATGGCTGCTGTCAACTAAATAGACTGAGAGAAACGTTCTAGATGAGTTCGAACAGAATTAAGTATTTTTGGAAGGTGTTCAGAGTACAGCACACTTATTAGATGAATTCAGTTTTATTGGTTTCTTACAAACTTCCAACTCACTCGGTCTCTTAATCATAACTCAAAACTCACAAATACTAAAACAACAATCACTCACACTAACGAGCTCGATCTTACATTATCATCGGTTCTGTAGTAAAATAAATAGGCAGAAAGACACGCTAAGATGGGTCAGAATAGAATAATTGAGTAGTTTTGGAAGGTGTTCACAGCATAACACTTATAAGATGAACTTATTACAAACTTTCGTCTCACTCACTCTCTTATTTATAAGTCAAAACACCTATAAATACTCACACCACACCAACATCAGTCACTCTCATACTCGACCACAAATTATCCTCGGCTGTCTGTTGTCAAATAAATAGACAGAAGGAGACGTAGAGATAAGTCAGTAAAAATAAATTAGTAGTTTAGAAAGGTGTTTACAGCTTAACACATTTATGAGATGAATTCATTTCAAACTTGCGAGAAACTAGCTCTTTAATCATAATCAAAAACTCACATAAATACTCGATCAAACATCAATCACTCACACTCACGCAGTCGATAATAAATTATCCTCAGATGGCTGTTGTATAATAAAAGACTGAAAGAAACGTTTATATGAATCAGAAAAGAAAAATTGAATAGTTTTAGAAGGTATTCACAGCACAGTACACTTATGAGTTGAATCGTTTTTATTGAATCCACACAAACCTGCGACTCACTCGCACTCTTTATCATGAGCCAAAACTCACTCAAACACCAGTCACTCTCACTGACGTAGTCGATCATAAATTATCCTCGGGTGGCTGGTAAATAAATAGGCTGAAAGAAACGTTCGGTTGAGTTAGCAAAAGAAAAATTGAGTTGTTTTTGGACGGTGTTCACAGCGGTACACACTTATGAGATGTATTCATTTTTTACAGATTCATTTTCTCTCTTAAACATATGTCAAAACTCACATAAGAACTAACACAGCATTAATCACTCTCACTCACGTACTCGATCATGAATTATACTTGATTCTGTAGTCAAATAAATAGACTGAAAGAAACGAACAGATGAGCCAGAAAAGAAATAAAATGAGTAGTTTTGGAAGATGTTCACAGCATAACACACTTATGACATGAATACCTTTTTACTTATGAGATGAATACCATTTTTTTAGCTCTCGTGTCGTGGCTTAACCAATCGCCTGTTGTCCGTTGTCTGTCAACCGTCTGTCCATCCCTCGTTAGCTTTTCACATTTTCGACATCTCCTCATGAACCGATGGTAGGGTTGAGCTGAAAGAAACGTACAGATGAGCCAGAAAAGACAAAATGAAGGTGTTCACAATATTACACTTACGAAATGAATTTATTTTCAATGATTTCTTGCAGACTTGCGACTCGTCACTCGCTCTCTAAATCATAAGCCATAACTCACATAAATACTCACTCAACACCAATCACTCTCACTCTCGTAGTCGATCATTAATTATCCTCTGATGACTCTTGTCAAATAAAAAGACTGAAAGAAACGTTCAGATGAGTTAGAAAAGAATAAGAATAATTGAGAAATTGTTTAAAGCGTTCACAGCATAACACACTTTTGAGATGAATTCATTCTTATTGATTCCTTACAAACTCGCAACTCACTCGCTCTCTTGAACATAGGTCGAAACTCACATAAGTACTCACACAAACATCAATCACTCTCACTCACTCTCTCACTTACATGCTCGATCTTAAGTTATCTTCGGTTTGTAGTGTTATAAATAGATTAAAAAAAAACCAACGATATGTTAGAAAATATTAACTGAGTAGTTTTGGAAGGTGTTCACAGTATAATAGGGGTTTCTTATTATGTTGGGTATCCCTTGCTTCCAAAGGATAACCCTTTTATAGAACATATTTCTAACCGTGCATGCAGTCTGTTTAAGTAAATTTATGTTGTGCTCAGTGTCTTTAAACTATTCGTTACGGATAACCTCATTATTTTACATCACATCAAGAATAAATTTTATATATAGTTAGACCATGTTGTGGAGCAAGGCATATACGTGTAGTTTTAAGATTACAGATCTGCAAATATCGACAAAATTATTCAAAGAAAAATAATTGAGAAGTTGTGGAAGGTGTTTACAGCATAACACACTAATGAGATTAATTCATTCTATGCATTCATTACAAACTTCCGACTCACTCGCTCTCTCAATCATAATCCGAAACGCACATAAATACTCTATCAAACATCAATCACTCTCACTCACGTAGTCGATCATAACTTATCCTCGGACGAATATTGTCAAATATATAGACTGAAAGATGCGTTCAGATGAGTTAGAAAAAAGTAATTGAGTATTTTTGGAAGGTGTTCAAGGCATAACACAATTGTGAGATGAATTCATTTTTAGGCGGGCGTTAGCCCATCTATAGTCATCGTACACCTCATACATCAGATTTTTTGTGCACCTCTTTAGACATGCCTTCTTGTAGTCCTGCGCTCAAAAAAGAAAAAAAACTAACATATCTAAATATGAAAAAAGCAATACACGCAAAAAATTCGATTAAGTTCCGTCGGACTGTTTGAAAAATGATAAAAGTTAGCAAAAATAGACCTGCTTGTTGGATTTTACAAATACATTTGCGCTGAAGACTGATTCACAAAATCAGGCACTATTTTCCTACGCCTTTGCTGTTTATGCTTGGAATCATTCCCTTTCATCCCTCAGTTTCTGAACAGAACCCTTCTAGGTTTGATATTCAGTGTACCAATTTTTATAGAAAGAGTTTTTGTTCAAGTCATTAACAGCTTGCAAACAGTGTAGATTCTGATTGAGACTGCTCGTCACATGCCGTCTGATCTGGATCAATAAGGTTTGTATCGGTATCTGTACCTGGATTGGCATCTGCAGCGATGTACAGGGTTGAAAGGGTTGACGCGTAGTATTCCGACCGCTTTGAAGCGGTCTAATTACAACGCTGTGAATTTACATAAAGTTCCATACCTCAAGCCATTAATGATGACACTTATCAGTCGCCGCATTATGTGACCTTTCATCAGGGTCTAGTGTTTCCGAATGTCCCAGTAAAGGGACACTCGATATTTATGGGCAAATAAGCTGCAGAATCTGTGAACGCGTTTATACGCCCTTAGTAAGACGAATCAGTTAAAAAGTTGAAGTTAATATAATGCAGCATCTGATCAGGGCCTACACTATTAATTTCAAATACAGAAATTAAAGGGTCAAACGACTGACATTGAAAATTTAGCAAAACTTTTTTCCCCCACTTCCGAAGGAAGGAAATGGTGGGGCATGTCCATTTTACAGAGAGGGGGAGGGAGTGGGGGTGGGGGGGGGCAGAACAGAACTTTATTTGTGGCGTGAGTTGAGCTATTATCTAAAATTTACGGTTATAACATGAAAAACGAAAAATGAACAGGCTCGTCTATTTATTTATTTACGCCTATATACACTGATTCCCCTTGAACCCCAGTTCATGTAGTAAAACTGGGGTTTACAGGGGTATACATTATTTTCCTTATTTCTGTTCCAAGACATATGTTGTGGGTGCTTGCTAGAACCGCCTCCTTAGGGGCTTGAAGAAATGAATGGGCTGCATGATGCTTCCAGGCAGAGCTGAAACCGACCGCCCACAAGTACTGGTAAGCCGCTTAGTGGATCTAAGCCTGCCAAGGCAAAGCCATGCTTATAAACCCTATTGGTTTCATTGGGCATCAGGACTTGAGGTGTCATTTCATCTCAATGTTGGGTAAAAGTCACACAAAATTGGAAGCGACGTCTCCAAAATGACCTTTACAGTGTTGACGGGGGACGTTAAACCTCACATCAAACAAACAAAATAAGGAAAATATTACAATTTCCATGTAATTGTAAAGGCGTGTTTTCGTAATGTCTATAGATATGTGTTCGTCAGCAAAGTCGGAGGAAATTAATTCAGATACAAGAAGGTAAATGTAAATAAATAAATAAATAAATAAATAACAGTTTCTTCCGGTAAATGTAAATAAATAAATAAATAACAGTTTCTTCCAGCTAGGAAAACAGTCAACGTGTTGGAGAAATGCATCCTGTATGTGGTCTTTTATTAATTTTGCCAGTTTGAAGATAAAAAAAAACACTCAATGATACATTCAAGAGCTGTTATATGTGATTAGAGCGTAAAAGACTGTATTTTCTTTCAAAGTTTTATTAGATAAATCCGGTATATAGTTTCAAACGTTCGCTTCTTTTCAAGAGCGTTGTACAGAAATGACATTACTCGCCCGCCTCTCAGTACTTTCAGTACTTTGATTATTGATTCCCACAAACTTGCAACTCACTCGCTCTCTTAACCATATGTCAAAACTAACGTAAGTACTCACACAAACCTCAATTACTCTCATTCACGTACTCGACCTTAAGTTATACCCGTTTCTGAAAAGAAGAAAAAAAAACACCATACTGCGTTATTAACTGCATTAATAAATATGATTCCAATCGAATCAAACCATGTTTCACGATCATTGGAGTTGTCTGTTCCGTCATTACATGATTAGCGTAAAGGTTGTTTTTCTGCAAGGCTGGATGGTACCTCCAGAAAATGCAAGTAAGTGCGTAGGCAGTATTCGAACTGTAGAACTGCATAGTTATTGAAATGTGTTGTTTTTACGGGCCGCGCACCTTAGCGTAGGTTAATTATTGGGCCTACCCCATCTAACAGCCTGTAAGATTGTTAGTAAAAAAACAACAACACACAAACAAAAAAAACAAAACTAAAAAACAAAAAAAAAAAAAAAAAAAACAACTAAACTTTGACTTTTCTCCATAAAAAATCCTATGCGACCTTGTCCAAAAATAAGTCAAGGTAATCTAGGTGTCATCATTTTAACAAACTATGTTAGGTTTGAGTCTCAAATGCTATATATCATGTTCAATTAAACTCGACGGACTTTTTCCAAAGAATAAATTTATATCAAAGCCTTAATCATCTATGGATATGGCAGCGAAATTGTTCATGTGATCAAATTCTATCAAGTTTTGTTTCCTTGTTTCTAGGGAAAATAAGATAAGTTTCAATTTTCAAATGTAAATGAACAAGGGGCAACCAAAGAATGCCTTTGACCTTAAATACTCGGTTTCCTTAAATTATATAAATTTAAACTAATTTCATAATTCATATGCCAATTCTCAGATCACTGGCTGCAATATTTTTCGAAAATACCAGGTTTTGACTTTTTCTCATACAAAAGACTATTGGAAAATTAGCTCAATGTCATGCAGGGTATATTGAATAAATTCTACGGTAGTTCTAACCAGTTATACGACACTGCTCTTTTCACTAGAAGTTATACTCAGCATGCTCTTCGTCCTTTGATCGATTCGGAAATTAATCACAAACGTCATTACATCAAAATATCCTTCATTTATAAGGGTTTGGATTTTATAGATTTACCTAGTATCTTCCGGGATAGTTGGTAATTTCATCCATTCCTGCTTATTATCAAAATACTGAAACACCCATAATTTGCTATAAATACAATACACCTGTTAGAACTATCATTTTTAATTTCAATAAACTTGTTTCTGATCTTGATATTGACACTAACACTCCTGATACAAGTGATTGTAACAATTCAGTGTATTGCTATTCTCCTGCTGGTCATATTATTACCGGAAATTTAAAAATTTTCCTGTTTCTATGATACGTAATATAATTTCTAAAGGACATAAATATTGATTTCCTTCTAAACCTGATTTCAATAAATGTAGCGATGAAATCGCTGCTGCCTTGAATGAATTTGGTAATCGATGGTGTAAACGTGAGTATTTTGAGCATAAAGCTCTGAGAGAATGGAAATGTAGTTAGTAAACAAACGCATTTCTTTTCATTTGCAAGATAAGAACTTATTACCTCCTAAACCTAAGATGTCTTTACGTCACCTTAAACTAGGTATTCAAGAATTTCATAGGAAGTTTGTTTTGGCTCCAGCTGATAAGGTCGCTTACAATGTGGTCGTTGTTTGACGGAATCACTATGTTAACACCCGTCAGCAAGAACTTGGTGGTATTAAGGCCTATGAACTTCAGCCTTTAGATGTAGAGAGGGCTTTAGTTGATACCCATATTTGTCATTCAGCCACCAGGTTTGCTGTCTGTGTTACAGAAGACCAAGACAAGCTTCCTACTTTATATTGGTTACCTAAACTTCATAAAAGACCATGCAAAGCATGATTTATTGCAAATTCAAGCTCTTGTACCACAACTGACCTCTCCAAATTATTAACTTCATGTTTTACTGCCATCAAAAAGCATGTGATAAAATATTGCGACAATGTATTCGAAAGATCAGGCCGAAATCTGTTTTGGTCCATAAAAAATTCTAATGAAGTTTTAAATAAATTGAAATCTAGGCGTTTTCGTGCTTCAGTTCTGTCCACTTATGATTTTTCCACCCTTTACACTACACTTCTTCATAATCTTATAAAAAAAACTTAATTATTTAATTGAATGTACATTTCATAGGGAAGACACCCTCTATCTTGCATGTAATGTGAGAAATGCATTTTCACTTCTGAAGAGCATAAAACTATACTTTATGGTCATGTCAGAAGGTGTGTGAAGCTCTCACCTTTCTACTTGACAATAGTTACATAAAAATATGGTACTAATTTTTTTTAGACAAGTTGTGGTTTTCCGATGTGAACTAATTGCGCACCACTTGTGGCTGATCTGTTTTTGTCTGTGTCGCTTAAATTATTTTATTTTGGATAGCCTATTGGCCATTTTGTCGGAAAGTAGCTGTCATTTCGGCTTTCCGCTCTTGATGTTTCCATATGGGTCTGTTGTTTCATGTTTGTGCTTCTATCCCATTGGTGTCTCTGATTGGAGCTGTAGGTTGATTGTTTCGATTCCTGATCATTGCCTCCACTTCTATTATTATGAGAGAGACTTCATGATGTCCCTTTTCTGCTGATAAACAGTCTGAAATCATTGAAGCTTTTAGCTCCACTTCTAGATATTTTGATGATTTATTAAATATTGATAATACCTATTTCGATGGTTTGATCAGTCCAATTTACCCCCTTGAACGTCAGTTAAATAAAGCAAATTCTTCTGATACAGAGGCCCCGTTTTTGGATTTACATATATCTAAAGTAGATGGCTTTGTTTCATGTAAAATTTATGATAAACGCGATGATTTTGATTTTGAGATTGTAAACTTTCCTTTGTTGAATGGTGATGTTCGACGTGCGCCATCATATGGCGTTTAAATTTCACAATTAATTCGATTTGCTAGAGTGTGTAGTCATGTAACTGACTTCAACACTCTTGATAAATTCTTAACGGCTAAACTTTTTAATGAGAGTTTTCGGTAAACTACGCAAAGACTTTTCAAAAATTTTATAGACGCCATTCTGATTTAATTTCCAAATTCAATACTGGACTTAAATCTCTTGCAACAAGGTCTATCGGAATCAGACTTTTATGGTGACTTAGTATATAAATTTAGAAAACTTTATAACCGCAATGACTCCTGCACCCAATTTTGTAAAATCATTCTTCGATATAAAAAGATTGGGTACAACATTAATGTTATACGACATACTGCATGCATGGTAGTTAACCCAATCACGGTTGACAGCTATGCTTCCCTATTTAATTGCACGCCGATTGGTCAGGCCTCAGATCCTATGACGGTTCCAACGTAAGGGTACCTGATGCTCTGTCTCTGGTCGGGCCCATTGGAGTCTAACTTTGCTCCAGCATTTCTGTTGTTTCTTGCTGTCGAGTCCTCGTCGTTGTTTCATCTTTGCGGTTGCTTGATTTTTGTGTTCACGGATATGTTGCACTGATGTGTTTGGAGGCCTTCATGCGGACTGACCAAATAATTTGTCTTAATCGCGACGGAAGAAAGGGCGAGGATTGTGGCAAAGTCAAATCGATTTAAGCCCCCTCCCTCCCCAGTGGAATTCGTTCCCGCTGGCGGTTCCAATGCGGTTCTTCTGTCGCGGTTTATTTTTGTAATGATTTGTCTTTGGGTGTTTGTGTCGCTTATATTATTTTATTTTGGATAGCCTTTTGACCATTTTGTGGAAAAGTAACTGTCATTTGGCTTTCCGTTGTTGATGTTTCCGTTGGGGTCTGTTGCTTCATGTTTGTGTTTCTTTCCCTTTGGTGTCCCTGATGGGAGCTGTGGGTTAATTGTATCGATTCCTGATCATTGCCTCTACTTCTATTTTTCATCTGAACAAACCATGATTAACGCAAGTCCCTAATGCTTAAAATAAAAGTTAATTACGTTGGCCCACTGGTCCTCAAGACGATTCATGAAAGTTTTAACTTAAATGAATACGGTGACCATGTTGGTTACCTTACCTGGACCAGGCGAACGAACTTTCGCTCAACAATCCCATGAATGCTTCACTGACCTCAATCGGTCTAGTGGTTTCTGAGATGTTTTAAAATGATGACAAACAACAGATGGCAGAATCCGTTTAGATCCCATCCCTAAACCATGCAAGTTCTTGGTCCGTATGATGAGACACATTTGTTGCCGCCAACAGCAAACAAGGGGTCCCAAAGGGTTCAACACCACATGAGCCTGCGCATGGCAAAACCTACAATAAGACAATTGTTAGCAGCAGAGACTCAGATCAACCTGTGCGCCCATATACTCTGACAATACCTTTTGATTATGTCTCTCCCGCGGAAGCGCAATCTGATCTGAGTCTTCCCTGTTCGCTCATGCTTTCGTCTAGGTTTTGTCATGCGCTGGTTCATATATAGTTGTAATCGTGTTCCTTATAAAAAGATTCGTTCAGTGACACCAATCTGGGAACCCCGGGGACAACAAGCATAATTGGGAGAAAGAATCAGAATAACCAACATGACAAACGTTTAAAATGAAATTGCAAAACACGACTGAAAATGAATAACCAAAAAAGGGAAAGAATCAGAATCATCGACGTGATACCATGCATAAGTATGGAAAGAATTAAAGATTATCAACACAAAAAGGAACGAATCATAGCAAATGCACCGACTTGTCATTCTGATTTGATTTCAAAATTCAATGTTGGACATAAAACTCTTCTGCAACTAGGTAAATTCTATCGTGACTTATTATTTAAAAGATCACGGCGAAAATTTGGCGAAATACAGAGAACTAAACTGTGAATATTCTAAAAGACGTCTTTGAGCATGGCTTTGTTATTGAAAGTAATCATATTGAGGTTTATTTCCCCGTCAACATTATTAGGATCAATTCGGAGATTTTGCATCTGATTTTATGGGACGTTTACCCAAACGCGAGATAAAATGTCATTATAAGCCCTACCATCCAAAGAAACCGCAAGGGTTTCATAATTGTTAGAAGAGGTTCGGCAAAAATTATCGTCGAAAACACATGTTTTGTTTTTCTTTTTTAAAGTTTTCATGCGTGAAAATGACAATACACTGTCCAACGTCAAGAAAATCGTCTATTGACCTCATAAATTGGTGGTTTTTAATTCGTCCCTTGTCACGCTCTCCCGGCCATTACTTATTGCAGCAGATCACGTAATTCTTTTCTATTACCTGTATTGACGCGTTGTGTCAGAAAAATCTCTTAACCATAAAGACGCGTAGAAAAAAAATACATCTTTTGCGAACTTTGTAAAAAAAAATCAAACGGGCAAACAGTGTGGATCCTGATTAGACTGCTCCTAGAGGAGCAGTGTGAACTGGGTCTACACTGATTAAAAAAAAATACTTTACAAATAACTCGGCAGACGCAAACCAGACGACAATAGTCGTGATTGGCAGTTTATGGTTTAAAACAAACGAGATAATAGATTCAACAAAACGTTATATGTTAAAAAATATGTTATAGTGATTATGCTTCTTTATTTTTCAATGCATTTATTGTCATATGCAGTATCAAATGTTTTGGAAGTTGCTTTGAGATAATATTGTATGCTGAATGAATTTAATTAACCTCAAACGGGGGATAAATTGAGCACTGAAGGACACAATAATATCACGGAATGTTTTCTAAGGCGCCTTCCAGAGGCTTTGAGATATACCCTTTCATCCATGAGTGTCTGAACATGACTTCTTACTTAGATATCGAGTGCATCAACATATTCTTAGAGAAAGGGATTTCTGCCTAGTGCATTGAAATGATAGCGAGAAGTGTACATGTAGATCCTAGCGAGACTGCTCGACTTAATATCCGGATCTGCAAGGCTCGCATAGGGTATTTGCAACTCGGGATCCGCGCCGATCTACAGGGTTAAATAGCATAGTAAAGGCGCCGATTAACGGCCTCCGTGGCCTACTGGATAAGAGCGCTGACTCTTAATCATTAGGTCTCACATCGCTGTAGGTTCGAGCCTAGTTTGGTTCACATGTAAGACGACAAGCTGTGCAACGGAAGGTCAGGTAGTTTTTCTCTGGGTACTCCGGTTTTCGCCTACTTCTGATTGATGATCGGCTCGATAAGTGAGATAATCTTGAAAGGGCTGTAAAACAAAAACCAAACCAAAAAGACAACAACCGGACGTTACATTTTGTGGCCTTAAATCGGAGTCCTTATAAATACCAGATGTCCAAGTCATGGAACGATTGGCACTTATGGGTTAATATGTTTCAATACAGTACGTAATTGTATTCGCCTTTGGTAAAACGAACCAGTTAGTCGAAGTTCCCTAAACGTGGCGTGCTGATCAGGGTCTAGACTTTTAGCTTACAATATCGAAATTAAATAGTTTACCAAACGGACTTCTTTCCGTCGGTTATTCTTCTTTTTATGTCCCCACTCTCGAGTGAACATAGTTCCCACTTAGACGCTATGTGCCCGTCTGGAGAACTTACCCGCTATAAATTTTAGTAGTTGTATTCTGAGCTCATGTTGAAAACGGTATATCCATGAAAAAAGGAGCATCTGATTTCAGGGAAATCCAGGAAATAGTTATATCACTGAATTATTAAGGATGTAAGCTTGCTTGGTTTGGCAAACAATGTGGGCACATTTCAGGACAAAAGCGTCTGACAAGGACCTGGGTCTACACTGAATATGTGCACTGATTGGCTTAATACTGGCGTTTTACGGTTATGACTCAGTTTAAGGTTATCAACCAATCAGTGCTGTCATGTATTAGTTTTTTTAGTCAAATTGTATAACTTCTTTTTCGACAGCCATTTTAATCCTCTGGGATATAATATCTGGAGAACTGTCATTGTCTACTACTGACACTGTTCTTTGGGTTGCTTTTGAGTTTACGGCCTTTTTATCGAGTCGATCGTTAATCACGAAAATAACTATTGCCTGACACTGTAATCGTATTAGTATTATATCAGCTTTCATTAGTACTTTCAGTACTTTGATGTCTTTAAATACTTCTCGAAATAGAAGGCTGTCAAGAACCAAATGTTTCATAGGCCGCTGCGTAATTACATGATTTTACATGTTACTTCCATTGGCGCGTTTGCATATTTATACACTCGCCTGCGTTTTAATTATTTGATTTGAGGTGTATCGTACCCTTCAACACTGTATATATCATCTTGGAGACGTTGCATCTAATTTCTTGGGACGTTTTCCCGACCTTGAGATGAAATGACATCTTAAGCTCTGCAGCTTTAGTAGGCACAATTTAATTTTAACAGACACTATTTCTACAAAGTAGAAGTACACAAAGATCAGGAATCGATACAATTAACTTACACCACCCATCAAAGACACCAAAGGGAAAGAAACACAAACATGAAGCGACCAGACCATAATGGAAACCTAAACAAAGGGCGGCTCATTTTCAAACCTCATTTGCACGAAAATCAAATTTACTTGATGTTTGCGCTTTACTACCCTACATGAATTCATAGTTAGTGTTAGAAGCGTTGTAGGAGAAACTGATTATGTCATGCAGTGCGGTATATTGAACTCGGTAGCTCAGTCGGATGCGCGTCGGACTGGTGATCAGGAGAACGCGGGCTCGATACCAGCCGGGTTCGCAACATTTGTCGTGGATATTTGATCATGAAACTGACCGGCTCAAAAATGATCAAAATAGTGTTGACTGGGTCGTTAAACTCCAAACAAAAGATAACAAACTAATCTTGCGCTTGAAGTGTGTTTATAAATAAAAAGGTGTTCCCAGTTACAAACAGTTAGGTGCGGTCAGAATAGTCTAAATCCATTCTTTGAGAACGCCTTCCCTTATCAAACTCTGAGTGCTTTAACCCATTTACGCCCGGCATTTCATTGTCAGTTGAAATCAAAGTCGTCTGCTCGCTGCATGTATTTTGACCGAAAGGCGAAGACCTTGACCTGACTATGCATATGCGCAGGATGGTTTCACTCTATTTGCAAAATTAGTTAAATATTTCTTTGCCCTTTTTAACGGAACGCCCTAGGCATAAATGGGGCTAGCCAACTCTTGGAATAACCCGAAACTATTAGATCAATGCGGTAACAATTCCAGCTGCATTTATTACGATGATGAAACGGTCTTGCTGTGTGTGTTACCGAAGGCCAAGAAAAACTTCCTACGCTATACTGGTTACCAAAACTTCGTAAAAAGACCTTACAAAGCACGGTTTATTGCAAATTCTAGCTCTTGCACTACCACTGTCCTTTCTGAATTATGAACTTCCTGTCTTACTGCTATTAAAACGCATGTGATTAAATATTGTGATAAAGCCTTTGAAAGATCAGGAAGAAATCTGTTTTGGTCTATAAAAAATTAGAATGAGGTTTTAAATAAATTGAAATCCAGACATTTTCGTGCTTCAAGTCTGTCTACTTACGATTTTTCCACTCTTTACACTACATTTCCTCATAATCTTATAAAAGAAAAGCTTAATGATTTATTTGAACGGGCTTTTCACAGAGAAGATTCTCTCTATCTTGTATGTAATGTCAGGAATGCATTTTTCACTTCTAAAGAGCATAAGAATTATACACTTTGGTCATGTCAGAAAGTGTGTGATGCCCTCACTTATCATCATCACGTTCTTTATATGTACATACATGCACAAACCGAGTTCTCAAACAAAAAGAGTATCATTACAAAATGAACTCGTAATTCTTCTTGAACAAAATTATTTCTACTCAATCAAATTCATCACGGTTCATCATCACGGACAACCCGACAGGCTCTTGTAAGAGTTTGCCCTGATGATGAAGATATGGTTAAACCCGTCTTAATTTTACGTCCCCTCTACACCTTATATCATATGGAGACGGGACCACGGTTTTCTAACTACAGCTAGTCAAAAGTCATGGATCGAACAAGTGACCCGACGTTTATTAATTATATTCTACAAAAGGGGTCTATAAAAGCCTAAATGAATCTAGAATGAGCGGGTGTCCAAACTTTACGTCTCACCAACATCTAGGGTCAGAATGAGACAGGACCTCGCTTAAAAGACTCATTCTACTTCTGGAGAAGCCTGGGATCGATCCTGCGACCTCTAGCTGGCAAAGCTAGTAGCCTAATCACTACACCACAGAGGCTTCAAAAGTGAATCCAGAATAGGCTTCAGAAAGTTGGGGTATACTATAAGTAAATCCCTCCTAAACCTACAGGCATGTTCATACAAAAATAATACTAAACATAGATTTAACATACCTTTCAATATACTTTCATTGTCTCGTCACGATTTTGTGTTCAATCGGTAGAACTTGACCTGCTGCTGAATAGTGTTCGTTTTTCAGGGTTTTTATATATATGAATACTACCGGAAAAGCATGCATACTCGTATTAGCTCGCTTAAATCGTGGCGAGGTGAAGATACCGTCCACAATTGACAGCCAGATAGCAAAAATCGAGTAGATAATGGATTTGCGTTCAAATAGTATTTCCCATAGGGAAAAAATGAGGAAACGTCCCTACAAATCAATGGTATGACTCCCGTCAAAAAGAACACTCACAACACCGTGACCGGACTGAAAATTATAAATTATATGGCACAATTTGGCGGTTGGCGATTTTTAGGCAAATTTTATACAATCCGCCATACAGCGGCCAACTGTATGGTAAAAATATCTCCACAAACGACTCATGCATACATCGTATGATATGTGCCTGACTTGCGCATGGAGCAGCGCAGTTTGCCTACCGTATTTCACCCAAAATATGTCCCTCGCACCACCTTGCCATATACCTACTAAAATAATTTAGATGTGCAAAAGCACCAAAGAGGTTTTCTATTCCATCTCGTAACAGCCATATACCTACTTAAAAAATTAAGATGTGCATAAGCACCAGAGAGGTTTCCTATTCCATCTCGTAACAGTTCCGTTGTATGAATATTCTTTGTTATGTTTGATTATTTAAAAAAATAGAAGTGAAGGCAATGATCAGGAATCTATACAATTAACCAACACATTCCATCAGAGACACCAAAGGGAAAGAAACGCCAACATGAAACAAAAGGACAGTTACTTTCCCAAAAAAAGGCCAATAGGCTATCCGAAACAAAATAATATAAGCGATACAAACACTTAAAGACAAACCATAACAAAAATAAACCGCAACAGAAGAACTGCCTGGGAACGGTCAGTAAAACGAATGCCACTGGTGGTGGTGGTGGGGGGGGGGGGATAAATCGCTTATATGTGGTCACAATCCTCGCCCTTACTTCCGACGCGATTAAGACAAATAATTTGTTCAGTCCGCATGAAGGCCTCCTACTACATCAGTGCAATATCTCCGTGAACACAAAAATCAATCAACCACAGATATGAAACAACGGTGAGGACTCGACAGCAAGAAACCAATGAAATGCTGGAGCAAAAGTAAACCAACAGCTAGCCTATGATGGGCCATACCAAACCAGAAACAAAACAGGTTTTGTCAACCGTGATTGGGTTAACTACCATTCACGCAGTCTGTCGTATAACATTTATGTTGAATCCAATCTTTTTATATCAAAGAATAGTTTATGAAGCTTCTGTACTGTATTGGTTGAACTATTAGCTTCGTAAACCAATGTCGTGGGTTCGATACCGGGCTTCTCTAGACTATCGTTTGAGTTCTTTAACCGTGGTATCGTCTCTATATGACTTTTGTTGTTGAACGGACGTAATCCTTTAAACAGCCGGGACGATTCTAAACCTTTGTGTGGCAATCAAGGCTGGCTGGGTAGACTGCAGAGCCTGGTGAGCTAGTGTTGATTGTTTTTTAGTGCTCCAAGCATGTTCATGGCATAAGTAAGACTGATTTAAATGTCTGTTTGTTTGATTTGATGTTTAACGTCCCCGTCAACACTGTAAAGGTCATTTTGGAGACGTTGCTTCCAATTTTGTGGGACTTTTACCCGACATTGAGATGAAATGACATCTCAAGCCCTGTCACCCAATGAAACCAATAGGGTTTATTTGCATGGACGGTCCGCCTCGCACCGCGGTTCCTGGACAGGCTTAGATCCTCTAAGCGGTTTACCAGTACTAGTGCGCGGGCCGGATTCAGCTCTGCGTGGAAGCATCATGCAGCCCATATATTTCTTCAAGCCCCTATTGGCGGGGGCCAATGATTTAAATGTTGTGGGTGCTACATTGTAACGCTGTTCAATCACGATTGAAGGTTTTTGCTTGTACATAGGTATGTCATGCATTGTCATAAGCAATGCATTTTATTGTACGCACCGCATTAGAGACAATTTAACATTGAGATTGGCTAGTTTGGACAATTGGTCGTCACGCGTTGGAACGGGAGAAACGACGTAAGTGACGTCATCGGCGTCGCGACATCAGTTCTAACGGTTCGGCTATCAAATATGAAAGTAGCACACTTAAGTATTTAAGCAAACCATTTATAGAATGGTATTGCGTGGTGTAGTATTTACTAAAAATATTATGCGGTGTAGCATTTTCGCAAAGTTTTCATTATTATACGTGTTGGATAACTAAATTAATGAACTGTTAGTCATGAGCTTTATTTGTGGACTGTTATTTATGAGCTTTGTCTGAAATAGAACTGTGGTATAGTAGTCGATGATTGGTCGATTTGCGCATTTTCGCAGTATGATTGGAATCGTCTCTTGCTTATTCTGATGAGCACAGGTTTGATTGCGTATTGCGCAGTTACTGTCAGCATGAAATTGAGTTCCGTATTGCTCGGTCGTGTTAGCATAAATTTGAGATGTTTATTGATTCAAGCAGTTTTCAATTATCTATTGCTCAGTTGGGCTGAATAGCTGCACGATCGCTATCACATGTGCGGACAAGCCTGTTTGTCTGGTCAGCACATGTGCAATAACCGTTATATACATGGGGAAGTTCAGACAATATTTTCCGGGACAGGGGTCGCAGTTTGCTGTATTGTGCCTGTAAGCCCTATTGTTAGATGTAGACGGTAACTGAGGTGGTGTTTGAGGTGGCTGCTGCTCCCTCACTCTGTTATACGAGCAGGTTAATATATCCTTTGAACCATGTGTGTATGTTTGATTTGTAGTTAAACGTCCCCGTCAACACAATTTAGGTCATTTTGGAGACGTTGATTCCAATTATGTGAGACTTTTACCCGACATTGAGACGAAATGACATCTAAATCCCTGTCGCTCAATTAAACCAATATGGATTATAAGCATGGACGGGCCGACTCGCAGCAATTTTCCTGGGCAGACTTAGACGTTCTAAGCGGATTTTCCAGTACCCATGTGCAGTCGGTATCAGCACTCCGTGGAAGCACCGTGCGGCCCAATCTATTTCTCCAAGCCCAGATGTGCGGTGGCGGTGGAACCATGTGTGCCCAGCACAAGCGGGCACGGTACTAATTTTATATCTCCGAAGGACGACGATCGAAACTCCACAGCAGATGTATCATAATGACTGGAAGCTACTAAGCGGACATATAATTTAATCCACGTGGAAATAAAGATACTTAATCCTACTTAAATGGATATATGAATTTATGGACATAGGGACGGTATTTCGACATAAAGTGAACACGTTCACCTTTTGGTGAACTAATTGAAAGCGCATTTTGTTTGTGATTATTGTTATTCTTTGTTGTTGACAGTGTTAATTGTATGTATTGTTTTGTTATATATAGTTTATATACATGTAAATATAAAACAAACATTCTAATTTTCTTGTGGTTTGTCCTACACTAGGTTACTCATCTATCGGAGATTACCCTCCGTCATTTGACGGCATATAGGTTTACGGGTCACTATAGGTCTATATGTTACAACCCCATCTATCTTAAACTGTATGCATCTGACCAGTTCAGTCGGTAAAGCATGAGACCCTTAATCTAGAAGTCTTGGGTTCGAGCCCCATGTTAGGCGACTTTTTGTATATTATTATTCCCCCAACTTTGAAAAAGTTGGAGGGGCATATTGCTTCTGGTTCGTTCGTCCGTTCGTCCGTTCGTCCGTCCGTTACGCTTTTGATGCATAGCATAACTAAAGAACCGTGTATGCTAGGGTTTTGAAATTTCAGATATGGATTCCTCATGGAAAATTAGCTGACGCATATTTTTTTTCTCGTCCGGATTATGCCCCCTTCAAGAGTTATTGCCCTTTGAAATTTTTTTAATAAAATCTTGTCAGCAAGATATCTCATAAACTATTGGAGCTAGAGCCTTGAAAGTTGGTGATTATATTGGTGGTGATGAGTAGATGAACTGATTAACCTTTGACAAAATTCCGAAAAATACTTTGTGAGTTATGGCCCTTTGTCATTTTGGTAATTTGTGCCCGTTGTAATGTATGCTAAAAGTGATGCATAGCACAACTTTAGAACCGTGTATTCTAGGGTTTTGAAATTTCATATATGGATTCCTCATGGAAAATTAGCTGACGCGTATTTTTTTTTTCTTGTCCGGATTATGCCCCTTTTAAGAGTTATTGCCCTTTGAAATTTTTTACTAATATTTTGTCAGCATGATATCTCAAAAACTATTGGAGCTAGAGCCTTGAAAGTTGGTGAATATATTGGTGGTGATGAGTAGATGAACTGATTGACTTTTGACAAAATTCCGAAAAATACTTTGTGAGTTATGGCCCTTTGTCATTTTGGTAATTTGTGCCCATTGTAATGTATGCTAAAAGTGATGCATAGCATATCTTAAGAACCGTGTATGCTAGGGTTTTGAAATTTCATATATGGATTCCTCATGGAAAATTAGCTGACGCGTATTTTTTTTCTCATCCGGATTATGCCCCTTTTAAGAGTTATTGCCCTTTGAATTTTTTTTAATAAAATCTTGTTAGCAAGATATCTCAAAAATTATTGGAGCTAGAGCCTTGAAAGTTGGTGAATAGATTGGTGGTGATGAGTAGATGAACTGATTAACTTTTGACAAAATTCCGAAAAATACTTTGTGAGTTATGGCCCTTTGTCATTTTGGTAATTTGTGCCCATTGCAATGTATGCTAAAAGTGAGCTAAAGCATAACTTTAGAACCGTGTATTCTAGGGTTTTGAAATTTCATATATGGATTCCTCATGGAAAATTAGCTGACGCGTATTTTTTTTCTTGTCCCGATTATGCCCCTTTTAAGAGTTATTGCCCTTTGAATTTTTTTTTAATAAAATTTTGTCAGCAAGATATCTAAAAAACTATCGGAGCTAGAGCCTTGAAAGTTGGTGAATATATTGTTGGTGATGAGTAGATGAACTGATTAAATTTTGTCAAAATTCCGAGAAATACTTTGTGAGTTATGGCCCTTTGTCATTTTGGTAATTTGTGCCCATTGTAATGTATGCTAAAAGTGATGCATAGCATATCTTTGTACTTTGTCAGCGCTCTAGCGTCTACATTTCTTAATCCATTTAAATATAACTTCACACAAATGTTCCTTATGACAATATCTCGAGCGAGTTCGACCTTCAAGGTAATGACCTCAAGGTCAAGGTCACTGTGGCTATTTTTAGAAAAACTTTGTCATCGCTCTAGCGCCTACATTTCTTCGCCAATTTCAATATAACTTCATACAAATATTCCTTATAAAAATATCTTGAGCGAGTTCGACTTTGAAGGTCATGACCTCAAGGTCAAGGTCACTGTGGCTATTTTTAGAAAAACTTTGTCATCGCTCTAGCGCCTACATTTCTTCACAAATTTTAATATAACTTCACACAAATGTCCTTATAAAAATATCTCGAGCGAGTTCGACTTTCAAGGTCATGACCTCAAGGTCAAGATCACTGTGGCTATTTTTAGAAAACTTTGTCATCGCTCTATCGCCTACATTTCTTCACCAATTTCAATATAACTTCACACAAATGTTCCTTATAAAAAAATCTCGAGTGAGTTCGACTTCAAGGTCATGACCTCAAGGTCAAGGTCACTGTGGCTATTTTTAGAAAAACTTTGTCATCGCTCAAGCGCCTACATTTCTTCACCAATTTCAATATAACTTCACACAAATGTTTCTTATGACAATATCTCAGCGAGTACGACTTTCAAGGTCATGACCTCAAGGTCAAGGTCACTGTGGCTATTTTAAGAAAAACTTTGTCATCCCTCTAGCGCCTACATTTCTTCACTGATTTCAATATAACTTCACACAAATGTGCCTTATGACTATATCTTGAGCGAGGTCGACTTTCAAGGTCATGACATCAAGGTCAAGGTCACTGGCTATTTTTAGAAAAACTTTGTCATTGCTCTAGCGTCTACATTTCTTCACTGATTTCAATATAACTTCACACAAATGTTCCTTATGACAATATCTCGAGTGTGTTCGACTTTCAGGGTCATGACCTCAAGGTCAAGGTCACTGTAGCTATTTTTAGAAAAATTTTGTCATCGCTCTAGCGCCTACATTTCTTCACCGATTTCAATATAACCTCACACAAATGTTCCTTATGACAATATCTCTAGCGAGTTCCACTTTCAAAGTCAAGGTCACTGTGGCTATTTTTAGAAAAACTTTGTCAATGCTCTAGCGCTTACATTTCTTCACTGATTTCAATATAACTTCACACAAATGTTCCTTATGACAATATCTCAAACCATTTCAACTTTCAAGGTCAAGGTCACAATGGCTATTTTTAGAAAAACTTTGTCATCGCTCCAGCGCCTACATTTCTTCACCGATTTTAATATAACTTCACACAAATGATCCTTATGACAATACCTCGAAAGAGTTCGACTTTTAAGGTCAAGGTCACTGTGGCTATTTTTAGAAAAACTTTTTCATTGCTCTAGCGCTTACATTTTTTCACCAATTTCAAAACCGATTCACACAAATGTTCCTTATGACAATATCTGTAGCGAGTTCCACTTTCAAGGTCAAGGTCACTGTGGCTATTTTTAGAAAAACTTTGTCAATGCTCTAGCGCTTACATTTCTTCACCAATTTCAATATAACTTCACACAAATGTTCCTTAAGACAATATCTCGAGCGATTTCGACTTTCAATGTCAAGGTCACTGTGGCTATTTTTAGAAAAACTTTGTCATCGCCCTAGCGACTACATTTCTTCACTGATTTCAATATAACTTCACACAAATGTTCCTTATGACAATACCTCGAGTGAGTTTGACTTTCAAGGTCAAGGTCACTGTGGCTATTTTTAGAAACTTTTGACATGGCTCTAGCGCTTACATTTCTTCACCGATTTCAGTATAACTTCACACAAATGTTCCTTATGACAATATCTCGAACTATTTCGAGTTTCAAGGTCAAGGTCACTGTGGCTATTTTTAGAAAATCTTTGTCATCGCTCTAGTGCCTACATTTATTGATGGATGTTAATAAAACTTCACACAAATGTTTCTTATGGTAATATCTCGAGTTGCTTTGACTTTTAAAGTCATGACCTCAAGATCAAGGGCACTATGGCTATTTTTAGAAAAACTTTGTCATTGCTCTACCGCCTACATTTATGATTTTTATTTAACTTCACACAAAAGATGCTTATGATAATATCTTGAGCAAGATCTACTTCGCGGCCATGGCCTCAAGTCAAGGTCCCTATGACTATTTTTAGAGAAACATTGTCATCACTCTAGAACCTACATCTATGGATGGATTTTTAAACAAACTTTACACAAATGTTGCATATGATAATATCTCAAGCAAGTTGGACTTTTGCCATTTCAGTGTTTTCCACACACGAAGTTGTCTTGTGCGAGGGGATTTGTATCGCATGCGACGCCTTGTTTTTTTTTTAATAAAATCTTGTCAGCAAGTCCATATCTTGAGAACTATTAGAGCTTCATTAATTATTCTTGGTACAAACTTGCATCCAGGAATTGCAACTTCAACGCAAGCATTCATATCTGACCTTGACCTATATTTCATGGTTCACTGACTTCGTGAATTATTGCGACCACCCTGACTTTCACCATTTCTCGAAAACTATTAAAGCTTTTTAAATTATAATTGGTACAAACTTGCATCTAGGAATTGCAACTGCATCGCAAGCATCCATATTTGACTTTTACCCATATTTCATGGTTCACTGACTTTGTGAATTATTGCGACCACCCTGACTTTCTATCTAATGTAAGAGTCCATTTCTCAAGATCTATTACAGCTTCATTAATTGTATTTGGTACAAGCTTGCATTTAGGAATTGAAACTTCAATGCAAATATCCATTTCTGACCTTGACCTACATTTTATGGTTCACTAACTTTGTAAAATACTGTGACAACCCTAACTTTCACCCTGATGTAAGAGTGTTTTTAAGAGTTTCATTGATGATACTTGGTACATGCTTGCAACTAGGAGTGAAATTTTTATGCAGGCATCCATGTTTGACCTTGACCTAGATTTCATGGTTTGGTGACTTTGCGCCCCCACAGGCGCGACATAGCCTTCGGGGGAATTCTTGTTGTATGTTTTTGAGTCTTTAACAATATTTGTTGAATATTTTGCCATCTAAGGACAAGCAAAGGTTGGGGGCATTGTGTTTTACAAACACCATTTCTAGTTTAATTTTTATTTTAATTATTGTTTGTCCTTCAATAAATGTTGTTTTTTAACATATTTGTTTTGTATATTTTGGTTATGTTTGGATTTTTTTTCGCAGACAGATTGACATGACAACTGGCTTGCCAAACATTATTTTGCTTTGTGTGAGGCTAAGCCGAGGGAAAATTTTGGAAAGTGTGGTTAGGTAAACGGACCGGCTCGATATGCCTAAATGGTGTCGACTGGCCCGTTAAACTATAAACAAACAAACAAATTGAGGACGCTTTGAAACAAAACCAAAACGGTCATAGTGAAGATTATATATGCTCTTGTCGTTTGGGTTTTGTCAAGAACTTATTGGAAGTGCTACTTGGTTTTGTTTGTACACTATCGATAAAAGAACTGCGATGGGAAGTGAACACTGACGAAAGTCCAACAGCAAATATGAATATAGATGCATTGTTGACTTAATATTATTATGCTATTTAATTTCTCAAAATGAGGTCTTCCTTTTATGATCAGAGAAATGAAATATAAAATCATTGGTGAACTGTTGTCAATAGTTTCGATGAACTGTCTCAAAGTCTGTCGATGCACTGTATCTATAAACCGTGTCGGTGAACAGTGTGACTTATACAGGCAGTAAGGTCTGTACAGTACATTATTAATTGATTATCCTGTATTGGTCGGAGGTCATCCGTATTAACAGCAGGTCAACCAGTATAAACTGAGGTCAAGTGAGGTAAAAAAATCAATAATCATGTTTTTTTTTTAATTGTGTCAATTAATAAAATTGTCATTAATCAAGTAATTTCGCATTGACCGAGGTACAGGTCCGAGGTCTGCTGCATTGGCCCTCGGCCGAATGACCCAGGTACAGGTCCAAGATTACTTAAACTGATTAAAAGCGATTTGTAATGCCGGCACTCTTGTGGATCTAGCAGGTCTGTGGTTACAAATTATATAATTCGATATTTTGGTGTAGTGGTTATGCTACTCGCCTGATAAACCAGGGATTACAGGACTGATCACGGGCTTCTCCAGACTTTCGGATGAGTATTTAAACCGAGGTCCCGTCTCCGTATGGCCTTCTCTGTTGGTGGGACGTAAAACTGAAACACACTAACTCATTCGATATTTTTACGACAAATGTAAAGTAAACGATTGAATTACATTTAGTTCTCCGTCTTAGTGTAATGACATGCATTGTTTTATCAGTCCAGACAAATGTTTATTAATTAAATCCGCACAGAATCAGACTCTGATTGAAAACTATTATCTTTAGTTGCATCATAAAAATATTGCAGAAAGCTCCTAAAAAGCATGATGGAATAAATTCGAATTTAATTTTGAACTATTTAAGACAACCATGTCTACAATTCTATAAAGCTCCGATTTCGCTGATAAATTTGAAATGGGCGTATAAATCCGTTTGTATCTGGAAGCTTGATGTTTGCTTATTGGCTGAAACACGATAATCGCTTTCCCACAGCCATACAGCTTGACAATTTGATACTAAAATGTCTCGATCAAAATGCATTTGTTAAATTATTTAGTATTTCTGACGCATTAATATCGTAATAATAAAAACGAAGAAACAGCCTGAAAACTACTCCATTTGCTTGATTATCAACATGTGGTTTTATTGTCCCAAAATTAGCTCAAGGAGAGTGATAACATTTCATGTTGAAGGATTTAAATGGGATTCTTGTCAGGGTCATGATGGGTTTTACAACATCTCTTTTTTCAGAAATCTGGTAAAACCTGCTAGACTGCAAGGTGTTAAAATGTCATATCAGAGCCACACTCTTGTTATATTACAAAATATCTCCATTGAGTAAGTGCGTCATTGAGAGAATAAGGTGTTTGAGTAAATGACTATTTGGCAAGCATGTCTTCATGAAAACAAAGAATATCACTTTATCTTATACACTCCTACCAAAATGTGATAAAAGTTTCCTCAATTTGAGTAGCTTTGATCTTTCAGGCTCCAACAATTAAAACAAACAGATCTTACCAAAAGACTATAAATCAGATAATATGTCAGACTATCTGATTAAATTCTAGAAAAAGGCACACTGGCTGCATGAAGGAGATAAAATTCTAGAAAAAGCAGAGTATAATTAGTTTTCCAGATTGTAGCAGAGTTGAACATTATTTAGTTTCCATTGACCAGCCTGCTCAAAACTTTTTTTTTGTTTTCATTAGGTGAACAACTCTGTTAAATGAACGCCCCCACTAAACCCCACTTTATTTAGAGAACACTGGGGTTTACGGGTGTATACATGATTTTCCTTATTTCTGCCCCAAGACATAGTTTGTGGGTACTCGTTAGAACCGCCTCAATGAGGCTGTTCTAACGAGCACCTGCAACCTAAGCTTGGAGTATAAATAAGAAAAATATCATGGATTTTCATCAGAAAAGTAGCCATTTTCGTGATGTGAAAAAAATGCACTATGTGTCACGGCTTTGTTATCGTAATGGTTGTGGTTTTAAGGCCCTTCCAAGATTATTTCACTTATTCAGTTGAGCCAAGTGATAATCAGAGGTTGGCAAAAACCGGAGTGCCCGTAGAAAAACCACGCAGAACTTAGCGTCTCACACGTGACCCCAGCCAGGCTTGAACCCACAGCGGCTTACTCATGTGTCGTCAGTTTCGGCTATACGTGGAAGCACCATTCAGCTCATTATATTTCTCCAAGCCACGATAGGCGGGCGATTTTTGGTTTGATATTTAGTATGATAACTGAATAGTCGATTCTATGCTAGTTGAAATCTTACCAAGTCTTTTTATGAGCATATTAACGTAAAGTCGGAGCCGAAGCGTAACGTTGACATATTTTGATGGGGCCAAAAATAGACCTTTATTGGGATTCTTTTCATCTCAACAAAATGGGAAATATATTTATTTTTCTTCTTTTTTTTTTTTCTTTTTTTTTCTTTATTTATTTGTGATTTTTCCTCATTACTAAAACCTCTTAGTTACTTACTTTACCTTATTTACTTACCTACTTGCTATTGAATCAACGTTGAAACAACGTTTAAAACGTTGTTTCAACGTTGAATCAAAGTTGAGTCAGTGTTGTGTGCCTGCAAGATTACTTGCTAACTTACCTACTCACCCACTCACTTGCTTGCTCGCGTGCTCACACACTCACTCACTCACCCACTTAAACCTGTTTCTTTTATTTTCCTCTGTATAGTTAACAGCCATCTGCATTGTCCTTACCTTTAGCAACTTCTTTTGAGTGTTTCCAGATTTTTGCCAGCTCTGGTAATAAAATACCCATTCTGACAGTCCAAAGCAGAAAGATGGTTTAGTTTAGAGATTAAAGTCTGATAACAAAATAGAGAAAATTCAGAAAAAGTCTGTATTTTGTAAGAGTGTATATGCGAATCGCTGTGGACAACTTCGAATATTTTCCGGAGTATATAATGTCCTGTAAATTTCGTAAATCATATGACTTTGTTTGACTGAGGTTGAACGTCCACTTCAACACTGTATAGGTCATTTGGAGACGTTGCTTCCAGTTTGATTGAACTTTTACCTGACATTGAGATGTCGTCCAATGAAACGAAAAGGGATTATAAGCTTGGGTGGTCCGACTCGAATCGCTTTACCTGGGCCGGCTGTGATCCTCTTAGCGGTCGGTTTCAGCGCTGCGTGGAAGCATCATGCAGCCCATTTATTTCTTCAAGCTCCGATGGGCGGGGGCGTATGCCATATGAATACTTCGAATGAGTAAGTGAGCAGGGCATTCGAGTGGATGTCTGTGTGGCAAGATGGTTTTCATTTAGTCAAAGGATATCATTTAGTCTGATGTGTGTAGTACTGTAAACATTTGCCAAATATACCACATCATATAATGACCTGTTCCATTCACATATGATATCACATCACATGACTAGATGATTGATGGACTGAGTGGGTGAGTAGAGCATACTCTGTGGCAAGCTTGTTCTCATGAAAACAAAAGAATTGTGTGTAACACTGTGGACCTCCTACAAATGTGCCACAATTAAGACGTAACTATACCAAATTTAGTGACACAGAGGCCTTTCTGATATTTAATCTCCATGAGTGTGTCTCAACCCCAAAGTTCTGAAACCGAAACGGATGATGGACAATATGAAACGACCTATTTAAGCCATAAATACTTGAGAAATGCCGTTAGTGAGTGAATATGGTATTTGAGTGAATGACTGCGTAGCAAGCATGTCTTCATGGAAACAAAGAATATCATTTTATATCTGAAATGTGTAGCACTATGGGCAACTTCTAAATGTGCCATATTATAGTATTGCCTGTGTAATATTAATACTTTGCGTGAGTGAGTAAGAGAGCAGGGCATTTGAGTAAATGACTATGTGGCAAGCTCATTTTCATGCAGATAAAGACATCTACAAATGTACCGCATTATAATTATTATGACCGGCGTAATTGATATCACATGACTTCTTGATTGATGGACTGAGTGAGTGAGCAGAGCATATGATTGAATGACTGTGGCAAGCTTGGTCTCATGAAACAAAAGATATGTGTGTAGCACTGTGGACACCATTCAGATGTGTTTCAATATGAAACATCTATTAAAGGTTTAAATTC